>CM077002.1:129495562-130095562 GCA_039090855.1 Macrothele yani
GGTGAACACATCTTGCGCGATGGACAGTAGCATTCTCAATGGTGCTCAGTTAGAGGCTTTATGGTGGGCAGTGAAGATGGTTGAAGTCACTGTCATGCTCACTGAACCACTGCTGAACACATCTTGCGCGATGGACAGTAGCATTCTCAATGGTGTTCAGTTCCGGGCTTTATGGTGGGAAGTGAAGATGGTGGAAGTCGTTGTCATGCTCGCTGAACCACTGCTGAACACATCTTGCGCGATAGACAGTAGCATTTTTAATGGTGTTCAGTTCCGGGCTTTATGGTGGGCAGTGAAGATGGTGGAAGTCGCTGTCATGCTCACTGAACCACTCCTGAGACCATCTTGCGCGGTGGACAGTAAGCAGCATTCTCAATGGTATTCAGTTCCAGGCTTTATGGTGGGCAGTGAAGATGGTGGAAGTCGCAGTCATGCTCGCTGAACCACTGCTGAACACATCTTGCGCGATGGACAGTATCATTATCGTCTATAAAACAGCCGCCAGGATAAAAAGTAAACACTGTTGCATGAACTTGATTGACAACAATGTTCAGATAATCCTTCGAGGACACCCAACCTTCTGGCAACACCGATAGATACAGAACGTGTTCCATACCTTGACACCACCTCCAGAACCTTGACTTGTGTTTTTACAAGGCAAGCTGGGCTCATTGCTTCATGAAGCTCCTGCCAACTAACGTCGATACAGAACAGGGTGTACCACGACTTTTTGGACCACATGACTTTTTCCCAAGCTTCCAGTTTCCAATTGCAGTGTTCCCGACCCTATTGGACAAACTTTCCGGTTTTTCACCGAAATCAGTGGTTTTCGTTTAGGCATGCGACTGCCAATACTGATCTTCTTCAATTCCCTGAGCGTAGCTCACTGAGATATGGGTCGGGAACAGCCTTAATTGAATAGGTTGGTCAACGTTTGTACACCGGAAGCCCCATTTCTCCGTGCCAGACTTCTCAGACGACGGTGATCTCGTTCCTGACAGATTGTCATCGCTCCACGGTTACGCCGCTTAGAAAAGCAATGTGGGTTATTTTTTCACTGATTAAAAAGTCACCTTTTGAGAAACCAGTCACTTCTGCTGCTTTCAAAATTGTCGCTCAAGCCGGACGAGCGAGGGCAAAAAGTCTTTTACTGAACTCCGAAAGATCCTTTGTTTTTCCCATTGTGATCAAAACACTGACGAGCAGCAATCTTGAATAGTTGCCTAGATTACGCTGTGACACATGTGGCCACATATTTTGCATATACGCTGTGTTATATACATCTGGATAAAGTTTCCTAATTGAGTTAGAGGTGCGTGTAGGAGAAAGGAGTTAAAAAATGTTAAGTTGCGATAAAGTTTGGTATTGCAACAAATTCTCTTTTCTACAGCTGTGACGCGCCTGCCCAGCAGGACGCACACGACATAAAGGCAGATAGTGGCGAATACGAACGTCTGCGTAGCTCAGTTGATATAGTGACTTCTTCCGGAATAAGTGGACTTGGGTTCGATTCCCGGCGTGGATCAAAAATGACGGAGAAATTTACTTCGATATGCAGCTTCAAAAACAAGGATTGAAACCAAAATTCTGCGTACCTTAGTGTCAAAGTCCTTGAGTTTGAACATAAGATTTCGAAAGTTTCCTATGCGGTTTTTCCATCCGTTACTTATTCTAAACAGAAACTTAATTGAGATTTAGTAAGCGAATAAATTTTTTTCTCTCCCAAACACGAGTGTTTTGGTGCAGTCAAGGAAAAGACAGAGCCCATCTTGACGGGTGAAAAAGCTGAATAAAGCTTGGTGACGCTTCCTTTGATATGCGACTTGTACACTTTCATCCAACAAGTTCCACTGCTTTTGCGTAGAAGGCTAAATCTTGGAACTGGACCTGGTAAGATCTAAATCTCTGGTCAAGTCATTGACGTCTTTTTAGTTGGGGCGTATGCATTTCTCTTCTCAGCTCCACCCCTCAGATTAAAATCTGGATCTCCGTCTTCCTCGGCCTCTAACTTACTGCTCTCTTCTCAAGACGGACTTCTCCTTCACAGGATGAGTGGGTACGGGCAGAGGCGACTTTAGATATTTTGGGGCTACAGACGCTAAAAGATTCAGGGCCCACCCCGTACCCCTTCTTATCGTCTCAGAAATTGTCATCCGTCACATTAACAATAAATAAGTTAATGTGACGGATGACAATTTCTGTCAAGAAAACGGTTTTTCGCTTTTAAACCGCCATTTTAACTTATCTTCCTAATATTAGAATGTTTTGTAAGAAACAGTGCTAGTGTAATCCCTTTGTCTATCCGTGCACATAGAACGTTTTGTTTTTTGTTTTACAGATATTTAAAAAATTATTACTGCGACTAATAAGTAATCAAAGGATATTAGGTAAGTTTTGCACTTTAAACATCCCATACATATGCTTTATGAATTTACCGTTAAGGGCTATCAAAGTCGAAAATTAAAAAAATTAAAGTTCTATTGTGAAGAAACTATTCAACTTAAAGGGAAAAATTATTTTTGTACCTCTCAGATTAGGCTTAAATACTCCTTCTCAAATATTTTAAATTTTCTAATTATTTCGTTAGTTTCTAGCAGGCGGTAAGTCCAAGAATTTGGTTTTTACAGATTTTTCAAAAAATATTTTTGCGAATGATAGGGCATAGACATTCATTAAATTTTGACCATTTTAAATTTAACTGCTAGTTCATAAATTTCACGCTAGGAGTTCTGAAATTGGAAATTTGGTAAATTTTAGATTTACACTACGAAGAGACCATTTCAGTTACAACAAAAGTTACTTTTGGGTTTGATACATTAGGCAAAACTGATTACTTTAGCATCTTTTTAGTTGCATACATTTCAAATTTAACACTATGGGCACTGAAAATGGAATTTCTCTAAATTTATCAGTGCATTGCGTATAAATTGTCATTAAATTGGAATGCACTTCAATTACTAAACGTGTTCTTTCGGTTGCTTCAGCTTTGGAAAATCACCTTGTTTCTACGTTATGAGCGGATTGGTAGGCAACGAGCATGGAATCAGGCAAAAATGAAATAATTGAAGACATTGGCAACTGGAAAAATTCTTCCACATTAGAAAATTCGGGTAAAATGCAATTTATGCACAGTACTACACTTGAAAAGGGTGGATGGCTTTTCGTGGATTAGTTTTCTTGTGGCGAACAATTCCTTTGATCGGAGAGAGCCGTTCGTGGCATAGACGAATGCCATGGACCAAAGAAAGTTGGGCAATAAGAATTTCATCAGTCAGTGCAGGACAGCGAGAATGTGTTTCTCGAAAGCAATTTACTTATTATTTTAATCGGGAAACTGAGAAGGTCTGCATTTTTTGTATTCTGTCAAAAAGATCGGATTTTTTTTCATACCTGCAGTGCAGTTATCAAAAACAGAAGCATATGAAGTAAATGCAGAAGATCCGGTTTGAAAATAGAAAAGTAGGAACCACAGCTTCTTGAGTAAGAGTGTCATTGAAACTTTTTTATTGCTTTTTCAAAAGTTAGTTTTTTATGTCAATTTAGAGAATGGAAAATGTGAGAACACTTGATAATTATCAGTAGTAAATTACGGAAGGAGAAAGTAATAAAAAAATATTGTTTCATATTAAAAATTTCTTTTAACACTATTAAATAAGATAAAGATAAATAGTGTGATATTTTAGAATTTTTTTTTCCCCTAAATATTAACTTTTTTGATTTAGGCTAGTTTAGGGGGATTACAGCTGACAAAGAACTTGGTTTCCCAACCCCAAATGGGAAAAAACAATTAACAGCAAACACCTCCGATCATCAAGACAGTATCTACCAGCACTCCCTATCGCAACTCGTGACGAAAGGGGGAAAAGTCCCAACATAGATGTTTTCCTTTGGCTGGAAGTAGTATGAAAGTAATTTATATGACAGCAGGCCAGTTAAGTATTCGCCTTAAACAAATGAAAAGGTGAACACCCGTTTCCCCTAATCCGTTTCCCCTAATTCCCGTTTCCCTAATCACGTTTACCCCAATGGCGTTTCCCCGAAATCGCTTTTACCCGAATTCCCATTCCCCTAATTTCGTTTCCCCGAAATCGCTTTTACCCGAATTCCCATTCCCCTAATTTCGTTTCCCCTAATTTCGTTTCCCCTAAAACTCGTTTCCCCCAATGGCGTTTCCCCGAAATCGCTTTTACCCGAATTCCCATTTCCCCTAATTTCGTTTGCCCTAATCTCATTTCCCCTAAATCTCGTTTCCCCTAATTCGCATTTGCCCTAAACACGTTTACCCCAATGGCGTTTCGCCGAAATCGCTTTTACCCGAATTCCCATTTCCCCTAATTTCGTGTCCCCTAATCTCGGTTCCAATAAATCTGATTTCCCCTAATTCGCATTTGCCCTAAACACGTTTACCCCAATGGCGTTTCCCCGAAATCGCTTTTACCTGAATTCCCATTTCCCCTAATTTCGTTTCCCCTAATCTCGGTTCCCCTAAATCTCGTTTCCCCTAATTCGCATTTGCCCTAAACACATTTACCCCAATGGCGTTTCCCCGAAATCGCTTTTACCCGAATTCCCATTTCCCCTAATTTCGTTTCCCCTAATCTCGTTTCCCCTAAATCTCATTTCCCCTAATTTACGTTTGCCCTAAACACGTTTGTCCGTATCAAAGTTTCATCTAAAAACGTTTACTGTATCAAGTTTGTTCTAATTCTTCTTTGCCTTGATTCGCGTTTTCCCCAATTCATGTTTGTCCTGATTTTCGTTGAGTGAAATAAAACGTTTCTTTTATCGCCAAAATTCAGGGAAAAAAATCGGATTTATTGTGAAATTCAGGAAAAAAATCGTTGTATGTAATTTTTTATCGTCAAATTCAGGAAAATATATGTATATTTAATCATCATCATCAACCATTTTCAATCTACTGTTAGATGAATAAAGATCTCACCAAGTTTCTTCCACTACGGTCTGTTTTGCCCCAGTCTCCACCATCTCACTTCCGCATGCTTTTGAATTTCATCCACCTATCTCACTCCCGCATGCTTTCGAATTTCATCCGCTCATCTCCAATGTAGTCTTCTTCTAGGTCTTTTCCTGTCCCTTGGAATCCAATCTAAAATTTCAGCTGTCCATCGATGGTCTGTCCTTCTGGCAATATGTCCAGCCCATTGCCACTTCAGAGATTTTACTCTGGTCAGGATGTCTTCCACACAAGGTCCACGTCTCTGCACCATACGTAAGCACTGGAAGGATGCATTGATCAAACACTTTTCTTTTAAGACATAATGGCATATTGCTCTTGAAAATTATACTACTTCTTCCAAAAGACCTCCAGGCAAGTTTTATACGCCGATTAATTTCTTCATCAATGTGACCCTCACTTGATATCTGCTGTCCAAGATAAATGTAGGTATTGGTTATCTCCAGCTTTTCCCCATCAATCGATACATTTTCATTTTTTGTAAAAGCATTGTACATCACTTTTGTCTTCTGAAAGTTCATTTTTAATCTCACTTCTTTACTCTTGTCAGCAAGTTCCTGGGTCATACTCTGCAGCTATATATATATATGTGTGTGTGTGTGTGTGTGTGTGTGTGTGTGTGTGTGTGTATAGCTGCAGAGTATGACCCAGGGTATATATATATATATATACAACTTAAATCTTGGCCCTCAGTCTCCGGCAGCTGGAATGTACCTGACCAAGGCAGCGGCCAGTGCGACATGAAGGCAGAGGGTGCTAAGAATCCCCGGAGGACCGGACTAGGCTGCCATCTGATGCTGACGTTGGCTACGTACAACGGACGCTCCCTATCTTCTGATTCAAGGCTTCTTGAATTGGAAGAGGAACTACAAAGGATCAAGTGGGACATCATCGGGCTAAGTGGAGGTAAGGAGAAAAGGAGAAGATCTCATCGAACTGAAAAGTGGACATCTCTTCTACTATCGTGGGACAGATACTGGCAGAACTAGTGGTGTTGGATTTATAATAAACAAGAAACTGAAGGATAAAGTTGTAGAAGTTGAAAGTTCCTCTGACAGAGCTGCACGACTTGTTATCCAACTCTCGAAAAGATACCAGGCTCAGATTATTCAAACTTATGCACCCACCACAAGTCTTCCTGAAGAAGAAATTGAAGAATTTTATGAGGAAATTTGTCATCTAAATAATAAAGGTAAGCAGCACTTGAAACTAATTATGGGAGATTTCAATGCAAAAATAGGGCAACGGCAACAGAATGAAACTTCAGTAGGTAAATTCGGTCACGGCAACAGAAACCAGCGTGGAAATACTCTCGTTGAGTTTGCAGAGGCAGAAGGGTTTTTCATCTTGAACTCCTTCTTCAAGAAAAAGCCACACAGGAAATGGACATGGAGACATCCAAATGGGACGACAAGTGAAATTGCTTTTATTATGTGTAACAAAAAATTCGTCATAGAAGACTGCAGTGTGCTAAACAAGTTCAACACAGGTAGTGACCATAGATTGGTGAGATGTAAGATGCACCTCAACACTAAACTTGAACGTGGCAAGCTCATAAGACAAACAAAATCTATTGACATAACCAACCTTAAAAAACACCATAATACCTTCAAGTTGGAACTGAAGAACAGGTTCTCTGCTTTAGAAGGCCTAACATCGGAAGAAGTGGACATCTCTGAAGTTAACAGAAAAAAACCAAAGCTCTTATGGAAACAGCAACAAAATTAGCTGGGTCTAAGAACAAGTTGCATGTAAACAAATTATCAGGAAAAAGGAAAATGTTGATGCAAAAAAGAAGAGAGATGAGGACAACTAAAGAAGATGTGACATCCAAAGTGGAATATATAGAGCTATGCAAGACAGTAAGAAAAAGTATCACTGAAGACGTAAGAAAATTCAACTGTGAACTAGTGAGGAAAGCAATTGAAAACACCCAAAGCCTAAAGATAGCAAAGGGACATCTCAGTAAGGGAAGAAAACAGATTATGGCACTGAGAAAAGAAGATGGTTCTGTAACAAGAAATAGAGGCGACATTTTGACAAGAGTGAAAGATTTCTACTCCAAATTATATGAAAGGGATGATACATGCACTCCAAACATCATGAAAGATACCAGTACCAGAGTTCCTCCAGTCCTTCCAGCAGAAGTTGCACATGCAATCAAGAACATGAAGCGGGGAAAAGCTCCAGGAGAAGATGGAATTACTGTAGACATCATACAAGAAGCAAGTGGAGAAATCGAAACAGTACTCGCCCAAATTTTCAGTCGATGCCTTAATGAAGGAAAGATTCCTGAGGATTGGAACACCGCTACAATGATCCTGCTACATAAGAAAGGTGACATTGAGGATCTCGGAAACTACAGACCTATCAGCCTCCTATCAGTAGTTTATAAAATCTTCACTAAAGTTCTTTCACACCGCTTGAAGGTAACACTGGACATGGCTCAACCGAGAGAACAAGCTGGATTCAGGAGTGGCTACAGCACAATAGATCATATCCACGTACTGAGAGAACTAATTGAAAGAGCGAGGGAATATGAACTTCCATTGTGCATGGTTTTTATCGATTATGAAAAAGCCTTTGATTCGGCGAAACCATCAGCAGTTACAATGGCTCTGAAAACCTGCGGTATTGAAGATGCATACATTAATATTATTAACAACATCTATGAAAATGCAAGTGCAAAGATTCGGCTGTTTGAAAATACAACACACATAAAAATTGGAAATAGAGTGAGACAAGGTGACACCATATCTCCGAAGCTCTTTAATGCCACATTGGAGGGTGTTTTTCTGTCGCTGAGCTGGGAAAACAAGGGGATAAAGATTAGTTTAGATTATCTAACCCACCTTCGTTTTGCTGATGAGGTAGTCATTTTTGCAACTACCCCATCAGAGCTGCAGGGTATGATCCAGGAACTTGCTGACAAGAGTAAAGAAGTGGGATTAAAAATGAACTTTCAGAAGACAAAAGTGATGTTCAATGCTTTTACAAGAAATGAAGATTTATTGATTGATGAAGAAAAGCTGGAGATAACAGACACGTACGTTTATCTTGGACAGCAGATATCAAGTGAGGGTCACATTGATGAAGAAATTAATCGGCGTACAAAACTTGCCTGGAGAGCTTTTGGAAGAAACAGCATAATTTTGAAGAGCAATATGCCATTATGTCTTAAAAGAAAAGTGTTTGATCAATGCATCCTTCCAGTGCTTACGTATGGTGCAGAGACGTGTACCTTAACTAAAAGAGACATACAAAGGCTGCAGACAACTCAAAGTAGCATGGAGAGGTGCATACTTGGTGTAACCAGGAGAGATAAGAAGAGGAACTCGTGGATCCGAAAAATGACAAGAGTGGAAGACATCATGATCAGAGTTAAATCCCTGAAATGGCAATGGGCTGGACATACTGCCAGAAGGACAGATCATCGATGGGCAGCCGAAATTTTAGATTGGATTCCAAGGGACAGGAAAAGACCCAGAAGAAGACCACATGGGAGATGGGTGGATGAAATTCGAAAGTATGCAGGGGTGACATGGAGGAGACTGGCACAAGACAGACCGTTGTGGAGGAAACTTGGGGAGACCTTCGTCCAGCAGTGGATTGATAATGGTTGACAATGATGATGATGATGATGATGATATATATATATATACCCAAAAGCAGAGTTAAGGACAAAATTTAAAACCGGATTTTAAAACAAAATTTTTTAACACACATTCTGAAGATCATGACGCGCAACGCAGAGTGATGAATATCCAGAAATTAAATTTGTATATATATAACATTGAACATGACGGGCGTCTCTTGAACTGTTCTAACCAAAAATTGTCTTCTATTGGTACATATTCAAATAAATTGTATAAAACTGAAAGTAGAATTCGAAATAACTGGTTTTCGTATTAAATGAAATTATAAATGAAATTATTTTTCCTATAAATTAAAAACTAAAGCTTTAAGAAAGCACACAAACAAACGTAGTTTCAGGTAAAACTAACTTTTGTAGCTTTTGTTTTTCTTTTTGTTACAAACTTTATAACAATGTACAAATTGTCTAAGTCTGTAGCAATTTTGTTTTAATTACTAACGAAAAAAAAAAGAAGTCGTTGCTGTTTCACATTTAATCAAAAGTAACTTTTCATATTTCTAAGTTTGGAAAACGATCTATCCGCGTAAGCCACTGCTACAGACAGTAAAAATTTGAAAAAAGGATTTTGTGCACCTTATTGCCGCTATCAATTATCAGGAACGAAAAAGGGGGCATTGTAATTTTTTTCTTAAATTACAAAAATTTTTCTTTATCCTTTTTGGATTTCAAGTTCAACAGAAAGAAAAGGAAAGATGTTTATTTTCAAGCTGTGTAAAAATCCATAAAATCCAAAACAAATTTCGTTTAACTTAACATTGTACACGTGTGCCCCCCCCCCCCCGACAGTTTTCTTGAAGCAGCACATGCCCTTAGATAATTTGTTGACTTGTAGGTTGTAAATGTTGAAAATCTCCCGATCGGACCAGAAATGCTTTATATTTTATACTTTTGGTGTTACCCCCCTCCCCGAAAGGTTTCGTGATGCAGCACATGCCCTCAGATAATTAATTGCAGACTTGCAGTTTGTAAATCCTGAAATCTTTTGTTCAGTTGTAGATCATAAACATTTTTTTTTAAGAATTACATTAATAATCGCAATTAAGAAAAGACGAAATTACGGAAACTTTATGTGATTCAGATAACCAACTTCCAAGAACGTGACCACGAAGCGGTCGAAAACGCAATTTTTATACAGCCTGTTAAAATTTTTGTGACCAGTTCACCGATGGCCAGTTCTACACCCAATCAGTGATGGTGCTAACTGAGAAAACATTCAAACTGGACAAACTGACGTCTACTGTTAAGGGGGAACTCAATTAGCAAAAGGCATTTCCACGGCTCATGCTTAGAGTCTCGTACGGTGGTCTGGAGAAGGAAGGGGTCTAGTACGCTAAGAACTCTTAAAAAGTGGGCCTTCTGCGTTCACAATTCTAGCGAATGCTTTTCAATAGTATCTCTTGCTTTAATAAAAGTTTAATGCGATGTAGTACTTTATCTGTGAGGAAGGGTAGCGGAGGGGGGGGTCGTGACGGATAAAAAGGCTGCGTTAAGGACTAACCGTATAATGGTCCTTACCATGTGCACTTCTTTACACTTTTGTTGGCATGGTTATCGACATCATCAACAAGAAAGGAAAGAATAATTCTCTTGAGATATCAAGACCCACCGTTTTATTTCGGTTAATAAAAACCAAACATGAATTAGGGCAAACGCGAAATAAGGAAAACGCGAATTAGGAAAAACTTTATACGGCAAACGTGAAATAGGGGAAACGAGAGTAGGGCAAACGAAATTAGGGGAAATGGGAATTCGGGTAAAAGCGATTTCGGGGAACGCCATTGGGGTAAACGCGTTTAGGGCAAACGTGAATTAGGGGAAACGAGATTTAGGGGAAGCGAGATTAGGGCAAACGAAATTAGGGGAAATGTTAATTCGGGTAAAAGCGATTTCGGGGAAACGCCATTGGGGTAAACGTGATTAGGGCAAACGGGAATTATGGGAAATGGATTAGGGGAAGTGAGGCTACGCGGATGAGGTGCGGTTGGGACGTGCTATTTGGTTGATAGAATGAAAGACAGAATGCATAGGAAGCCGCAGGACCACGATGTTATGCCCGTGCTGATTGAACACACATATCGAATAGCGAAAAGGAGCCTTGATAACAGCCCGTCTAAAAATCAGATTTTGTGCTGGCAGCAAATCATATGTAGCTGAATATAGCAATAATGTTGTAGCTGAAAGCGCAAAGCATGCTCTTTCAGCAATAATAAACAATATGAATCTCAATTAAAATATTTTAGCTTGCTACAGCACTGTAGCACGTAGTCACGGGCTGCCACTGACTCTTTGACTTCGGTTCTACAACATAAAGACAATTGCAGCATTTAAAAACATTGAAGGACGATTCTTTTAACCAGCTACACAAGCATTGGCTCTTTTTATTTTTAAATAGGCACTTTGAAAGTACGATCTTTCTAGTTCCACTTGACACAATGTAGACAGGTTGGCAATTCTGTAACCTGTAACAAAATGCATTAAAATTATGGATGGGAGATGATGAGCTTTCCATTCCTGCAATTCAACAGTTTTCTCCGAATTCGTGTTCATTTGTTTGTTTGCCCCCTAAAAACTGTAATTCTCACTTCATAGCATCGTAAATGAATAAAAGGTGGGGGCCGGATGTACGTTGCACGTGCCTAGTTCAGAGTAGCAGAATGTAGACGTACACGCGTACGCCGATAGCTTTCAAATTATTAGCTGGTTTTGCAGATAGTTTTTGATTGTAGATTAAAAAAAATGTTCTTTACAGCAGCTAAAACACTTACTCAAGGTTTTACTCAGATTAATATACTTAATTCTATTTTAACTCGAACTTTCAATTATTTTTCACATCTTCTGAGTTCTTTTGTTTTTGCAGACATTTCTAGCTTCTAGATTTTATGAAGGCCTGTTCTCAATGTATAGGAACTGTATCAAAAGGTTCGTTTGAACAGAAAGAATTCAAATTTTACTGCCAGGTTCCTCTTGCAGTTGCCTGTTATTAAATTAAAATCTTTTCCTTGTATATTTTGTAAGTTTACTATTTTTAATTAAATTGTTGAAAATGATGTTTATAATTTTTGAAGTTCATTATGGAGCTGTTTTTCTGGATATAAATTTTTTTCTTTAGTCTCTTGCTTTTATGAAGTTCATGGTCCAATATTTTAAGATATTTTAATGCTTTACCGTAAAGGAAGGTCCGCTTCACACACATTGCTTCACATTCAATTGTAATGTACTTATTTTGTTCTAATAATTAATTTTTCTTTAAATTACCTTATTGTATTGTTATCGTGATTCGCTGGTTTGCAGCAAGATTTATGCTTCAATGGTTGTGTACACACATACATTTTATTTTTATACAACTCTGGCCTGGTCTACACTGTACGTTTTCAGGTAACACTGTAATGATTCTTTATACTCAGAAACACACTTGTAGTAAGGAGAGGATATTTCTACCACTCCTAATGCTTTTGGAAAAGGGATTTTCTCCAGCACAGAGTTATTTTACTCGCATTCTCAGTATTTTACACTACCCCATGGTGAAATTCATGGTGCATTACTAAATTAAAGTAAAGGTGTAACATTCTTAAATCTTAATCACTTGTATGAATAGATTTCTTAGAATTTGCATATACGATATACGAGCATTTAAGAAAAATTTTATACTCTATTTAAAATTTCGTTTTATTAATGTACATATAAATTACAAACTTGTGATTATATACATATAGTCAGTCAACAAGTTTTAGCACCATTAAAATTTGTATTTGCACCCCCAGAAAAAAATGAATACAACTCTGCCGGAGATATGGGGAAATCCACCCATAACCCGAATGGGTTCTTGGAACCCTTATTTTCTCGTAACAAGTTAGCCTTGTTTACTACTGGCAGTGCGAAAGAGGTCCAAGTAATAACAATGAAACCAAATGAAGCCCTTCCAAAAAAAAAAAAAAAAAAAAAAAAAAAAGGAACGATTATGATGCATTCTACTGAACCATAATTTTTGCAGACTTCCATCTGTTTGCTCCCACGTTTAGGGCTTTTTTAATCTTTATCTTACCATTAGGTAAGATAAAGATTTTTAAAAAAAAGCCCTTTTTTCTGGAACCTATTAAATAAGGCAAATGATTTTAGAGCTAATATAATTTTGTATGTAGATAGACATCATTCTTGATCTGAATACTGGCAGCACTATAATAAAATCAGAGTGAAATAATTTTTTCTTACTTTTTTTTTCGGCTGAAAGAATTTTCATTGGGTACATTAGCATTTCTTTCCCGATGAAAATACTGCCCATCAGTTGTTTCAGAAATACTTGATGAACTCAGAAGAGGCCGCCCCGGTGGCGCAGTGGTCTAAGGCGCTGGCCTCTGATCATTCGTCCGTCAGGGGTCCGGGTTCGAATCCCGGTGAGGCATGGATGTTGTGTTTGTCTTACGGCACTGGCTCTCTCCCTTCCCTGGAACCAGTGACCCTAAATTAGGGACGGGCGACTGCTTATAGCCCATTGAGTTGCTCACGGTGGTCGTTAAACCTCCAATCAAAAAAAAAAAAAAAAAAAAAAAAAAAAGAACTCAAAAGAGTTTACCAAATCTAAACGGTTATTTCTATTAAATCTAAGAGGTATTTCGATTTTATGAACTCTAAAGAGTTCATTATTTTCTTTGTTTGAACTCTAGAGTTGAAATATGTTTTTGACAATTAAAAATACAATATCTAAAACCTATACTCTGCTTAGAACTAAGCGTATAAAGCTTCAGTTTTTGGAAACTTCATATGCCTAGAGTTTATCAACTAGCCGTAATGTTATAAACTTCAAAGTTGCTCCTGTGGTACAGTGGTGTAAGTGCTTCTGATCATTCGTCCGAGACGGGTCAGGGTTCGAATCCTAATGAGGCATGATGCTGCGTTTGCCATACGGCGCTGGCTGTACCCCTTTCCATAAAACAGTGGCCCTAAATTAGGGAAGGGCAACTGCTTGGAGTCCAATGAGTTGCTCATGATGGTTGTTAAACACCCAATTAAAAAAAAAACCCCTTTAAAACTACTGAATGTCTTATTGGTTTAAATTTTAAACCTCTGAACGATAACCAAAATCATTTCTTTATACACTGACGGAAAAAAAAAAATCCCAACACCAAGAAGGGGTTGTGTTAGATAAACGACAGTTGGTAGGCGGTGAGAGTACATCTGTAAGATGACGTCAATGCAAATTTCGCGCTCTGCCGTTTGCGACGTCAGTGGTGTCAAGCTAGAGCTCATTGGAAGACGGAGTGGAGATCTGTTGTGTTTTCTGATGAAAGCCGGTTCTGCCTGGGTGCCAGTGATGGCCGTGTATTGGTTAGAAGGAGGCCAGGTGAGCGCCTGCAACCAACCTGTCTGCGGCCGAGACACACTGGACCTACACCTGGAGTTATGGTTTGGGGAGCAATTTCCTATGACAGCAGGAGCACTCTCGTGGTTATCCCACGCACCCTGACGGCACAGTTGTACGTCGGTCTGGTGATTCAACCTGTTGTGCTGCCATTCATGAACAGCATTCCAGGGGGTGTTTTCCAACAGGATAACGCTCGCCCGCATACCGCTGTTGTAATACAACATGCTCTACAGAGTGTCGACATGTTGCCGTGGCCTGCTAGATCACCAGATCTTTCACCAATCGAGCACGTATGGGACATCATTGGACGACAACTCCAGCGTCACTCCCAACCAGCATTAACCGTCCCCGTATTGACCGACCAAGTGCAACAGGCATGGAACTCCGACCCACAAACTGACATCCAGCACGTGTACGACACAATGCATGAACGTTTGCGTGCTTGCATTCAACATTCTGGCGGTTACACCGGTTATTAATGTACCAGCATTTCATATTTAAAATGGCTCTTCTCGCGCTTACAATAAGCTGTGATCTTGAAACCTTAATCGATTAAATATGTTACCTATACAAATGTATTGCCGCCATTTCATTCCTCTACAACTATTTTTTCGTGGTGTTGGGATTTTTTTTCCGTCAGTGTATAATTACTAGACGTAACAATCAGAAATGCAATAATTAAATTACCATTGTTTCATCAAATATTTCATTGTTACACAGAGTTTTGACCCATCAAGATTTCTTCACTGCTATATTATTACATATTTCATTAGGTGTTATTTTTCATTAAATACTTTTCTTCTTCACGTAACTCTGCAGCAGCAGATGGAAAAAATGAACCTTTTTCCAATTTCCTTTTTTAGAAAATCAGATTGATATCATGGATATATATTAAACATGACCACATTCCAACACTGAAGCACACAAATACCTTTCACCACACAGAAAAATGGGTGACAATAAAGGATTTACTGAAACAATGTAATGGCCAACACAGTTAGTAATAAAACTATTGTTCAAGAACAGTATATAAAGCCGTACCTTCTCAATAAAAGTACTTCTGTTCTCTTGTTTAAAAACGAGATTACAGGACACTCTACAATTGGCTGCCAGCATTACATTTCGTCGTGAACGAGTTGTTTGAGTGTCTTACATCTTAAAATTAAGGTAGATACGAATGTCTATCATAAGCTTTAAGTAAAAACCAGATTCCAAACAGAAAAATCTAAAAACAAGAGAAGGAATTTTGGAAAATACTAACAATTATAAATCTAAGAAAAGGGCGGTTTTCTTTTGCCAATTACGTTGTAGGGTTTACATTCAAAATTTACAAAACACAATGTTTAGTTCAATAATTGTAAGTTTCGGACATTGCTATTAGTTTTACTAAGTGTCTATGCAGAACATAGGTTTCAAATAAGGTCTACGAAGCTGATTTCTAAAGGGATCATCAAGTATTTTTGAAGAAGCAACCGAAAACATTTAACAACAGGAAAGTTAATAGACTCAACCGGGTATATCGCATCAGCAAAACGTAGACAGGCAAGAATGTTTGTATTTTGATTAAATTTTTTATAATATAGTTTTAATGTTGGAAGTATTCAGCACATAACAGTTTTTTGCTTTCCGAATGTTCAGTGATAAAATTATGTTAGCTCTAATATCATCTGCCTTACTTTAGTAAGTTTCAAATGAAAGGGCCGATACTTACTGGAAAGATAAGGATTTCGGTTTAGAAACCAGCAATCTGGGAGCTAACAGATGGAAGTCCACGAAAATGGTGGTTCAACTGAATACATTATATTCCTTCCTTTCTTTTTCTCCACTACTGAGGAAATTGTTCGAGAGGGCCTCTGTTCGGCCTCAGTGCTAATACTTGACTCTGTCTCGCAGGGTTAACTTGTAACCAGAGAGAATAAGGGTTCCGAGAACCCACTCGGGTTAAGGACAGTTGAACTCTCGTCTCCTGTCTCAAACAATCGGATTTTCGGGTCTGATTTGTGTAGCCACAGTGTTTGTTCAAAGAATAAGACGGTGGAGGGGTACATCGGACATATGTGTTGGGGAGAAAGAAAAGTCGGTTTGTGGACTCGCCAATTCTTATATCTTATAATACATTGGGCCTAACTTTCTGTGATAATATCGAAAAGAAATGATGAAATTATCTAAAATGAAAGAATTTGCGCTGATGATGTAGCCACATTTGATCATCAAATCTTGAAGGACGAACTGTGCTGTTAATTTAATAAATTCCTAGAAAATATGTTATGATTAAATGCTATGAGTTTGCCATTTAATCTGTTCAAAACATTTTCTGAAGTAATGTGAAAAATTCATTGGCTCCTGATTAATTTGTACGTAAGCCATATAACTGTTCAAAAAAAGTACTAAACTCTAAAATCATACTTTAGCTATGTAAATGTAAGAAAGTTGTCAAATTACAATTTCTGTCTCTTTGAATCCAGGAATGGATGGATCATAGCGTGATTATCAGATAAATAATTTTTTAATATTTTTATTGCTTTTGCTCTTCTATTAAAATGTGGCACCCAGTTTCCAGAGACACAAAACTAGTTATTTTGTTTCAGTCAACAGCAACCCATGCTTCGCGAATCACGAATACATCATTCCACTTGTTTTACTCTTGTGGCTGACGTTCTACTTCATATTAATGTCATACTTAGGCAACCAGCTGCCCGACCCCGTTAATTTCATAAGAACGTAAGTAGAGAAGTTACCGAATTTCTTTATTTTTTTTTTAACTTTGCATGGCCAGTAGATTTCATCATTTGGCTAGTAAAATTTTATTCCACTAGCCATGTCGGCTAGTAGAAATTTCAGCAGTTTTGCAAGGGCTAGTCAACAGCAGGCTTTGAAATGCTGTCTTTCAAAGCATTTGACTTTTTCCCACTTAAGCTGTGATTTGCAAACTCTTCTGCAGGATTATACAAATGCACAAGTACATTTTTTGCGAGTCCCACATCCTACTAGCATCTGCATAAATATTATGCAGTATCTTTTGTTCAATGAAAATTTCACTGCCTTCAGCAAGTTCCACAGTTGCAACAGGCTTAGAAGAACACGAACGTATAGTTACAAAGTAACTTGTACAAAAATCTAGCGGATAATGCTTACCTTGGCATTCCTTTCAGCGACTGGAACATTTCACGCACGTGTTTTCCGGTCTTTGTTGATGTTATTGTCCTAAAGTCCGTTGTATGCGATGACTGGCTTTACTTCTCATACTTTTCGCTGGGTATACTCATTGGATCTTTGCCTTAGGATTCAAACATAAATTTTTACCGTTCTTTATACTCTATGCATGATCTTGCAATGGAGATTTATGATCACTAATGCAATGAGGGCAAGAGTTTCGATTTGAATATTTCAAAATAGATTTCTCTTGCTTTTGAATACCATAGATGTCACTGAGAATAGGACTTAAAGCTTAAAGTTTCAGAAGTAATAAGTTTTCCCTTTAGTTTTAACACTTCTTTTTCTAGCTCCTTAAAATATGCCACTGGGCTGCTTTGTAATTTTCTTTATAATTTCCACATTTGTTTGAGATAAGATAGATGATGACTTTTTCCCCCAGTTCTCGGTACCTTTGCTCCAGGTTCTAAAGCAGGGGTGTTCAATCTCTTGGGTTCCCGGGACCACATTGGAAGTAGAATTGTCTTGGGCCACATATAAAATACACTAACACTAACAATACAGGGTTTCCACTGTTTCTTCCACAAAAAATAAGCACTTTTTAAGGACTTTCAAGCACCCTGCAAAAAAATTTAAGGACCTCAACAACTGTATACGCAACAATGGCATGTGCACTAATATACTTTCACACGTGACTTAACTATGCAAATTGAAGTATGCTGATGAAGTTTGCAATATTTCTCCATATAATTTAAGTTTGTGAATGTAATAAACTAAAATTTATGCAATTTAAAAGACAGTTCTCTTGGTCAAGTCAGTTTTCCCTGTGAGAGAATAGTCACATTCACAGTAATAGGATGTAAATCGTAAAACTGTAGATAAAAAGCTATGAGTTCAACACTTGAATTTTGCACATAATCATCTCATGCAAAACCAAAATCAAAATTGCATATTCAATATTTCAAATTTGCACTTTTTATGGTATGACTGAATAATTTTTATTCGCATAAGCCAAAAAATTAATGGTAAAGTGAAAAATCAGTACCGAGAGATGGACAATGGAATGGGGCTTGTTGGGTAGAATCTGCTGGATGTGTTTAATTTAGCTCACAGTTCTTCACCTTTTTTCAGCAAATTTATGTATATCACACTGTCCCTTGCTTTCACATGGGCTTTCAACCTGATGTCACATGATGTCATCAACATAAAAAAAAAAAAAGCTCAAGTTCTACCTACTACTTCATAACCACTTTTTAAGGACTTTTCTCCAATTTTGGCAAAAAATAAGAACTTCTAAGCCCCCTAGTAAAAAGTACTTGTTAAGGATTTATAAGGGCCATGGGACCATGGGAACCCTGCAATATTGCTCATGAGCAAAAAATAAAAAAATAAAATAAAGGTCCATGCATAATTTTTATGATATCCGCCACCACAGAAAAGCAAAAAAAGAAGTCCTTGCATAATAATCCTAATTATGCGCCACCCCTTTCGGCAGGTGGTTTCTTTTTAAATCTTTGAGGTCACAAGTTTGCAATCACTGTTATATCACTTAATTAATCAAAGCTTTACTCAGATATATTCCTTTGGTTCTAGTTCCACTTGAATAAATTTTGTTTAATCTTCCTTCTCTCCGAGTTCTTTTTGATTTGTGAATCAAAAAGAACTCAGAGAGAAGGAAGATTTCAATCACTGATATAGGAAATGTATCTAAAGAATAAAACTTCATAATTTTTTTTATATAAAAGTAAAAGGAAAAGAGGGCAACATAAAACTAGTGGGATATTTGACATTGTTTTTGAGAAACGAATGCATCAATATCTAATTCGCTGTAACTAGCTGCAATTCTGAGTGAGTTCTCAAGGTGCTCGTCAGATATTTTGGTTCTAATTTTACTCTTCGTGTGCTTCATCCTTTAAAATAGTTGCTCACAAATGTAGGTTCTGCCAAAAAGACATGTATAAGGCATAATTGTGAAGCGAGGGATATTTGTCTTATAAAAGTCTAGTAAAGAGACTGTCGAATTTTTCTTTAAGTTGAATGTCAGATTGCAGCTTGATGCATCCCATTTAAAAATTGGCCGATAACATATTTATGTCGACTAAACATGGAGTCGCAAATATATCAAAATATTGATTTTTTCCGGAAATCCTGAAACCTGTTTTCAAATTCTTGTATCAAATCGAAAAGCAAGGCTGCATATTTTTTGTTACTTACAGGACCGTGTTTAGCTAACATGTCAAAATGAATAAAATTGTTTGCCTTAATTTGAGCTTCCCATAATTTCAGTTTCATTTGGAACACTGTTATGGTTTGAAACATTATATTTATAAGCTGGTTTTCACCTTAGAAATACATGTTTAACACATTTAAATGAGCGGTCAAATCCACTAGAAATGCTGAATCTGTAAGCCAGTTTTCAACTTCAAGCTCTGGCACAAATTTTATTTTTGATACCATAAACGACTTGATTTCATGTCGTAAATCATAAAAACGTTTCAACATTTTGCCTCGACTTAACCATTTTACTTCCGAAAAGTAAATGATGTTGCCAGTCAGCATCCACACTTTTAAGGAATTCCTGGAATTGGCGATGATTCGATCCCTTGGCTCTTATGAAATTCACAGCCTTGATGACAGTGCTTGCATGACATTATCCACTTTTAAAGCTTTTGCCCATAAATTTTCATGATGTACTATGCAATCTAACATCAAACGTGAGTTTCTGGCGGCAATTGCATAGTCTTCTATTAATTCCACAAGTTCCTCTCTTTTACCTATCGTTGCTGGGGCACCATCAGTAACTATACCAGATATGTTTACAATAGACAAAGAAAATCGCTGTAGCATATTTTTTACTGCTTCGTATAAATCTCTTGATTTAGTTGTGCCTTTTAATGGCACCAAAGAAGCCATTTCTTCAATGACGTTATATTCGTCAATACCTCTAATAAAAATGGCAAGTTGAGCTTGTATCTGTGGCATCAGTGCTTTCATCCATTGCCAAAGCGTAAAATTTAAAATTAGCAGCTTTACTCTCCAAACTTCTTTTTCATAGATTTCTCAATTTCCTCACTTCATCTTTCTGGTGAGATCAAATGATTTTAGAAATATCCTCTTTTTTATCAGGGCAAATTATATCCGCATTGCTTTCCATACATTGCTTAATAAACTTACCATCAATAAATGGTTTTGAATTTTTTTGCAATGAAATTTGCTAATACATTTACAATAGAGTCCGTTTGAGTTGTAACTTTAAAAAAAAAAAATATTTTGTTGAGAAGCAAAATTATTTGTAGCAGAGTCCCAGATGTACATATTACATGCGCAGTAAGTACACCAGTGTACAGGGCAAATATATGGCATCAAGAAAAACGTGCATTTCTATTTATGCGTGGGCTATAAATATTAAGATTTTTACTATGAACAATGTAGTTATGTAATTAAAACAGGCTTGAGAAAGTATTGTCCTGGCACCTAGAAATTAGGATCCAACACCTTTTTATGTCAAAATTTTTGTAATCTGCAGTAAAAACTATTCTCCGCTGTATAATCAGTGGATCTGTTAAGAAGTTATCAGTTAGATTTTGCAGATAACACCAGAGCAGGGTTTTTTTGTTTTGTTTTTTATTCGAGGTTTAACGACCACCGTGAGCAACTCAATGGGCTATAAGCAGTCGTCCGTCTCTAATTTAGGGTCACTGGTTCCAAGGAAGGGAGAGAGCCAGTGCCGCAAAACAAACACAACATCCATGCCTCACCGGGATTCGAACCCGGACCCCTTACGGACGAATAATCAGAGGCCAGCGCCTTAGACCACTGCCTTCAAAATAAACCTTTATTAGTCTAAAAGCAAGGTACATGTGATACGCTTCAGTCACACGAGACTGTATTAAAAGAGACGAGGCCAAGAAGTCTCAACACAAAAGAAAGGAGGAAAGAAAACTGGTAACATCAGAACAAGATTAAAATATATACAGATAAAAAAGAAACACAGAAAACAAAAGCAAAAAACACACACATTACAAAGCCCAAACCCCAGAGTGAGGGAAGAAAACACATTCCAAAAACTAGTACATAGCGCGAACACAAAGGTGACAGGTAAAAAAACACAACAACAATACAACACAACACAAATTGACTGACACTGCAAGACAGCGACAGGAGAAACAAAACTGTACTTCTGAAAACATGTAGCAGCGGCCAAAACATTAGTACAAGAAGAACATAAAAAACAAAAAAACCGTGAACATAAAGAGGGGTGTTAACCAACCGCTATAACTAAAAACGAAATACGAAGTGACGCATGTATGTCAGAAGGAACACTGTACAGAAGAATACATGATAATAAAGGGAAAAACCGCTGCATCACACAAAATAAATGTAGCCAAACAGGCACACGAGGTTCACAAAAAAAATCGCACTCAATTCAAATTTCATACTCAAAACAAGAAGTCGCGCGTTGACAAACCCCGGAAGCCGACGTGGCGCTATAGAGAGAATCACGCGGAAACAAGATCGCATAGCATCATAACACATTGAAAACAACACAAAGTACGTCCAGTCATGCACGGCAACAGAAGGCTCTGCCGAGAAAAATACAATATTACAGGAAAAACCCAGACAGGAGAAACACGAAGCAAGACGTAGAACCATAGCTTGAGTGCAAAGAAACACAAAAACGAAAACACAAAAAGTGCACTTAAAACATAATCAAAGACAAAACTGCCCCAAACGACAACTTCACTACACATGTAGTCGCATACAGTCAAGAAAAAAACACAAGAGGCACAGTAAAAATAATGAGCACAAGGCAAATAGTGCGTTGACCAACTCCTTGGGTCAACGTAACCCAATAGACAAGATACACACGAGAAGCACACTGTATAGAAAACGAGAGATAAGGCTGAGTACTCAATGAAAAAACACAACGAGACCAGCAGGGCCACACTAAGTAATTCAAAGTTCATAAAAAAAAGCAAAACAAGTGAACAGGAAACACAGGGCATGAGAAAAAAAAGTCTCCCTAAACTGCGGAGCCAACTGAAACACTAGAGTAGAACATACACAAACAAGTAAAAAACAAGATTATCACATTAGCAGTATAGGTAAAATACAATCAGAGTATTAAAAAACTCACACAGGAGCAGAGCGAGTAGGACAGCCGCCATCCGAACAACTAAACAAAACACGTGCAAAAAGCAAGAGCAATTACAAAAACACGGGAATACCACATACAGGAAACACAGTACAAAAAAGAAGATCAGAAACAACAACAAACAAACAAGCACAAAAGAAACACAACACGCCAAAATTTTTTTGCAAAGCTAGACAACACAGACTAGCCCAACGGAAAACAACAACACCCAACAAGCATCACACTATACCAAACAATAACAGTGATCACAAACAATTGGTGGCCAACCAGTACAACAAAACACCACAACAAGAAATCCGTTGACAAACAACTCTGGCAGACGAAAACATAGAAAGCAAGCACACAATAATACATAGACAAACAACTCAACAAAAATACCGACACAAAAAACAATAACCGATTGCACAGCACCACCAAGAACCAGAAAAAAAAATACACACAGAACACAGGAACACAAATGCCCACGGACTCCGGACAGAAAAAAAGTCAAAGCAATTAGCTGGAAAACATCCAATCACAGCGCAAAACGGCAAGAAAATTCAGACAAAGAGGCCGAGGCCGCTAGTAAGAGGAAAAGTATAGAAAAGCACTATCCAAGAAATAATATACCGACCAGTAGAATGAGCTAACAAAGCACAGGGGAGAAAAAAACAAAAAGACCGGAATCTCAAGGAAGCAAAACAGTACAATATTACCAAAGGGCCATCAAAAACAAGAAAAGGAAAACGGTAAAAAATTTAAAAGGAAAAACAACAGGATCAGAGGAAAAGAATGAATACAAGGGAAAAAAGCCTCCGGCTCAATCAAAAAGAACAAGACAACAACCAGGAAAAGCAAAAACAAACAAAGTGAAGAAACCAGTACACCAAAACAAAAACAAGAAAAAAAAACTGATCAAACGAATTGAATCAACCCATGCTCAACCCGAAACCATGGGAGGTGGGGGGACCAGATCGAGAAGAAAGCAGGAACTGCCTGCCGGGCCAGAGCTACCTCGTACTCAAGTTGGATGACGGACTTGATCGAGGAACGAAACCTACGGCACAGAAAAACTCTCGCAGGGTGATATCGACGAAGAGCAGGCCGATCAACACTGGCATGATATTATAAATAAATAGTCAGTTTGGCCTGCAAAATTAAAAACGTGCAAACTGGATTGTGAACAGCAGCGGAAGGATGATGACGGCGAAGAAAATAGTAATGTGAAACAGAGTGAAAGGAAGGACAGACCTTGGATAGAAGAGCAAACATCAATGAAAAAAGCGGCTGTAAAACTAAACAGGAGTCATATGCGTGATGAACATCACCGAGCGTTGAACAGAAAAAACACAAGAGAGAAGACAGGCGACCAAAACGATGAAGAGTCCGTGGTGTGAGCAAGCGACAATGAAGGTGGAGCCAATGAATATCAGTAGCTTTGGGGGAAGCCAGAGAAGTGTGTGAATCGATCCATGTCTGAGAGGTTTCATCAGGTGGCACAAAAGGAATAGCGAGAGGTGATCTAAAATAAGTAAGAAAGTGGTGGTACAAGAGTTTTGCAGTAACTTGATGCACCAGAAAGGGAACATCATTCAAATAAACCAGAAAAGGAAGGCAAGGGGACGCCGAAGAAGAAACAATTAACCCAAAAGAATTCACGAGGGACGGGTAAAGGCGTTGAAGCTGAATATGAAGCAACCGGAGCTGGGCACGATGTAAGGGAGTGTCAGCAAGAGAGGGGTCGATTTGGGAAAGAGACTTCCAGTGGAGAGAAGCATCTACAAGTTGGGATACTTGTACCACGCCACTGGCGAACCAGGTGGAGAAGCACAAGTACGGTGAAGAGGAGAACGGAGTGCAGAAGAGTAGAAGAGAGGTTCCGCAAGCAGATCATTAGTTGAGGTAGGTGGGAGACGGACGGGACATAAGGAATGCCAGAGGGAAAAGACGGTGCGATAAATATCGGGAAAGTGATCTGGAATGAGGGGGAGCAGATCCATACGGAGGAAAGTAGCGAGAGTGAGAAACGGACTGCGAGGGAAAAGTAAAGTATCAACAATAGTAATCGATGAAATCTGAGGATGAGAAAAAGAACGGAGAAAGGTCTGAAGCTGAATAGCATTAGATTTTTGAAAAGATCTGGGAGGGCAAGACCTCCAAAGGACAGAGGAAGGACGAGAGTAGAACGATTAACCCAGTGAACTTTATTCCAGATGAAATCAGTAATCAAACGTTGAGCGGATTGGAGAAAAATGGGTGAGGGAAAATAAGCGAACCACGAATGTGTCAGAATGGGAAGAAGAAAGGAAGAAACCAGATGTGCTCTGCTATAAAAGGACAAAAAAGGTTTGAACCGGCAAAAAGGAGCAAGACGGCGATTGAGCTGCTGAACCAAAGGAATCCATGTGGCATCAGCAACCGCCACGGGATTTCCAACGTACACACCAAGAAGTTTAATGACCGAGGATGACCAACGGGCACCCCAAGGGCGATCACCGTGTGCCACCCACGATCCGGCCCACAGACCGACAGATTTAGACAGATTAAGTTCGGAACCGGAAATTGAAGCATACTCACGATAAGCAGAAAGAACAACACCGAAAGAACGTTCAGTACGAAGAAAGAGAGTGAGGTCATCAGCATATGCAGACAACACTATGCGGTGGTGACGAGTAAGAGCAATACTGCGAGGAATCACAGAAAGCAAACGAGAACGCAGACAAATTAAGAGAGGTTCAAATGCAAGCGTAAAAACGTTGACCCGAAAGGGGACAACCCTGCCGGATCCCGTTGTCAAAGGGGGTGGTAGCTGTCATGAATGTGGAAGTGCGAATACGAAAAGAAGAGTGAGAGTAAAGATTAATAAGAGCTTGACAGAAAAGATTAGGAAAGCCAAAATGACGAAGAACAGCAAAGAGATAAGAGTGATTAATGGAGTCAAAAGCTTGTTTCTGATCAATATTAAAAATTGCGGGAGGTTCGGAAAGATGGGAAGCAAGAAAATATAAGTTGAGAATGGTGGAAATGTTGGTAGTAATCGAACGGGAGGGAATAGTGTAAGTTTGATCGGGGTGGATGAAATGCTGCAAGACGGGATTGAGGCGAAAAGCGAGAATTTTAGCTAAGGTTTTATAGTCAGTATTAAGAATAGAGATGCCAGTTAGAAAAAAGACCAAGGTTTCCGGTTTTGGGGATGAGACGGAGAAGAGCAAAAGTGAAATCAGAAGACTGAAAATTTGAAGAAGTAAAAACGGCATTTAAACAAGCAACTAGAAGCGGGAGGAGAGAAGGAAGAAACTTCTTATAAAATGAGAGCGGAAGACCGTCCGCGCCAGGGGAAGAACGATCATTCAGACTGGAAATTGCAGAGCGGACTTCAGAAGGAGAGATAGGAGAAACAAGAGAATCAAAAAAACAATGTGGAACCTGAGGGAGGACATGAAGAAGAGGGGAGGTATCTGCAGGAGAAAGGAGTCGGTGTTGAAAACGATCAGAATAATGGGAAAAAGTAAGTTCACAGATACGATAAGGGTCGGTAACTGTAGATCCGTCAGGTAGGGAAAGAAAGGAAATTGTGTTGCATTTAACATGATACTCCTCAAGGGACTTCAAACTAGAAAAGGGGTCGTCGTGAAACCGCAAGTGAGTGAATTTCAGACGAGTAAGGGCTGATGAAGCAAAAGTAAACAGAATACGACGAAGTTGAGCTTGAAACACGGGAAAAGAAGGATCAGAAGGAGAAATAGTCTGCAATTTACGACGGAGAACATCAATATCTTGAAAGCGAGAAGTACGGGAAGAGAAAGAAAACTGACGTGCGAAAGAAATAATCGAAATTTTCGTGGAAAGCCACAGAGCCACTGGGTCGTCAGATGAAGAAAGTTGTTGCACAGAAGACGAGATCATAGAGCGAATTTCAGCACAGAAAACAGGATCAGTTAAAACTGAATCGTCGAGCGACCAGACTGGGGAAGGGGGAGCAGAGGAAGAATGCAAAAAAAGTTTGAAAAGAACGGGGCGATGATCTGACGAAACGGAAGGATGGTGAGTAACTTCAACTAGAGATGAATGGAGAAAACTGGAAACATAGAATCTATCTAGGCGTGCTGCGACACAGCGTGAAGCAGCCGAGGGGAACCACGAAAATTCCTTGGACCGGGGATGGAGGGAACGGAATGCATCAATCAAATCAAAATTAACAACGAGTTGAGTGAGATTGGAAACAAGGTCGGAACGGCTTTCGGTTGAACCATCTCGGTCAAAACGGGGTTGCAAAGTGCAATTGAAATCGCCTGCAACAATGACTGTATCATTTGGATGGAGGGTCGAAAGGATAGAAGAAAGATGTTGGAGGAGAGTTTCTGCATCCGTAGCAGATTGCGGAATATGGATATTGAAAACATGAATACGTTTAGAACAAAAACAAAAAGAAATATGTTGAAAATAACCGAGCAGACTCTGTGACTCAACAAGATCAGAAAGGGAAGAATGAAAACGCACATGAAATGCTATAGCGGTACCAGACCTGAGATGGGTCCGGTAATTATGATAAAAAATGTACGGCCAGCGTCTCCAGCGGGAACACCCGGCATCCAAGGAACAGTTCGTCTCCTGGAGAAGGAGGATATTAGCCCCCAGGTAACGAACGTCCTCGAAAACCAAAGCATTCGCTGCAGAAGACGCGAGCCCTCTACAATTAAAGCTAAGTAGCGTTAACAAGGACATCACTGGTAGGTTGCATCCAGCCTTTCAGTTCAGCCCTCAAAATCTCGAGTAAGTAGCCCAAACGGCGAGCATATTGCTCAGTCTCGCTAGGCAAAGTAACATTAGTTATAAATGCATGGAACTGGTTTAGCTGTGCAATCATTTCAGGCAGCAAGTGAAGCTTACTCTTAATGCAAGGTAGTGTGATCAACTTCGCCTTACGCGGGCGAGTGGTCAATGCATACAGATCAGATAAGGTAAGAGGGTCCAAAGGCACCGCAAGTTCTTCAAACATAGTAGAAATGTCAAGAAGTGTAGGAGAAGGAGAATCATCGTCAGAGTCAACCATTGCAGTGTCATCAGGATCAGAGGCGACCGTGTCCATAACATCATCATCCTGGAGACATGCGAATCGGTTCGAAACTAGTAATTCAGAATTTGCCTCATGATGGCTAGGTGAACCCGAGGTAGAATGGGCTGGTTTCTTGGACCGTAGACGTTGAGACGAACGGGAAGAGCGAGTAGAAACACCAGGTGAGCTGGGGCGTTTACGCAGTGATTTAGGTGCAGACACTTCCAGCGATGGAAAATCCTCATTGGAAGGCTCCAAACCATCCAGTACGACGACAGGAACAGGGAGGGAAGGAACGACTGGAGAAACAGCAGGCAAAATTGATGAAGGTAGAATATGAGCAGGTGCCTCAGCGGCCTGCACAACATCCGCAGGGGCAGCGGCCACCGGAACTGTAGTAGCTAATGAAGAATCAGATCTAGCACCAGGAATAGCATGAGGACATGCAGAAGCAAGATGACCTTCCCCTTTACAGCGGAAGCACTGAACCCCTGCAAAAAGATTAAAAATGTACGTCCGGGTATCAGTGACTAATTCCAGAGTTGCAGGGCGTTCCGCAATTGACTGAGAAGTTGGAAAAATAACCCGGTACTGGCGGCGCCCACCATGCACATGTTTCAGAGGGGAATCACGGGCTGTAGCTGGAAGAATCTTGGTCACTCCCACAACACGACCCATCGTGTTGAGGGCATCAATCAACAGAGAATCAGGAACAGCCGTTGGTACAGGAGAGAGGGTCACCGTAACTGGCCTTTGGGCTGCAGCGACAGGTTGTAGATGAAAGGACCCAATATCAGTCCCATGAACTATAATTAAATCTACTGCTTGCTGGTGGGTGAAGTGAACAACCACCCCTCCACCCAAGCGAATAATGGACACAATGCTTTCGGCTGGAACGACCTTCGACACAGCATGCAGATACTGGGGGAGGGGGTGTCACGCAAATCAGGAATGAAAGCACTTAATAATAAGGCAGACGACAATTGCTTGCCTTGCGGTGAATCACTTGGAAGAATAATTTTCAACGCCGAAGCTACACGTTTGAAATGTGGTGCAGAATCACTAGAAATATATGAGGAACTTCCCACAGCTTGTGCGATCGACGTTGAAATAACACTAGCAGAACCAGGAATATTAGACGCAGCCGGCACACGGGTGGCCAGAAGCACAGTCTCTGGAAGTTCAGCAGCACTAGTCGACGCAACATTCCCCGAAGAAGGCACAGAACTAAGAAGCGAAGACATATCAGCAATCGACGAAGCAGCTGTAGACGACAGTGACTTATTCACAGTGGTAGTGGACATTCTCGACCACTGGCCCGCCAAAACTCATGCGTCGTAATTGACGACACACGAAAATGAAAAACAAAACAAAAAAATGAGCACCCACTGGGCACTCAGCCTCACAGCTCGTGAAGCGAGGGTATGAAACACTACAACCAAAACACAAAACGACGAAATACCGCAAGAAGAACAAGTAAACAAACGAACGTTGACTTCTACGCAGGAGCCGAAAAAAATGCGACTTGTCTGTTCAACGACCACTGCGCCACCGGGGCGGCCAGGGTTTAAACTGCGATCGCATTTTTCGCATTTTGCAAAAATAAGTGCGGTTTTGTAAAAAAAATTATATTTCATTTGGCATAAATGCAAAAACGTTTAAATGGCGCCGTTTCTTACTGAGCGCCATTAAAATTCCGCAATTCCATCTTACGCATACGAAATATCGTCGTGGTGGAATTTCTCTTCTTTCATCATTGACGTCAAATGATGCATAGAAGCTAGTAGCCAATCCAGTTTCTAAGATGTCATAAATCGAGCTCTTCCTTACGTTCCCCCCGCTTTGGGTTTTTGAAAATTTGTCAACACCTAGTCGCCAACCGACAACCGTGGTCATCTCTCTCTCACGTGTTCGCTTTCGCGGTAGTCTTTTTCACATGGCACATTTTTTCGTAGTCTAAATGGTTAGGAATAAGTTCCAAACGAAAAAACGATACTGAAAGTGTTACTACTACACAACAGCCAGCTAAAATACCTAAGGTATCCAAATCTTTAGTGAAGTGGCTTTCACTTTATAAGTGGGCCAAAGTAAGATGGCACGGTCAAGCCTCGCCAGTCGCCATATGGCTACCAGATATTTCGTAGTGGCTAGTAAATTTTTTAGTATAGTAGCCAATGATGGCGAGTAGATCTTTTCCACAAGTGAGCAACTATTTTGTCCAACTTTTTCCCCCACTAGGACTCGGGAATGTATCGATACATCGTGAAAAACCGGTGTGAATTTAACATCGATGTTACGGTGTTTCGACTGACGAAACCAAACCTCCTTGGACGAAACTACGATTCATTCCTACTGTGATGTAAATGCTCGCGATGTAATCGCCATCGCGCACCACCAAGCACTGTTGTTCAAACCGGTTTTCCCAGTCCCAGACACGTGAATATTGGCTGATCCACACGCACACGCACGTCTCCGATGTAGTTTCTCGCGGTGTTTCGTTCTAGACGCTACATCGGAGGATTTCTCATCGGATATTCACCTTCCAGGCAAGTAATCATGGACATGGTAAGGGTACCATCACGATGCAGACGCAATGTTTAAACAGGTTTTTTATCGGGCCTCAGTGCGTTGACGACATAAAGGAATGGTCGACGATGCTATTAAGAGGCAGCATGTTCCACGCGTTGGATCGCTGAAATTCGCCACAGCTTAGGAACAATAAGAAGTACGTGGCAGGGTTTTTTTTGACGTAAATACGTCATTAAAATAAAACCAGTACTAGGTGGCCACTACGGAAAGTTGAGCGTTACGAAAAAATGGGCATCGAGTTCGGTATAATAATTCCTATATTATCAACGCGAACCAAACCAACCTAGTGTCATTCGACAGCTAAGAGAGATTTTTTAGTGACCTTGAGTTACCGTGCAGCGATAAGTGGGTAGAAGGGGAGGGCGCTTTGGGCTGCGCCGCGCAAACTTCTAATCAGTATAACTCGGCACGGCAAAGCGCCACGTCGTCGAAATTGATCTCAAACAAAAGCTAACGTCGAGATCTGTCGATTTAAACCATTAGAAGTGAAATCAAATACAGTGTTGGTTGTGAAACTTTAGATCGCAGTTGAAAAAAATTTAAATTTCACGTCGGCATATACTCGTCGAAAAGCCAAGCAGAAATACATCGAACGTAGTCTACGCCGAAGAGCAACTCGTCAGCTTTCGATAAACACCACAATGTCCGCGGCAGGACGCAGGAGAAAATATCGGGAGCGAAAGAAAGTTGCTGTGGCGCTGCGCGTGAGCACTTCGGTGGCAGCAACGCACGAGCCCATTGACGTGAAGCATCAGCAATGAACCCAATAAAAACCAGAAATCGAGCATGTAGGGGCGAGAAATTATGCCCTTATGTAAATTGTGTGATGGACATTAAATCACATTGATCTTACAGGATATGAACATTTCAGATTAACTATTTCCATGTGTATTATTCAGAACGGATGTTAAACGTGGAAATGTACCAGACCAGGCGACATTCCGATGTGCCTATTTGTCATGACGATTGTATTCACGAAGGCACCGCTATTGCTCCTGGCCGGAGGAAATGCAAGCTGCAGGGCACACGGGAGCTCGAGATCAGCAAAAGAATAGCTCGAGGTCAGTGAAGGGATAGCTAGAGGTCAGCGAGGGGTAAGCTCAAGGTCAGCGACGGAATGCACAGGTCAGGGAGAAAAGGTTAGGGGCACCGAGAAGCGGGGGTGGGGGTGGGGTGGGGTCGCCTGCTCTTCGCGTGCTCCGACTAGGAGAGAGAGAGCCTCTGGCGAAGAAGGCAGGAGCCAATCAGGTGCGAGGAGAAGTTACCGGGGGAAAAACTTCGGGTTAGAAAAGGAGACAGCGAGACAGACAGTTAGAGCTGAGAACAGAGGACGGACAGCGTGAGCTGGGAACGGTTTGATAAGTGTTGGGAGCAGCACGGACAGCGAAAGCTGGGAACGGTTGGACAGTGCTGGGAAGTAGCACGGGAGCGAGAGCTCGGAGTTGCCGAGGACAGTGCTGGGTGTCAGCGCTGGGAAAGAAAAGTTGGTGATCGAACGTGCCGGCTAGGGCACGAGGGAAAACGATCGTGGTTGGAAGAGTTGGAAGCAGACACGTGGGGCTGTAACGACGTACGGAGAAAGCGATTTGAGAGGACACGTGTTCGGGACAGAACACGAGGCATAGCTTCTGGAACAAAGAAAGGGAGGTGAACGAAGGTTACGACGATTAAAACCTTTCACGTCTGTGATAGAAAAAGAACGGGCAAAGAGTATTAGCAGGAAAGAGTATTCTTTAATGAATAGAGACTCTGATATTTTTTCGTGGAACTGCACTTGCAGGAGCTCGGGTCAAGGAACAATAGCTGCCGAAACGATTACTTTTGATTAAATATTTTTGTTAAGTTTTCAACAAGCATGAGAGTGAATTCATGATTGGAATGTCTTGCCATTATTTTTACATCCCCTCTCCTGAATAACAGATTATTTATAGTAAAGCTGGGAGTCTTCAACTTTTCGTTGATAGACAGTATCCAGACAAAAAGAACCTTACAAATGGGTTTCCTTCCTGCTGTGGGGAATTTTCATCAGCGCTGGAAGCCAGTGTTGTTTGGCCGATGAGCATTAATTACCATAATGAGCTTCCACCCCTAAAGCAGAGGTAAGGAAATGGCGCAGTCGACAGGATGAGATGTTAAGGCGAGTTCAGTGCAAGTAATTATGGCAATTTTATTCAGCGAAATAGAAACTGTTCGAGGACTCAGACAAAGAGAACTCCTAAGTGTAACAGTAGCACGTGGCAGGAAAGTGGTGAAACAAGGTGAACTTCTAAGTGTAACAGTAGCACGTGGCAGGAAAGTGGTGAAACAAGGTGAACTTCTAAGTGTGACAATAGCACGCGGCAGGAAAGCGGTGATATAAAAAAGGACTTTGCTGCAACGGAACCGGTGGTCCAGAGAAGTTGACGAATGAAGCTCGTAACCAGAGCAAGGATCGGAAGTTCCAGGAAAATCCCGTAACCAGGGACGGACAATTACGTCTCGCGAGGCCAGTGAGACCGGGCGACATTACTGTTTAGGACGCTCCTTGGCGGGCCGCGGTCGAAGCCGCTACAGAGAAGCAGAGGGGAGCCCGAAAGCTCCGGTAAGTACCACTTTGTTGCCGAAATTCATATTCCTGGGTCGATACCGAGTATAAGGTTAGGAAAGAAACATTTTAGTAGGAAGTTAGGGGCCAAAAGGCCGAGAAACAAAAAAAAATTTTTCTTTCTTTTGTTAGTTTTATAGAAGAATAGGTTACAGTAATTTTAGAAAACTCAGTGCCGGTATCAATGCTTAAAGTGAGTAGGAATTGTAAAGCGTTTTGTTATGTAAAGAAAGGAAATAAGTGATATTACTAGGGATTTATTGCATTACAAAAAAATGTTAGATAATAGTACTTCAAGGTTGAGAGCAAAGGCTATCGTCGGGAAATTGTAAAGTGTCGTTATATTATTACATGTGTATTGTGTATTGTATATATATATATATATATATTTAGTGCATAGCAATGGATGAGCAGCTTTTGGATGGGAAAGAGAGTGAGGAACCAGAGGACACGTGGTTCGAAGGGAAGGAAGAAGATGATAATGAAAGAGAAAATGACTTAAATTCAAGTAACGAAGTGTCTATTAATGTAAGAAAAGCGCAAGAGGATACAGTTGATATGGAATGGAAATATAAGATTGAACTGTTAGAATGGGAGGGGGGAAAATCAGCAGTAGAGGCACACAGGGAACTAGAAAAAATGAAATTGGAGATTCAGCTCTTAGATAAAAGGGAAGAAAGGGAGTTTCAGCTAAAGAAACTGCAGTTAACTCAGGAAAATGAAGAGGCGTCGGCACAAGGTAGAAACCAAATGAAGTTAGCCGATTACATGAGGATACTAGAAAAAATCTTACCCAAAAGTCCTAGTAAACCAGAAGAGGTTTTAGACTTTTTGATTCCTTAGAAAGTGCTTTCATTTTACATACAGTCCCAGAAACCATGCAAGGAAGATGAGTCATAGCACTATTTAACTCAGATTGTGTTAATCATTTATTCCGGAGACTTACGGTCGAGCAATATGATTGCTACGAAACCGTCAAAGAGGCCATTTTGGGGGAATGCCATTCAACCCCAGACATGTACCTACGACAGTTCGAGGCCCTCCGTAGGAATACGGGAGAGAGTTACCAGCAATTGGCGGGACGTACTGGAAGAACGCTTAAATATTATGTAGCGAACAGTGAGATGAGTACTTTTGATCAACTAATGAATCTTTTAGTTTGTGATAAGTTCAAAGGATCGTTATCACCCAGTTTAAAAACTTACCTACTACAGAGAGGATCCTTGGGAAAGCTAGTTGTAGCGAAGGATTTAGGGGAACTGTGTGATCAGTACGAAAGCCATGTGGAAGCGTTAGAGTGGGGAGAAGGAAAGGCGAGGGGAAATTTTCAGGTAGGCTCCAACAGTAAGGGGCATAACCGCAGTTATAGGAAGCAATATAGCTACCTATAACTGCGGTTAGGAGGCCCGCGCTACCTTTTCAGATAGTAGATGTCGATCTTATTGGGCCGATAGACCCACCATCAAGTAAGGGACATCGGTGGATATTAGTTATGATGTACCAGCATACTAGGTGGCCGGAGGCCGTATGTTTAACTTCTTTGAATTCAAAAATCGCGTGCGAGGCTCTTTTGGAGGTTTTTCAACGTACGGGCATTCTCGAGGTAGTGGCGATGGATTGGGGCACCAACTTCGTGTCGGGTTTAACACAAGAGCTCCTAAAGCGTCTAGGTTCGACGCCTAGGTTCTCCGTCCCTGGCCACCCCTCGTCCAATGGGCTCGTGGAAAGATTCAACCGGACGTTAAAGGGGATGCTACATCATGTTATAAGGGAGGTGCCACAACAGTGGCACAAAGCATTGCCATACCTTTTATGGGCCTACAGGGAGGTACCCAACGTGACGACGGGAGTAGCACACTTTCAGTTACTATATGGGAGAGAACCCACAGGACCGTTAGCCATCCTAAGGAAAAATTGGGCCGGGGAATGCAATCTGCTCATTGGCATATCCGTGTCGGCGGTGCAGCACTTGCAAGGTATGAAAGAAAGAATGGAGAAAATAGCCCAACAGGTAGAAGAGGTATCTGAAGAGCAACAAGATATACGTCCTATTATAACCGCAGACTGAGACAGAAGTCTTTCGAGGTGGGCGACCAGGTGATTGCTTTAATTGCAGACTCCAGGAACAAATTATATGCTAGGAGGACAAGCCCAGTACGCATCCTAGAGAAGAGAGGGACTAACAGTTACGTAATTGATCTAGGTCAGGGGCAACGTCGACATGTGCACGTGGGAAAACTCAGAGAATTCAGACCCCTGATTAATGTGGTAGGCGTTATCTTCGAGTCTGACGAAGAATTTGGGAATATTGAAGAAGTACCAATGAGGAAAGGGAAGATAGAGGAAGAGAATCCAAAAGAACTGAGGGTAGAGAGTGAATGGATAACCAGGGAGCAAATAGGGGAATTGCAGGAGCTAGTAAGCCATGCCGGGAAATTTTTCTCAGGGGAAGTAGGGAAGACAGCCGTTGGAAAACATGTGATCACTGTTAAGCCGGGAAGTAAGCTGCGAACTCAACATCGGTACAAGGTACCTCAATCGATGCAGCAAGCTGTAGAGAGCCAGATCCAAGATTTATACGAGCGGGGCATGATCGGGAAATCCAGTGATGAGTACAGCCATCCCATCGTATGTGTGGCTAAACGCTCGGGAGAGGTCCGTATGTGCGTAGACTACAGGATGCTTAACTCGCACACAGTTTCGGACGCTTTCCCGATGTCTCACATACCGGATTTACTAGCAAAAGTGGGGGCGGCAAAATATTTCACAACTCTGGATATGCTCAAGGGGTACTACCAAATACCTATGGACCCCGAGAGTAGAAAATACACCACTTTTGCTACCCACAGGGGTTTATTTCAGTAGAGGGTCATGCCTTTTGGCCTGTCAAGGGCTACGGCAACGTTCCAGAGGGCGATGAACAAGGTCCACACCCCTCATTCGGAATATGCCGTGGCTTACCTTGACGATGTGGCCGTATTTTCAAAAGATTGGGAAGAACACATGCAGCATTTAAAGCTAGTCATAAAAAGTTTAGAGGATGCGGGTTCACAGGAAATTTTAAAAAAATGTTGCTTCGCCAAAGAGAAAGTTAACTATCTGGGACATGTGGTCGGCTCGGGAAGTCACCAGCCGGACCCGGAAAAATTACAGACGGTCAGAGACCTGGATCCCCCAAAGACCAAGAAGGAGGTACGTAGTTTCCTAGGGTTATGCAACCACTACAGGGATTACGTACCCAGATTCGCCAAAATAGCTAAGCCCCTGTCCGACTTGACAGGGAAGAAGGCAGCAGAAAAGGTTGAGTAGACGCCAGCGCTCGGAGAAGCTTTCGAGTCGCTGAAGGAGAAATTATGTACAGCGCCTGTACTGTCCACACCAAAATTTGGCAGGCCGTTCGTGTTCCATACGGACGCGAGTTCTTTTGCTCAGCGGGACGAAAGAGGAAGGATCAGGCCCGTGGCTTACGCGAGCAAAAAATTAAATAACACACAAGCAAGGTGGGCAGCTAGCCACAAGGAGGAATATGCTATTGTTTGGGCTCTACAAAAATTTTAAGGGTGGGTTTTTGGCCATCAAGTGGAGATCTTGTCAGACCACAACCCCTTGATTTTTCTAACTAGTGCGGCTTCACAAAGCTCTAAGTTATAGAGGTGGAGTCTAGCCATCGCCCAATTCAACCTCACGATTTCTCACGTCGCCGGCAAACTCAATCCTCATACCGACGCCTTATCCAGGTTGAATTTTAAAGAAATATCACAAGCTGCTAAAGACATTACCACAGAACAGGTAGAAACCCAGTGAAGCTCCATAGTGGTATTGCCAATGTTAATATGTGTATATAAAGAAGTGTATGAATAAGGTGACATCTTGTGTGTGTGGGAAGGAAAAAAAGAAAAGCAATGAGTGGCCCTGACTCATCATGCGAAAGGAAGATCCCGCATGTTTCGTCCAGCAGGCAGGGGCCTGTAGGGGCGAGAATTTATGCACGTCGGTGAATTATGTGATAGACATTTGTCGGCATAATATATTTTGGTTGAAACTCTTTAGATTCATGTGATGGACATTAAATTACATTATTAATCTTATAAGAATGAACTGTTTTCTTCAAGACATGAACATTTTATGTCAACTATTTTCATGTGTATTAAGATCTTCCTTAGAACGGATGTTAAACATTGTAAATGTACTAGTAAGGCGACATTCCAATGTGCCTATTGTAATTACGATGTACTCGCGGAGGCATCGCTTTTGTTCCTGGCCGGGGGAATGCAAGTTGTGGGATACACAGAAAGCACAAGGTCAGCGCCGGAATTCACAGGTCAAGGAGAAAAAGGGTAAGGGGCGCAGGAAGCGGGCGGGTCGCCTGCTAGACGCGCGCTCTGACTCGGAAAGAGGGTTAACGCCCCTGGCGGAGAAGGCAGGAGCCAATCAGGAGGCGAGGAGAAGTGACTAGTAAAAAACTTCGGGATAGAAGGACAGTTAGGAAGACAGTTAGTGTTGGGAGTGGAGCGTGGAAGGTGCTGAGGGACAGCACGAAAAGAAAGTTGGTCGCAGGGCACTTGCCAGCTATAGCACGGGAAAAAGTTCGTTGTTGGAAGAGCCGGACGGAGACACCGGCTGTCTGTAACGAAGTACGGAGAAAACGATCTACGAGGACACGTGTTCGGGGACAGAACACGAATCTTAGCTTCCGAACAAAAGAAGAGTGAGGTGAACGAAAGATTCCGGCCATTAAAACTTTCACGTTTGCGATAGGGAAAGAACTTGCAAAGATTTATTTGCAGGAAAGAGTATTCATTTAATGAATAGGGACTCCGACCATTTTTCGTGGAACTGCAACTTGCAGGAGCTCGGGTCACGGAACAATAGCTGCCAGGATTGATTATCTTTGATTAAACATTTTTTTGTTAAGTTTCAAACAAGCCTAATGTTGAATTCATGCTTTGAAGATCTTGCCATTATTTTACTTCCCCTCACCGAATAGCAGATCATTTCTAGTAAAGCTGGGTGAGTAAGAACGCCGGGCTGTCTTCAGCTTGTCGTTGAAAGACAGTTTCCAGACAAAAAGAGCCGCGCCGGTGGCGCAGTGGTCTAAGCGATGGCCTCTGATCATTCGTCTGTAAGGGGTCCGGGTTCGAATCTTGGTGAAACATGGATGTTGTGTTTGTCTTACGGCACTGGCTCTCTCCCTTCCCTGGAACTAGTGACCCTAAATTAGGGACGGGCGACTGCTTATAGCCCATTGAGTTGCTCACGGTGGTCGTTAAACCTCCAACCAAAAAAAAAAAAAAAATAGAACTTTATAATTTTTTTCTTCCTGCTGTGGGGAATTTTCGACAGCACGGGAAGCCAGGATCGTTTAGCTGATAAGCATTAATCAACATAATGAGCTTCCACCCCTACAGCAGAGGAAGAAATGTCGCAGTCCGCAGGATGTTAGAAGGCCAGTTCAGTGGAAGTAATTAGGGCAATTTTATTCAGCGAAGTAGAGACTTTGTTCGAGGACTCAGACAAAGAGAACTCCTAAGTGTAACAGTAGCACGTGGCAAGAAAGCGGAAACAAAAGACTGTGGTGCAATAAAGGACGGTGATGCAACGAAACCGGTGGACCAGGAGCGTGGACGAATAAAGCTCGTAACCAGAGCGAGGATCGGAAGTTCCAGAAAAATCCCGTAACCAGGGACGGCCAATTACGTCTCGCGTGGCCAGCGAGATCGGGCGACATTCCTGTTTAGGACGCTCCTTCGCAGGCTGCAGTACAAGCAGCGACAGAAGAAGCAGAGGGGAGCCCGAGAGCTCCGGTAAGTACCACTTTGTTGCCGAAATTCAAATTCCTGGGTCGATACCGAATAAAAGGTTACGAAAGCAAAATTTTAGTAGGAAGTTAGGGGTCAAAAGGCCGAGAAAAAAATTATTTTGTCAGTTTTGTAGAAGAATATGTGAAGGTAATTTCTAGAAAACTCAGTGCCAGAATTAATGCTTAAAGTGAGTAGGAATTGTAAAGTGTTTTGTTATATAAAGAAGGGAAATAAGTGATATTACTAGGAATTTATTGAATTACAAAAAAAAAATGTTAGATAATAGTACTTCAAGGTTGAGAGCAAAGGCTATCGTCGGGAAATTGTAATATGTCATTATATTATTGCATGTGTATTGTATATATATATATATATATTTAGTGTATAACAATGGATGAGCAGCTTTTGGATGGGAAAAAGAGTGAGGAATCAGAGGACACGTGGTCCGAAGGGAAGGAAGAAGATAATAATGAAAGAGAAAATGACTTAAATTCAAGTAACGAAGTTATTATTAACGTAAGAAAAACGCAAGAGAATACAGTTGATATGGAATGGCAATTTAAACTAGGAATGTTACAATTTGTGGAAAGAAAATTAGCAGCAGAGCGAGAACAAAGGAATTTAGAGGCACAGAGGGAACTAGAGAAAATGAAATTGGAGATTCAGCTCTTAGATAAAAGGGAAGAAGAGGAGTTCCAGCTAAAGAAACTGCAGTTAACTCAGGAAAATGAAGAGGCGTCGGCACAAGGCAAAAATCAAATGAAGTTGGCCGATTACATGAGGATACTAGAAAAAACCTTGCCCTAAAGTCATAGTAAACCAGAAGAGGTTTTAGACTTTTTCGATTGCTTAGAAAGAGCTTTCATTTTACCTACAGTCCCAGAAACTATGCAAGGAAGATTAGTCATAGCACTATTTAACTCAGATTGTGTCAATCATTTATTCCGGAGACCTACAGTCGAGCAATATGATTGCTACGAAACCGTCAAAGAGGCCATTTTGGGGGAATGTCATTTAACACCAGACATTTATCTACGACAGTTCGAGGCCCTCCGTAGGAATAAGGGAGAGAGTTACCAGCAATTGGTGGGACGTATGGGAAGAACGCTTAAATATTATGTAGCGAACAGTGAGATGAGTACTTTTGATCAACTAATGAATCTTTCAGTTTGTGATAAGTTCAAAGGATTGTTATCACCCTGTTTAAAAACTTACCTACTGCAGAGAGGATCCTTGGGAAAGCTAGTTCTAGCGAAGGAATAAGGGGAACTGTGTGATCAGTACGAGAGCCATGTGGAAGCGTTAGAGTGGGGAGAAGGAAGGGCGAGGGGAAATTTTCAGGTATGCTCCAACAGTAAGGGGCAGCAATATAGCTCGGAAGGAATAGGAACAGGGAAGAAGGAATTTAGTGGAAGTGGAGTTCCATTCCAAAAAGGGAAATTTTCAACGGCAGGTCAGAGATTCAAAAGTTGAGTGGGAAGCAATAGACCACCAGGGAATCAGGGAAATTCTTATTTTGATTCAGGAATGAGGTGTTTTAGGTGTGGATTGATGGGTCACCGAAAATTGGATCGATTAATAACACGTTTTATTCGAGTTATTAATCGTACTATTTGCTGAGTTGTGGGTATGTATGCTTTGTGACATAGAATTTTTGGAGGTATAATAAATGTTAATCAATTAAAATAATTTTTGCAGTAAGTTTTACATTTTTCTTCACATTAGATTTGGCGTGATCTGCTTCCAGTTGTGTTACGATGGCTATCTTAAGCGTTAGCTTTAAAATCCGCCGTGGAGTCGTGGGTATGCTGTCCGAGAATTACATAGAATTTTTTCAGAACTACTCAGTTTTGGCAAAAAGTTTTGCATTTGGCTTTTCATTATATTTTAGAATAAGCTGCATGTATTTTCAAACAAAATTCAATGTTTTGTTTTTTCGGAACTTCCGGTAAGGAAAAGTGCAGCGGTGGAGTAGTTGGTATGAAACACTAGTTTAGCATCTCAAATTGCTCATTTAAAAATTTCGAGAAAAAAAGTTTATGCATGTTTTAAAGTATGTAATTTCATAGAGAAAGGTGAAAGTTTTCAGATTTATAACGTATTTGAAAGATTTTTACCGTAAAATTTATATGCAAGCAAGGGATATGAATGAACTCGGCTTCAAGGCTGCCCCAACACTGCCGCGACGTCTTTATAAAACTCGGTAGAAACGATTCGGGTCCTGCTTCGGTGGATGCGTTGAACCTTTTTTGCAAGTAGATTTTACGGTAAAAATCTTTAATACATGCATTGTGTAGGTGAGAGTTTTCCAGCATTCCTTATCAAATTACATGTACACAATTTTTCTCAAAAATTTTAGCTGAATAAATTTAGGATACTAAACTGCAACTTCGGAATCTTAGGTACATGCCTTTTTTTTTTTATTATTGGATGTTTAACGACCACCTTGAGCAAGTCAAAGCAATTGCCCATCCATAATTCAGGGCCACTGGTTCCTGAGAAGGGCCAGCGCCGTAAGACAAACACAACATCTTTGCCTCACCAGGATTCGAACTCAGACGAATGATCAGAAGCCATCACTTAGACCACTGCGCCACCAGAGCGGCACACCGTATTTACATTTGAGTAATTTAGAAAGACTGACTGCTCACTTCTTTTCTTTTTTTTAAGGTTTAACACTGTGAGCAACTTGATGGGCTATAAACAGTTGCCCGCCCCTAATTTAGGGTCACTAGCTCCAGGGAAGGGTGAGAGCCAGTGCCATAAGGCAAACTTAATATCCATGCCTCACTGAGATTCCAAACCCGAATCCCTTCCGGACAAATGGTTATAAGCCATCGCTTAGACCACTGTGCCACCAGGGCGACGACTGCTCACTTCATGCAGTTATTTTTACATTTTTTGCAGTGTATATTGGCATAAAACACATATATGTGCACAGTAAAGTCAATATTTTGTACCCTTTTTTATGTGTATTTTGATCGATACCCATGTGTTCTGGATCCTGATCGTCTCTGCAAACATGTCACGCTGCGTGTCCTTTTCATTATCACCCGATAGCAAATATGGAAACAATCCGAGTGAATCGTGGACTATTTCATTAGAACACTTGCATTTCTTGTGGGCATATCGTTTTTTTTTTTTTTTTTCTTTTATGCCTATTCACTGGTGTTCTGAAGTCTGATTTAAATTTTTAAATCATCGCTAGAAGTATGCATTCTCTCTTGTGGAAAACATATGCACTTGCAGATTATCTTGGTTTGATTTAAGCCCGAAAAAAGTGAAGGCATTTCTCTTTTAGTCAGTTTGGATCATAAAATCATTCGCATGTTCTTAGGTAGTAGGTAGACAACATGTTTGTATTTTCAGTGTATGATGGCATGATTTGCATGCATATTTACTGTAATTTTAGTATTTTGTCCCTTTCGTATTTGCTTGTGCATGTACTCTAAGACCTACGTGCCCATGTTTTGATGGTTGTTCTGGTTGTCATTTTATATCCCTATGGTAGTTTTAGTTCTATTTTATTTTGCCAATTATGCTCGCCAGTCCTTCCAAGGATCATTCATTTAGAAAGCTTTTTTTGTAATTAATTTGCTTACCTAATTCTGTATGCTGATTTTTTCTTTTTGTATTCACTTGCTGACCTAATTCTGTACGCAGATGATGTAACCCTACTTATTCATAGTAACGAAATTGACTTATTGATTCAGATATTACAAAATCATTTTCTTTCTGCGGTCAATTGTCTTACCTGTAATTCTTTTGCTATTAATGTTAAGAAAACAAAAATTTTAATTTTCCCTTATGGTTGGAATTCCAACCCTATACAATCTAACATTTTAAATAACACACAGGTTGAGGTTGTACAAATATTTAGGTGTTTTTATTCAATCAGATCTTAAATCCATCTCTCACATTGATTATCTTATTTCCCTAATTTCTTGAAATATTGGGATCGTTGTAGGAGTAATGGCTTATCTGTCTCCGAAAATTATTATTTTACTTTATTACACTTTAATTCATCCCTACTTCTCATATTGTATTTCGGTCTGGTGCTCGACTACCAATTATAACCTAACTGAACTTCAGAGATTACAAAATAGATTTTTGAGACCGTTGCAATTCAGACTTTCAGGTTCCTCCTTTTCAAATCCTAATTTGACCTCCAGATTGCAGCCTAATGATGTTCAGTTATTAAATATTGCTCAATTATACCCTTTTAGCTTAGCAAAACTCATGTTTAAAAGGGTAAATAATGACTTATTCTCTTCTTTGATTTCTTTAATTGTCCCTAGCCATTCTTACTCGACTAGACATAAAACCTCACTGATACCTTGTTTCCCTTCACATGAAGAATTCTGGAGCTTTAATTAATTATGTTGGTCCGCAGATTTGAAATTCACTCCCACCACAATTGTTGGCTATTAGTAATTATAGTTTGTTTAAAAGAAAACTTAAACAATACTTATTATCCTGAAATCAGTTTCACGATGCCCTTATTATCATTTTCACCTCCTGAATGGGTTATGTGGTGTCTGGCTTGCTTTTTTTTGGACATTTTTTATGTGTTCAGTTGTCAGGATGAGAGGGCTCGTGGAAGCCTTTTCCCTCTTATTTCCTCGTTGTTGCTGTATTGATTTGCTTTTACATTTGAATGTCTACTGCATATTTGTAACAACTGAAATACGAAATAAAAATGAAATTTGGTGTTCGGATTAAAGCTGGTCAAAATCATTTAGAACATTTCAGCTGCATTTCCTTTCTAACCGGGCCAAATATACATATTTTACTAGATATTATTTATAATTGTATGATGTGTATTTGTTAAATTTATGTCCCAGAAATCACTTGTATTTTGGGTATATTTCACCAATTATTTTCTTATACGACTGACATGGCAATTAGTTTTGTCCAATTCATATTTATTTATTTCTGGGTACGTATTTTTATACAGTAGATTCCAGTTAATTGGGGTAGCCATTTATTTGGGATCTAATTCTTAAAGAACAACCCAAATGAGCTCTTTGGGATAAAGCTTCACATAATTGGGGCAGTCAGTTAATTGGCACAAAGTGTTCTAACCCTGATACGTCTCAATTAACCGAAATCTACTGTTAAACTAAGGTACACAATTTTTTCCTTGTATGTCTATTTTTAGAGCAAACTTTACCTGACTATGGAAAGCTGAAAAGACCGATTCACCGAAAAGATGTCTTGATTTCTCAGTATTTTTCTGCACTAATAAAGTGCAGTGTGCCACTACGGTGGGAGTCAAAACAAAAGTAAACTTTGTGCTATCAGAAAGTTTCCCGCAGGAAGAAAGGAGTAATTCTTATCCTCCCAGAACAATTGATTGCCTGCGTAAGGAGTAATTCTCAATAAGGAGTGATTCTTATCCTCCCAGAACAATTGATCCCACCAGTGCTCATATTTAGCTAAAAATCGTCCGGAAAAAATTCCTTTGCCAGAAAATTTACAAAACTGAAAAAGTAAAAAAAAAAATACTTTGTGTGAAAATGTAATGGGCAATTCCGTGGAATACTGTTACACCACTAGTCAGAAACGATGGCGATCGATTTAAGTTGGTTGTTTTGTTGATCCAGCGAGCACTACTTGTGCTTCAATGAGGACTGGGGTTAAACTTCCGTATAACAAGGATTCTCTACCCCGGGACCATCAGCTTAACAAGACTTCCTAACCTCGGCTGATCATTAATGATTCGGCTGGACTTGAACCCAGAACTTTTAAGGTCCCGAGCCATGAGGACAGTCCCCTTCTAATAAGTACTTTTATGAAGTAGAAAGTCGGGCATTTAATTTAAGACTGAATGGATATTCAGTCTTAAATTAACAAAAATCTTGCCACCCTAAAAAACAAAAAAAGTCCGAAGTGTAGAAACAGTTTATACTCATTGCTACAAAACTAAAAGTTGTGTTTAATCTATTACTCCTGATTCTTCATTCTATGAAGAAACTCTTCAATTTGAATTAATGATATAATAAAAATTACAGGCAACTTTAGGAGGATGATCTGGGGCTTCGGGGAAATGTGATCATGCGCTATGAGTAGCTTCATTTCCATCCTTTGAAGGATTGAACTTACAGATAGCCCATGTATACCACTTCCCTACCCTTTGCAGTTCCTACACAGCTATTTCACGAGACACGCAAGGTTTCTATGTTTAAAAACCCGTGCTCGTTAAGTCAGGGACGAAAAAAACAACAACAACATATTTCTGCCATTCCCACTAATAAAATTAGTGCTAGTATATAAATTTTGGGTAAAAAAAAAGTGACGGTATGAAATACTGGGAAAAAAGAAATGCCGGTATGTCATACTGGCCTATTTCGAGCACTGCCTCCCACGCAAAAAAGAAAAAATATATTATTCTGCTATAGTCTCTAACACACATTGCCAACTGAAACTAGTGGCAATGACATTGTCAAAATGCAAATACAATATCTGTATTTTTAGAAGTGCTACCAAAACTAAAGTCTTCATTTTTTTAGTATATATATGTACAGTGTTTAGGACAATTATATACTTTTTAGTCACAGTTCATTTTGAATATAGGCTTTTAGACTGAAACTATATTACGCAGTGGAAGTACACACTCTGTACCTTCAACGCCATAATCAAATTAGCTTTGCAGCGAGTATAGTGCGCGGTGGTGCACATAAAACTGTCCTGAATTGCAAACAACAGTTGTACAGTTTTATTTGGTCATAATGTACTATACATTTCAGTAACATTTGGTATGGTAAATAAATAGTATTTTTAACTTAAAAAAAGCTGTAATTCTAATAATTGACATGTTTATCAGCATTTTATAGGCCTTTTCAAAGTATGTTAGAAGTGATCACCACTTGTGTGGTAGCCTTTTTTCCCCTTACCGAAGCATGCTTCTGAAGCAAAGAGTTTTGTTTTGTTTGGAGGATTAACGATCACCGTGATCAACTCGATGGGCTAAAAACAGTCGTCTGTCCCTAATTTATGGGCACTGGTTCCAGGGAAAGGAGAGAGCCAGTGCCATAAGTCAAGCACAACATCCATACTTCACTGGGATCCGAACAAGGGCGCATCTTGGGCGAATGATCAGAAGCCATACTGCTCCACCGGGATGGGAGGTGCAAAGATAGTGAATGCAACATCTGAAAACGTTGTGTCCTGATTGGAACATGATCAGGTAAGCGTAATGGACGATAAAGGTTAGAGAGACCATTCATATTCCCCAACCTTGTTGATGCTAACAAAATAGCCTTGCTGGAAAACAGACATTTGTCTCTTGGAACAACGGAGCTGCCATAAAATTTCACCAGGAACATTCTGAGACATTGTAAATGATGAACCGGGCTACCAAAAGTTCTACAACAGGTAGTTTCTTAGACACCCGACAGACGACTGAAACGCGTGAGAGCCAAAAAGAACTTGGTGAGCAGAACCATTACCGGATATTAGACGTTGTTGTTCCATTCCTGCCCGAGGAATGAAATGTAAATATACTAGTTACCCTGTCACACAAAGGGATTCAAGATACTGCTAAGCCAGCGTAAGGCACTACCAGAAGCGTTTTGGTGCATGCAACGCGTTCTCTTCAGGGATTTCACTTCGCGTCGTTCAATCATTATGGCAGCTTTTCATAAGGACACACTAATCGCACTAAAGGGGCTGTTCGCCGAAAACTGCCTGGATTATTGTTAAAAGTAATGCAGTCGAACCCACATGCAATAATGAGCTCACATAATACGAAGTTCCACGTAAACCGAAGATTTTATATCTCCCCCAAATTTCGTAACAACTCCCTTGTTATTTTAATCGCGTATCACGAAAAACAATTTTTGAAGAAACGCATATATCGAAGTTTAACCCCATTATTAGCAAACAGAATAAGTGGTATTCACCCGGCTTTTACCCATTCCTTTTACACCGGAAAACTAGGAATTGTGGGCTGTTTGTAACAGCCCCCACCCCCTGGTTCCCTATAGAGAAAGGTCAGTTTGCATAAAGACAATAATGTTCCAGTTCTTTTTTTCCCCTTCCCCTTCCTCACACACATCTCTTAAGCAAATGCTGTCTTTCATGCCCTGCCCATGCCACTATTCAAGTACCCAATCTCTGCTCCTGGAATCCGGGAACCTATTCATGTGGGGACAAGACACTGTCCCCACATGAATAGGTTCGGGACAAATGACCTAGTATCTTTCCCCTGTATGACGACATCACACTAGCAATATGATTCCTGACTGGAATTCCTTATCTCTTCGGCGGTGTCACCTGGCTCTTTAATGAGGGTTGTTCAAGTGCTCTTACCAACGGTGACGTTGATCACATTTGGTAAATTTAGTTGGAGAGTGTTCGTTTGCTCAGTATTCTGTGCAGTGTGCTTGCTGAGCTAAAAAATCAGAGTTTTAAACAAGCGTAAAACTTTAACGCTCTACGAGGAAGTCAAAGCAATAGGTTTAGTGCAGAAATAGGCTACTGAATTAGAAACTTCAATTCATTGCCCGGTTGGACCTCTTTTATCCTGAATTGCAACACGTGTGTGGTTTGGCATAAATTCCTCAAGGTGTTAGAGAGCATCTACGTTTACACATCCAAGCGTTCACCCGACAATCCTGGCTCAGATTTGAAGGAAGATTTTGATCCCGGATCTGTAACATATTCCATACACTCTCAATGGGGCTCAGAACCGAGCTTTGTGGTAATCACAGAAGATGGTGAAAGTCATTGTCAAGGTCGCTGAACCACTGCTGAACACATCTTGTGCGATGTACTGGGGCATTGTCGTCCATGAAGCAACCGTCACCTGCTGGATAAAAAGTAAACACTGCAGAATGGACTTTTTTTTTTTTTTGATTGGAGGTTTGACGACCACCGTGAGCAACTCAATGGGCTATAAGCAGTCGCCCGTCCCTAATTTAGGGTCACTGGTTCCAGGGAAGAGAGAGAGAGCCAGTGCCGTAAGACAAACACAACATCCATGCCTCACCGGGATTCGAACCCGGACCCCGTTCAGACGAATGATCAGAGGCCATCGCTTAGACCACTGTGCCACCGGGGCGGACAGAATGGACTTGATTGGCAACAATGTTCAGATGATCTTTGGAGGAAACCCAACTTTCTAGCAATATAAAGGTACCCGTTTTGTACCAACAGAACGTGCCCCACACCATGACACCACCTCCAGAACCTTGACTTGTGTTTACAAGGCAATATGGCAAGCTGGATCTATTGCTTCATGTGGCTCCCGACAAACTCTCTGCCTGACGTCGATACAGAATAATGCGTACTGCGACTCATTGGACCACATAACTTTTTCCCAGTCTTTCAGTTTCCAGTCACAGTGTTCCTGACCTCACTGTCGACGGAGTGAGGTCAGGAACACTGACCAGTTCTTCGCCAAAATCAGTTGTTTTCGTTTAGGTATGCGACAGCCAATACTGATCCTCATCAATTCCCTGAGCATAACTCGCTGAGATATGGGTCGGAAACAGCCTTCATTGAATGATTCGGTCAATTGCTGCACACAAGAAGTCCTCTTTCTCCGTGCAAGACTTCTCAGGCGACGGTGATCTCGTTCCTGACAGACTATCGTCTCTCCACAGTTACGCCTCTTCGATGAGCAATGTGGGTTATTTTTCCACTGATTAAAAACCCGAAATGTCTCGCCTTTTGAGAAACCAGTTAGCTCTGTAGCTTTCAAAATCGAAGCTCAAACCAGACGGGCACGGGAAAAAAGTCCTTTATCGAACTTCAAAAGATCCTTTGTTTTTCCCATTGTGATCAATACTACTGACGAGCAACAATTTGAATAGTTGCCCAGATCACGTTGTGACGCACATGGCCAAATATTTTACATATACGCTGGGCTACATACATCTATATAAAGTTTCCTAATTGAGTTGGAGGTGTGTGTAGGAGAGAGTTAAAACTTTTTAAGTTGCGAAAATGTTTGGTATTCCACAAATTTCTCTTCTACAGCTTATAAAAAAAGATTAATTGAGACCAAAATTCAATTCAGTTTCGTCGAATGTTGAATGAAAATGTTTTCGACGGGAAATTTACTCAGATGTGGACATAAAGGAGCACATTCACGGAAAGAACGATGATAAATCGAACGATTAAGAATGCATTATAGAAACGAAAACAATTTTAAACAGACTAGCTATTGAAAGTTTAGAAAATCCTAAAAGTTTATATGGCACCTAGCAATAGCTCAACCACCGCGTTACGGGCAGTCGAAAAAATTAAAAGCTGCTATACTGCAATCATAATGAGCATAAAAACAGCGACAATTGGTTCATATTTCTGACAACGTGTAAACAGCGAAACAAATGTAACAAGTAGAATTACGGATTTTTTTCACTTGCATTGATTTTTGCATTAATTAAATGTTTTGATTATTGCAGATCTCAGTGACATTTTTATTTGCTAGATATAGGTCTTAATTTGCATGTATAATTTATCTTCGATTAACTGATAAACAAATTATGATAGAATAACTTTAACCTGGCATACACTATCTACCAACAAGTTACTGGACACCTGTGATAGCAAAGGAAAACGAAGTTTATTCACCTTCAATGGTTGGTGCAGCCTCCACGAGCGGCGATTACAGCTGCGACCTACCGGGCATACTCTCAACCAGGCGTTGTACGACTGCTAGCGGTATTTTCTTCCACTCGGCTTGGAGAAGACAGGTCAGTTCCTTCACCGATTTCGGACGGTGCGGGCACTCCTAAAGTCAACGCTCCAACTCGTCCCATAAGTACTCGATAGGGTTAGGGTCCGGGCTCTGCGCAGGCCAGTCCATTCGATGAACCCTATTGTCACCATAGCAAGCCATGGTGGACCTCGCAACATGACAGGTGGCATTATCATCCTGAAAGTAACATGGGTCCAGCCCGTAAAACTGCCACAACGTAGGAAGTGCATGGTCACCCAAAATGGTGCAGTAGGTCTCGGCGTTGAGTCTACCAGGAATTGCGACCAAAGGTCCCGTGCCATACCAGGAGAAACACCCCCATAGCATAATTCCACCGCCGCCGAACTTCACAGTTGGCACGATACATTCCAGCAGGAGGCGTTCTCCAGGCAGACGCCAAACCCAGACCCTGCCATCCGAACGGTAGAGGGTGAACCTTGATTCGTCGCTACAGAGAATCTGTTTCCACTGTTCAACGGTCCACTGTCGACGTTCTTTGCACCACGTTAGCCAAGCAGCGCTATTGGACTTGGTGATCAAAGGCTTGTGGGCGGCAGCACGTCCATGATAACCGAGCAGATGGGCTTCCTTACGGATGGTATTCATCGAAAAACACTCCCGGATGCCTGTTGAAACTCCTCGCGGATGTGGCCCATTGATTTGGTGCGGTTCTTCCGAATTTCTCTGGCCAGCATCCGTCGGTCTCTAACTCCCAGTTTTGTAGGTCTGCCGGGTCGGGGCACATTCCGACAGTCACCTCTCATCTTCCACTTGTAAATCACGTGGGCCCACTGTCGATTTTGGGTACTTCAACTCGCTGGATATGTCATGTATGGATCGGCCATTTCTGTTATACCCGATGATTACACCTTTCTCGAAATCAGAGAGCTCCGAACTGCGTGGCATCTTGCATGCGACTGGTTGCGTTGCTGTTTCCCACACGATATTTAACGGCGGCGGCCGTGACGTGTATCAGGACCGCAGATATAGTCGATTGCAGGGTGTCCAATTACTTGTTGGTAGATAGTGTACAACGAATGTGCCAAATATCTGTTTTAATGATGTTGTAAGTACTCTGATTATAATATTGGTATTATTTTTTTGTATATACATATATATATATATAGTATGTATTAATGTCAGCTGTAATTGGCACGGCCGCAAAGTCTTATTGACATTAGCGCTGAGTCAGGTGTTCTGTACGCCCGAGGGGTTTAGCGACATTCTTGAAGAGAGAACAAGTTTTGTCTGGAGAAGATTAGTGAGAGACGCCATCTTGAAAAGAGATTGCGAGAGAAGAGTGCTGCTGGACGCGGGTGTTATGGCGCAAGTGTAACCGAAGTGCTGTCGTGTGTTAAATATATATGTCGATGTAATTTCATCAGGACGTCGATCCTGTAATAAAGTTGTTGTGTTACATATACGATGGTTGTATCGAATGTAATGCAAAAGTGAACATAACTTTTTTATTAATTGATAAAGTTCGTTCAAATTGCACATGTTGGTAGAGTAACTCTTTTTCTATACAAAGGCACACTACTCAACATAATCTCCATCACAGGCGATGCATTTGCGCAGTCGTTGAACTAAACTCTGGAATCCTCTTTGAAAAAATTCAGGAGTGTACTGTTGTATCCACTTCTTCACAGCCACTTGCACCTCGTCTACGTCATCGAATCGTTGTCTCCGTATACTGTCCTTCCCTGGGACGAACACGTGGAATTCGGAGGGTGCCAGATCTGGGCTATACGGTGCATATGGGGTCCACTGACCATTCTAATTTGCTGATCGCCTGATTTGTTCCCAAAGACGTGTGTGGTCTCACACTGTCGTGATGAATGTTGATCCTTTTCAGATTATTTTTCTGTCTCTTCCTCCTAATTGCTTCTCTAAGTTTCTTGAGTTTCTCAATGTACCGCTCGCTGGTCACGTTACGGCCGCGTTCCAGAAAATCAAGGAGACTGACACCCGTGTCATCTCAAAAAACAATCACCGTGACTTTCTGCGCTAATCGCTGGCTCTTCAACGTCTTAGTCCTTGGTGAAGAGGTGTGACGTCATTCCATGGATTGATTCTTCTTTTCCAGATCGTAAAGATACGATCACGTTTCATTCCCTGTCACCAGATCGAAAAAAACGTATCTCCAATTGCTTCAAACGCTTCCAGCAGATCAGAGCAAACGTCCACCCTTCTCTCCTTTAAATCTGGGGTCAACTGCCGAGGTACCAACTTTGCACACACTTTCCCATACCTAAGTCTTCCATAATCTTCTGCATAGTATTGTGACCTGAGTACAGTTGTGGAAGAAGCTCACGGATTGGGACATGTCTCTCCGCGCGAATCAGTTCATACACTCGCTGAGGATTTGTGTCAGTGTTCGCAGATGATGGTCTCTCACTGCGTGGTTTGTCTTGAACGCTGGTTTCCCCTTCTTTAAACTTCATGCATCTGTGCACACTGTTCTTGTAAATGGTGACATCTCCGTAAACATTCTGTAGCCTTCTGTGGATGTCGGACAGCCTGCACGCTTCCTTCGTCAAGAACTCATTGGTTGGTTGGTTGGTTATTAGATTTTAATGGCGCAAGGGCCATGGTTGGCCAAAGAGCGCCAGACACAAGACAAACAGACAAAAGTAAAAAAAAAAAAAAAAAAAAAAAAACACAACTACACATAGGATGAGTCACTCTCCTCCCCCACACACTCCAAGATAATGCTGGCCGAGGGCGAGGACGAACTGTCACTATTCTCCCCCTCATGTTCCTCTGCAATGTTAGTTGAGGCTGGGGACGAACTGTCACTCTCCTCCCCCCGATGTTCCTCTATAATGTTGGGTGAGGGTGGGGACCTCGCTGAGTCCGAGACAGTTGCAATGTTGGTCAGGTTAACCGCGGCAGTTGGATGGACACGGCACACCTTTACGGATTGAGGGCCGGGTCTTCCGCACGTGCAGGCTGTCTGCTGGGAACCGGAAGAGTCGGTCGTCTTCAAAAGAGAAGGCGCAGACTCAGCTGGTCGAATAAGCTGGAGCTCGGTGAAATCCACCTGTGTCGCTTGTTCAACTGTAGATCGCTTGGCAAGTGCGGCGAGAGCTACAGGGCGCGGAACAAAGGGCTGCACGGGTTGCGGCAGAGACTGAACCACTGCGGCAAAAGTACGCTGTCGGTTGTTGGGAATACCCAACTTGGCCTTGGCAGCAGGGTACGAGAGGCCCTCCAGGGTCTTGAGGCGCTGGATCGCCTTCTCGTCGTTCCACTTCGAACAGGACCGGGCATAAGCAGCGTGGGAGTCACCACAGTTTACACAGCAGGGCCCTGAAGTGCATCCAGTCCCTTCGTGGTCTCGGGATCCACAATTGGCGCACCTCGCAGCACTGTTACAGGACCGCTGGGAATGTCCATACCTCTGGCACTTAAAACAGCGTAGAGGATTTGGTACATAAGGACGAACTGCACATAAAAAGTAACCAGCCTTTATTTCAGTAGGTACCTTCGGGCTGTTAAAAGTCAAAATAACATTTCGTGATTTGATCAGCGCGCCATCGCGCCTGAAAGTCATGCGTCTGGCAGCTATGACACCCTGATCAGCAAGTTCACACACAAGTTCATCTTCATCGCAGACCAACAAGTCGCGCTCAGAAATGACTCCCTTGGAGGTGTTGAGATACGGATGTGCCGTCACTTGAACTGGAATATCCTGAAGTCTGGTCAACTGCAGAAGAGATTTGCTCTGAGAGAGAGTGCAAGTTTCCACAAGCAGGTCTCCAGAGCGTAGCTTCTTTACTGACTTCAAAGAGCCAGCAACACCCGCAAGTGCCTTCGAGATGAAAAAAAGGAGACTTTGAGGAAAGTTTCAACATCTGGTCAGTAGAAGAAATGACGAGAAAAGTAGCTTGATGTATCGAATCTGCAAGTGTAATGCGACGTTTCTGAGCTGACGGCTCAACACCTGGATCTAAAGATACGTCGCGGTGATGTCGTTTTTCAACGAAAGTTCTCTTCAGTGTGTTATGTGTGGGAGGTGGTTGAGGCAAATTTGGCGCCTGATCAATAACCATATCCTGTTGTTTTTTAAATTTTGAGGAGGGTTTATGTTTCCCCATGCGAGTAAGAAAGAATTCATCTGCAACGTACTCCGCCCACAATCGAGCCCAACAGGGGAGAACTGGAGGTCCGCAAGCCAAACACATGACGCAAGACACAGTTCTAGAGCTTAGTTGCAAATATAGTCCAATGGTTGTGTTCACATGCACTCGGCGGACACTTCGGCCTCCAGAGTACCGTCATGCCAACACCTTTGGCATGATCCCACAACCCCGGACTTACCCTGCCGTGCTATACGACAAAAAAGCCGCTAAAGCCCTGTACACACCTTGGTACAAGACTTCTGACTAGAGGTCGGTTAGCCTCGAGCCTCCCGTTTACAGCGAAGCCGGGGTCGAAGAGGAGTGTTGGTACACAGGAGGCACTTATCCGGTCTCCTGCGACCTCAGCCGCCAGACATCCCATTTCCGCCTCACGGGTCTCCGCACGCGGCAAACATGCAGGTAGGTCTAGCACCCAAACCAGTTAAAAGGAAAAAAAGAAATCCAAAGAAGACAAATCCTGGAAGGGAACCTAAACGGAATCTCAGCAACCTACAAACTGAGCGGTTAATATAAAACAGTTAGTGGTGGAGGGTAACAAAACCACAAGACCGGGGTGTTAGTACATAACGTGGTAGAGATTAGGTAGAGAACACAACACGGGCAACTAGCCAGTGGAGAAAATAAATAAAAACGAAAAAGCGAGACACAAGACCAGCTCGGGATCGTGGGGCCGCGACTCCCCAACAGCTGGATGAACAGCCGTCCCTGCAAACTCCAACAGCACCGAAATAAAAAACAAGCGGTGGCATGACATCAGATGTTGACCAGTCACAAGGTCAGCTCGGGCCGTGGGGGCGCCGCTCCCAAATAACTGGAAAACCAGTTATCTCCGTGCGGGAGCAAGAACTCATTGACGGCATGTTGCTTCTGCTTGAAATCCATTATTTACCTGGAATGAAGAAGAGGGATTATTATAGAGGAAGAGATAATCTACCAACATGTGCAGTTTGAATTACTTCTATCAGTTAATAAACAAGTTAGTAAAATCATGCAATGCATTGATTATGATACGCTTTCCAACATACCAGAAATCATTACTCAAGTTATGAAGGAAATGGCTGTGGAATAAATTTCCCTTCTGTGTCCTGACCTTTGATCCCATTTCGATGATATTCAACAGAACTGGTTCAGTATACCTACGAAATAACATGATAAAGTTTTGTCGCAATAGAAGCATTTTTACGTAAGTTATGATGCATAAGAGCTATGGAATAGATACCGCTTCTGTGTCCTAACCTTTGACCCCATTTCTCCCATTTTCAATAGGATTTGTCCCCAGGCAGGTCCCTACAACATACTAACATTTCATCCAAATCGAAACTTTTTTACGTAAGTTACGACGCATAATGGCGATGGAAGTGATTCCGCTCCTATGTCCTGACCTTTGACCCCCATTTCGCCAATTTTCAATAGGGGTTGTCCCCAGGCGATCCCCTGCCACGTACTAAAATTTAATCGTAATCCAACCTTTTTTACGTTAGTTATGACGCACAAGAGCAGTGGAATGGATACCGCTCCTATGTTATGAACTTTGACCCCATTTCGTTCACTTTCAATAAGGTTCCTTCCCAGGTGTTTCCCTACCACATACTAAAATTTCATCGAAATCGAACGATTTATACGCGAGTTATCGTGCGGACGATCATACGCACACAACGCGTGACGTAATGAGGCAGATGGGAATCGCGACCATCTGCTCGCAAGAGTGTGACGTCATAAAACTTTAATAGGATCCACACACAACGCGTGACGTAATGAGACAGATGGCGTGACCGCGCGCCTACATCTAATGGCACGACGCTATGACACTACACTAAAAACGTGGTAATTCGGGTTGGTTATTTAATCCACTAAACGAATTTTCCTAAAGTCGAGATCAAGCTAAATCGATTTCTAGTACCAGAAAACGGTTTTTCAAAAGTCGGCTGTCATTGCCCAGAATTTTCCCTTACATCTAAAGAAGTACAGATTCTCATACGCTGGCGGCATCTACCAAGGTACGAAATGCTTACCGGGTGAGTGTATGGGATAGAATTTATCAGGACGATGGCTTCAAGAGTTCCACTGTGGCTTTGGCGGTGTGCTACCGGGCATTATTCTTGATACTACGAGGGCCGCTCAGAAAGAAAAAAAACATTTGGTAACTACCAAATGGAAATATAAGAAAAACCGAAAAGTTTGCGGAAAAGTGCTGATACATACCTTAACAAATCACACTGACACTGAGGCACTTGTCATATCGTGTGAGGTGTTCATGTATTACTCGTACCAGAATTTGGTCGCCTGTGCAATTAAGCAGTCCTTCACCATTTTCTTTATCAAATAGAAGTCATCGCTCTTTCCACGTTTATAAGTGAGTTACGGAAAAATTCTCAACCGCCAATAGAATTTTTCCGGGACTCACTTATGAACGTGGAAAGAGCGATGACTTCTATTTGATGTTTCTGGTTCACGTCAACTGTGTATTTACGTTTTCTTTAGTTCGATATCAGTCTGATATCGTTTGTTAGCCAGATGATCCTTTATGTGTGGAAACTAATGGCAGCCATTAGGAGCACGCTCCAGGCTGTATCGAATATGTTGGAAAAGTTTTCAGCCACGCCTGTGTCCTGACTGGACACAGGCGTGGCTGAAAACTGTGGGACACAGGTGTGGTTGTCGCGAAGAATTCCTCTGAATAGGCCTCAACGACGATTCTGAATTGAACCATCTTAGAGGCCTATCCATGGTTGTCGTAGCCTGCGAAAAATGTCCCAATAAGCATTTGCATTAACGGTTGGTTGTTCCCTGCGGCATGAATTCTACTAGTAATATGTCTTTACGGTCCAAAAAGACTGCGGTCGTGACGTTTCGGGTAGACAAAGTCTGCTTTTATTTCTTCTCCTTTTTTGGCATGTGAGCATGATGCCATTCTAGTGATTAGCGTTTGCTCTCCGGAGTGAGACGCAGATTCCATCCCTGTTAACAACATGGTCCAAAACCTCATCACCATCTTGTTGACAACGTACCAAAAATTTCAATGCAGCACCCATTCTTTGATTCTTGCACCAGTCCCCGTTGAAATGATGGCGTCTTACTTTGAAAGTTTAACTTCCGAGTTCTAAATGCGGTATTTGGAAAAAATTAGAGATTGAAGGAAAAGAGATCCCTATGTGCTGAATGCAAGTAACTTCGAAGGTGACGCGAAAAGTTTTCTGAAAGTGCAAATAGTAAATATTTTTTATTACTTAGCCTTCGGTCGAAGCGCCTTTACCGCAGAACAATTCGAGTTATATAAAAGCTTCAAAGCATATAACAATTTGTCATCGTGGGTGTTCTTTTACATTGTACTTTAGTGAGATCACTAATTAGGGAATAAGTAGTCATTTAGCGAGGAAACAAGTACGCTGCCTAAATTAATAAGGTTCTCTGCCCTCCCAGGTGCGGAGCCCTGGGTAAAAACAGACAGACTCCCTGCCTTTCCAGGAATCACTGATTTCTGGATAATTTCTGGATAAAACTGACCCTTGACAGATTTTCAGCCTTTCGGAGTCAATCGAAAATGCTTTTCTAAGCTCCGGGATCGATTTACAAGACTTAGAAGAATTTAAAGCAAAATCTGTTTTTTCACGCAAATTTGTGATGAAGAACACAATAATTTTGCTGGGATTTGCGTTCTAATTTCTTTATCCGTAAATTAATTTAGCAGCATAATCTCCGTCTATACAGATTACAGACCTAGACACCAAAAATAATTTTATTTGGACAATAATTTTAGCCATTATTTGCATTTTACCGGAAAAGTGTGCTTCAGCTCTAGATAAAAATCCAGGTGAACTAAAAATTAAAATCAACGGTGGTTTGGGGAGGAAATATCATATAGAACAAACTAGTAAAGTAAAAACTCCCAACACCGACAGCCAAAATAACCTAAAAAGTAAAAATACTAAGTTAAAAGCCGAAACTCGCAAAAAAAAAGTGAGGTTAGGGGACGGTGTACTCGAGCTCTCCTAAAAAATCTAGAAGAGCCAAAGAAATTGGATTCCAACTAAAAGTCAGGTTGCCTAACAAATTAACTTTTATCCCTATAAAAAGTTTCATCACCCCCTAGATCAACCAGGAACCTTCTGAATAGAAGTCCCTGGAGGTGAAACATTCACAGCAGTGCCGATTGAGCACCGAAACGTTAATTTAAGAAAAATTTTGACTAAGAGACAAACTCTAAAAGGTGTCTCTCTATTCTAAGAAAAAGTAACTGCTACCGCTGTTTCAGAAATTTCGCGACACTCTTGCTTTCCTAGCTCACAGCGCAAAACGTAATGAACACAAAAATATGAAATTTACATCGTTTGTAGAGAATTGTTTGGAACAAACCGCTGAAACAAACCGTTTCTCGATTCTGGCGATACTTCAAGAACTTCAAGAGCAAACTTAAGGTAAGCAAAAAAGTGCTATCAGGTTGCGTTCCGGACACATTAACAGCAACAGAACCATGATATTTTGTAGGCATGTAGTGCCATGACCAAATATTTGCACCTCTTAGCCCTTTTTTCGAATTTCGATTTATTTTACGAGAAATTAAGTTTCTAAATTTCACAAAATTCTCTATTTCGCGATGGGACCCATTTAAAAAAACGGATATATGGCAAACTATAAATCATAATGCATTGCAACTTTTACAGCATAAACTTACAACTATTATCCCTTTTTTAAACAAAAAAATTAAGAAAAAGTCATTTTCTGGTTTTTAAGCATTTTTTAAAGACGCAAAGGAAAGAAACGAACGGCTTGTGGTCCCGTGACCTGCTGCCATGGTGAAGCAAAAAATGTGTTATGCATATGTTTCATCGGTAAAGCTATCTCAGTTGTTTAAGGTGGACGTCAAGTAATTTTGCTTCGTATACTTCCAAGGGAAAACTTTCTGTACATATTTTCTTCACAATTACTGCGTTCCCAAGGATGAAAATTTGAACATCTATTAAAATAGCTTCATTTTACAACTTGGAATACTTAATATTTTCGAAAACATAGCCATAATTATGCAATCCAACATTTGTTTGTCTAGTGACGTCATCAAAGTACAGGTCGCGCCATCTTTTTTCTGGACAATTAATGCGTTCCCAAGGATGAAAATTTAAACATCGATTAAAATTGCTTCATTTTATAACTTGGAATACTTAATATTTTCTAAAACATAACCATAATTATGCAATCCAACATTTGTTTCTCTACTGACGTCGTCAAAGTGTACAGGTCGCGCCATCTTTTTTCTGGACAATTAATGCGTTCCCAAGGATGAAAATTTGAACATCGATTAAAATAGCTGCATTTCATAACTTGGAATACTTAATATTTTCTAAAACATAACCATAATGATGCAATCCAACATTTGTTTGTTTAGTGACGTCATCAAAGTACAGGTAGCGCCATCTTTTTTCTGGACAATTAATGCGTTCCCAAGGATGAAAATTTTAACATCGATTAAAATAACTTCATTTTATAACTTGGAATACATAATATTTTCTAAAACATAACCATAATTATTCAATCCAACATTTGTTTGTCTACTGACGTCATAAAATTTTATAACTTGGAATACATAATATTTTCTAAAACATAACCATAATTATGCAATCCAACATTTGTTTGTCTACTGTCGTCATAAAAGTACAGGTAGCGCCATCTTTTTTTGGTTCCAACACCACCAAAGGAAAATTTATTGATTTTTAATATAATTATGGTTATGTTTTAGAAAATATTAAATATTATAAGTTATACTATGAAGTTATTTTAAAGGATGTTCAAATTTTCATCATTGGGAAACACACTGATTGTGAAGGAAATGTGTACAAAAGTTTTTCCATTGGAAGTATAGGAAGCAAAATTACTTGACGTCCACCTTAACGGTTTAGCATAACGGTTTACGGAAATGCTTTTGGACCGCTTTTCTTTTCCTTAGTGGTAAATTTAGTAAGTGCTTTAAGTTCAAACGACAAAAGTCCGACCTTCCAAAAATTAACGACATTAAAAAAAATCTGAAACTTCGGAATAACAAGCCTTATTTGCTTAGACATGCAATAAAAATTGAAATTTGTATGAATTTTCCAGTTTCTATTACATGTGATATAGTACTTGGAGATCGGGCTGCAGGGCCCGAGTGCTATTCTGGAAACGATCGTAGCGAGCCTAGAGGCGCAGCCCCTAATTCTATAAGAAAATAGTCAGTAGCAATAAAACCTACACACGAAAAAAAAAAAAAAAAAAAAAGAAAAACCAGCCACCTTTTAAATTCAACTTGAAATCCGCGAGTGAAACGTCTGGCCCAATAAGTGCCAGCACAGTACGCCAACAGCATTTGAACAAGTAAACGATAGGTTCTCTACTTTGCCAGAAATCACTGATTTCTGGATAAAACTAACCTTGAAAAGGTTCTCTGCCTTTGAAGAGTCTAACTCTTAAAAGAAGTGTTTTCTAAACTCTGGGAAGCGATCCCCTTTCGTTTGGCAGATAAGCGAATCTTTTCGGTACTCCCTTTAGGGACAGCAGCTGGCAGCCTAAAAAAGAACTTTCGGTCTTGATATCCTCTACTATCGCAATTAATAATACCACAAAATCTACGCATTTTGGCTTCAAATTTTTATAAACATCGATCGCTAATGTACACACTAACTACAGAATAGCCAGCTATGCTTGTCCTTCAGGAACTTGCAGGGACTGTTGCCATTTCGCTTAAACTTCTCAATGACGTCACGTGCTACATCCTTATAGTTTGTGAAAATTTTATTTCCTGCAATCCCTTAGTAACATCCACTCATGAGGTGTTACTAAGAAAGGGAATAAAATGGATCCTTGTGTTCAACTACAAATTGTACATTTCCATGAATACAGATGCAAGTTTTACTTTTTTTTTAAGTTTCTTTTGTTAATTTATTACACTAGCAATGATTTGCAAATGATCAAGTGAAAACAATAAAATAAAATACAAAATACACGGTCGAGTCACATTATTGTGACCACCAGTTAATATTCAGAGTAACCGCCGTGTGCAGCGCGCACGGCAGCTAGACGGGCTGGGAGTGACTCAATAAGGTGCTGGAAGTTGTTCACAGCTATGTGGTCATGCTGCCTGCAGTGCATCTGATAGCTGCTGGAGGGTACGTGGTGGAGGATCCATACAGAGAACAACACGATCGAGGTGGTCTCACAGATGCTCAATTGGGTTTAAGTCTGGGGAATTAGGGATCCAGGGAAGTACTTCATCGTGCTCTTCCAAAAACTCTCGGATATTTCTAGCTGTGTGACACGTCGCATTGTCGTTCTGGAAGATCCCATCCGCCCTAGGGAACACCATCAGTATGTATGGGTGTACGTGGTCTGCAAGGATGGATTTATAACGAATTCGGTCCATAGTGCCTTCCACAGGAATGAGCGGACCCAGAGAATGCCACGAAAACATTCCCTAGACCATAACGCTGCCCCCCCCTCCGCCCTCCAGCGTGTGTTCTTCCAGCAATGATTGAAGAGTGTTTGTTCTCCGATGTTTCTCGCCTTATACGCCAACGTCCATTCGTTCGATGAAGCAGAAAACATGACTCATTGGAGAAGGCAAACCTTTCCCAATCAGCGGATTTCCAATTCCAATACTGCCGTGCAAATGTAAGCCTTTTCTGCCAATGCATCTTCGTTAGCATTGGTGCATTGACCATTCGTCTGTATAGGAGTTCCATACGCAGCAGGGTTTGCTGAATTGTTGTTTTAGACACACTTCCGGTAGCCACCTGGTTCACTCGGCCAGTGAGTTGCTCCACTGTAGCGTGTCGATCGGCCCTCTCGCACCTTCGCAGCCGACGTTCACCTCTCACATCAATGGCACGTGGTGCTCCACCGTTTTCACGTCGATTATTCTCAGTGGTGCCATTTCTCCAATCACGATACACTTTAACTACAACAGCATGCGAACAGTTCAAAAACTGCGCTGTTTGAGAAATACTGCCACACTTGGCCCGAAAGCCGATAATCATCCCTTTTTGCAAATCTGATAAATCGCTCCTTTTATCCATGACAGCAACGAGTGATATGCTTTCAGAATGCCTACAGCACACCTTATATGCTCTCCAAGACAGCTCGCCGCCCCGGTGGCGCAGTGGTCTAAGCGATGGCCTCTGATCATTCGTCCGAAAGGGGTCCGGGTTCGAATCCCGGTGAGGCATGGATGTTGTGTTTGTCTTACGGCACTGGATCTCTCCCTTCCCTGGAACCAGTGACCCTAAATTAGGGACGGGCGACTGCTTATAGCCCATTGAGTTGCTCACGGTGGTCGTTAAAACCTCCAATCAAAAAAAAAAAAAAAAAAAAAAAAAAATACAGCTCACGACACGTGCCTTCTTTCATTGGCTACGCGCTGTTGACGTCAAAAGTGGGAGATGGTGACAATAATATGACTCGACTGTGCATGTAAAAAGGGGAAAGAAAACTGAAGTACCTTGAAATATGAAGATTTTTTTATTGGAGGTTTAACGACCACCGTGAGCAACACAGTGGACTCTATGCAGTCACCTGACCCTAATGTAGGGCCACTGGTTCCAGGGAAGGAAGAGAGCCAGTGCCGTAAGACAAACACAACATCCATGCTCCATGCCTCCCAGGGATTCGAACCCGAACCCATTTCGGACATATTATCAGAAGCCATCGCTTAAACCACTGACCCACCATGGCGGCAAATATGAAGAATAAATTACATTCTCAGAATTTGCAAGATGATATTTGAGTTGAAAATTCAAAAACGTTGGAGGCCAAATAACTCCAACTAAAACGGAAAATTTAACTTCTTTAGTTTACTATTCGGATCTCTATTCGTGGATGCACGCTGTGATATTCAGAATTTACTCGCGCCGTATTTTGACAATTTCGGTTGGAATAATTTCTAGTGGGGGCTCCTAGAAACTCCTCTTCTTCGTCTCCACTGTTTTTCCAGCTTTACCTGCGCGTTCTTCTGCGTTGGTGCTGGGAACTAGACCTCTTCTTACCGTGATCCAAAACCAACAGCCCTCAGATTCTTCCCAACAAACCCCTTTCTTCCCACACAAAGCATCGTAAACAGAAATTAACAGGATGAAGTCGAAAGCTCTTTCTCTCTAGCACAAATATTGCTGTTGTACAATTTTTCAATATCTAATAAACTGCATTTAGCTAAAATGCCCCCATGACAGCACTTCTTCGTAGGCAGTTAACTAAATTTTTAAGAGCTGAACATCTCATAGTAACTTACCAAGCGACGAGCAGAGTTTTAGTCTTCAGCACAACTGTGCCTACAAATCCACCCGGTTTTTGTTTTTTTTATGTTATTCTAAAACTTACGTTTCTGTGAAATAAAGAAGCATTTCTCTCTTTCCTGGCTTTTTTTCTGTCTGGTCATGAACTTATATGTCAATAGCACTATATTTTTACTTCATTCTCTCTCTCTCTCTTTTCCCTTCGTCTTTATTTATTTATGGTTTCAGCCACGAGGAGTCACTCGCTCCATATTTAGAACCACTGATTCTAGGAAGGGAGCAGAACCATCTCCTTACAACAAATGCAACCATTCCTTATCCGGAACTCGAATTCCAACACAACTCCGAAGTTTACCAGAACAACTGCGCATCTGGCCACTCGGGTGGCCTTCGTCTTTCAGTGCTTCGCTACCTCACTTCACTTTGTTCGTCAGCAAATCTAATTGATGAATCCGTTCCTCTTTCTTTGTCCAGGAAAATGCATCTTTGTCGTTCGTTTGGGGGTTTGACGACCACCGTGAGCAACTCAATGGGCCATAAGTAGCGGCCCGTCGCTAATTTGAGGCCACTAGGGGCTGCGGATGGCCTAGTGATCAAAGTTCGTGACTACCACGGAGAAATCTCAGGTTCGATCCCAGCAGGTAAGATCGCTCCAACCACTAAATATCCGCCGTGCGTCGGATGGGCACGTGAAGGCGTCGAACCCCGGATACTGCCCCCCCCTCCCCAACCTGGTAATAAATAAGGACGTCTTCCTCCTCCTTTTTACCTCGCTTCCGTATCACTTTCCTATCGGGCACTCCAGCCCAAATCTCATAGCTTCCTATTTCTAAGGGTTGTTTAAGACCTGGGGTCAGACACTCCCTTCCTAAAATCATTTACATCTGATCTGATCATTTGATGCCAATGGTTCCGGGGAAGAAGAGCGAGTGCCGTAAGGCAAGATCATCATTCATGCCTCACGAGGGATTCGGGTCCAGACCCATCTCGGACGAATGATAAGAAGCACGTTCCACTTGGCCATCGGGATGGTTCAAAACGCATCTTTCGTTCACACTTAACAATCTCTTACCTTCTTCTTTCGCTCTTTCCTTTTTAGAGCTATCCCTGGTAAACCCTGCTTCACACAACCTTCCTTTTAGTTTCTTGCAAATCCGTTGTTCAGTGTTTTCAACCACAGAGGCGGAGTTAGGATTTCTTTCACCAGGGGCAAAGCAGAATTTGGTGCCCCCCACTCCCCTTGCACTTCCTACATCAACAACATATTAACTAAAATTTATTTTCAAATTTTTGGGATTACATCTGGTAGCATTTCGTTAAATTTCACAAATGCACCTAATTTGCGGTTTTGTTTTTTCGAGGTTCAAAATTAATAAAACTCGTTTATTAATATCGATCGTAACAATCATGGATTTTTGTGATATTGAGCACAAACGACCTATTAAAGAAATTATCAGTTTATTCTCTTTTTTTTTTTTTTTTTTTTTGCTTGGAGGTTTAACGACCACCGTAATCAACTCAATGGGTTATAAGCAGTCGCCCGCCCTTAATTTAGGACAACTGGTTCTAGGGAAGGGAGGGAGGCAGTGATATAAGACAAGCACAAAATCCATGCCTCACCGGAACTCGAACTCAGACCCATGAGAACGAATGATCATAAGCCAGCGCTTAGACCACTACGCCACCCAGGTGGCCAGTTTATTCTTAAACTACTAATTTCTTTGAATGAATCTTAACAGTTAATAAAATCAAGAGTTTGTAACGTATACTCTAGATTCAGTTTCTTTTTGATTTTACTATCTCTTGTTATTTTACTTTCCTATGCAAATTATCTTCTCACTTAACGAGATGTTGTTTCTCCCGCTGAATTATATGTGGCAACGAGTGTAAGTCATGACGTGGTGGTATGCAGTATACATAGGCGCGCTCAAGTATACCAAAGAGCTTCGTTTTATATGTGATAGGTTCTTCCTGATTATTGATATGCGATTTACCTACTTTTCTACGATATTACGATAGTACGAAAGTTCGGGCTATCAGTAATTGTGCTATTTTGGAGTGTGTATTTGAGTAATACCAGGAGCTCCCCAATAAAAGGTTAAAAGTGAGTACGTTTTCTTAGTTCGTTTTATTGTCAGTCCTCTGTCTGGCCGTTCAGTCTATTTCATTGAGTGTTTACGTTAAGTTCAGGGTATATTGTGTTTACCGCTCTAATAAGGAGCCTTCAAGGTACTAATGTACTAAAACCGAAGTTATATTACTGATATTCAAGATAATGAGGAACGCTGAGTAAAAATAAATTCCATATTCTTGGAATTTATTGCACGTGCGTGTCTTACCTAAACAAACTCTAGCACTTTGAAGATTAAGCACACTTTAGCTACGTCAAGTAACCTTTCAATAACCCTAACGTGACTTAACGTAAGCTTTCCTGCACTACACGTCCAGCCGGAGAATTTTATTCATTATAATTGGCGCCCGAACATTTCTTGAACACGAGGTATTGACACTTATTGACTATGTCTTCATTACCTGAGAAAACTTTACTATTTCAACCTGAATCAAGTTTCGGTGGAGGTGGGGTTATTTTCGACAATTTGCAGGAAGCCTGTGGGTCTAACTTTGATGTCAATGATTTGCACGTACCCAGGCATTCCTCACAATTTCGTCATTCACCAGCTTCATATCACTCTGAGTCGCGGGTAGTACCTGAGGTATTTCAATCCTCTCACAGAGGCAAAATGCTTGCACATTTCGTGCCGCATGAGGGAGCAATTACTTTCAATGATTTGGAGGGGTCCTTGAAATTTCTCGAGGATTTGGAGGATCATTTCGACTTATACAATATTCCTCAAGATTGCAAAGTGCAAATAGCAGGCACTTGCTTGAAAGATGCCGCTAAGACCTGGTATCGGCAGTGGAGAGTATCGAACCCGGATTCTCGTTATGCGAATTTCCGAGCGGAATTTTTAGAAGTATTTCCTTTCGGCCTCAGTCGAGCTGGCCTTGCACAACAACTTTTTTCTCGTAAGCAAGGACCCAACGATAGCCTTGTTGCGTTTGCTTTAGAAACAACACGCTTGTATAAATTATGGGATCCACATGCCAGTCATGTCGACATGTTGGACACCCTATTGCAACAGCTCGATCCATTTCTACAGGATTTTATTGAGGTCCAACACCCTGCTACAATACATGAATGCCTTCGCCTCATACGAACGTATGAGGAGCGACACGGCAAACATGAACCAACTAAACATGCTCGGAACCCCAAGAATCTTATCACGAAAATCCTCAGCAGCATATTAGGCCTAATGACTTTCAACACGAGCGTACACAGGTGCAAGTCCAAGCATCATACGTACCACCACATAGAAGAGTGGTACACCAACCGCTAGTTTCTAAGCAATTTTCTGGGTACAGTACAAATGCACAGTATGCTCGACCCCGTTCCAATCCACAGAATTCGGAACATTTTTATGCTCAGGGCAATAATGATTTTTCTGACCGTGCTGAGGGAAGAAATAATAGAAATGGAAATTTCAACAGAAATGCGGAGTTCCCACAGCAGTTTTCACGAAGTTTTTCAAAGCGTGAAAATTTTACCTATACCAGGCAGGGCCGAGGTTTCAGACCGCATGAAAATACAACCAGGAATCCTTTAAACTTCCAAAGGAAGTAGACCAAGGGTCGGCACTGCTTCCTGATACCAAGAATTCTGACCCTAAAATAGTATTATTGACTGTCCAAACTCCTCAGTTCCTGATGTGTTATTGACAATTGAAGATATTATTGTCGAGACAAAGTTTGACAGTGGTTCTGAAATATCAGCCCTAAAAACGAAGTTTTGCACTGAAAGTTTTTCTGCAATACATGTCCAGCCTGCGACGAAGTATTTGCGAGGTGCAAATAACGAAATATTCAGTATCACAGGAACTGTCACATTATCTCTAGGGCTGGGAAAGGGTCGTTTTACACATTCTTTCCTGCTCATAGACGACCTACCTGTAAAATGTCGAATGGGCATAGATTTTATCAATACTTTTAAAGTTACCATGGATTTCGAACAGCATGTTATTTCCTTTCCGGAACCTGTCGAAGTGATTCCTAAAGATCCTATAGACATAACGAATTTGTTACTGAGTAAACAACTGAATGAGAGGCAACGAAACCAGCTTTCTCAACTTTTGAATGAAAGACCTGGTTTATTTTCCGACCAACCTGGTTTCACACATGTGGTTTATCACGTCATTGACGCTGATGGTTCGAAACCGATAGCGACGAAACCTTACCCTTGTGCTCTCCATAAAAAAATGAAATGCAACGTCAAATTTCCGAGATGATTAAACAGGGCATAATAAGGGAATCCACAAGCGCCTGGGCCGCACCTGCTTTTCTTGTTCCAAAGAAACAACCCAACGAATTTCGTTTCGTGACAGATTTCCGCAAGCTAAACCAAGTCACGAAAGCGATAAATTATCCACTACCTGTCATGTCGCATATTTTGCATGACCTATCGTCAACTAAATGGATGTTAACCTTGGATTTGGCGAGTGGATATTGGCAGGTTGCGGTACATCCAGACTCCGTAGATAAAACAGGCTTTGTGACTCCTTTTGGGGCTTATGAATACCTGCGTATGCCCTTTGGACTAGCCTCTGCACCTGCTACTTTCCAAAAGCTTATGGATGCGGTTCTCAGACCTGTTCTAGGTCCCCATGTGCATGTATATTTGGATGACATTATTATTACATCCGAGACTTTTGACGAGCACCTTTCTCTGCTCAAACAGGTGTTCCAACTCATATACAATGCTGGCTTGACATTAAAACCTAGTAAATGCCAGATAGCGAGGGACGAGATTGTATATCTGGATTTGAAAATCACTCCCCACGGCTTATTTACGGATGATGAAAAAATCAGGCCTATAGTTGACTTTCCACGGCCAAAAACAGCCAAAGAACTATCACGCTTTCTGGGAATGACCGGATGGTATCAGCAGTTCGTCCCCGCTTATGCTACAATCTGTGAGCCATTGCATGTTTTGAAACGTAAATACAAGAAGTTTGTTTGGACACCTGAGGATAACGCAGCGTTTGAAGCACTAAAATCTGCGTTGACTCAGCCTCCTGTATTAGCTTTCCCAGATCATACTAAGGAATTTGATATTTACACTGACGCATCCGGAGTTGGTCTTGGTTGCGTTTTGTCACAAGCTGGGCATCCAATAGCTTTTGCGTCCCGTACTTTAGCCAAAGCTGAACGCAATCATTCAACTACGAAACGCGAATGTCTTGCTGTAGTGTATGCTCTTGAAAAATGTCAATGTTATCTCAACGAATTGACAGTTAATATAATTACGGATCATTCTGCCCTTCAGTATTTGAATTCTGCTAAGCACCTCTCTAACAGACTTATGAAGTGGGCTCTTAAGTTACAAGAGAGCAATATCAAAATTTCGTACCAGCCAGGTCATAAGAATCAATTACCGGATGCATTATCTCGCGTCCCGATTAGTGGGATTCCCACAGAAACTACTCCTGGATGTCAGCCTTTACTTTTAATAGCTGATATAACATCCAGAGAGCAGATAATGGCAGAATTAGTAAATGATCCAGATTTTGGGGAAACCTATAATATTTTGCTTGCGGGTTCACCACAACAAAGTGACCCTTCTCTATCTGGGAGGTCACAGCATTTTGAAGTCATAGAGGGTCTTCTTTACTATACGAAATCTAGGACTACTAGGGCAGAGTTCCGCCCATGTATTCCGCGAACCCTTAGAATGGCCCTTTTAAACGAATTTCATGACAAACCTATTGCAGGCCATTTAGGTATTCGCAAGACCCGTTGTAAATTGCGGGATGTTGCCTATTGGCCTGGCATGTACCAAAGTGTGCTCGCATACGTTCAATCATGTCACTTGTGTCAGATTTATAATTACCGTAATGTAAGACCGGCCAGTAGTAGAAAAGGACGGATTCTGGCTTAAACCGCAGCCCATAGACTTAACATTAGGCTGCGGCCGGGCGGACGCAGCCAGCCGCAACCAGCCGCAGCCGGGTGGATGGAGGGGGCGTGGTCAGTAGTAGACATCGGGAGGATGAGGGGGTGTGGCATGGGTGAGGATGTAGGTGGCGCTTGTGTGTTGGGACAATGCTGATGTGCTGCCCCCTAGCGGTGCTTCTTGGAACTTTCGACGGATCTTTGTTTTTGAGGGATGGCAACGCCCGGTGGGAAGGGGTTGGATATAGGGGGATGTCAACTCGATGTGCTGCGGTGCTTCTTGGAACGATTGATATTTGATTTTGAGGGATGGCAACGCTCGAGTGTTGGATATAGGGGGATGGCAACTCGATGTGTTGCCCCCTAGCGGTGCTTCTTGGAACTTTCGATCGATCTTTGATTTTGTGGGATGGCAACGACAGAGTGTGTGAAAGGGGTCGACATAGGGTATGTCAACTCGATGTGCTGCTCCCTAGCGGTGTTTCTTGGAACTTTCGATTGATCTTTGATTTTGAGGGATGGCAACGCCCGAGTGGAAAAGGGGTTGGATATAGGGGGATGGCAACTCGATGTGTTGCCCCCTAGCGGTGCTTCTTGAACTTTCGATTGATCTTTGATTTTGAGGGATGGCAACGCCCGAGTGGGAAAGGGGTTGGATATAGGGGATGGCAACTCGATGTGTTGCCCCTAGCGGTGCTTCTTGGAACTTTCGATCGATCTTTGATTTTGAGGGATGGCAACGACAGAGTGTGGAAAGGGGGTCGACATAGGGGATGTCAACTCGATGTGCTGCCCCTAGCGGTGCTTCTTGGAACTTTCGATTGATCTTTGATTTTGAGGGATGGCAACGCCCGAGTGGAAAGGGGTTGGATATAGGGGGATGGCAACTCGATGTGTTGCCCCCTAGCGGTGCTTCTTGGAACTTTCGATTGATCTTTGATTTTGAGGGATGGCAACGCCCGAGTGGGAAAAGGGGTTGGATATAGGGATGTCAACTCGATGTGCTGCTCCCTAGCGGTGCTTTGGAACTTTCGATTGATCTTTGATTTGTGGGATGGCAACGCCCGAGTGTGGAAAAGGGGGTCGACATAGGGGGATGACAACTCGATGTGTTGCCCCCTAGCGGTGCTTCTTGGAACTTTCGATTGATCTTTGATTTTGAGGGATGGCAACGCCCGAGTGGGAAAGGGGTTGGATATAGGGGGATGTCAACCGATGTGCTGCCCCCTAGCGGTGCTTCTTGGAACTTTCGATTGATCTTTGATTTTGGAGGGATGGCAACGCCCGAGTGGAAAAAGGGTTGGATATAGGGGGATGGCAACTCGATGTGTTGCCCCCTAGCGGTGCTTCTTGGAACTTTCGATTGATCTTTGATTTTGAGGGATGGCAACGCCTGAGTGGGAAAGGGGTTGGATATAGGGGGATGTCAACTCGATGTGCTGCCCCCTAGCGGTGCTTCTTGGAACTTTCGATTGATCTTTGATTTTGAGGGATGGCAACGCCCGAGTGGAAAAGGGGTTGATATAGGGGGATGGCAACTCGATGTGTTGCCCCCTAGCGGTGCTTCTTGGAACTTTCGATCGATCTTTGATTTTGTGGGATGGCAACGACTGAGTGTGGAAAGGGGGTCGACATAGGGGATGTCAACTCGATGTGCTGCCCTCTAGCGGTGCTTCTTGGAACTTTCGATTGATCTTTGATTTTGAGGGATGGCAACGCCCGAGTGGAAAAGGGGTTGGATATAGGGGATGGCAACTCGATGTGTTGCCCCCTAGCGGTGCTTCTTGGAACTTTCGATTGATCTTTGATTTTGAGGGATGGCAACGCCCGGGAAAGGGGTTGGATATAGGGGGATGTCAACTCGATGTGCTGCTCCCTAGCGGTGCTTCTTGGAACTTTCGATCGATCTTTGATTTTGTGGGATGGCAACGCCCGAGTGTGGAAAGGGGGTCGACATAGGGGATGACAACTCGATGTGTTTCTCTAGCGGTGCTTTGGAACTTTCGATTGGATCTTTGATTTTGAGGGATGGCAACGCCCGAGTGGGAAAGGGGTTGGATATAGGGGGATGTCAACTCGATGTGCTGCCCCTAGCGGTGCTTCTTGGAACTTTCGATTGATCTTTGATTTGAGAGGATGGCAACGCCCGAGTGGAAAAGGGGTTGGATATAGGGGGATGGCAACTCGATGTGTTGCCCCCTAGCGGTGCTTCTTGGAACTTTCGATTGATCTTTGATTTTGAGGGATGACAACGCCCGAGTGGGAAAGGGGTTGGATATAGGGGGATGTCAACTCGATGTGCTGCCCCCTAGCGGTGCTTCTTGGAACTTTCGATTGATCTTTGATTTTGAGGGATGGCAACGTCGAGTGGGAAAGGTGTTCGATATAGATGCCAACTCGATGTACTACCCCCTAGCGATGCTTCTTGAACTTTCGATGGATCTTTGATTTTGGGGATGGCAACGACCGAGTGGGGAAAGAGCACTGCGTAGGTGTTAGATATGATGATGCTTCTTGGAACTTTATTATTTCGATGGATCTTTGATTTTGAGGGATGGCAACGACTGAGTGGGGTCCGTTGGGAATTTCTGCATTTATTCCTGTGTTTTGCAAGCAAGATTTCTCCCCCTCTTCAATACTATTTTTCCCCGAGGAAATTTTTACGTAACGATGCTGAGGAATTTTCTTTCCAAGGGAATAAAAATGTCTCTAAGGTCTTAGCGAAGTTCTAACTCACGATGATTTGGTTTCCAAAAATAGTCAGGGGTCAAATGGTTTTCGTGTACTACGTATTCCCTATATCATCATCATCATCATTGTCAACCATTATCAATCCACTGTTGGACGAAGGTCTCTCCTGAGAATTGGAACAATTCCCTATATATATATTTTTTTAAATTACTTTTTTACGTTATTTCTTCATGTGTTTTATATATTTTTTGTATGTTTTGAGTAGGAGTTTTTCGTGTAGATGTAATGAATTTTCTGGGAACTTTCTTTTCCTCCATTCAATTTTATTTCAGACCATGAGACTAGAAATGCTTCTTTAGTGATTCGTTCTTGTTCGCAGTAATTACTGGACATAGACTTCATGTTAATTCTGAGTCTTTCACCCCATGCAATAATATTTTCTCGTAATTTTTTCGTATGTTCAAGAACTCTACAGATCTTTCCCAGTTAAAATTCTGCTCAAACAATATTTTCGGTCTTTATTTCCTTATAGCTTCCCAATTTCCGATATTTTCTTCTTCCTCTTATCTTTGAAATTTCATGAAACTTCTGAATAGGTCAGGATTCTTTTTTTCTTGGACAAACTTTATGAGTCCTTTTATTCACACTATCTTTTTTTTTTCATTTCATTTCAGCAAACGATTATTTTAGATGCAACAAATCGTCAGATTTTGGTTTCCTTATATAGCATATTTTCCAACCTGCTTAAAAATATTCCTCAAAGCTTGCATGTATGTCAAATATACATTTTTTTTTATTCTTTCGTAGTTAATTATACTTTTCGTGGACTGCCTCGACAGGAAAGCATTCAATGTCAAGACATACAATCTAAAACCTTTTTCTTTCGATGAAATTTGTATTCTTTGGGCTGAATAATTTTCTGTCTCGTCCGAAAAACATTCATTCTAGAGGCAAAGCGACTAATTCCGTTCTTCCCATAAACATTATTTTTTATTTATTTGATATTCAGAGTTGTATACATTTACTATCCAAAAAAAGAGATATATTTAATGTAAAGGTATATTCTTCCAAGCTGGGGAAATATATGTATATATTAGTTCATTTCCAGTTAAAGGAAATGCATCTTTATATTTCAATATGAAAAAAGAAGCCCTATAAGTGAAAGCTCAACCTAAAGACGGATAGATTGTTCACACTCTCTCTACTCTATGACATTTCTTTACTGAATGAACCATGACCTTTTTTTCATGAACTGCTTTAAAATCTTCGTTCTCACTTTACTATTGTCAGATTCCATGTTCCTCCAGTTCTTTACTTATTCAATTTTAATTTATTAAGAGAGCAGAACTCTTTTAGGCTTTCGAAGTACTTTCAAGTCTTTCATTACGAAAATGTTCATTGTCATGAAAGAAGCCATAATCGAGATGATTTACTATCGCTTCAATGAAAGTGTTTACGCATTCATTGCTATGATGTCAGATTTCATTTTCTTATACTTCGAACACAAATGAGTTTGAATCATTCGTCGAGAAAACATTTCTTTCATATATATATATATATATATATTTTTGCCTCCGAATCAAACGAACTCAAAAAATAAGAGACGCACTTTAATATTTTTTTTCCTCTTATGAGAGGAATACGGGAATATGATACCAAAATTAAAGAATAAAGAATATCGACTTTCTTCTCAACACCTTACATCTACGTTTTTTTTTATTTTTTTTTATTTTCAATAAGTTATTTCTATATTTTTACAACTGAATAGAATTATTTATTGAAAAATTCTAAGTAAGACGAAAAATGGTTTTGTTGATTTCCTAAGAGGATGATTTTGAAATTTTCGTTTTCTGTAATTGTAAAAATCTCATAGAATAACATGGGAAAACTAGCATGCATAAAAGACTGTTTTGGATCGAGTAAATTGAAAGAATTTTACAAAGTTCATTTCAGAAAGTACATTCCTTCCTAGTGTCAAAAACGAATCACTTTTTTTTCTAAGATACACTTTGGAATCTTATAAAAGTGCATAGGGTCAAAAACGATTTTGATGATTTTACTAAGATGACAGATTTCGGATTTCTTATGATAGAAAATACAGTGATACTTCCCATTGAATAACATGGGAAACTGCGAAATTTAAGAAGCACGTTTTCGTTCAAGTAAAATATTTTAAAAGTCTTTCGAATCAGTTGAAAACAGACAGGGTGTGTTTCTGAATAGTACATTATTTCCTAAAATCAAAAGGAATCACTTCGTTTTTTTTTTTTTTTTTTCTTTCCTAATGTACGTTTCTGAAAGAAGTAAAAATAGTTTAGGTAGACAATTGGAAAGATATTTTTATGAATCTCTAGACTGTTTATTTACGTATAGCTAGAGGGTCTTCAGTGAGAGCACTTATTCTCTTTTCAAACTAAGAGAATGAAGTGTAGTCAGTTTGAAAAAAAAATTCAAACTCCAAATTTAGCCTTTTGTCCTGGTTTCGACTCAATACTGTAAAGCATTGCTCTCAGACCAGTTGAATTCCTGGCTCCTTACGAAATACATTAAGCCTTTCCCTGTAAAAATAAGCAATCTCTTCTTCAATACCAGATCCCCAATAAATTTCTTTAAGAGTTATTCATTCACCCTTTTACTTTTAAAAACTTGAAATTCATTATTATTTAACTCATTACAAAAAATGAAACTCATTCATACAGAAAAAATATAAATGAATAAAAATAAATAAAGTAGTCCTAAAAAAGGACTGTTTTCTGGGTCCCCTTCATACAGCTGCTCCATGGTCGGTATAAGGAATTTTTTTTGCCTGCTAATATCTCAGCACATTGACTTCACAGTCTCTAGCAAGTTCTTTACAATTATGCTTTCCAAGAACGCTTTGGACGGGACATGGTCTCCAGTGACTGCAACAAAAGATTCTGCTAGAATCTAGGGGTTAAGCAATGCAACGGCATCATCGAAATACTTTTGCCACTTGGATTCGGGGGTGGCATATGCACAGCTGTGGGCCGTGATGTTTGCGAATATGCGATTTGGTGGTTGGTGGCACTCCATACAATAATATAAGTTATTGACATGTTCCTGAAGGCGATCCCTTACATGTCAGCAAGCATGATGAAAAACTCTTCATCTGAGATGGAAGCAACAGGGGAAGAAGTCCTTGGATGGTGCAAAACAGTTTCTAAAGACAGGTCCAAATAGTAGTTGAGTAATACTGTCCCATATTTTTCACATTGATCAATAAGAGTTCCAAATTGTTGGCAAGTCAGCTTTATCGGAACAGGATTCAATCGACGAAAACCATGAATTCTGGGAAAGCACTTCTAACGTGTAACTGCCAGAAGCATCTAAGGGAAGGACAGCAGGAAACGATAAGTTCACGATTAATCAAGATGTCACAATTCATGCCTTGAATCCAGTGTGATTTTCCCATGAATTTTCGGAACGTTGAAGCTGACATTGTTATTCCATTCTTAGAAGGGTAGAAAGATTCTCCATCTTTCCTATAACTTCGAATATGAACTCGGACCGTGTTGTTAAAATCGCATACTTTTGCAAACGTGTTTTCACCTAAATAAAAATGATGAGGTGCAAGATTTTCATAGAAATTCTTGGGAGGATAACTTCTCCACACGATTTGGGCTTTAAAGGAACGGACTCACATACCTTCTTGAGAGTAGCAGAAATTTCACCACTTTGCTTCATCGTGGAAATGGAATCGGTAGCGCTCAAAGCAACAGACAAAAATGAAGTGACTCGTTTGAAGACTAAAGACAAACTGAAGGAACAGCTCTTATTCTAAGTCAAAACTGAGAAAGAGGTTGGAGTTCGTCACTTGTTTACTGCTTGAGAGGGACAGAGCAGAGTCATGGGGTAAAGAACACTCGGTTATCTTCTTTCTAAAGGTCAAATTCCCAATCTAATGTTTGGAGCATTCTTTTGTCGAGTAGACCATGACTTCCAATACGAATTAGTTGGTGGCAGGATCTGTAGTTCCAGATCTCAAAGATAAGGAAACTGGTTTAAACCCCGTTTCGCTTGAAAACAAGGGTCTCTTTCCTGTCCGAGAGATACTGATGTAATACAAGACAAAGGATCTAATTCAGCTTCGTCATCATGGTTATCACCGATTTGGTTATCACCATTTCTTATAAAAGTGCATGGGGATCAAAAAACGATTTTGATGATTTTACTAAGATGACAGATTTCGGATTTCTTATGATAGAAAATACAGTGAATTTCCCATTGAATAACATGGGAAACTGCGAAATTTGCTTTACGTTTCGTTCAAGTAAAATATTTTAAAAGGTAATCAGTTGAAAACAGACAGGTGTGTTCTGAACAGATCATTATTTCCTAAAATCAAAACGAATCACTTCGATTTTTTTCTGACGTGCGTTTCTGAAAGAAGTAAAAATAGTTTAGCTAGAAAATTGGAAGATATTTTTATGAATCCTAGACTGTTTATTTATGTATAGCTAGAGGGGTCTTCAGTGAGAGCACTTATTCATTTTCAAACTAAGAGAATGAAGTGTAGTCAGTTTGAAAAAAAAAATTCAAACTCCCTAAATTTAGCCTTTTATTTGGTTTCGACTCAATACTGTAGCATTGCTCTCAGACCAGTTGAATTCTGGCCCTTAATCGAAATACATTAAGCCTTTCCCTTAAAAATAAGCAATCTCTTCTTCAATATAAGATCCCCAATAAATTTCTTTAAGAGTTATTCATTCACCCTTTTACTTTTAAAACTTGAAATTCATTATTATTTAACTCCTTACAAAAATGAAACACATTCACTCATTTACTTTAAAAAACTTGAAATAACTTCATACAAAAATGAAACCCATTCCCTTTTTTACTTTTAAATTATAGAAAAAATAGATGATACAGAACATAGGTTCACTTTCTCATTCACACTCATGCATACAGAAAACAAAATTAAATAGTGCTATTTGAGCTTGCATGGAGGAGCTAGTGAGAATAGCACTATTTAATTTTGTTTTCTGTATGCATGAGTGTGAATGAGAAAGTGAACCTATGTTCTGTATCATCTATTTTTTCTATAATTTTAAAAGTAAAAAGTGAATGGGTTTCATTTTTGTATGAAGTTATTTCAAGTTTTTTAAAGTAAATGAGTGAATGTGTTTCATTTTGTAAGGAGTTAAATAATAATGAATTTCAAGTTTTAAAAGTAAAAGGGTGAATGAATAACTCTTAAAGAAATTTATTGGGGATCTTATATTGAAGAAGAGATTGCTTATTTTTAAGGGAAAGGCTTAATGTATTTCATTAAGGGCCAGGAATTCAACTGGTCTGAGAGCAATGCTTTACAGTATTGAGTCGAAACCAGGACAAAAGGCTAAATTTAGGGGAGTTTGAATTTTTTTTTCAAACTGACTACACTTCATTCTCTTAGTTTGAAAAGAGAATAAGTGCTCTCACTGAAGACCCCTCTAGCTATACATAAATAAACAGTCTAGGATTCATAAAAATATCTTTCCAATTTTCTAGCTAAACTATTTTTACTTCTTTCAGAAACGCACGTCAGAAAAAAAACGAAGTGATTCGTTTTGATTTTAGGAAATAATGATCTGTTCAGAAACACACCCTGTCTGTTTTCAACTGATTACCTTTTAAAATATTTTACTTGAACGAAAACGTGCTTCTTAAATTTCGCAGTTTCCCATGTTATTCAATGGGAAATTCACTGTATTTTCTATCATAAGAAATCCGAAATCTGTCATCTTAGTAAAATCATCAAAATCGTTTTTTGATCCCCATGCACTTTTATAAGAAATGGTGATAACCAAATCGGTGATAACCATGATGACGAAGCTGAATTAGATCCTTTGTCTTGTATTACATCAGTATCTCTCGGACAGGAAAGAGACTCTTGTTTTCAAGCGAAACGGGTTTAAACCAGTTTCCTTATCTTTGAGATCTGGAACTTTACTACAGATCCTGCCACCAACTAATTCGTATTGGAGTCATGGTCTGCCTCGACAAAAGAATGCTCCAAACATTAGATTGAATTTGACCTTTAGAAAGAAGATAACCGAGTGTTCTTTACCCCATGACTCTGCTCTGTCCCTCTCAAGCAGTAAACAAGTGACGAACTCCAACCTCTCTCTCAGTTTTGACTTAGAATAAGAGCTGTTCCTTCAGTTTGTCTTTAGTCTTCAAACGAGTCACTTCATTTTTGTCTGTTGCTTTGAGCGCTACCGATTCCATTTCCACGATGAAGCAAAGTGGTGAAATTTCTGCTACTCTCGCTAAGAAGGTATGTGAGTCCGTTCCTTTAAAGCCCAAATCGTGTGGAGAAGTTATCCTCCCAAGAATTTCTATGAAAAATCTTGCACCTCATCATTTTTATTTAGGTGAAAACACGTTTGCAAAAGTATGCGATTTTAACAACACGGTCCGAGTTCATATTCGAAGTTATAGGAAAGATGGAGAATCTTTCTACCCTTCTAAGAATGGAATAACAATGTCAGCTTCAACGTTCCGAAAATTCATGGGAAAATCACACTGGATTCAAGGCATGAATTGTGACATCTTGATTAATCGTGAACTTATCGTTTCCTGCTGTCCTTCCCTTTTAGATGCTTCTGGCAGTTACACGTTAGAAGTGCTTTCTCCCAGAATTCATGGTTTTCGTCGATTGAATCCTGTTCCGATAAAGCTGACTTGTCAACAATTTGGAACTCTTATTGATCAATGTGGAAAAATATGGGACAGTATTACTCAACTACTATTTGGACCTGTCTTTAGAAAGGCTGTTTTGCACCATCCAAGGACTTCTTCCCCTGTTGCTTCCATCTCAGATGAAGAGTTTTTCATCATGCTTGCTGACATGGTAAGGGATCGCCTTCAGGAACATGTCAATAACTTATATTATTGTATGGAGTGCCACCAACCACCAAATCGCATATTCGCAAACATCACGGCCCACAGCTGTGCATATGCCACCCCGAATCCAAGTGGCAAAAGTATTTCGATGATGCCGTTGCATTGCTTAACCCCAAGATTCTAGCAGAATCTTTTGTTGCAGTCACTGGAGACCATGTCCCGTCCAAAGCGTTCTTGGAAAGCATAATTGTAAAGAACTTGCTAGAGACTGTGAAGTCAATGTGCTGAGATATTAGCAGGCAAAAAAATTCCTTATACCGACCATGGAGCAGCTGTATGAAGGGGACCCAGAAAAACAGTCCTTTTTTAGGACTACTTTATTTATTTTTATTCATTTATATTTTTTCTGTATGAATGAGTTTCATTTTTGTAATGAGTTAAATAATAATGAATTTCAAGTTTTTAAAAGTAAAGGGTGAATGAATAACTCTTAAAGAAATTTATTGGGGATCTGGTATTGAAGAAGAGATTGCTTATTTTTAAGGGGAAAGGCTTAATGTATTTCATTAAGGGCCAGGAATTCAACTGGTCTGAGAGCAATGCTTACAGTATTGAGTCGAAACCAGGACAAAAGGCTAAATTTAGGGAGTTTGAATTTTTTTTTTCAAACTGACTACACTTCATTCTCTTAGTTTGAAAAGAGAATAAGTGCTCTCACTGAAGACCCCTCTAGCTATACGTAAATAAACAGTCTAGGATTCATAAAATATCTTTCCAATTGTCTACCTAAACTATTTTACTTCTTTCAGAAACGTACATTAGGAAAGAAAAAAAAAACGAAGTGATTCCTTTTGATTTTAGGAAATAATGAACTATTCAGAAACACACCCTGTCTGTTTTCAACTGATTCGAAAAAGACTTTTAAAATATTTTACTTGAACGAAAACGTGCTTCTTAAATTTCGCAGTTTCCCATGTTATTCAATGGGAAATTCACTGTATTTTCTATCATAAGAAATCCGAAATCTGTCATCTTAGTAAAATCATCAAAATCGTTTTTGACCCTATGCACTTTTATAAGATTCCAAAGTGTATCTTAGAAAAAAGTGATTCGTTTTTGACACTAGGAAGGAATGTACTTTTCTGAAATGAACTTTGTAAAATTCTTTCAATTTACTCGATCCAAAACAGTCTTTTATGCATGCTAGTTTTCCCATGTTATTCTATGAGATTTTTACAATTACCAGAAAACGAAAATTTCCAAAATCATCCTCTTAGGAAATCAACAAAACCATTTTTCGTCTTACTTAGAATTTTTCAATAAATAATTCTATTCAGTTGTAAAAATATAGAAATAGCTTATTGAAAATAAAAAAAATAAAAAAAAACGTAGATGTAAGGTGTTGAGAAGAAAGTCGATATTCTTTATTCTTTAATTTTGGTATCATATTCCCGTATTCCTCTCATAAGAGGAAAAAAATATTAAAGTGCGTCTCTTAGTTTTTGAGTTCGTTTGATTCGAGGCAAAAATATATATATATATATATATGAAAGAAATGTTTTCTCGACGAATGATTCAAACTCATTTCTGTTCGAAGTATAAGAAAATGAAATCTGACATCATAGCAATGAATGCGTAAACACTTTCATTGAAGCGATAGTAAATCATCTCGATTATGGCTTCTTTCATGACAATGAACATTTTCGTAATGAAAGACTTGAAAGTACTTCGAAAGCCTAAAAGAGTTCTGCTCTCTTAATAAATTAAAATTGAATAAGTAAAGAACTGGAGGGACATGGAATCTGACAATAGTAAAGTGAGAACGAAGATTTTAAAGCAGTTCATGAAAAAAAGGTCATGGTTCATTCAGTAAAGAAATGTCATAGAGTAGAGAGTGTGAACAATCTATCCGTCTTTAGGTTGAGCTTTCACTTATAGGGCTTCTTTTTCATATTGAAATATAAAGATGCATTTCCTTTAACTGGAAATGAACTAATATATACATATATTTCCCCAGCTTGGAAGAATATACCTTTACATTAAATATATCTCTTTTTTGGATAGTAAATGTATACAACTCTGAATATCAAATAAATAAAAAAATAATGTTTATGGGAAGAACGGAATTAGTCGCTTTGCCTCTAGAATGAATGTTTTTTTCGGACGAGACAGAAAATTATTCAGCCCAAAGAATACAAATTTCATCGAAAGAAAAAGGTTTTAGATTGTATGTCTTGACATTGAATGCTTTCCTGTCGAGGCAGTCCACGAAAAGTATGGCTAACTACGAAAGAATAAAAAAAAATGTATATTTGACATACATGCAAGCTTTGAGGAATATTTTTAAGCAGGTTGGAAAATATGCTATATAAGGAAAACCAAAATCTGACGATTTGTTGCATCTAAAATAATCGTTTGCTGAAATGAAATGAAAAAAAAAAAAAAAGATAGTGTGAATAAAAGGACTCATAAGTTTGTCCAAGAAAAAAAGAATCCTGACCTATTCAGAAGTTTCATGAAATTTCAAAGATAGAGGAAGAAAAATATCGGAAATTGGGAAGCTATAAGGAAATAAAGACCGAAAATATTGTTTGAGCAGAATTTTAACTGGGAAAGATCTGTAGAGTTCTTGAACATACGAAAAATTACGAGAAAATATTATTGCATGGGGTGAAAGACTCAGAATTAACATGAAGTCTATGTCCAGTAATTACTGCGAACAAGAACGAAATCACTTCTAAAGAAGCATTTCCTCGTCTCATGGTCTGAAATAAATTGAATGGAGGAAAAAGAAAAGTTCCCCAGAAAATTCATTACATCTACACGAAAAAACTCCCTCAAAACATACAAAAAATATATAAAAACACATGAAGAAATAACGTAAAAGTAATTTAAAAAAATATATATATAGGGAATTGTTCCAATTCTCAGGAGAGACCTTCGTCCAGCAGTGGATTGATAATGGTTGACAATGATGATGATGATGATATAGGGAATACGTAGTACACGAAAACCATTTGACCCCCTGACTATTTTTGGAAACCAAATCATCGTGAGTTAGAACTTCGCTAAGACCTTAGGAGCATTTTTATTCCCTTGGAAAGAAAATTCCTCAGCATCGTTACGTAAAAATTTCTCCGGGGGGAAAAATAGTATTGAAGAGGGGGAGAAATCTTGCTTGCAAAACACAGGAATAAATGCAGAAATTCCCAACGGACCCCACTCAGTCGTTGCCATCCCTCAAAATCAAAGATCCATCGAAATAATAAAGTTCCAAGAAGCATCATCATATCTAACACCTACGCAGTGCTCTTTCCCCACTCGGTCGTTGCCATCCCCCAAAATCAAAGATCCATCGAAAGTTCCAAGAAGCATCGCTAGTAGTACATCGAGTTGGCATCCCCCTATATCCAACACCTTTCCCACTCGGCCGTTGCCATCCCTCAAAATCAAAGATCAATCGAAAGTTCCAAGAAGCACCGCTAGGGGCAGCACATCGAGTTGACATCCCCCTATATCCAACCCCTTTCCCACTCGGGCGTTGCCATCCCTCAAAATCAAAGATCAATCGAAAGTTCCAAGAAGCACCGCTAGGGGGCAACACATCGAGTTGCCATCCCCCTATATCCAACCCCTTTTCCACTCGGGCGTTGCCATCCTCAAAATCAAAGATCAATCGAAAGTTCCAAGAAGCACCGCTAGGGGGCAGCACATCGAGTTGACATCCCCTATATCCAACCCCTTTCCCACTCGGGCGTTGCCATCCCTCAAAATCAAAGATCAATCGAAAGTTCCAAGAAGCACCGCTAGGGGCAACACATCGAGTTGTCATCCCCTATGTCGACCCCCTTTCCACACTCGGGCGTTGCCATCCCACAAAATCAAAGATCGATCGAAAGTTCCAAGAAGCACCGCTAGGGAGCAGCACATCGAGTTGACATCCCCCTATATCCAACCCCTTTCCCACTCGGGCGTTGCCATCCCTCAAAATCAAAGATCAATCGAAAGTTCCAAGAAGCACCGCTAGGGGCAACACATCGAGTTGCCATCCCCCATATCCAACCCCTTTTCCACTCGGGCGTTGCCATCCCTCAAAATCAAAGATCAATCGAAAGTTCCAAGAAGCACCGCTAGGGAGCAGCACATCGAGTTGACATCCCCTATGTCGACCCCCTTTCCACACTCTGTCGTTGCCATCCCACAAAATCAAAGATCGATCGAAAGTTCCAAGAAGCACCGCTAGGGGGCAACACATCGAGTTGCCATCCCCCTATATCCAACCCCTTTCCCACTCGGGCGTTGCCATCCCTCAAAATCAAAGATCAATCGAAAGTTCCAAGAAGCACCGGCTAGGGGGCAACACATCGAGTTGCCATCCCCCTATATCCAACCCTTTTCCACTCGGGCGTTGCCATCCCTCAAAATCAAAGATCAATCGAAAGTTCCAAGAAGCACCGCTAGGGAGCAGCACATCGAGTTGACATCCCCTATGTCGACCCCCTTTCCACACTCTGTCGTTGCCATCCCACAAAATCAAAGATCGATCGAAAGTTCCAAGAAGCACCGCTAGGGGGCAACACATCGAGTTGCCATCCCCCTATATCCAACCCTTTCCTACTCGAGCGTTGCCATCCCTCAAAATCAAAGATCAATCGAAAGTTCCAAGAAGCACCGCTAGGAGCAGCACATCGAGTTGACATCCCCCTATATCCAACCCCTTTTCCACTCGGGCGTTGCCATCCCTCAAAATCAAAGATCAATCGAAAGTTCCAAGAAGCACCGCTAGGGGGCAACACATCGAGTTGCCATCCCCTATATCCAACCCCTTTTCCACTCGGGCGTTGCCATCCCTCAAAATCAAAGATCAATCGAAAGTTCCAAGAAGCACCGCTAGGGGGCAGCACATCGAGTTGACATCCCCCTATATCCAACCCCTTTCCCACTCGGGCGTTGCCATCCCTCAAAATCAAAGATCAATCGAAAGTTCCAAGAAGCACCGCTAGGGGGCAACACATCGAGTTGCCATCCCCCTATATCCAACCCCTTTTCCACTCGGGCGTTGCCATCCCTCAAAATCAAAGATCAATCGAAAGTTCCAAGAAGCACCGCTAGGGAGCAGCACATCGAGTTGACATCCCCTATGTCGACCCCCTTTCCACACTCTGTCGTTGCCATCCCACAAAATCAAAGATCGATCGAAAGTTCCAAGAAGCACCGCTAGGGGCAACACATCGAGTTGCCATCCCCCTATATCCAACCCTTTCCCACTCGGGCGTTGCCATCCCTCAAAATCAAAGATCAATCGAAAGTTCCAAGAAGCACCGCTAGGGGCAACACATCGAGTTGCCATCCCCCTATATCCAACCCCTTTTCCACTCGGGCGTTGCCATCCCTCAAAATCAAAGATCAATCGAAAGTTCCAAGAAGCACCGCTAGGGAGCAGCACATCGAGTTGACATCCCCTATGTCGACCCCCTTTCCACACTCTGTCGTTGCCATCCCACAAAATCAAAGATCGATCGAAAGTTCCAAGAAGCACCGCTAGGGGCAACACATCGAGTTGCCATCCCCCTATATCCAACCCCTTTCCTACTCGAGCGTTGCCATCCCTCAAAATCAAATATCAATCGAAAGTTCCAAGAAGCACCGCTAGGGGGCAGCACATCGAGTTGACATCCCCCTATATCCAACCCCTTTCCCACTCGGGCGTTGCCATCCCTCAAAATCAAAGATCAATCGAAAGTTCCAAGAAGCGCCGCTAGGGGGCAACACATCGAGTTGCCATCCCCCTATATCCAACCCCTTTTCCACTCGGGCGTTGCCATCCCTCAAAATCAAAGATCAATCGAAAGTTCCAAGAAGCACCGCTAGGGAGCAGCACATCGAGTTGACATCCCCCTATATCCAACCCCTTTCCCACTCGGGCGTTGCCATCCCTCAAAATCAAAGATCAATCGAAAGTTCCAAGAAGCACCGCTAGGGGGCAACACATCGAGTTGCCATCCCCCTATATCCAACCCCTTTTCCACTCGGGCGTTGCCATCCCTCAAAATCAAAGATCAATCGAAAGTTCCAAGAAGCACCGCTAGGGGCAGCACATCGAGTTGACATCCCCCTATATCCAACCCCTTTTCCACTCGGGCGTTGCCATCCCTCAAAATCAAAGATCAATCGAAAGTTCCAAGAAGCACCGCTAGGGAGCAGCACATCGAGTTGACATCCCCTATGTCGACCCCCTTTCCACACTCGGGCGTTGCCATCCCACAAAATCAAAGATCGATCGAAAGTTCCAAGAAGCACCGCTAGGGAGCAGCACATCGAGTTGACATCCCCCTATATCCAACCCCTTTTCCCACTCGGGCGTTGCCATCCCTCAAAATCAAAGATCAATCGAAAGTTCCAAGAAGCACCGCTAGGGGGCAACACATCGAGTTGCCATCCCCCTATATCCAACCCCTTTTCCACTCGGGCGTTGCCATCCCTCAAAATCAAAGATCAATCGAAAGTTCCAAGAAGCACCGCTAGGGGGCAACACATCGAGTTGCCATCCCCCTATATCCAACCCCTTTTCCACTCGGGCGTTGCCATCCCTCAAAAATCAAAGATCAATCGAAAGTTCCAAGAAGCACCGCTAGGGAGCAGCACATCGAGTTGACATCCCCTATGTCGACCCCCCTTTCCACACTCTGTCGTTGCCATCCCACAAAATCAAAGATCGATCGAAAGTTCCAAGAAGCACCGCTAGGGGCAACACATCGAGTTGCCATCCCCCTATATCCAACCCCTTTTCCACTCGGGCGTTGCCATCCCTCAAAATCAAAGATCAATCGAAAGTTCCAAGAAGCACCGCTAGGGGGCAGCACATCGAGTTGACATCCCCCTATATCCAACCCCTTTTCCACTCGGGCGTTGCCATCCCTCAAAATCAAAGATCAATCGAAAGTTCCAAGAAGCACCGCTAGGGGGCAACACATCGAGTTGCCATCCCCCTATATCCAACCCCTTTTCCACTCGGGCGTTGCCATCCCTCAAAATCAAAGATCAATCGAAAGTTCCAAGAAGCACCGCTAGGGAGCAGCACATCGAGTTGACATACCCTATGTCGACCCCCTTTCCACACTCTGTCGTTGCCATCCCACAAAATCAAAGATCGATCGAAAGTTCCAAGAAGCACCGCTAGGGGGCAACACATCGAGTTGCCATCCCCCTATATCCAACCCCTTTCCTACTCGAGCGTTGCCATCCCTCAAAATCAAATATCAATCGAAAGTTCCAAGAAGCACCGCTAGGGGGCAGCACATCGAGTTGACATCCCCCTATATCCAACCCCTTTCCCACTCGGGCGTTGCCATCCCTCAAAAACAAAGATCCATCGAAAGTTCCAAGAAGCACCGCTAGGGGGCAGCACATCAGCATTGTCCCAACACACAAGCGCCACCTACATCCTCACCCATGCCACACCCCCTCATCCTCCCGATGTCTACTACTGACCACGCCCCCTTCCATCCACCCGGCTGCGGCTGGTTGCGGCTGGCTGCGTCCGCCCGGCCGCAGCCTAATGTTAAGTCTATGGGCTGCGGTTTAAGCCAGAATCCGTCCTTTTCTACTACTCCGGCCGGTCACTTGAAATCTAGTTCAAGTTCTCATGTTTTTGACATTATTTCAATAGATTTATTGGGACCTTTTCCTTTATCTGTTAAAAACAAAGCTCGTTACGTTTTAGTATTAACCGATAATTTCTCTAAATGGGTCGAGGTCTTTCCCATTAAAGCCGCTACGGCGGAAGTTATTTGTAATGCATTAATTAATGAAGTATTCTCTAGATATGGTGCACCTAATCAAGTAGTTTTGGATAATGGTCCCCAATTTATTTCTGACATTTTTGAAAGAATGTGTGCGCGACTACACATAAAGCATAAATTCATTTCCCCATATCATCCCCAGAGTAATCCCGCGGAACGAGTAAACCGCACGCTAGTTAAAATGATCGCTACATTTGTCATGGATCATCACAAGCGATGGGGCGAACATCTTGAGCTTTTTTCGTTCGCCCTCCGCTCGTCTGTCCACGAATCTACTAAGTTTACTCCCGCAGAACTTTTTTGGGTCGAAAAATTAAGACCCCTTTTGAAAATTTAACGGGGATTATCGACGAACTAAACCAGCGACCAACTCCGCAATCAGTACGAACCATGGCAGAGAAAGCTCGTGTTGCAATGATAGGAGCACAAGTGGCTCAAGCAAGATACTATAATACTAGGCGTAGGGAACCAGATCTTGTCGTTGGAGATCTAACTCTCTTGGAGACACACTTCCAGTCTTCTGTTTCTCATACTTTAGTAAAGAAATTTGCACCCAGCTACGAAGGTCCATATCGGGTGGCAAATGTGTATGAAAATAAGATTATCCTTGAAAAACCTGACAATCAATTTCAATACGTACACGTTGCTCAGTGTCGCAAGTATCACGAACGAAATATAGATTTTATAATCAACCCTATTCAACCTTCTGTTCCTCAGACTCAAGAGTCTATATCACACGATCAACCTCCAGAAATTTTGGACGAACCGACAAACCTTTTTGAAGAATCTCCAGTGATTTTTTCTTTACCCACCCCTCCACAAGACTGGCTTCCAAGAACGCAACCTGATTCTATCATAAGACGAAGGCTCGAATCAAGTTCTTCAAATTCTAGTATCATTCCCTTCCCTCCAACCATGGCCGAGACTATTGCTGCACCATTCCCTAATAACTCTGCACCAACACAAGCTCCTACTTCCTTGAATACCTCGTCAGAGAGTATTCCAATAGGCAGAAATAAACACCGCCCTACACGACCACTAACTTACAGCAGCGACTCAGAGTCATCACATATTTCTGATTTACCAGATATAGACAATAGTTTGACGATTCCTAAACGTCAGACATATTACAAACCGTCCAGCAACACCAAAAGCTGGTCAAAAACGTAACTTGTCTCTCCAATCTGCTTCGCCGCAACAGCGACGAAGGCAGAGATCCTTGCATCCGCCCGGGTTTCGCCCCTGGAACTTACGCTCAGGGCAAACAGGGCCGATGCCTGCTTCTACTGTCATGCCAGAAAGTAGAAAGAGAAAACAAGCGATGTGGCCGGAGCCACGTCCCTTCAAAAGAATGCTGGAAGGACAACACGGGCCCCAGCACAAAGGGACAACATATCGAAAGCCTGGGGGAGCCACTCCTGTCAGACGCAGGGAATTCCTGACCGACAGACTTCAGCCGTTCCTGACCGTTCCTGACAGACGCAGGGAATTCCTGATCGATAGACTTCAGCCGTTCCTGACCGTTCCTGTCAGACGCAGGGAATTCCTGACCGACAGACTTCAGCCGTTCTTGACCATTCCTGTCAGACGCAGGGAATTCCTGACCGACAGACTTCAGAATTTCTTGACCGACAGACTTCAGAATTTCTTGACCGACAGACTACAGATGTTCCAGATCCATTCAAGTCGCAGAAAAGATCGGCGCCACCAGAATTTATCAGTCCGATTAGGACTCGAAAAAAATATCGTACTAGGGTTTTTTATGCGTCCTCGAGATAAGTAAGTTCTCGTGGACAGGTTATTTTCTCATTATGTTGTTTTTCCTGCACGACCAGTTGGCGTGACAGAATTTTTTTTTCCGTGTGGGTCTATGCATTCTTTTTGTGATATATGTAGTTTTTTTTTATATATATATATTCTATGTCCGTCTACTAATCCAAAATTTATATATATATATATATATATGTGTGTGTGTGTTAGGGGTAAAATAGTGAAAATTGTTACTGTTAGGCAGCTACAGGCAATCTTCGCTGCTGATACAGTTTGTTTGTAATCAACGATAAATATATATAGAGTTGAAAATATGAGGAAGTAAAATGAAATAAAAAAAGTGATTCCTGCTGGGCAGAATAAAACTAAGGTATGCCGATGCAGGTTTGTTCTGTATACGTATAAAAAGTGTTTCCTGCTTCACAGACGACAATAGCTAATAGCTACGGACACAGGTTTACTGAATTTGTTATGCCAAGCTTGAAGTTGTAAATACTGCTGCCACAAAAAAAAAAAGTAGGACGATAAACGTCAGTCAGCGAAATGTAAGACTACACTCAAAATTTGATAGGTTTTTCAAAAAAAAAAAATATATATATATAAGGGGGAGATGATGTAACGTATACTCTAGATACAGTTTCTTTTTTATTTTACTATCTCTTGTTATTTTACTTTCCTATGCAAATTATCTTCTCACTTAACGAGATGTTGTTTCTCCCGCTGAATTATATGTGGCAACGAGTGCATGTAAGTCATGACGTGGTGGTATGCAGTATATATAGGCGCGCTCAAGTATACCAAGGAGCTTCGTTTTATATGTGATAGGTTCTTTCTGATTATTGATATGCGATTTACCTACTTTTTTACGATATTACGATAGTACGAAAGTTCGGGCTATCAGTAGTTGTGTTATTTTGGAGTGTGTATTTGAGTAATACCAGGAGCTCCCCAATAAAAGGTTAAAAGTGAGTACGTTTTCTTAGTTCATTTTATTGTCAGACCTGTCTGGCGGTTCAGTCTATTTCATTGAGTGTTTACGTTAAGTTCAGGGTATATTGTGTTTACCGCTCTAATAAGGAGCCTTCAAGGTACTAATGTACTAAAACCGAAGTTATATTACTGATATTCAAGATAATGAGGAACGTTGAGTAAAAATAAATTCCATATTCTTGGAATTTATTGCACGTGCGTGTCTTACCTAAACAAACTCTAGCACTTTGAAGATTAAGCACACTTTAGCTACGTCAAGTAACCTTTCAATAACCCTAACGTGACTTAACGTAAGCTTTCCTGCACTACACGTCCAGCCGGAGAATTTTATTCATTATAAGTTCTTTTACAGTAAAAACAATAAGTAATTTAATATTTTAGTCTTAACCAATTAATAAGTTTCCCGTGTTCAAAAACTGGTCAACTGGTCTCTCAGCACACTGTTTTATCACTTTGTTTTTAAATAAATAACTGTAGCATTCATAGGCGCCGACTTCGGGGGTTCGAGACACTTTTTGAACTCACAATGTTTTTACTGTGTGTTCCTCGAACCCTTAATAGTTTTACGAGTATTTCGTGGGGAAAATACACGTACGCATATATGCATAGATTTTGTTTTCCGTTATCAGTTTTTCAAGTTTTTTTTTTTTTTTATGCCGCCCCGGTGGCGCAGTGGTCTAAGCGATGGCCTCTGATCATTCGTCCGAACGGGGTCCGGGTTCGAATCCCGGTGAGGCATGGATGTTGTGTTTGTCTTACGGCACTGGCTCTCTCCCTTTCCCTGGAACCAGTGACCCTAAATTAGGGACGGGCGACTGCTTATAGCCCAATGAGTTGCTCACGGTGGTCGTTAAACCTCCAATCAAAAATTCAAGTTTTTTATTATTCATTTCCCGTTTACTAAGTATATATATATTGTATTCTCGACACTTTCTACATTCAGTTGTTTTATTTTATTTTTTATCTTTTCTCCTTTTACTCACACCGGTAGATACATAACCTTTTCTATGTTGTACTTGGTATGAGTCAAAAATATATATATTTTTTTTTTTTTTGCTTAGGTCTCTTCTTAATAGAATATATATAGAAAGTGTGTATAGAAATTTAACCCTCAGACTGTTTATTGTGTTCAAAAAAGAATTAGTGTTTATTCGCGCTCATAAAATTTGACGCGATAGACAATACCTCAAGTACCGTTGTTTAAGAGCATTTGAAACTGCCTGCTTTATAAAAGAAAATTCTTCGGTTTGTCTGGGCTATCACAAAATACAAAAAGTCTAGCTCTACAAACGGAGAAGAGAACCTATTCGAGATCATAGTGATAAAGGCGGAAATATGTTGTGCAGTCATTTGATCCACCCTATCTTCGTACAGTTGGGGACCAAGGTGGTCAGAAGAGAGAGGAGATGGCATCAGCCGCCGATGGTGAAGCGAAATCTGATCGTCTGATTTCTGGTGCCTTTCGAGTGGGTCTCTCTAGCACAGGCCTTCAATTCCTGAACACTTGTGCTGGACCACAGGTTGATAGCTAGGCACCAATCCCTGAAGGTCAACAAGGCTCCCACAGCTTTAGAAAGGCCGTGATTGGCTAATATGCTCTTATGACGCATAATTTTGTTTGATTTTTTTAGAAAATACTAAATAGTATTTCTGTAATTTTTTTGCAAATTTTTAGTTATGTGCATGTATATTTTAGTCTCATTTTTTCCTGTCTGTGCATGCTGCACAAGTACCTGTAAAGCCTCTTCAAAGTTGACGATTTCCCCATAGAGAAGTATAAAAGCAGCCCAAGTTGGGGATACACAGCTGATACGAAGTGGAGCCCACGGAAAACACAGGGTGTGCGGCTAATGCCATGTCCTCTCCCTTCTAACCTCCTATTTTAACTCAGAAATCATTTGAAGAAAAAATTGGTTGGCATTTTTAAAATTGGTAAAAACACCTAAAAATAAATTTTGCATGTTTTTGTTACTTTTATAAAGACAATTGAATTGGAAATTCACACAGAATCTGTGTATTGCATATAGTAATGTCGCGCCCACAAAAGCAAAATAAATGAAATAAATAATTATCTAGAAAAAATATTTTTCTGTAATTAACTATAATTTGCTTCATTTTAGCATTTCAGGCGTCATATTGTGTCAGATAATCTGACTGAGTGAAATTTAAATTAGACTTAAATCCTTTGAAAAATGCATGGGTAATTCGATTAAAAATTTCTGGAACCCCCAATTATAATTTTTCAAATTGGCGCTTATGGTAACATTAATTCACTGTTTACTAAAATAACACTTAATTCAATATGCAAACTATTTTTTATTCAATACACAAACCTTTGAGTTTCATGTTTTAAACATTTGTATGACATAAACATTTAAATTCGAATACCGCTGTGCATTACAATTTAAGATAAAGCCCAGTTTTTTAAACCGAGAAAAATTTCCAGGGACAGGCATGTCTACAGCTTGACTTTTCTGGCAGCAAAAGCCTTATGATATCATGAGAAAGTTTTGATGCAAACTCATGTTCTATGGATAAATTTAAATTTGTTAAATCTAATTCATTTGTTAATTTAATTTGTTGTTATCACTTAAATTTTTTAATCTCTGTTGGCTAGTTGTGCTCCGCATATATGTTTTGATAAGCTTCAGCTTACTAAAACTTCTTTCATTGGAACAGCTTCTATCTTTGTGGATCATCTTGTCTTAGATCGGGATTCGAGGGACATTTTAACACGTTTCTGTAATATTTCTCACCTAGCTGTTGAAGACACAAAAAATAAGTAGAAACAGTGGAGAACTCGAAAGTAAGTATCTGCGTCCGGATTTACACTAGCAGCTTGAACTCCCACTTTATTAAGAGAGTGAGCTGCACATGGCAAGAAAAATGCAAGATTGCATTGTTTAAGGATGCGTGCTTGAACCCCTTGCACCTTCCTGCCATGTGAGCTCCATTGTCACACAACTGTACCTCTGCAGTTTGCGAGAACTGAACCATCGTCTTGCAATTTTCTGACTATTGCTTCAGCAAAAGTTTCACCTGTTTTTTCACTGACTAAAAAACTCAATGAAACTCTCTGTGACCTAACGACCTCTTCCCCCATCTTCACATAACTTATTACCTGAAATATACTTGATCTTTATGAGCATGACTAACGTCGGGTGTCGGATGTCATCTAGAATTTTGTTTCTTGGATATCATCTAGAATGTGTTGCCTTATCTTACCAGCAATGATTTCCAAGAACTCGTCATGCATCACATGAGAGAAGTAACCAACTTGGCCTCTTTTGTGGCGCTCCAAATGGTCCTTAAGTGGAGGATGGTATTGAGAATCAAATTCAATGGTGTACCAAAATTTTCTACTTCAAAGACCTCCTAGTAGAAAGCTTCCTTCGTTTGATCCACGTAGTGCACTTCCTTGCTGTGCCAAGCACAAGAGGGCATCAACAACCCAAAACAACAGCGTACATGACAGTACCTATCTTCACCTACGGTGGCAGCCAGAAGGTGATAGCCGAGAATTTTGGAGCAATGAGGGTGGCACGCGTGACATCACTGACAGAACAATCGTCTTCGAGCTGTCCCGTCCACAGAGCGGAGTATGAGAATTACAGCATCATAAACCTTACTGAACGAATAAGGTCAGCGATCTTATTTTCATCATAAGCCTTTACTGAACGAATAAGATCAGCGATCTTATTCGTACAGTTGTGAAGGATGTATAATTTGGCAAAGTTTACGACTACTGCGTTCGTGTCATTACTCGCTTTTGATTTAAAAAAAAAAACAAAAACATTATGGAATTTGAAATGTAATTCAAAAACACGTAAGGGGTTTATGAGCGTCTGCGTCCCTTCTCGGCGCCTCCCCCCCCCCTCCCGGGCTGTCGTTAAGGGTGTGCGGTGCGTGCGACCGCACAGAGCCGCCTCGCGCTAGTGGATAATAAATAAGATAAAATAAAACACAAGAGAGAATAAAAGAAAAATATAACATTAAGTACACAGACAAAAAAAAGTCCAACAGTTCAAAACATATGAATTACCATCTCAATTCGCAGCGAGTCTGCATACACAAACATCACAATGATGTCATACATACGCTCCCCGTGGGATCCACTTCTTGTTGATTTTCCCAAGCTGTTTTTCCAAAGCAAAAACAGTTGTGTGTGTGTGTCAAATCAACTGGGCGCTGTGTTTGGTGATCTATTAACTTTCTTCGGTTGCTCATTCGTGCTTGTTTTAACGTTTTAACCAGGTTCACTTATCTACTTAAAATGTAACTAATTAACTTTTAAGAATAGAGTTTGCGTTAAGTGAGTTGAATTCAGATGTCTAGAGAACGGGATAAGTTCCGCAAATTCGAATCAGGTTAACAACAAGTTTGTAAAATCATGCAATGCATTAATTATAATACGCTTTCCAACATACCAGAAATCATTACTCAAGTTATCACTCAAGTTATGAGAATAATAGCTGTGGAATAAATCTCGGTCCTGTGCCCTGACCTTTGTGCTGATTCCATTTCGATGATATTCAACAGAACCTGTTCGGTATACCTCCTAAATAACATGATAAAGTTTTGTCGCAATCGAAGCATTTTTACGTAAGTTATGGTGCATAAGGGCTATGGAATAGATCCCGCTCCTGTGTCCTAACCTTTGACCCCATTTCGCCCATTTTCGACAGAATTCGTCCCCAGGCAGGCCCCTACAACATACTAACATTTCATCCAAATCGAAGTATTTTTACGTAAGTTATGACGCATAATGCGATGGAAGTGATTCCGCTCCTTTGTCCTGACCTTTGACCCCATTTCGCCCATTTTCAATAGGGTTTGTCGCCAGGTGGTGCCCTACCACATACTAAAATTTAATCGAAATCGAACCTTTTTTACGTTAGTTATGACGCATAAGAGCAGTGGAGTGGATCCCGCTCCTATGTACTGACCTTTGACCCCATTTCGTTCCCTTTAAATAGGGTTCCTTCCCAGGTGATCCCCTACCAGATACTAAAATTTCATCGAAATCGAACGATTGTTACGCCAGTTATCGTGCGGACGGGCATACGCACACAACGCGTGACGTAATGAGGCAGATGGGAATCGCGACCATCTGCTCGCAAGAGTGTGACGTCATAAAACTTCAATAGGATCCACACACAACGCGTGACGTAATGAGAGAGATGGCGTGACCGCGCGCCAACATTCTCAAACGCGAGATCGTGACGTCATAAGGTTTCTAAGCATTGGTAACATTAATGGAACGACGCCATGACACTAAAAACGTTATAATTCGGGGTGCTTATTTAACCCACTAAACAAATTCTCCTTAAGTCGAGATCAAGCTAAATCGATTTCTAGTACCAGAAAACGGTAGGTTGACGACTTTCATCAAAATTCTTAGAGCCGTTTTCGAAATTAGAATGTACATACATACATATAAGAATTGCTACTTTAAGGTGGACGTCAAGTAATTTTGCTTCCTATACTTCCAATGGAAAGAACTTCTGTACACATTTTCTTCACAAGAACGTGCTCCCAAGGATGAAAATTTGAGCATCGATTAAAATAGCTTCATTTCATAACTTGGAATACTTAATATTTTCTAAACCATAACCGTAATAATATTTTCTAAACCATAACCGTGATAATATTTTCTAAACCATAACCGTAATTATGCAATCCAATATTTATTTGTCCACTGACGTCATCAAAATACAGGTCGCGCCATCTTTTTATTTGGTTTCAACACCACCAAAGGAAACGTTATTGTTTTTTAATATAATTATATTTATGTTTTAGAAAATGTTAAGTATTCCAAGTTATAGTATGAAGCTATTTTAATCGATGTTCAAATTTCCATCCTTGGGAACACATTAATTGTAAAGGAAATGTGTACAAAAGATTTTCCATTGGAAATATAGGAAGCAAAATTACTTGACGTCCACCTTAATAGTGTGGGATAATGGCAATGGGATGGATCCCGATCCTATGTCCTGACCTTTGACTCCATTTGTCCCATTTTCAATAGGGTTCCTCTCCAGGCGGTCCCCTACCACATACTAAAATTTCATCGAAATCGAACCATTTTTACGCACCTTATGACGCATAAGGGCAATGGAATTCATCCCGCTCCTATGTCGTGACCTTTGACACACTTCACCCATTTTCAATAGGATTCGTTCACAGGTGGTCCTCTACCACATACTAAAATTTAATTGAAATCGAACCATATTTACGCAAGTTATGACGCATAAGAGCAACTGAAGGGATCCCGCTCTTATGTCGTGACCTTTGACCCAATTTCACCCATTTTTAATAGGGTTCGTCCCCAGGTGATCCCCTACCACATATTAAAATTTCATCGAAATCGGACCATTTTTACGTGAGTTATCGTGCCGACAGACGGACGGACGGACAGACGGTCGGAAAAAACTGGAGCATATACGCTTCTTCAACCTACGGTTGGAAAGCGAAAAAAGCAAAGAAAAGGCAAAGAAGAGAAATGTTTTTGCGAAGTCAAGAAGGTGCCTTCGATAAATGTTCACTACCTTCAGCTTCAGTTCCTGTGGCCAGCAGTTCATCGTTTCCTTCAAATTGCATCGAATATAAAGAATCCAGTGATAATTATGTCGATGTGATTCAAGTCAGAGCTAGTGATTACAATGTTCCAAGTGTCTCTGACCAGTTTACATGAATATCTGGTGTGAAACATTTCAAACAAATGAAGAATTTGTTCAATTGTTAGATCCAGGTGAGTGGCCGCCTGTTTTAAACAACACACAGTTTGCTGTAATCTTGAAAAAGAGCCTGATTTGTGTGTTAAACTATGATTACCCAAGTGATAACGAGAAGCGGCATTTTTCGCCAGAGCACTATAAGCGTATTTTACACAACGGAGAAACAGTAGACAGGAGGTAGTTGATTTACTCAAAGAAAAAAGATAAAGTTTTCTGTTTTTGCTGTAAATTATTTGAAAACGCAAATGGGGGCATGTTAGCACGTGAAGGGTATTGCAACTGGAAACATTTAAGTCATAGGTTGAAGAGTCATGAAATTTCCCAAAATCACGTAGAACGTATCAAAAGGTGGACTGAGTGCGAGCTTAGACTTGCGAAAAACCTCACCATTGACGCCAAACAAAGGCCCCTCAGTTTTCAAGAAAAGCAGCATTGGTGCGAGGTCTTAAAACGCATTTTATATGTTATTCAATATTTGGCTGAACATAACTTTGCATTTAGAGATGATAACAACACTCTGTACTCGCCTAACAATGGCAATTTTCTTGGGATGATACAAATGATTGTAAAATTTGATCCTGTTTTACAAGTGCATTTAAGACGCATCAAAAATAGCGAAATTCACGACCATGCTTTAGGTAGCCAAATTCAGAATGAACTCATTAATCTAATGGCATCTAAAGTAACAAAATGAAATGCAGATCATGTTAAGAAATCAAAGTACTTTTCAGTTATACTAGATTGCACTCCCGATTTAAGTCATCAGGAGTAAATGTCGTTGGTCGTTAGATTTGTTAATATTTCAGAGGAAAATTTTGAAGTTGAGGAACACTTCATTAAATTTTTAGAAACTGTTATCTACTGAAAAAACCTCTCTGACCGTCTCTTGGTAGCCCTGGATGAGTTTGGTTTGAACTTAAATGACTGCAGGGGCCAGGGGTATGATAACGGCGCTAATATGAAGGGTGTAAATAATGGTGTCCAAGCTCGAATTCTTCAGTGAAATCCTACAGCATTTTTCATGCCATGTGCATGCCACAATTTAAATGTACTGTTAGGAGACATGGCTAAATGTTCTGCAAAGGTGATTACTTTTTTTGGTGTAATTGGTAGAATCTATTCTATATTTGCAGCATCTCCTACTCGATGAAACATTATTCTCAAATATGTTCCTTATATTACTGTTAAGAAGTCCTGTGACACTAGATGGGAAAGCTGTGTAAAAAGTGTTAAACCCATTGGATACCAAGCAAAAAAAGTAAGGGACGCACTTCTTGAACTTGCGGACATAGTAAATGATCCTAAAATCAAATGTGAAGCTCGTTCATTGGCAGTACATGAACTTCAGAGTTATGAATTTTTATTGGGTATTGTTATATGGTATGACCTACTCTGTTTTGTAAACAGTGTGAGCAAAGCACTTCAGTCGGAGAGCATGCCGCTAGACATGGCAGAAAATATGCTTCAGGGGGTTACTAAATTTTTGAACCAATTTCGAAATGAAGGCTTAAATTGAGCAATTCTAGCCACTCGTGAAATTTGTGAACAGTTAAATGTTGAACCAAAATTTTCTGGGCATAGAGTGGCTAAAAAAAAAAGAAAAATCTTTGATTATGAAGTAGACAATGAGCCCTTGAGAAATACAAAATCTGCAAAGGAAGTCTTCAAAATAGAGTATTTTTATCCTATTATAGACACTGTTTTACAGTCTTTGAAATCTCGTTTTGAACAATATAAGGAGTTTAATGAAAAGTTTGGATTTTTGTATTCTCTACCGAAAATGAAACAAATAAATGACGAAGATCTAATGAAATATTGCAAAAACCTGAATTTGACCCTTCGTTCAGGAAATTCCGGCGATATATGCGGAGAGGAGCTATTCACTGAATTGAAAATAGTCAGAGAACTAGTTCCGGACGACGTCAATACTGGGGAGATGCTAAGTTCACAAGGCTTGGATACCATGCTGATGTCACAGATTTAGTCATTTGCATCTGCTTGATAAAAGATATCGACAAACGCTATACAAACATTCGATAAGGTCTTCATTAGATGGTGCAAGGTGGAACGGGACTCACATTAGCGATTTCGAAGTTTCTCTGAAGGTTATGGAGGTTTCTTTAACTGACGTTTTCCAGAAATTTTTGAGGGAATACAATAGTGATAAAGATGGCTTCATTTCTGGTTATTTAGAATTGGAGGAAGAGCACAGAAAATTGCTGAAAGACTTAAATCTACTGGGTATTCGTACTCTATCCGTTGCAGCAGATGTTTCCGTTTTCGGAAATGCTTGCGTAAAGAAACAAAGCTAAACATCGCAAATTAATTTTTACTGTTTTATTACGGATTTTTAATATACAGTAATTACTAACCACTTCAATAATAATGTTAACAATGACGTTATTTCATGCTAAATCGTGTCAGACAGTTGGGAAAGGTTTCTAAATCATCTCATGCGGCGACATCTACCGCTGGTTATGACAAGTCAAAACTCGAATAACTAAATTTATTTAATCCGTCAGGAGTTTTACGTTCCCAGAATACAGTTTCACACCCAGGGCCCCCAAATTAGCGGCAAAGTTTATTTATTTGATTTCTTTGTGTGTTTTTTTTTATTTTGTAGATAGAAGGTTAAAATTAAGCAGTACATAACACATAAGATTCAGAGCTCGAAATTTTCCAATAAAAGTTGTAAATGAGGAATGCAATGGTATGTTCATAATATGAACATACTGTTACACGGCACTTGCAGTGTTCCTGCCGAGTCGGCCGGTAACGGTGCTTGGGACCTGAAGTACAATTTAGTTGGCCGCGGCACCAGGTGAGAATCTCAGGTGCACTGCTGCACTCAAAGATTCACACCAGAACATAAAAAATGAAAAGTTGAAGAATGATCCGAAGCATAAGGCTTGGGTGAATCCACCTTGTGAACAAAATAACAACAACAAATAAAAAATAAAATAATCTAAAAAAAATGATACTTTGGGATCAGAGTTGTGATGAGGTTCACCCGCAATCACCAATTCGTGACTGAGTGTAGTGGTCCGGATCTTACTCCGGTACATTCAATCCCCAACCAGCCAGTACAACACTCACTTTCGCAAATAACACATGATTCTCAAATACACAACACGACATTTAATTACGTTCTGCGAGATTTAAACAGATACGGCGCTCTCTAGGCGCATAGACAATTGCCCCTCATATGTGGGCAGCATACGGTGTCACACTTTACTGTCGGAAGACGCAGCCGACTGAGTCTCCACCGGACTATCTGAACAAGAGATACTACTCGTTTACACACTAAATAGAGCTGCAGGTGATATTCATATACAATTGCTTAGAGAATAAAAAAAATTATATGCAAACGATCACATTAAAAATACTCGCGACACAAAATACACAAGCACGTTAATTTGCGGTATGAGATTATAGGTGCGAAATACTGCCAAAGTTAATTAACTAAATCTAATAAGCATGCACATGCAGATCCCTTCCCAGCTAGCTTTTGGCCCTGAACCAAAGTTAAAAAAAACTGTCCCGCCCAGCGGAATTTGTGGCCAGACCCTCTCTCTTATTCATGTAAAAAAAAATAATCAGGAATGGGCCCTGTAAGAAATTGAAATCTGTATGTGCAGGTATTTCCTCTGAGGTTCAGTCACTCAGTATTACTGCATCTATGTCCATGCAGCTTTGGGTGTCGGGATGGCACAAGTTCGCAGATGTGCGAAGAAAGAAAAAGGAAATATTCATCTACTTACAGTTTCGTGACTTTGCTGTGCAAATCCGTTGTGCATCACATAATATCACACGACAAAAAACAAAACGCGCACACACACACAGACACTTGCACCATGTGGCAGCACCGATGATTCAACACTTCATTTTGACGCTTGATGTAAATGAAGCACACAATTAAAATGGTGATATCACGCCGCACTTTGTTGCGCTGATGCGAGTATACACGGATCCACTCTTGTGAAGATTTAAAGGTGGCCGTTAAACAAAATAGCCTCTCTCACATCTGCTGTTGCAGTTTCCGAGACTGATTTTCTGTGTTCCTGGGAAATGATTTTTGTTGTCGTGAAGGAATAATTGTGAACGTCGACTGCTGGGAGAGTGGGACCCCCTCACTTCCGCTGCTGCTATAGTAGATTCCGTCCGTCGCTACCTTCCGTCCTTTTTGACCGTTCATTCCCAATTCAGTCAGTTCCTTTCCGTTAGCATAACATCTACCCTGCCTGAGTACGCAGTTCAAATATGTCCCTCGCAGGTTTTGTTTCCATTTTTTTATCGAGTTGCGACCGCCAGCCCTGAGATTAATTTTCTCGGCCGAGCGAAATCAGACGTGCTTTTTCCTTAAGCGTATATCGGCAACTCAACATTTCACCTGTATATTTGTTAGGTATCGAAGCCACCGCTCTTACGCTCATATTTTTCTTTCGCCATGTTTTTATCCCGTCGCACTTACACGTAGTGGCTTCGCTGCTTACGTGACCACACACACGCACACATGGGGTCTCGCTTCGCCCCGTAAGACAAGCGCGTCTCTTCACTTCCTCCACAGTAGGGGATGAATGGGGGTGACGATTCCACACTGCAGTGGTTGGCATCCGAACCCGACTTTGCATGGCTTCGCTTCTGATTGGAATGACCACTGTCCACTCGCAGACTTCTTAATTCCCCTGTAACTTGGCTTTCATTAGGCCAAACAGTCGCTGATTTCCATTACGCTCCAGCCTAGAAATTTCTGCGTTATCACGCGGATTTAGGCATTCTGCTGTCTTTATGGCAAACTGGCATCTCCAGCTGCCTCGAGTTGTCTCCATTTCTTACCAAATGCGGGGAGGTTTGCTGCTTCATTTTTCCCAACTCATTTTTTTTGCAGATCCAAGGCATCCAGCCTTTCACATCGGAGAGCATACAGACAACTGAACTTTCTTCCTTATTTTCACGCTAAGTGCGAACTCTTATTTTTCTGCACGGACCACACAGAGAGCAATTGTTCTCGAAAATGCCCCAAACAATCGACGAATTTACGATTATTCGCTAAACCTTTTGTCCCCATCTTCATTCATTTACTCAAGTGGACCCCTCTTCGAAAGGTACCACTTTCCCTTTCCGTGTTGCTTAGCTTCCCGTCAGCTGCGCCCTGATATTTATGACCTAACAGAGCTATTCTGAGACCACCTAGCCAGAGAGAGAATTCTTCGCCTCTTTTCTTTCCAAACCCCCAGATAAAACTTTATCTGCTGTTTACACTTTTAAACTCCAATCAAGCCTCGAACATAATTAATACTTAATTAATTTCATACATCAACCACGCCCATTAATTACTAAATTAATGGCGGGGGTGGGTCGTAACATCGGCCCCTCCTCAAGAAATCCAGAAGTCCTCTTCTGGGCCTATCGCTTTGTTCTTATCAATTTCCAGAGCAACCATTGAGTGCTACCTTTTCCCACAGGTAGAAACAATTCAAAATGGCAAAAATATTGCGTTTCTTGCCTTCAAAAGCATTGGAGCGACTTCCCAATTATCCCGCAATTTAGTTAATTAATTTAGAGAACAGCCGAAAGAAAAAACAACGTAAATGAGAAATAAATAAAAAAAACTGAACTGTAAAAGAACATGTGAGCCTGCCGAACTGTGATTCCTAGCTGCCTCATATAATACGCGACATGGCGGACAAATTTTAAAGTTTTCTTCAGCTTTTAGGATGGGGGGGGGGGGTGTCCACTGTAACAATACCATTGTGTTACATTTTCATATTCTTAATTTATAGGTTTTTATTGATACTTTGATGCGCTATCACTGAGCACTGACGCTTAGTTTTAGGGAACAAAATTCTCTCTTGATTTGATTTCGATATAACGCCATTATTATGCGCAAAAATGTTAATTTGATTTCAGTTGGTCTAATTTAATTTAAATTTCATTACTTATTCTTTTCTGAGTTGGCTTTTATCAACAGGTTATCGTTTGTTCAAGCAACATAGTTTTCTATTTGCAAAACTTTCGAAATTCAAAAATGTTAGGTTGAACTCCCCCTCCCCCAATTATAGGGCCTAGGGACCTCGATTGCGTTAAAATGTCTTTGTTCACACCCTTTCAATTGGCTCCGGTTTTCATCAACTTTATTCAAAATATGAAGGGAAAAAATTACAATTTTTATCTTAATAAAATATTATTTAAAAAATTATTTGCTATAGGTTTAGTGGAATTACCAATATCTATGTAATTTACAATGTCGTTACTTTTATTAATAATAGTGTTCTGCATACAGTAATGTCAATTATCGGATTACTATTCTCATAAAGTAACTCAAAAATTTTCCGAAGTTATTTAATTTTCTTTTCACACCTCATTCAAGAGAACGTATGTCGCCATCTATGGTATGCACTAGTCATTAGAAAAAATATACGAAAAATATTTAGAATGAGAAATTTACTGAAATCCTGCGAATTAAATATTTTAGCTTTTCTTATAAAGTGATTTGTTTAAAAGATCGCTGCCCAAGCAATGTTGTCTGGTACCATTAGGTCTGCTCACATATGACTGTTTAATGAATAATGCTAATAGTAGGAACTTTGCGATAAGAAATGGAGCAAGATACAAACTAGCGAATAGTTATTTGTTGCATCTGCTTTATTTCCGCATTGGTCAAATGAAGATCACGGAGAAATTATATCGGTTTATCAGTAGTCGAGGCATATCATCTGTAACGTCAGCATGGTATCCAAGCCTTGTGAACTTAGCATCTCACTCAATACTGCCATCCAAGTATTGCAATTTTCAAACGGAATGCAAAATCCCTTCCCTAACGTAGCTATTGCGTACAGAATCAGGTTAACTGTGCCGATAACAATCATGAACGTAGAAAGAAGTTTCTCTCGCTTGAAATTAATCAAATCGTATCTGAGGACAAGTATGTCTCAAGAAAGGTTAACTGCACTCGCTACATTGTCAATAGAACGCGATGTGGCATCAAAACTAAATTACAATGATATTATTGAAGACTATGATAGACAAAAGGCGAGAAAGGTCTCCTTTGCGTGACATGTAAAACGTAAAGTTTCCCTTTTACATACCAGTATATTCATGAAATACGATGACTGTTTCTTTAAATTTTGAAGAACATTTTTTTAATGTATTACAGTTTGCTAGGAAATTGATGTATCTATTTAAAACATTTTTCTTTTTGTGCCACATAGATTTCATTTTTAAAATACACAGCTATAGTAATACAGATTTTTAAAATTCATACTGCATAGCTATTATACTAACATTTACCTTTTTTTTTATTTTGCAAAGGAGAACGACGGTTGAGCTTAATAATAAACAGCAGTTGCAGTTACAAGTTTAAGAAAAATACCAGTTCCTTCTATAACAAATAAATGAGTGAAAAGCTTATATCATCACCTTATCAGAAAATAAAAACATTCTAGTGAGTACGTGCGTAAAATACCGTTAAATAAGTTGATTTAGCAAAAATTATTAGCCAGAGAGCCTCGTTGGGAGAGTTCGCACAGGGCCTCGCTTAAGCTTGCGGTGGCACTGCGGCCCCCTATCACCGGCACCGGGGCATGTGCCCCCCCCCCCCCCTAGCTCCGTCTCTGCCAACCAATTCGCGCACGATCATTCGTTCTTGCTTCTCACATTTTTTCAACGCTTATTTAATTTTACTCACTCATACACTAACACCTTCGCTTTTCTGTCTCAAGCTTCCTTTCAAAATCTTATTATTCCCATTCTCCCTCTCTTTTTACATATTTACTCTTACTTTCTATATCTTTTACCTCTCTTAATATGTCTCCTACAACACTTCTGCTGACTAGTCAAAAAAGGTAGAAAAAGTGATTTGCTAATGCCTAATGGTTTACTCTAGTATTACAGCCTTTGAATTCTGACTTCAAAATTTTCTCTTGAACTTTCAGTAATGTTTTATCCATTTCAGGATGCTTTAAAATAAGCAAAAACTGATGAATGTAAATGGACGATGCCATCGCTCTGTCCATGTTATTTTATAAACAACGCATAGCGACTGAAAAATTGTGTTCCGACACCGCTGGGATCGAATACCAGATCTCTCGATAACTAGTCGAGTGCGTTAGCATTTACGCTACGGCGTCAACAGTTCTCAGGCGCCATGCGTGGTTTATCAGTCAGCATCTGACTACACGAATCCGTATTGATGGTCTCAGCAACTGAGATGTCGTCATAGTCAGATGCTGACTGATAAACCACGCATGGCGCTGAGAATTGTTGACGCCGTAGCGTAAATGCTAACGCACTCGACTAGTTATCGAGAGATCTGGTATTCGATCCCAGCGGTGTCGGAACACAATTTTTCAGTCGCTATGCGTTATTTATAAAATAACGTGGACAGAGCGATGACATCGTCCATTTACATTATCTCCACGTATTTGATATATATAAACTGATGAATGAGAAAAGCCCACACAACAAGAAGTTCTTGCGAGAACAGCTACCGAAGACATTAAGAAACAAGACGTTTTAGAATCCAAAATGCGAAACAGGAAATGCCGTTTTATGAGGGAGTGTGACCTCTATTAAAATGTAAGATCAAGTAGTAGTTAAGCCAGTGTTATTTGGTCAAATTGTAAACGGAACCACATTGGCAGCGCAACTAATCCCTTAAATATTGAAGTTTAGCAAACTTCAATATTTAACTGGTATGATAGCCTCTAGAATGAGGAACAATGACTCACTGTTGGAAAGGACTTACGCACACACCAGTCATCTCAGTTCTGTCAGGCACAATAAATCACAGAAGAGTCTGCATTCGATTGTCGGCAACTGACCTCACTTCGCTGACGGTATCATTCTTTTTTTTTTTCGGGGGGGGGGGGACTGTTACTTCACCAGTCCGCAAAACTTCTTTGAGGAGCTCCTATCTAACATGGTTTTGGGGCACATTTAAGAAGTAATGTGGGTGATTCGGAGTAACTTTGGCAAATGAATATTTGGAAATTACTGTGAATTTTGAGGCGGTTCAGCGGGATTCTGCAAAGAAAAACACCAAAATATGGTAGGAATGTCATGACAGATGGTGGTAGAATAGGATAAGATTTTTAATCCATGAGCAGAATGGCATGGCAGACGGAGGTAGATACACCAATGAGCCGTTACATTATGACCACTTACCTAGTAAGCTGTAGAACCCCGTTAGCTAGCAAAAAAGCGGCCACTCGGCGAGGCATCGATTCGATGAGGTGGCGATAGGTATCCTGGAGTAGCTGGTACCACAATGTCAACAGAAGGTCCTCCAGTTACCGTATACATTTTGGGGTGGTGTTGATTTAACGCGAACGCGCTTTTCCAAGTCGAACCACAGATGTTCGATTGTGTTCATGCCAAGTTAATGCCAGGGCATTAAGAGAAAATCACCAGCATGTTCCTCGAACAACTCTTTAAAGGTTCTGGCAGTGTGGTATGGCATATTAACCTTGTTGGTAATGGTCATCACTAGAGGGGATTTTATATCTTTTGGGGCTTTAGCAAAGAATATAAACGCTTTAGGCGCTAAAAGATTCAGGGCCCCCTCTCCTTCCTATCGCCTCAGAAATTTTGATTTGTTAGATTAACACAAAAAAGAAAAAAGAAAAGAAAAGTGAAGAAAAAGTTTTTATGCTTTTCAAAATGCTATTCTTCCTGCTATTAGAACGTTTTATAAGAAACAGTGTTAGTGTAATCACTTTGTCTGTGCACATCGAACTTTCGTTTTAGAGATATTTTAAAATTATTTTGCAGCAAATAGGAAATCTTAAAATATTAGGGTTGGCACTTTCAGCGGTGGATTTTCAAACAGGCATGAGGATTAAATGCAAAAGAGGCGATTTAAAAATGGAAAAGTGGGAGCCACGGCTTTTCGAGTAAGAGAATCATTGGAACGTTTATTGGCCGCCCCGGTGGCGCAGTGGTCTAAGCGATGGCCTCTGATCATTTGTCCGAACGCGGTCCGGGGTCGAATCCCGGTGAGGCATGGATGTTGTGTTTGTCTTACGGCACTGGCTCTCTCATTTCCCTGGAACCAGTGACCCTAAATTAGGGACGGGCGACTGCTTATAGCCCATTGAGTTGCTCACGGTGGTCGTTAAACCTCCAATCAAAAAAAAAAAAAAATCTTTTATTGCTTCTACAAAAGTTAATTTTATGTCTATTAAAGGAACAGAAAAAGTGTGAATACTTGATAATAATCAATATTAATCCAAGGGAGGAGAAAGTAATAAGAAAATGTTGTTGCAATACAATAGGAATTTCTTTTAACAATATTACATAAGAAAGAGATAAATACTGTGACATTCTCGAATTTCTTTTTTTTTTTTTTAGCTTAAATAGTTAGTCTTTTAGTTTAGGCTGGTTTAGGGGGATAAGAGCTGAGGAAGAACTTGATTACCCTGCCCCAAAGGGAAAAGGTAATAAACAGCAAACACGCCCGATCATCAAGACAATTTCTACAAGCATTCCTCATTGTAACTCAGAGAAGAAGAAGGTTCGAACACAGACGTTTCCATTTGGCTGGAAGTAGCATGAAAGTAATTTATATAACAGTAGTCCAGTTAAGTATTCGCCTTACACAATGAAAAGTTTGGAAAGTGGAAAACCTTCCATCACCTACCACTAAATGGAATGTTAAATAATTTTAACTGTTCCTTTCAAAACAAGGACATCGATAAGAACTCGAAAATTTGGAGTATCAACAACAACAAGAAAATATATGTTACTAATATGAGAAAGTAAAATATCAATTCAGAATGCAAATAAAGTGGTCGGTTTAAGGATTTATTTATTAGGATTTCTTTGTAAAAATTTATTTATTTTTATTCATATTTTGGTACCTGAAAACCAAAACATTACTGGCAATCCAATTACACGTTTTCTGGGCCCCTCAAACTCAGGGGCCCTAGACGCGCGCCCAGTGTGCCTGTTTGGAAATCCGCCACTGGCCATCGCCAGCAGGGAACACAGTTTCCATTAATGGGTGAACTTTGTCCGCAACGATGTTTAGATACCTGACAACTGTCAGGGATTGTGCTATTGGCATATAACGAAGTAAATTTCTCCGTCATTTCTGTCCACGCCAGGATTCGAACTCGGATCCCCTCATTCCGGAATAAGTCACTACCAATTGAGCTACGCGGACGTTTTATTCTGATTCCTATTTGCCTTTATGTCGTGTGCGTCCTTCTGGCAGGTACGTCACATCTCCTGGTACGTTACATCATTCCCCCCCTTTTTTTTTTCGAAGTGCTGGAGAAAGGGATTCTCTTATTTTTCCTATCTCGCGGTATGGAAATATCATCACACCAATGCGAGATTTTGAACGGTCGGGTCATCCGGATAGTTCGGGCGCCATTATAACGAAGTAAATTTCTCCGTCATTTCTGTCCACGCCAGGATTCGAACCCGGATCCCCTCATTCCGGAATAAGTCACTCTACCAATTGAGCTACGCGGACGTTTCATTCTGACTCCTATCTGCCTTTATGTCGTGTGCGTCCTTTTGGCAGGTACGTCACATCTCCTGGTACGTTACAGGCATTATGGGGGCTAAAGTGTCCCAAGAAAATATCTCACATAGCATAACACCGCCGCCGCCGGCCTGTTTCAGCCCAACAGTGCATTTGGTGCTACAGACTCCGTTGGTAATCAGCGTATTCGTGCTCGGCTGTCTACGTGATGCACCAGGAATCTTGATTCGTCAGACCAGGCCACTTTCTTCCAATCAATCATCCACGGTCCAATCTCCTTGATCTTGGGTCCATTTCATGCGCTGTTGGGGATGACGTGCAGTGAGCATGGGGGAACCCGGCTGAGTCTTCGGCAACGCAGATCCATGCGCAGAAGGCTGCGATGAACTGTGTGCTGTGACACATTGCCCTGATCACCATTGTTGTAGCTGCCGGTGATTTGTCGCACTGTGAACAATGCGCGAGTCTCCGCTCCCTTCTGGCATCAATGAGCTGCGGACGGCACACTGCTGAATGACGGTTCGTCGTTTGGTCATCTGTGCACCACTTTTGATGCGTACTCACTACAGCAGTACGTGAACAACCCATAAGCTGCGCCGTTTCCGAGATAGTAGTTCTGAAGCGACGTGCCATCACAATTTGTTCTTTATCAAACTCCGATAAATCGGCAACTTTTCCCATTCTGACTCTGAGCACTCTACTAACCGAAAGCTGGTCCGAGGGCTTGTATATATACTGCTCTGTGAACTTCACCTGCGCCACCGTTCGGTCTCCAGGCGAGCTGATTTCTCTAGGCTGGGGTGGTCATAATTTGATGGCTCATCAGTGTATAATGTACATAATAAAGGATAAGGTTTGCAACCCTTGAGTAGTAGGCAGTTTAATGAGCTTTGACTGTATGGTTTAAAAAGATGAGACAGAATTCAGTTTCAGGCTACAAACCAAAATTCATAAACAGCCTTATGACAGCAAACAGTAAAACAAGATTTTAAAAAATGACCTATGCTAAAATTGTGAAGAAATAATACCCAATTAAAGGCCATGGAGGTCAGTGCTAAAATTGTGAAGTACTACATACAGTGTGTGCCTAGAAACTTTTGTTTTTTTTACTGGGGAAACATCATTGGTGTAGGGCAAAATTTACACAAAAGAAATTTTTTTGCAAATTTTTTTCCGCAGCATTTAAAAAATTTTGCCCTCCCCCAGCTCTGAACCGCTGGAGCCACCACTGCTAGCAACAATGCACTATGAGTTCAGGTACTCAGCTTGGAAGCCAATGTATTTGCCAAAAGCAAATATGCCAAATCCTATCATGATTGGTCCTTCCTCACAATAGAATATATCATATCGAACTAGCTAAAAGGACGCATTTCCTGGACAAGTTGTGGTCTCACTGGTTTCTACATATTTCAATAGAATTTTTAAAAATCAACTTAGCTAATTCTGCTTCTTAAATTTATTCCCCATATATATTAATCCCATCTAAGCCTAAATAATTTCACTGCATATTTTTGCACCATATCTGGAAAGGGGTTTCTTTCTGAATCACTTGTATCCATGGGTACTAAGTTCGTGAGGTGGGGAGGGGGGGGGTCAACATTCTGTTAATTCTCCAAGCTGATGCAGGGCTGATCCCAGTGAGGTTTTGGCAGGGTAACTGAAATAGAGTATTCTCTAGTTTAACCTTAGTGCTATTCAACTCTTGTCACAGTGAAAATCCTCCAAATACGTGGCGTCAGTCAATAAACAAAGACATCACTCTTTCCATGTTTTATCAACACATAGCAACCAAAAAATTGCTATCTGATCACTGCTGGGGATCCGAATTCCTAGATCTCTCGATATCTTAGTCGAGCGCGTTAGCCTTAAGCTACGATGGTCGACAATCAACGGCGCTATGTGTGTTTTTTTGTCAACTTCCAAGATCATAGATCCGTAAGAGGGGCTCAGCTATACTGAGACGTCACCATCTCTTGGGCATTAACGGCACTGGCTATACTGTATTTATATATTATAGCAGTTAAATCCAAAGGGTGAGATCCAAAGTAAAAATCCTCCAAATACGTGGCGTCAGTGAATAAACAAAGACATCACTCTTTACATGTTTTATTGTTGGCCACCGTAGAGTAAGGCTAACGCACTCGGCTAGATTTCAAGAGATCTCAGATTCGGGTCCCCAGCGTTGACCGGATAACAATTATTTGGTTGCTATGTATTGATAAAACGTGGATAAAGCGTGGAAAGAGCGATGTCTTTGTTTATTCTTGTCACAGTGCTTAACTCCTTAGCTTGGGCCTTGTTTAGTGGCTGGCTTAAATATATCCCGGACTAGTCATCCAGCTGTGACTTTGTGGTCTTTCCCTTGTCTCTCAGTACATAACAGCAAGCTTCTCTCCTAAACCACAAGGAGATAGGGTAGGACACAGTATAACGGACCTAGGTGGTTCCACATAGTGGCGATGTCAACAGTTCAAAACGGGGGGAGGGCTCACATTTTGAAGTGCTTGGCAGAAATTTTGCCAAATAAAATCTGTTCATGGAGATTTTACCGACGCAGATGAAGTAATACCACTAGAAAAAGTTTTTAGGTTCATACTGTACATAGTATTCATTCAGTGTGTGTATTACTGGGAACCACAGATGCGATTCTACATGTACTTTAAAAAGTTACAATTTCTTCATAATTTTAGCTTACTTATGCCATTTTTTTTATCTTTTTATTTAAACATTTGCAGTCATAAGACTGTCTAAGAATTCCAGGCTGTAATCTGAGGAATGTCACTCTCTCTCTGTACCTCATCTTTTTTAAACTCTAACTATAAAAATAATTTTTTTTCTGCTATTACTGTTTTAAACACTGGCTCAGAGCATTCCCTACATTCAACAGAATAGTACATAAATTTCACAAACAATTCGTTTTAATACAACAAAATTTCTTCGAATTCAAAAAATTCCCATACGTTTATTCAAGTTGCCCAGAATCTTAAATGGTTGCACTCACCTTGTGTTGTAAGTGCTTAAATATTGGGGGGGGTAATAATGGGTAAGCTCAAAGAAAGGTTGGGGTCTAATGCCCCCGTAGAATCGCGTCTGGTTCCACACATCACCAATATTAAAGGGGTGTATCCCCTTGCAGTATCTATCAATCCTGTATACACTGAAGAGCAATTGAATTTGAGACAGCTGGCGTTATGCAAATGTGGCGCTGTGGGCGGCCTTGTAAAAGAAACGACATGACGTATGCAACGATCCGACAGTATAAGGAGTGATGCCACGGGAATCAGTAAGAGTCGGACGCAGTATGGGTAAGACGAAGGATCTAAGCGCATTTGATCGTGGGCAAATTATCGGGGCCCGACGAATGGGTCACTCCATCTCGGAAGTCGTGCAGGCAGTGGGATTTTCACGAGCTACTGTGTCACAGGTGCACCGTGAGTACATCGAATCCGGCAAAACCATCCCTGCAAGGGCCAACTGCCGTGGACAACAGCGTGTAGATGAGTGGGGTCATTGTTGGTTAGCTCGCATTGTAACAGCGGATAGACGGACGACAGTGCAAGAAATCACTCGGCAATTTAACGTTGGTGCACAAAAACGTGTAAGCAGTCACACCATCCAGAACCATCTCTTCGCTATGGGGTACAGAAGCCATCGTCCCACGAGGGTACCGCTGCTGACCGAACATCACAGGGTGCAAAGATTAGCATGGGCGCGTGAACATCGCCACTGGACGCTAGACATGTGGGAAAATGTTGCCTGGACTGATGAGTCGAGATTCACGTTGGTACATGCGAATGGCAGGATACGAGTACGGCGCAAACCACATGAAGCGATGGATCCTTCTTGCCATCAGGGTACTCTTCAAGCTGGTGGGGGTGGCATTCTCGTCTGGGGACTGTTTACGTGGACTGAAATGGAACCCCTGGTACGTGTTCCATCGTTTTTCACAGATCAACGTTGCTGGGATGTCCTGGACGACCATTTGCTCCCGTTTGTGCGTCTTCAACATCCCACTGAGGACCTCATCCTGCAACAAGACAATGCAGCTCCCGAATTGTATTCGAATGGTTGGACGAACACTCCACCGACGTGACCTCGCTTTCTTGGCCAGCTAGGTCACCTGACCTCAATCCCATCGAGTACATCTGGGATGCCATCGAGAGAGATGACCTCCTTACATAAAATCTTCGAGAACTGTGGAAGCTTGTTCAGGGGTCGTGGATCCGTATGGCTTCCCAGCGCTTCCGGTGTCTTGTCGAGTCCATGCCGAGACGAATCGCCGCCGTCATCAGGGCGAAAGATGGTGCTAGACGTTACAAGACAGGTATCTCTAATTCAATTGCTCTTCAGTGTACATATTAATTAATTAATATAATTTCCCTTCACAATGCTTGAATCTCCCTTACAAACATTCAATCGAGAAAGCATTAGAGATGCTACCTAATAGTGTGCTGGACGTCCTCTAACGCAAATAACAGCCTATACACGCCGACGGATCGACTCCACCAGAAGCCGGAAAGTTTTCTGGAGGTACTGCCAGCCACGCCTGTTGCACAATTGTTCCCAACTCCGTCCGAGTTGTTGGTCCAGGATTTATGGATCTGATATGCCGCTCCATGGCATACCAGAAAGCTTTCGCAGGGTTTAAATGTGGGGACCTTGGGGGCCATTGGATGGTTCCAAACTCAGATGAGTGTTACTCGAGCCATACATGGGTGGTGGCGCAGTCTTCTTAAGCAGACCCTAGGCCACAGGATGCGGGCAGGTTACGAAAGCGTGTATGTGATGAGTCAGAACATGTTAGTAACATCCAGCCGTTAAGGAGCTATCCAGGCACAATAAGAGACCTAATGTGTCCAATGACGAGGCTCCTGCTGATATACCCATGGTACACCTTCGATAGGGTTGCCCTCAGGAACTTACACACATGGGCGATAGAATGATATACCACATGGGCGATAGAATGACCATATGTGTTGCCCCGAGAGTGCATCCACAATCAAAGTCGCTCAGATCACACTTACCCATGTTCATTGATTGCGATACACTGTTGGAAAGCTCTGTTGTATGCCAATTTACCTATTCATTGCCTGCCTTCGGTTTGGGTCTGTTCCACTATGGGCGGAAGATGCCCATGTCAAATTCGCATCACCCTATCTCTAATATTTTGTCTACTGAGTGTATGAGTATATACATGTATTAGGTGTGCAACTTAATTCTCGAACCCCTAATCGCAAGCGATCATAGAACGTCGGCTATAGCAAATAGCTGTGTATGATAATAGATGATTGGCAGCGCCATCCAACAGCTTTCCAGGCAACCGTAACCACTTGCAACTGTAGTGACAGAAGGGACGAAAGTTGACGGTGAAAGCAATGTCGTTCGAGAAGCAACATTTGAGGCACCGCCTCCTGTTCGCTTTTCAGCTCAAAAAACGTGCCGCGGAAGCCCAGCAAACGATCTGTGCTGCTTTGGGCGAGGCTGCTGTTTTCTACAGTACGTGTAAGAAGTGGTTCTTGAGGGTTTACGCAGGGAAATTTCGATCTCCGTGATGCAGAACGTCCGGGACAGCCACAGAAAATTCACGATGAGGAACTGGAACAACTGTTGGACGCGGGTACCTGCCACACACAGTCAGAGCTCGCCCAGGAGTAACACGGCAAGATATTGCAAAGCGCCTGCTCAAGCTTGGACGGATTCACAAGGAGGGCCGTTGGGTGCCCCACCAACTCACGGCTGCGAACAAGTCTAGGCGCTACGATGTTGCTGTGTCATTGCTCTCCAGATTCAAGCAGAAGGATTTCCTCCACAAGATTTTTACCTGTGATGAGAAGCGGATTCTCTGCGATAATCCAAAGCAGCGCAAATCGTGGGTTTATCCAGGTCAGCCTACCACCAGTACCGCCAAACCGAATATCCATGCCAGGAAGTTGTTGCTGTGCATATGATGGGATCAGCGCGGTGTCGTACACTGTCAGTTGCTCAAACTTAGTGAAACGGTCAATGCTGAGCGTTATTGTTAGCAACTCATTCGTGTGAGTAACGCAATGGAGGCAAAAAGGCCATACACCGGCAAGGACAGGTCTGTCCTGTTGCTTCAGAATAACGCGCATCCTGACACCGCGAAAACGACTTTAACATGATCACCGATTGGGATGGAAGCTTTTGTCCCACCCTCCATGTCACCTGCATACTTTCGAATTTCATCCACCCATCTCCCATGTGGTCTTCTTCTGGGTCTTATCCTGTCCCTTGGAATCTAATCTAAAATTTCGACTGTTCATCGATTGTCTGTCCTTCTGGCAGTATGTCCAGCCATTGCCATTTCAGGGATTTAACTCTGATCATGATGACTTCCACTCTTGTCATTTTTCGGATCCACGAGTTCCTCTTCTTATCTCTCCTGGTTACACCAAGCATGCACCTCTCCATGCTCTTTGACTTGTCTGCAGTCTTTGTATGTCTCTTTTAGTTAAGGTCCACGTCTCTGCACCATACGTAAGCACTGGAAGGATGCATTGATCAAACACTTTTCTTTTAAGACATAATGCATTGATCAAACACTTTTCTTTTAAGACATAATGGCATATTGCTCTTGGCCGCCCCGGTGGCGCAGTGGTCTAAGGCGCTGGCCTCTGATCATTTGTCCGTCAGGGGTCCGAGTTCGAATCCCGGTCAGGCATGGATGTTGTGTTTGTCTTATGGCACTGGCTCTCTCCCTTCCCTGGAACCAGTGACCCTAAATTAGGGACGGGCGACTGCTTATAGCCCATTGAGTTGCTCACGGTGGTCGTTAAACCTCCAATAAAAAAAAAAAAAAAAAAAAAATATTGCTCTTGAAAATTATGCAGTTTCTTCCCAAAGCTCTCCAGGCAAGTTTTATACGCCGATTAATTTCTTCATCAATGTGACCCTCACCTGATATCTGCTGTCCAAGATAAACATACGTGTCTGTTATCTCCAGCTTTTTCTCCATCAATTGATAAATCTTCATTTCTTGCAAAAAGCATTGAACATCACTTTTGTCTTCTGAAAGTTCATTTTTAATCCCACTTCTTTACTCTTGTCAGCAAGTTCCTGGATCATACTCTGCAGCTCTGATGGGGTAGTTGCAAAAACGATTATGTCATCAGCAAAACGAAGGTGGGTTAGATAATCTCCATTAATCTTTATCCCTTCGTTTTCCCAGTTCAGTGATTGAAAGACATTTTCCAATGTGACGTTAAAGAGTTTCGGAGATATGGTGTCACCTTGTCTCACTCCCTTTCCAATTTTTATGTGTGTTGCATTTTCAAACAGCCGAATCTTTGCACTTGCATGTTCATAGATGTTATTAATAATATTAATGTATGCATCTTCAATACTGCAGGATTTCAGAGCCATTGTAACAGCTGATGGTTTCACCGAATCAAAGGCTTTTTCATAATCGATAAAAGCCATGCACAATGGAAGTTCATATTCCGTCGCTCTTTCAATTAGTTCTCTCAGTACGTGGATATGATCTATTGTGCTGTAGCCACTTCTGAATCTAGCTTGTTCTCTTGGTTGAGCCATGTCCAGTGTTACCTTCAAGCGGTGTGAAAGAACTTTAGTGAAGATTTTATAAACCACTGATAGGAGGATGATATGTCTGTAGTTATTGAGATCCTCAATGTCACCTTTTTATGTAGCAGGATCATTGTAGCGTTGTTCCAATCCTCAGGAATCTTCCCTTCATTAACGCATGGAGTGAAAATTAGGGCGAGTACTGTTTCGATTTCTCCACTTGCTTCTTGTATGATGTCTGCAGTAATTCCATCTTCTCATGGAGCTTATCCCCGCTTCATGTTCTTGATGGCATGTGCAACTTCTGCTGGGAGGACTGAAAGAACTCTGGTACTGGTACTTTTCCTGATGTCTGGAGTACATGTATCATCCCTTTCATATAATTTGGAGTAGAAATCTTTCACTCTTGTCAAAATTTCACATCCATTTCTTGTAACAGAACCATCTTCTTTTCTCAGTGCCATAATCTGTTTTCTTCCCTTACTGAGATGTCCCTTTGCTATCTTTAAGCTTTGGTTGTTTTCAATTGCTTTCCTCACTAGTTCACAGTTGAATTTCCTTACGTCTTCAGTGATACTTTTTCGTACTGTCTTGCATAGCTCTATATATTCCACTTTGGAAGTCACATCTTCTTTAGTTGTCCTCATCTCTCTTGTTTTTTGCATCAACATTTTGGTTTTTCTTGATGGGCCAAGATTTAAGTTGTGGAATCATTTTGGAGGGATTTGGCCATAACTCACCACGCTGGCCAAGCGGGTTGGTGAGTGTGGGATAGCCTTTCCTCTAATCCCGATGGTATAGCTATACCGCTATTGGCGGTCGTCAGAGGCCCTTTAGTGGGAACAGGATGCTTTGTCATACAACTCTGCGGAGGACATGACATATATATATTTTTTTAAAACACTTTTAGGTGGGAATGTTACTTGCATCCTTGGCCTTGCAGAAACCCATTTCCGACTAGGTCTTTGTGGAAGTGAGAAAATGCAGAGTTTTTGCTGGTCCTTGATAAAGCCAAGGCTCAGTATTCTCGACACCTTCTACATTCAGTTGTTTTATTTTATTATTTTTATCTTTTTCTCCTTTTACTCACACCGATAGATACATAACCTTTTCTATGTCGTACTTGGTGTGAGTCGAAATTATTTATGTGTTTTTTTTTATTAGGTTTCTCCTTAGTAGAATGTGAATTCTGAATTTTCAAAACTGCTGCGTTGCGCGTCTTGATCTTCAGGTTATTTTGCAGCTTTTATTTTGCAGCTTTCGTTTTAAATTCTAAAATTTTTTACTTAGTCTTCAGTTTTGCTCTTCAGTATATATATATATATATATATTCTATTAAGAGACTGAAGCGAAAAAAAAATTTTTTTGACTCACACCAAGTACAACATAGAAAAGGTTATGTATTGACCGGTGTGAGTAAAAAGAGAAAAATAAAATAACTGAATGTAAAAAGTGTCGAGAATACTGAGCCTTGGCTTTATCAAGGACCAGCAAAAACTCTGTATTTTCTCACTTCCACAAAGACCTATTTGGAAATGGGTTTCAGCAAAGTCATAGATGCAAGTAATAAGCCCACCAAAAATTTTTTTTTAAAATATATATATTAAAGAATATATATAAATGTCATGACCTCCGCAGAGTTGCATGACCAAGCTTTAGTTAATAATTTAGCTAGCATCCATAACTTTCCTGTCCTGAACCATGCTCTTCATCTGCTACTATTAAACAGAAAGAAGAAGATTATAGAAAACTCAAGTTGTAAGAGTGACATAATAAATCAGAAATAAAGTTCAGCAATAACAAATTACCAAGTTCGCCTGAGAGAGAATTTAAACCAGAATAGCAATATAAAAGTATTACAAATTCTTAACATTGCAATAAAAAAGGAGTTATTAATTTTTTTAAACACAGATTCTTGAAAGAAAACTGGATTATAAAAACCCCCTACTCCACAACTTCTGACAACACAAAAACCAGAATATAATAAAGACAATAATTAATTAAAGAAACTCATTGTGAAGGTTATATGACATGAACAATTAGTTGCAATATGTACAAAGTATTTCAGAAGTGCTTTAAGTGCCTAATTAAGTAGTTATTAAGAACTTAACCACATTGAAAACACGGCGCAAATTACAAGAACAATGAAACGGCCGGCTGTTTTGGCGTTAGTTCCCTAAAAAACGTGCAAAGTTACCCAGAAAAGAAAGAGTTAAAATCCGCAAAAAAGTTAATAGACTTGCCAGTGCCTAAAAGCTGAAAGCAAAAAAAAGAAAAATAGTACAAGAAGTTCAGTCATTGAACTTGGAAATCCCAAAACCCAAAGACAATGAAGAGAGCTTACCTCTTATGCAATTGAACTTCCTCCTTTCTTGAGGAAACATGGCCGACCTTTTAACCCAAACTTCCAAACACCTCTGCCACTCCCTAGTCGCTGGGGGGGGGGGGAGTGTGGGTGGGACTGATGGCCTCCACACACTGAAAAATCCTACTCGCGGAGATTTTAACTAGAGAAAAAAATATATAGTTAAGATTGTGGACCTGTATGATCAGAAAGAGCAGAATTAACTCTCCAGAATACATGAGAAATATTATGAAATACACAAGTAGTGTATTTAATAATCTTTGCATGTATTTAATCACCTTAGTGAGCTTCTGTAGACTATTCAGAATTCTATTAATTTTAATGTTAGTTTTACTATTTTTAGTATAGCTATTCTAGTGAGCGAATAACTAGTTTTCTTTTATATTTATTTTTATTTTCTTTTATTAACAGATTGGACATCTCTGCAATCGACGATATCTGCGGTCTTGATACACGTCACGGCCGCTGCCGTTAAATAGCGTGTGTGAAGCAACAACGCAACCAGTCGCATGCAAGATGCCACGCAGTTCGGAGCTCTCTGATTTCGAGAAAGGTGTAATCGTCGGGTATCACAGAAATGGCCGATCCATACGTGACATATCCAGCGAGTTGAAGTACCCAAAATCGACAGTGGCCTACGTGATTGGCAAGTGGAAGATGAGAGGTGACTGTCGGAATGTGCCCAAACCCGGCAGACCCACAAAACTGGGAGTTAGAGACCGACGGGTGCTCGCCAGAGAAATTCGAAAGAACCGCACCAAGTCGATGGGCCACATCCGCGAGGAATTTCAACAGGCATCCGCGAGTGTTCTTTCGATGAATACTATCCGTAACGAAGCCCATCTGCTCGGTTATCATGGACGTGCTGCTGCCCACAAGCCTTTGATCACCAAGTCCAATAGCGCTGCTTGGCTAAAGTGGTGCAAAGATCATCGACAGTGGACCGTTGAACAGTGGAAACAGGTTCTCTGGAGCGACGAATCAAGGTTCACCCTCTACCGTTCGGATGGCAGGGTCTGGGTTTGACGTCTGCCTGGAGAACGCGTCCTGCCGGAATGTATTGTGCCAACTGTGAAGTTCGGCGGCGGTGGAATTACGCTATGGGGTGTTTCTCCTGGTATGGCACGGGACCCTTGGTCGCGATCCCTGGTAGACTCAACGCCGAGACCTACTGCACCATTTTGGATGACAATGTGCTTCCTACGTTGTGGCAGTTTTACGGGGTGGACCCAAGTTACTTTTAGGATGACAATGCCGCCTGTCATGTTGCAAGGTCCACCATGGCTTGGTATGGTGACAATGGGGTTAATCGAATGGACTGGCCTGCGCAGAACTCGGACCTTAACCCTATCGAGCACCTCTGGGACGAGTTGGAGCGTCGAATTAAGGGGTGCCCCCACCGTCCGAAATATGTGAAAGAACTGACCTATCTTCTCCAATCCGAGTGGAAGAAAATACCGCTAGCCGTCGTACAACGCCTGGTTGAGAGTATGGCGCGGAGGGTGGCAGCTGTAATCGCCGCTCGTGGAGGCTCCACTAACTATTGAAGGTGAATAAACTTCGTTTTCCTTTGCTATAACAGGTGCCCAATTACTTGTTGGTAGACAGTGTATATATAAATATATACATGTTTCCAGAAAAACAGACTACCGATGGACAACCGAAATTTTAGACTGGATTCATACACGCACACACACAAACGCGCGCGCGCGCGCACGTATACTGTATATATAACTGAAATCACCTTAATAATGAAAATTGGAATGATGGGCCTGGAGAAACTAAAAGAAGAGAACTATTATATACAACCGAAATTTTATATATATATATATAGATATAGATATAGATAGATATAATCAGCGTATAAAACTTGGTTGGAGAGCTTTTGGAAGAAACGGTAAAATTTTCAAGAGCAATATGCTTTTATGTCTTAAAAGAAAAATGTTTAATCAGTGCATCTTTCCAGTTCTTACATATGGAGCAGAGACATTGACTGTAACTGAAAAAGAATAAGGAAAATGACAAGAGTGGAAGACATCATGATGAGAGTAAAATACCTAAAAAGGCAATGGGCTGGACATGTTGCCAGAAGAACGGACCACAGTTGGACAAGTGAAATTTTAGACTCAATTCCAAGGGACAGAAAAAGACCCAGAAGAAGACCACACGGGTGATGGATGGATGAAATTCGAAAGCATGCCGGAGTAACATGGAGGAGAGTGGCTCAAGACAGTCAGTTGTGGAAGGAACTTATATATACACTGCTAGCCACCCAAAATGCAACACCAAGAAAGACATGAGGTAGCAAAGCCAGATGTCCTGGACACATAACAACAGATACAAAGATCAAACGATTGAGCTTACAGGCCCGTGCGACTTGCGGAACACGCAAGCAGCAATAGTTCGTGTGGCCCCCATGGCTGGCAATAACGGCCGCTACACGCCGCGGCATCGAACGAAAGAGGCTTTGGATGTGGGCTTGGGGTATGTCGGCACAGGCTGCTTCCACACGTTGCCACAATTCATCAGGCGTAGCCGCCGGTGGTACTTGCGGGGCCACTCGGTTGCCGATCAGCGACCAGACGTGTCCGATGGGCGACATATCGGGAGAACAGGCGGGCCACGGCAGCAGTGACACCTGGTGGGCCGTGAAGAATTGTTGCACGCTGCGTGCCACGTGCGGGCGCGCAGTGTCCTTTTGAAACGTGGCCGCTGGCAGGCCCTGCAGGTAAGGGAGGACTACAGCCTCCAAAACGTCGGAGATGTAGCGGTGGCTGTTCAGTGTACCGGCGATGCGTACCAGAGGGGTACGGGTGTCATATCCAATTGTGCCCCAAACCATAACGTCAGGCGACGGACCGGTATGGCGATGCATAATGCAGGGGTCACACAGTCTCTCGCCGCGGTGCCGCCACACGCGGATCCGACCATCGTGGTGTTGCAGGCAGAAGCGGGATTCGTCGGAGAAGCCAATGTCGTGCCATACCGTAGTTCAGGTGCGGCGTTCAACGGCCCACTGCCGCCGCACTCGGCGGTGGTGTAACGCCAATGGTAATCGGAGCAATGGGCGCCGTACGACAAGTCCCCGCTCCTGTAGAGAACGTCGATCGGTACGTGCTGACACAGGTAGTTGCGCGACACATCCCAATCCTTGCGCTAACGTTCGTGATGTGGCGGTGCGAGCCGTCAATGCCCGCCGCACAACATGCCAGTCCTCTCGTTCGGTGGTGTGCCACGGCTGCGACAATCGCTCGCGTCGGTCTGTCCGTCCCTCCTGCATCCACCGAATCCATACTTGCCTCACTGTGGCTGGGTGTCGTCCCACACGGTCGCCGAAGTCTCGGTACGATAAATCGCTGTCGCGATAAGCCACTATTCGTCCTCTGTCGAACTCCAAAACGTGCTGGAATGACTGCCGTATTCTACGACGAGGCTTCAGGAAGCTTCCCACGCAAAGGTCCGGCAGCACAACACACTTCCACTACTTACACCCCACCTTTTGTGCACCCTCATTATAGTGCTTCTTGGTGGCGTTCTGGGCGCACATGATTGGCATATACCTTGCAAAGCTAATCGTTTGCATGTCCTTTCGCGGGCGACGCATGCTGCGAATTTCAGGCCAATCGGATGCTTCCTTCTTGGTGTTGCATTTTGGGTGGCCAGCAGTGTATATATACAGTATAACTGAAATTTTAGACTGGATTCCAAATGGACAGGGCCGCACCGGTGGCGCAGTGGTCTAAGGCGCTGGCCTCTGATCATTCGTCCGTAAGGGGTCCGGATTCAAATCCCGGTGAGGCATGGATGTTGTGTTTGTCTTACGGCACTGGCTCTCTCCCTTCCCTGGAACCAGTGACCCTAAATTAGGGACAGGCGACTGCTTATAGTTCATTGAGTTGCTCACGGTGGTCGTTAAACCTCCAATTAAAAAAAATGGACAGGAAAAGACCCAGAAGAAGACCGCATGGGAAATGGATGGATGAAATTCGAAAGTATGCTGGAGTGACATGGAGCAGATGCCTTAAGACTGACAACTGTACAACAAACTTGGGGAGACCTTCATCCAGCAGTGGACTGGTACTGGTTGACAGTGATGATGATACATATAAAGCGAGAAACTTTGTATGTTTATTTGAAGCAATCTCGAAAACTACTGAACCGATTTGGATAATTCTTTCACCGTTGGGAAGCTTATTTATTTCCGGTGCCGGTGGGCATAGGCTACTTCGTTTTTTTAATTATTTTTGGCCGTACTGCCGAATTTGAAGGCTTTGAAGTTTAGTTCCCGATTTCCCGTGTATCGTTCCACTTTGTTTACATGCAACCTGATCACACCCAACGTCAAAGAAAGTACTTTACGATAGTGTACGGATTTCTTTTTACTAATCTCGGAAACTACTGAACCGATTTGGAAAATTCTTTCACTGTTGGGAAGCTTACTTCTTTCCCGTGTACATAGGCTATTTCGTTTATTTTTTATTCTTTAACTTTGCCAGTAATTGTGAAAGGTCCACGAGCAGACATTGTTAAGGCGTGTTTAAAATCCTCGCTAATGTGGAATAATATTGAAACGCTTCATTTACGAACAAATATGAGAGCTCATTTAGGAGGTGGAGATTCCAATTTTCTACTCTGTTACTACGTGTCGGTGATGGCAAAGTACCTAAACAGAACAGTTTGATTCCAGTACATAGTAAACTGGGAAGCATTGTAAGATCTATTAATGAATTAGTTGACAAAACTTACCCTAATGTAAGAAATTTGCTCCAAAGAAGCAGTGGCGGCCCGTCAGATGAGGCAAGTGAGGCGCCGCCTCACCTGAAAATTCCGCAGAATGAGAAGTGAAAAAAAAAAAAAACTTCGGTCTGTAACGAAGATATAAGAACTTTGCAGGATAAATGAAACACTGAAATTTACATTGTGATTCATGAATTAGGTTAAAAAAAGGCTTTCAAGAAGAGGAATGAATCATTATTTTTGCAAAGCAGCTGCATGTTTTAAGCGCTTAGAGGCGACCGGCTGAATCGTCTCGATGAGAAGCCGGTTTTGGGGAATTGGGGATCAGAGAAGAGCCCTACAGAGTGAACCCCCCACCCCCACGGTCCGAGGTCTACCTAAGGAGGTGCCGGACTTCCAGTAAGAGAAAGGAAATTTCTGAGGCGACCCTCCATTTCGCTTAAACTGGAATCGCATCTCTGCTGTTATTGGAGAACCCAAGGATTGTGTATCCAATGGGCGCGGGAAAATGAGCAGATGACCTTGGTAAAAAGTGGTTTTACAGGCGATGACGCCGTTCGCCTCTATATGCTTTGAAGTAGGATGATTTCTACGTAGCTTTAACTATTCGTCAGAGTATATTTGAGTCTAACTTTTTGTAGTGTGTTTTCAATCCTCTCTTTTGCGGGTGTTGGCTAGTTCATAGTAATGTTGAGTTTTTCTTCTTTTTTATTTTGTTATTGTTACTAAACAGCATATTTTGATTTGGGTTGGAAAATATGAATGGCCCAATAAACGACGTGATTTGTGTTCTGGAAGAAATTCCTTTTAAACATTGGAAAGATTATAATAAAAGGGATGTTCTCATATCTGGAAGACCGACACCTGTAATAAGTTCAATATCTAAAGATAAGTGCGGCAAATCGTTTCTTAGGTCTTTCAATAAATCATGGTACGAGATTTTCCCCTGGCTTTCTGGTAGCTATTACAAGCAAACTCTCTTTTGCTGGCCATGTTTACTTTTGAGCAATAAGAAAAATGTGTGGAATACAACGGGTTATTTTGATCTGAAAAACTTTTCTCGTAGTGCAAAATTGCACGAAAGCTCTAAAGAGCATATAACTAATCACGTAGGTCTGGAAACGGCTGGAAAAAAATATAAACACTATTTCTGATATGCTTCATAAAGCTAAGTTTAATGAAAAGGTCAGACTAAATAGGCTTTTTATGGAACATATAATCGATTTAGTTGTCGTTCTAAGCAAGCAAGAACTGCCTTTTCGAGGACATGATGAATCTATTTCCTCATTAAATAAAGGTAATTTCAAGGAGATGTTCCATTTGTTACTTCGTAGGAGCACCCCAGAATTAAAAGCACATTTTGAAGAAATACGAAGCTTATTTTCTGGACAATCTAAAACGATACAGAATGATTTACTGGAGTGTATTCATGAATATATAAACGAATGTGTTAAAAGCGAAATTAATGAGTCAAAATTTTTTTCAGTGCAAGTTGATGATACAACTGATATTACTCAAAAATCACAGTGTTCAATAATTGTCAGATACATATTGGACTGAAATTGTGAAGTAGTTGAGCGCTTCCTTGGTTTTTATGATATCAGCACTGACAGGACTGCTGTGGCACTGTATGATCTGCTAGCATCGGTTTTGGAGGAGTTTGATTTTAAATCAAAGTTAGTAGGCCAGTGTTATGATGGTGCAAGCGTTATGGCTGGAGAGTTGAGCGGTCTGCAGAAAAGAGTCAAGGTAGAAGCCCCGCAAGCTTTGTTTACCCACTGTTTCGCCCACCACCTTAACCTTGTCCTACAACAGGGGTGCAAAAGTATTGTAAATTGTCGCATATATTTCGCAACTGTATCCAGCATGCCCTCATTTTTTCATAAATCTGCCAAGAGAACCCACGTAGCAGATTCAGTTGTTGGGAAACGGATTCCTCAAATAGCGGAAACACGTTGGGCATCACTTTCACACATTTTGCGTTTAATTGTAAGCGAATGGGGCAAACTAAAGAATGTGTTTGAAAACATAATGAATGACCCGGAATCAACGGCAGAATCAATCAACGGAGCCATAGGATATTTGAAAAATTTCACTAATTTTGAATTTGCTTTTTTATCACTGATTTTTGATGACATTTTTGGAATTACGGATGTATTATTTGATGTTTTACAAAAAAAGACTTTAGATATCAGTTATTGCCAAAGACAAATTAAACAATGTTGCGAACGAATAAATAAGAAAAAGGAATGTAACCACTTACTTGAAACATTTCAGTGAAGCAATTAGTTTGAGTGGAGGTCCTAAATGTCGCCAAAAGAAACATTTGACTGAAGAAGAAGTGGAAAACTATTACAAAATTTTGTTTTACGAAATCGTTGACAGCATAATAATCCAAATAAATACCAGATTTGAAGATATGGGAAAGCTCGAGTTTCTGCAGCTAGTTGACAGCTCAAAATACCATAGTTATTCAGAGTCATTTCCATCCAGTGCCCTTAACACTCTCAAAAAATTTATCCAAACATTTTTACAGACACACAACGACTAAAAAACGAATTAGATTTTTTATATAATGATCACAACTTCAGGGAACTCAGTGTTCAGAAAACCTTGAAAACAATGAAAGAAAACGAGCTGAAAGATGTGTTACCAGAAGCCTACAAATTATTTTCTCTTGTATTGACACTGGCATCAACAAGTTCTTCTGCTGAAAGGAGTTTTTCTTGTTTGAAGAGAATTAAGACTTACCTCCGTAATACAACGGCACAAGATCGTTTGTCTTCACTCGCTAAAATTTCAATCGAGAAAGAATTGCTGAACCATCTAATGTCCACTCAACCATTTTATGATCTGATCATAGACAAATTTGCAGCCAAAAAGGATCGCAGAATTGAACTTATTTATAAAACATAAACTGAAAGCATTCTGTTCGAGACCAAAAGCAAATTAATATCGCATTCCTCTGTTTTTAATTCCAGGTTTAAATTACCTAATACTTTTTTTATATAGAAATGTGCTTCCTTGACTTCTCCTGGACATTAATACAAAACGAAGCTAATAATTATCACGAGCCTGGACTTCAGTTTATGACCCGTGCTAAATGCACCTTCACTAATATGCCAATCGAACTGTGACTTTTATTCAAGCTCAAGAAACATTTCGTAAGAAAACAATTTCTATTCAAATGATTTACTTTGAATTTTTTAAGAAGTGGATCTCCGACTGGCGTTGGGATGTGAGTGACGCATTGACTAGCTAAAGAAACCGCACAAATTGCGTATTTTTCGCTCAAGTGTATTACATAAAAGAATACAGGTGAAATATTTCTTTCTTTGTTGTAAAATTATTGAATAATTGTTTTCATAAAAATATTGTTGCAAAAGTAGCGTATATTACACACACACACACACACACACATATATATATATAGTGGTATATGCACATTTTTCCTCTAAAATTTTTGGATTTTTTCGTGAAGAAAGACTCCCACGCCGTGTTTCATATATTTCTATAATTTTATTCCATTACTGTTGAATAATATTTGTATATAAGGGCTAAATGGCATGGGATGGAGCCCTAAGTGATGGGGTTTACAGCTGTTTATAACAAGGCGCCTAACCGAGACCAATGGCTTAACGAGACTTCCGAATCTCAGTGGATTTTAATGATTCAGCCGACTCGAACCCAGGACTTCAAAGATATCCGATGGGTGATACTGCCTTTGACATGAAACTTTTTGAGGGTGGGGGGGGAGGGGTTTCTGCATTTATGCTGTATAACTGTGTATAAGTACATGTAACAATTTCGGGGGGGCGCTTCGACAAATATTTTTCTATTGGTGCGTACGCACATCTTGGACATTAATACAAAACGAAGCTAATTTAATAAAATGAAGAAAATGCAATAAATTATAGTTGTTTTAATAAAAAGTTAATAAAGCAACTTCTTTGGCTGCTTTGCTTTACTTTCTGTTCTATTATCAAGAAATTGCATTGATATTATGTATCAATGTAATTTATTTGTATTACATTGTAAGTTATGTAAAAATCAATGAATTTAAATAGGGAAATTATCTATAAAACGTGCTTAGAAAAAGCTAACTGTCTCGCCTACTTAGGGGTGCAAACCACGACCCCCCGGCTACGCCACTGATATATATATATATGTTCCTATAACGTTATACGAATTTATATATTTTTCAATAACATATGTGTTACTGTTTTACATTTACATCAAGACCGTTCGCCTCACCAGCATTTTACACCACGAGCCGCCACTGCAAAGAAGTCACATCTGGATGTGTGAACGAACTATCGTGTTTCCAAGGAATGCATCCGTTGATGAAAAAAACGATGCTATTTTGCAAAAACTGCCCGGCGAATACAGAATTTACACATCGATCGATACTGCCCTTAACTTAAAAGATACAGTGCATTATCCACATAAATTTTTAAATTCTTTAAATCCCTCAGAACTTCCACCGCATTGTCTCAAATTGAAAGTTGGCATTCCTATAATATTATTACGAAACCTGAATCATCCAAACCCGTGCAATGGTACAAGATTACAGGTCAGAGCTCTGCATAATAATATTACTGAAGCCATTATACTAAATGGGCCAGCAGCTGGATAAATGGCACATATACCCAGGATCCTGATGATTCTGACGGACCTGCCTTTCACGTTCAAAAGATTACAATTTGCTATTAAACTATCCTTCGCTGTAACGATCAGTAAATCCAAAGGCGAAACTTACAAACATATGGGATTGGATTTGCGTCAAAGAAGTTTCAAATTTACAAACATGTGGGATTGGATTTGCCTCAATTTATTTTGATAACGGCTAGAAACAAGACAAAAAATGTTGTATATACAGAGGCATTATGAATTATTTTCAAAAAATAAAATAAAAATTATGTATTTAAATTTATGTAAAAATTAATTACAATTTTACTTCACGTGAAAAACTAACTGCCGACCATTTAATCTATCGGCGAATTTCCTCTATCGGTTGCTGGGTGCTATGAAATTCAACTACAGTTCTTATGGATGGATAGGATTACACGTGTTATCATAGCCCTGTTTTTCAGTGATATCTTCCACGCGATTAAAGCCGGGGGCACAGGTAGTATATTATACATGACGGAGGATGTCTCTGACAGTTGTATAGAGAAAGTGAAAAAAGGTATATTGAATATGGAACGTCCACTTCCTAAATCAAATCGGGTTTAACAAATCAAGCAAAAAATAACAAGCACAATAAAGAAGATAATTTCATCGACCGTTATGTTAATTGGAGCATCCCGTAAAACAGTAATAGTAACTAGCGAAAAAAAAATCCAGTGATGTTAATTGGAGTAATGTTAAATCCAGTAATGTTAATTGTTTTTCTTTCTTTGATTGGAGGTTTAACGACCACCGTGAGCAACTCAATGGGCTATAAGCAGTCACCCGTCCCTAATTTAGGGTCACTGGTTCCAGGGAAGGGAGAGAGCCAGTGCCGTAATGTTAATTGGAGCATCCGTAAATGTTAATTGGAGTAATGTTAAATCCAGTTAATTGCAGTAATGTTTAATGTTTATTTGGAGCATCCCGTAATGTTAATTGGAGTAATGTTAAATCCAGTAATGTTAATTGGAGCATCCCGTAAAACAGTAATGCTAACTAGCGAAAAAAAAAATCAATATTCGCTCTTAAGGCTGTTTGTTCTGTGACAATCAAAGGTGGAGCTGCAGCTGAAAATGTGTAATTTCTTTATACTACATCTTGAATTAGGTTTATTTTATATTTTTGCGTCAATATGTCAAGACTAAGAATATTATTCACCATAATTCGAATTTTCACAGTTTGCGATAAATTAAACATTTCAAAAGAGTGAACTTCGATGATGGACGGAAAAGTCCCCACAGGAAAAAAAATTATCCCCCATGGACCTCCCCCGACAGGAAAGATCCCCCAGATTTTTCAGTCAGGGACAGTGCACAAATTGTAGTTTACACAAAATATCGAATGTGGGGGAGATTTTTTTTTTTTTTTTTTGATTGGAGGTTTAACGACCACCGTGAGCAACTCAATGGGCTATAAGCAGTCGCCCGTCCCTAATTTAGGGTCACTAGTTCCAGGGAAGGGAGAGAACCAGTGCCGTAAGACAAACACAACATCCATGCCTCACCGGAATTCGAACCCGGACCCCGTTCGGACGAATGATCAGAGGCCATCGCTTAGACCACTGCGCCACCGGGGCGGCAGGGGGAGATTTCCGGGATCACCATTTCTATTTTCACCCTGTTTAAAACAAGATGCAGCCGTACAAGTAGCACGAATATGTGAGGTAAATTTCCGTGGTCGGCATTTTTATTCCATCGTGCTCATGTTCATAACGTTTACGTAAAATCTCATATTTTTAATATTGCGATATTTCTCAGAAAGAAAATATTATTAGGCCTAACGTCTAGGCCCTTCTAAAAGTTTTCATTCCGTCATTCCTATATTCCTCAAATTTACATAACAAGTATTGTCAATAATATTGCGCTTCTACTTATGCATTATACATTGATACCGTAGGCCTAGGGTTTTTCAACACTTATTTTCGCATATGTGATATTCGTAAAGTTTACAGAAAAGTCAAGTTAATAACTTTGCGCTTTTACTTAGGCATTCAATATTAATTACTAGGCCTTAGGTCTACAGCCAATGCATTAATAATTAGTGCTTAAGTAAAAGTGCAATACGATTAACTTCAGTTCATGCATAAAAGTTATGAATATGACATCGGTAAAATAAAAACTGTCAAAAGGGCCTAGTAATTAATATTGAATGCCTAAGTAAACATAACAAGTATTGTAAATAGTAAACGCGCAAAGCTATTAACTTGACTTTTTTGTAAACTTTACGAATGTCACTGTAAGGGCGAAAAGTAATAATGAGATGCATATCAATTAAGATATGATCTAGTGCTAATTTATGTACATAAAAACAAGGAAATAACTTTATTTCATTAACTGTGTGCATATACAATGCCCAAGGTTAGAAGGGCGCCAGCCTGTCTGGGAAGACTGAATACGTCCTTTGTGTAAAAGAATGTCAGTATTGTTGTATGTTTTGTTCTGTTTGTATAGAGTCTGGTTTCCACGTACAGTAGTCCGTTAGGTGGAATGTGTGGTATGTCGTCGAGAACGGAGAAAATAAGCGAGGGAGAGCGATTTCCCCAGAAGCAGGAGCGGCTGGGGTGCAGATTCAAAGAAAGGGTGCCTGAGGACAAAGGTCAGGTTCGCTCCAAGACCTGACAAGGTCAGCGCCTTGTAAGAGGTCAGCGCCTCGTGGTAGAGGGGGCCGAAAAAAGAAAGGAGGGGTCATCTAGAGCGAGGGGGATAAGAGATAGCTTTGGGAGAGAGAAGAGAGATTGCGAGGTGCGCTTGAACGGCGGGTAGACGTGCGGCGTCTATGCTCCGAGGAACGCAGTTCCTGTTATTTGCGTGAAGCTAGAGGCTTCGGGAGAAAGCGTAAAAGATTGCAACGAGCGCCTGGAAGACGGATAGACGTGCGGCGTCTATGCACCAAGGAACGCAGTTCCTGTTATTTGCGTGAAGCTGGAGGCTTCGGGAGAAAGTGAAAAGGATTTGCAACGAGTGTCTGGAAGACGGATAGACTGTGGAGATTTTATGCTCCGAGGAACGCAGTTCCTGATTTTTAGCGTGAAACAGAGTGTTTCGAATTACAGAGTGGAGTCGGAACGACTCGGATAATTAGAGTGGCGTTAGGGCAACGGATTGGAGATTGAACTCTTCGTGACGGACGACGCATGCCGCAAATTCTTCGACGCGGACATTGGCTCCGGAACCAGACTCTCACTAGTATTTTGATTCATTAAATTTATTATCTTTCATATTCACGAAGTATTTATTGAAGTTGATGCAGTGCCTTACAGTAGCCATTCTCTCCCTTCCTTGATTCGCGGATAATTACACAAAAAGGCGGAGGAAGAGGGGCCTGGATGATAAATTTATTATTAATAAATTACGAGAGTGAGAACCTCAGATTATTTTGCTGTAGGGGAAGTTGTTAAAGTAACTCACGTACGCCTATCGGAAAGAAGGCGGGACTTAGAACGAAAGTCTAGGTCTCACCCCTACAGTCACATAGGCGAAGAAAAAGAGTGTTGAAAAGGCCTAAAGCCTACGGCCTGTTAATGTATGGTACATAAGTAGAAGCGCAATACTATTGACATTACTTGTTACGTAAATTTGAGGAATATGGGAATGACGGAATGAAAGCTTTTAGAAGGGTCCAGACGTTAGACGTAATAATATTTTCTGCCTGAGTAATATCGCAATATTGATTATTTGAAATGTTACGTAAACGTTATGAACATGAGCACGATGGAATAAAAAATGCCGAAACTAGAAATTTCCCCCACCCCTTCCAGTTACTTGTAAGACCGTTTTTTACCATAAGCTGCATAAAAGTCGAAATGTCGATCCCGCAAATTCCCCACTACCTATCCAGCAAATTGTAAGACTGATCCATCCTAACAGTGTCTTACTTTCCTGTGCTATGTGACATGACACCAGAAATTTATCGCTTCCTCGTGTTCATTGTTCGACGCAAAGAAAGAGACACTGTATTTTACTGCTAATCTGCTATTGCCGGCTGTGCGAGTGTGTGTGTGAGTTGGGGGAAAGGAAAGGAGTGTCTAAGTCCGAATCAAAAGATCCCTGTTTGTCACAGCAGCTCTCTTTGGGGAAAGGGGGACTGAATTGTGATCAAGAGAAACGGTTGCTCCCTGTTGCACCTAAATGCAAAAGTGACGTTATTACCGCTGATGCGCTAACTGAAAGTCTAAAATAATCGCTGTAAGTTGTAACATCCTTGAACCTCGTAAGTGGGGGTGGGGGTGTGAAACTCGGAAATGGACGTCGGGACTGCTGAGATGAAAAAATGTCCCCAAAGAGAAACTGATGTTGAATGCTGATAAGTGGCTTCGCTTGACGAGGTTTCTAACAAGATGTCTCGTGTCTACTTATTTCCACATCCTACATGTGTGCGAAGGAATAAAGCCATTACGCTGTGAAGAGTGGGTGATCAGCAGAGTTAATGGTCAATACGTCAATGCTCAGCTGGCGATGCTTCCCTCCTGCTAGGGGGTGAGGGGAAGGATTTCTTAACTGTCGGTTCGATGGGTCATTAAGGGGGAACAAAGATGCATAGTTAAAATCTCTTCCCTGACCTGGTCGCTGTCAACTTCCTAACACCAGTTTTATATGTTGAAAAACAGAAAGTTTATCTTTTAATCTATTTTTTGAGCAAAACAAATTATCACACTTTAAAAAATATTTTAAAATGTTATTCGAAAAATATTCGCATCAAAAGAAATGAAACTTTCTTTTTCATTTTTCATTGTTGCTTGTAGAGTTTTTTAAGGAAAACTTTGCAAGGTGACTTAAAAAGTATCCGGGGGCGGGTGCCCTCCGGATGTATGCCTGGAAGAAACACCGACTGCAGCTATGCAGCCCGCCCTGATGCAGCCCTATGTTTGTTCGATGACGTCACGTTCTACATCCTCATTCTCATCTCCTTGTGTGAGGCCGCATTGCAAGAATACAAAAGCGAGCAGCACCGCTGTTCAGTAGTTCTGAATTTCTAGTGTCACGGACGGTATGAGTTCACGCACAAAGATGAATGCAATTCGTTCCTTAGAGAGTTATAACATAAACTAATGACTTACCTCAGTTAAGAACGCAGAACATGCATAAATGCTATGGGGCAATGATATAAATCTTCATGACTCACTGATTTTAGGAAATATGCGAATTACCTGTTTAAAATGGCAACGGCAGTTTTCACGTCAGAATGCAATGTTGTGAAGCCGTGTAAACTGAAAACATAACAGAGCATATGGTAGTGTTGAAGTTTTATTGAAGTGAGTTTGTGATAAACAAAAACTTCGCTCATTCATGAAATATAACTGTCAGGTAATTAAAAACCATAAGTGTGTTCGGAAGTTTTCCGCTGAAACATATCTCGTAGTGTTTTATGGTTTTCTTTTTTTTTTTTGTAATTGTGCAGTAGTTTAAAGATCACTTGTGCTGAAAGAAATCAGCCCCTGATGTGTGATTAGTAATCATATTCTTGTTGCTTACCGGCAAACGGAAGGGAAGGATTTACGAAATTATAATTTTTTTGAAAAACTTTGGGGTTCGGGAAATTCTTCGTTTTCAATTATTGTTATCACGCTTTTTTCTGATGTGGTATGTGAAACGATGTTTACAATTTTCCCTCCTTTCAGCACAATTATATTTTGCTATGCGTAATGATACGGTGTTATATCGATTATAAAAGCTGTGAGGGAAATGTGGCAGTTGTTAATTATTGTACGTAGTAATTTTTAATGCACGTCAAATCAGCCGTATGCATTTTTTAAAAATTGTATCACAAGCATTGCAACACTTTTGAAGATTTCCAGCAAAGAGCATTTTCAAAGAGTGGTTCACTGATCAAGTTCGCTCGTTTTCGGTATCTATTGTTAGGTATGGCAGCATTTAATAAGTTTTTATGTTTTGAAATGTTATTCATGAATTTCAACAAATGTATTGAAAATGTGGAAAACCCCCCAACCCAATTCAGTTTGTATGGATAACATGTAATGTGTTCATCAGTCCATATGTTTCCATCACTGTGATTTTAAACATCTTCATGCCACCCCACGACGCAATGGTCTAAGCACTGGCTAGTGACATTCGTCCATGTTCAAATCCCAGTGAGGCATACATGTCGTGTTTGTCTTACGGTATGGGCTGTCTCTGTTCGCTGGAACTAGTGACCCTAAATTTGGTATGGGCAACTGCTAATAGCCCATTGAGTTGCTCATGGTGGTCGTTAAACCTCCAATCAAAAAAAAAAAAAATATCCATGGTAAACTTAATGAAAAGAAAACAATAACCAGACATTTCTATGTTTATTGTAAAACTTGGACCAGTGTCGCACGTGGTAAATAAGCATGGTTGATAAAAGAGTTCATTCTGAATCTCTTAAAATCAAAGTATTTTCTCTTGGAGATAGTGTGTATTTCTTTAGTAGTGATGCAGGAGAGTAGCTTTGTGTATGTTTTAATTAACTTTCTTGGTGGTTTGTATGTCTTTTTTTTTCTTTTCTTTTTGAAGTTCATAGTTTTTCTTCTTCTTTTACTTACGTGAATCCACATAAATAAGTGTTAAGCTTTTATTTTTCAAGTAAAATTAAGAATTGGCACTTATCATTTTTGACGTAAAATCAGAAAACTACATAAAATTTGAGATGAGTGGATTTACCGTGAATTTTGAAGATTCGCACGTGACATATGCACTCAATTAAATTTACTTCTGAATCTGCCCCTGTGGAGCAGTGGTCTAAGTGCTGGCTTCTGATCATTTGTTCGAGAGGGTGAGGCATGCGTGTTGTGTTTATCCTACAGCACTGGCCCTCTCCTTTCCCTGGAACCAGTGACCGTTAATTAGGGACAGCGACTGCTTATAGCAGCACATCGAGTTGCTCTTGGTGGTTGGTAAACTCCTAAACCAAAAAAAAAAAAAAAAAAAAAAAAAAAAAATCCGAACATTTCTTATTCAACTTGAAACATGATATTGTAATTACTTATATTTAAAAAAAACTTGTTAATTTAAAACCTTTTTCCAAAGCAAAATGACATTCTTAAAATACACAATAATCACAGCTCAGTGGTCTAAGCGATGGCCTCTGATCATTCGTTCGAATCCCGGCATGGATGTTGTGTTTGCTTTACGGCACTGGCTCTCTGCCTTCCCTGGAACCAGTGACCCTAAATTAGGGATGAGCAACTGCTTATAGCCCATTGAGTTGCTCACGGTGGTCATTAAACCTCCAATAAAAAAAAAAAAAAATCGTATGCAGAACTGCACCATGTAGAAAGCTGTGCATATGTGGAAGACATCTTGTTTATATACATTCATTTTCTTCTGTTTTATGTAGGTTAAAGAACATTAAAATCAGAAAAAAGAACATTCAAGAGCACTAGTTTTTAATGAAGAGTTGAAGATCAACATTGCAAGTTCTTTCAACCATGACTGATTTTTTTCAAGCATTCTATGTTGTGTACCCATACGAGGGTTAATGATCAAAATTATGAAGTGATCTCTTTTACTTGTGACCATTAACCCTTGTGTTGGTAGAGGAGGTAGATATTACTTGGAAATGGCTGCCTCAGTAGTGCAGTGATCCAAGTGCTGGCTTCTGATCATTCATCGAAGCTGGACCTAGGGATGAAGCAGGGATGATGTGCTTGAATTTTTTGGCTTGGGCTCTGTTCTTTCCCTGGAACCTTAAATTAGAAACAGGTGACTACCAGTGCTGAGGCCAGGTGCAATTTTAAAACCCCGAATTTTGTGTTGCAAGATAGACTAACCTGCTTAGGCATTAAGAAATACAACAACTTCCTCTTCCACTTTCCACTTCAATTAGCAGACGTATTTCTCAAAACTGGAGAGTGGAGGAAGACTTTTATCTGTATGTATAGTCAGTGGTGTGCCCAGAATTTTTTTCAGGTGGGGGTACGAAACTTATTTTTTTATACAACTAAATGTGTTATGAGTGCATTTTTAAAATGTATGCAGTATCTGTGCAAAAATATTCAAATAAATATTGCTGGAAATCATTATTAATATTCTTATTACCTATATTTTTATCACCACATAATGGTTGACTACTTATATATATATTGCTATTCATCATCATCATCATTGTCAACCATTATCAATCCACTGCTGGACGAAGGTCTCCCAAGTTTCCTCCACAACGGTCTGTCTTGTGCCAGTCTCCTCCATGTCACTCCCGCATATTTACGAATTTCATCCACCCATCTCCCCATGTGGTCTTTTTCTGGGTCTTTTCCTGTCCCTTGGAATCCAATCTAAAATTTCGGCTGTCCATCGATGATCTGTCCTTCTGGCAGTATGTCCAGCCCATTGCCATTTCAGGGATTTAACTCTGATCATGATGTCTTCCACTCTCGTCATTTTTCGGATCCACGAGTTCCTCTTCTTATCTCTCCTGGTTATACCAAGCATGCACCTCTCCATGCTTCTTTGAGTTGTCTGCAGCCTTTGTATGTCTCTTTTAGTTAAGGTCCACGTCTCTGCACCATACGTAAGCACTGGAAGGATGCATTGATCAAACACTTTTCTTTTAAGACATAATGGCATATTGCTCTTGAAAATTATGCTGTTTCTTCCAAAAGCTCTCCAGGCAAGTTTTGTACGCCGATTAATTTCTTCATCAATGTGACCCTCACTTGATATCTGCTGTCCAAGATAAACATATGTATCTGTTATCTCCAGTTTTTCTCCATCAATCGATAAATCTTCATTTCTTGTAAAAGCATTGAACATCACTTTTGTCTTCTGAAAGTTCATTTTTAATCCCACTTCTTTACTCTTGTCAGCAAGTTCCTGGATCATACTCTGCAGCTCTGATGGGGTAGTTGCAAAAATGACTACGTCATCAGCAAAACGAAGGTGGGTTAGATAATCTCCATTAATCTTTATCCCTTTGTTTTCCCAGTTCAGTGATTGAAAGACATTTTCCAATGTGGCATTAAAGAGCTTCGGAGATATGGTGTCACCTTGTCTCACTCCCTTTCCAATTTTTATGTGTGTTGTATTTTCAAACAGCCGAATCTTTGCACTTGCATTTTCATAGATGTTATTAATAATATTAATGTATGCATCTTCAATACCGCAGGATTTCAGAGCCGTGGTAACTGCTGATGGTTTCACCGAATCAAAGGCTTTTTCATAATCGATAAAAGCCATGCACAATGGAAGTTCATATTCCCTCGCTCTTTCAATTAGTTCTCTCAGTACGTGGATATGATCTATTGTGCTGTAGCCACTCCTGAATCCAGCTTGTTCTCTCGGTTGAGCCATGTCCAGTGTTACCTTCAAGCGGTGTGAAAGAACTTTAGTGAAGATTTTATAAACCACTGATAGGAGGCTGATAGGTCTGTAGTTCCTGAGATCCTCAATGTCACCTTTTTTATGTAGCAGGATCATTGTAGCGTTGTTCCAATCCTCAGGAATCTTCCCTTCATTAAGGCATCGAGTGAAAATTTGGGCGAGTACTGTTTCAATTTCTCCACTTGCTTCTTGTATGATGTCTATAGTAATTCCATCTTCTCCTGGAGCTTTCCCCCGCTTCATGTTCTTGATTGCATGAGCAACTTCTGCTGGGAGGACTGGAAGAACTCTGGTACCTTTCATGATGTCTGGAGTACATGTATCATCCCTTTCATATAATTTGGAGTAGAAATCTTTCACTCTTGTCAAAATTTCGCCTCTATTTCTTGTTATAGAACCATCTTCTTTTCTCAGAGCCATAATCTGTTTTCTTCCCTTACTGAGATGTCCCTTTGCTATCTTAAGGCTTTGGTTGTTTTCAATTGCTTTCCTCACTAGCTCACAGTTGAATTTCCTTACGTCTTCAGTGATACTTTTTCGTGTTGTCTTGCATAGCTCTATATATTCCACTTTGGAAGTCACATCTTCTTTAGTTGTCCTCATCTCTCTTCTTTTTTGCATCAACATTTTGGTTTTTCCTGATAATTTGTTCACATGCAACTTGTTCTTAGACCCAGCTAATTTTGTTGCTGTTTCCATTAGAGCTTTGGTTACTTTTCTGTTAACTTCCGAAATATCCATTTCTTCCGATGTTAGGCCTTCTAAAGCAGAGAATCTGTTCTTCAGTTCCAACTTGAAAGTATTATGGTGTTTTTTAAGGTTGGTTATGTCAATACATTTTGTTTGTCTTATGAGCTTGCCACGTTCCAGTTTAGTGTTGAGGTGCATCTTACATCTCACCAATCTATGGTCACTACCTGTGTTGAACTTGTTCAGCACACTGCAGTCTTCGATGACGAATTTTTTGTTACACATAATAAAATCAATTTCACTTGTCGTCCCAATTGGATGTCTCCATGTCCATTTCCTGTGTGGCTTTTTCTTGAAAAAGGAGTTCAAGATGAAAAATCCTTCTGCCTCTGCAAACTCAACGAGAGTATTTCCACGCTGGTTTCTGTTGCCGTGACCGAATTTACCTACTGAAGTTTCATTCTGTTGCCGTTGCCCTATTTTTGCATTGAAATCTCCCATAATTATCTTCAAGTGCTGCTTACCTTTATTATTTAGATCACGAATTTCCTCATAAAATTCTTTCAATTTCTTCTTCAGGATGACTTGTGGTGGGTGCATAAGTTTGAATAATCTGAGCCTGGTATCTACTCGATAGTTGGATAACGAGTCGTGCAGCTCTGTCAGAGGAACTTTCAACTTCTACCACTTTATCCTTCAGTTTCTTGTTTATTATAAATCCAACACCACTAGTTCTGCCAGTATCTGTCCCACGATAATAGAAGAGATGTCCACTTTTCAGTTCAATGAGATCTTCTCCTTTTCTCCTTACCTCACTTAGCCCGACGATGTCCCACTTGATCCTTTGTAGTTCCTCTTCCAATTCAAGAAGCCTTGAATCAGAAGATAGGGAGCGTCCGTTATAGGTAGCCAAGGTCAGCATCAAATGGCAGCCTAGTCCGGTCCTCCGGGGATTCTTAGCACCCTCTGCCTTCATGTCGCACTGGCCGCTGCCTTGGCCAGGTACATTCCAGCTGCCGGAGACTGAGGGCCAAGATTTAAGTTGTAGAGTCATTTTGGAGGTGTTTGGCCATAACTCACCACGCTGGCCAAGCGGGTTGGTGAGTGTGGGATAGCATTTCCTCTGATCCCGATGGTATAGTTATACCGCTATTGGCGGTCGCCAGAGCCCCTTTTTTATCTGCACAGAAAACGAGTTTGGAAAAAGTGACTAAACTCCTAATAAGATCAATTTGTGTGCTAGAAATTTATTTTCCAAAGCACTAATAAATGTCTGAAAATGATACTTAAATTGGAATCCTGTAATAGTCTTGTGGGTTTTCTGTGTTTATGTTACAGCATTGGTTTTGTTTTGATGTGATTCTTGGTATTTTAATCAAAATTGCTTGCTTTTCAGCGTGCTTTGTAGTAATCTGAAATAAGTCATGGAACTCAAATTTGGCATTGCCACATCGCCGCAGAAACTTTCAGTATACACATGTATTGGCTTTCCATTGCAATGGGACATTATGGTCCTTGCTGCTTTCTCGTCTTCCTGGAGAAACTACTGTCAATTGTTATTATGAGACATAAAAATCAAGTACTAACAAAAATTTGCCTTTTAAAATCGTGTTTTTGTAGTAGAGTTGCACAATTTGTTTTACTATTCGTTTCTTCCAGAAGTGTTTTGGATGGCCAGGTATCCAGAAAAATCAGGTGGCACTAAAAGCAATGTACTTTGCTCAATACAATAAAAAGGGAAGTGTATGGTGGAGGAAGGGGGCAAAATTTCATTTACATTCTGTCTAGTACCTATAGCTCTTAAGCTCGTCCTTCTTTGCAGAAATCTACTAATATGTAGCTTATGGCAATTTCTACCCAAGCTTGGGATAAATAGCCCCTAGACTCAGTTGCCAAAGAATTCTCTTTATTATCCGCCCCGGCGGCGCGGTCTAAGGCGCTGGCCTCTGATCATTCGTCCATAAGGGGTCCGGATTCGAATCCCGGTCAGGCATGGATTTTGTGTTTGTCTTACGGCACTGGCTCTCTCCCTTCCCTGGAACCAGTGACCCTAAATTAGGGATGGGCGACTGCTTATAGCCCATTGAGTTGAACACTGTGGTCGTTAAACCTCCAATCAAAAAAAAAAAAAAATTCTCTTTATCAGCTAGGAAGTGTAAGAAAAGTCTCGTATGCTAAAACATACAAAATTTTCTTCCTCTGTCTTTTCCTCCCATGGCGGGTTGAGTCCTGCAAAGATGACTATGCACCCTTGAGAGGGTTACTGGCAAATTAATGCAGCTGTTTGCCATTCCTCTGCTGCATACGGATAAGGGACAAAGTGAGTCCGGGGCCAATTTCACAGGGAACCATCTACGCATTCATGTCCCCAACCACAGGAAGCCTGGAAGACCCCTGAAAAGTCGCAAGCTAGATGGCCAGCAGAACCAGGATTCATACAAAATTACGTAAATGTAATTTTGCAAGAAATTTCATTCTATTTCTCTCATAATAATTTCTCTCGCCTGAACCCAAACTGTAGTTCATATACAGTGGGCTTGACCCATCTCAGTACTCGTGACTACTTATTGGCCCCAGAGTTGCCCATAGTAGTTGTTAAACCCTGAAATGAATTAAAAAAAAAAAAAAAAAAAAAAAGATGTCTTCCACGGGTAGAAAAGTGGTTGCAGTCACCAGAGTTGAACATTCACTCTTACTAAAAATGTTTTATACTGAGATCTATTCCATGGTAGATGTATTAAATACCTATCTTTTTGTTTTTTTGTTCAGCTCTCATTTGATACTGATATTATATAGAAATGCTAATGTTTACACACCTGCAATCATTTTCTTAAATATGTACGCACAAAAGTTTGTGACAATTAAAAAGGCAAAATAATTTTAATATCAAAAGAGAGCTAAACATAAAAAAGATAGATTCATATTACATTAGGTTTCTGGTGATTAAAATGGAAAAATACCTTTTTTCATAGCACATAAAATATTTTGTTACTTTAATTCCAACATAATCTTAACATTTACAGTGAGCTAGTAAAACATCCAACCTTTTTACCAGCAGGTTTGGGCAATTTCCTTGGATGTAAGGTTTGATGATGCGCAACATCACAGCCTCTCCTTGATAAATGTCAACCCCGCCTTCTCGTGGTGCATCCTGTTCCCACTAAAGGGGCTCTGATGACCGCCAATAGCAGTATAACTATACCATCGGGATTAGAGGAAATGCTATCCCACACTCACCAACCCGCTTGGCCAGCGTGGTGAGGTATGGCCAAACCCCTCCAAAATGACTCCACAACTTAAATCTTGGCCCTCAGTCTCCGGCAGCTAGAATGTACCTGGCCAAGGCAGCGGCCAGTGCGACATGAAGGCAGAGGGTGCTAAGAATCCCCGGAGGACCGGATTAGGCTACCATTTGATGCTGACCGTGGCTACTTACAATGGACGCTCCCTGTCTTCTGATTCAAGGCTTCTTGAATTGGAAGAGGAACTACAAAGGATCAAGTGGGACATCGTCGGGCTAAGTGAAGTAAGGAGAAAAGGAGAAGATCTCATTGAACTGAAAAGTGGACATCTCTTCTATTTTCGTGGGACAGACACTGGCAGAACTAGTGGTGTTGGATTTATAATAAACAAGAAACTGAAGGATAAAGTTGTAGAAGTTGAAAGATCCTCTGACAGAGCTGCACGACACGTTATCCAACTCTCGAGAAGATACCAGGCTCAGATTATTCAAACTTATGCACCCACCACAAGTCATCCTAAAGAAAAAATTGAAGAATTTTATGAGGAAATTCGTCATCTAAAGAATAAAGGCAAGCAGCACTTGTAGATAATTATGGGAGATTTCAATGCAAAAATAGGGCAACAGAATGAAACTTTAGTAGGTAAATTCGGTCACCGCAACAGAAACCAGCGTGGAAATACTCTCATAGAGTTTACAGAGGCAGAAGGGTTTTTCATCATGAACTTTTTCAAGAAAAAGCCACACAGGAAATGGACATGGAGACATCCAAATGGGCGACAAGTGAAATTGATTTTATTATGTGTAACAAAAAAATTGTCATAGAAGACTGCGGTGTTCTAAACAAGTTCAACACAGGTAGTGACCATAGATTGGTGAGATGTAAGATGCACCTCAACCCTAAACTCGAATGTGGCAAGTTCATAAGACAAACAAAATGTATTAACATAACCAGCCTTAAAAAACACCATAATACCTTCAAGTTGGAACTGAAGAACAGATTCTCTGGTTTAGAAGGCCTAACATCGGAAGAAGTGGATATTTCTGAAGTAAACAGAAAAGTAACCAAAACTCTTATGAAAACAGCAACAAAATTTGCTGGGTCTAAGCACAAGTTGCATGTGAACAAATTATCAGAAAAAAACCAAAATGTTGATGCAAAAAAGAAGAGAGATGAGGACAACTAAAGAAGATGTGACTTCCAATGTGGAATATGTATAGCTATGCAAGACAGTACGAAAAAGTATCATTGAAGACGTAAAGAAATTCAACTGTGAACTAGTGAGGAAAGCAATTGAAAACAACCAAAGCTTAAAGATAGCAAAGGGACATCTCAGTAAGGGAAGAAAACAGATTATGGCACTGAGAAAAGAAGATGGTTCTGTTACAAGAAATGGATGTGAAATTTTGACAAGAGTGAAAGATTTCTACTCCAAATTATATGAAAGGGATGATACATGTACTCCAGACATCAGGAAAAGTACCAGTACCAGAGTTCTTTCAGTCCTCCCAGCAGAAGTTGCACATTCAATCATGAACATGAAGTGGGGAAAAGCTCCAGGAGAAGATGGAATTACTGTAGACATCATACAAAGAAGCAAGTGGACAAATTGAAACAGTACTCGCCCAAGTTTTCACTCAATGCCTTAATGAAGGGAAGATTCCTGAGGATTGGAACAATGCTACAATGATCCTGCTACATAAAAAGGTGACATTGAGGATCTCAGGAACTACAGACCTATCAGCCTCCTATCAGTGGTTTATAAAATCTCCACTAAAGTTCTTTCACACCGCTTGAAGGTAACACTGGACATGGCTCAACCAAGAGAACAAGCTGGATTCAGGAGTGGCTACAGCACTATTAATCTTATCTATGTACTGAGAGAACTAATTAAAAGAGCAAGGAAATATGAACTTCCATTGTGCATGGTGTTTATCGATTATGAAAAGGATTTTGATTCGGTGAAACCATCAGCATTTACAATGGCTTTGAAATCCTGCGGTATTGAAGATGTATACATTACTATTATTAATAACATCTATGAAACTGCAAGTGCAAAGATTCTTCTGTTTGAAAATACAACACACATAAAAATTGGAAAGGGAGTGAGACAAGGTGACACCATATCTCCCAAGCTCTTTAATGCCACATTGGAAACTGTCTTTCAATCATCGAACTGGGAAAACAAAGGGATAAAGATTAGTGGAGATTATATAACTCACCTTGATTTTGCTGATGACGTAGTCATTTTTGCAACTACCCCATCAGAGCTGCAGAGTATGATCCAGGAACTTGCTGACAAGAGTAAAGAAGTGGGATTAAAAATGAACTTTCAGAAGATAAAAGTGATGTACAATGCCTTTACAAGAAATGAAGAGTTATCGATTGATGGAGAAAAGCTGGAGATAACCAATACCTACATTTATCTTGGACAGCAGATATCAAGTGAGGGTCACATTGATGAAGAAATTAATCAGCGTATAAAACTTGCCTGGAGAGCTTTTGGAAGAAACAACATAATTTTCAAGAGCAATATGCCATTATGTCTTAAAAGAAAAGTGTTTGATCAATGCATCTTTCCAGTGCTTATGTATGGTGCAGAGACATGGAGCTTAACTAAAAGAGACATACAAAGACTGCAGACAACTCAAAGATGCATGGAGAGATGCATGCTTGGTGCAACCAGGAAGGATAAGAAGAGGAACTTGTGGATCAGAAAAATGACAAGAGTGGAGGACATCATGACCAGAGTAAAATCCCTGAAGTGGCAATGGGCTGGACATATTGCCAGAATGAAAGACATCGATGGATAGCTGAAATTTTAGATTAGATTCCAAGGGACAGGTGAAGACCCAGAAGAAGACCACATGTTAGTTGGGTGGATGAAATTCGAAAGAATGCGGGAATAACATGGAGGAGACTGGCACAAACAGACCGTTGTGGAAGAAGCTTGGAGAGACCTTCGTCCTGCAGTGGATTGATAATGGTTGACAATGATGATGATGCAGCATCTGGTAGTACTTTCAGAATGTAATATCCAGGCTGGTTGTTAAATTGATGCTGCCATTGTCTGGATATAGACATGATTTTGACAAATGCATATTTTTTATTTTATTCATTAAAAATAGCTTGTAATATGATTAAAAAATCATGTTATCCTTTGTGGAAGATCTTTTAATCGGAACCCAATGATTTCATCAATATGTTGTGTTAAGGATATGTGTGAAATTTCCATTCATGCGACTTATTTTAAGTTATTATACTGTTTAAATTGATGTCAAATAGTTACTTATGTACCATATTCAAGATGTGGAATACTGCCCTGGATGTTGAGTGGTTACAGGTGTGGACAACTGGCTAATCGTCTGAGTTTGGGCCAGGGTTGAAATGGTTCATGTGATAAAATGGTTGTCCTTCCCTTAGAAATATCTCTAAATTAGAGACAAGTGACTCCTTAAATGCTGATAGGAATCATTTAGTCCCAAAACAAAAGTGGAAGGAAAACTACACACACACACACACACCCTTTTTTTTTTTTGGTGAGCGTTTGAAACCATGTAAACGTAAAATGTTGCAATATGAAATGTTATTTAATATGTATATTTGCTTTGGTTGGTAAGGTCTACCTCTCTTGCATACTGTTTTTTTTTTTTTTTTTTTTTTATAAAGTTTGCAATCTGTCAGTATAACTCATTTTCTATGATTATGGAGGTACAGTGGAACCTCAGCTGTCAAGCATAATTCATTCCTAAAGACTGTTCGGAAACTGATTTGTTTGAAAACTGAAACCATTTTCCCATAAGAATTAATGTAAAATGAATTAATCTGTTCTTGAACCCCAGATGATTGCTTATTTAAACCTTTATAACAGTACTTCATCCGTAAAATTGCATACAAGAACAATGAAAATTCATAAAATCTTACACAGAAAGAATAAACGCAATAAATAGATAAAACATAGATGAAAATGTAACTTCACTTTACCAGTATGGAGGAGAGTTGATGGCATAAGTAGAAGGTGGTAAGGAAGGGGAGATATGTTATTGTTTGGAAGGGGAGTCCCCTTCCATGAAAACATCAGGTAACTATCCTTCTTGGGTTTTTTCTCCTTCTCGTCTTTTGGTGCCACTCGACTCTGCTTGAGACTCACTGGTTTCTCTGTCTCACTAAAAACCTGTCCAATGAGATTTGTTTTTGCCTGCATTTTAAAATGTTTCTGAAGTGAGACTTGGCATTGCCATTGAAAAGGTTTATGATGCGGTTTTCTACAGCTTTCTCAGGGTGATATCTTTCCACAAAACTTTGCATTTCATACTCCCATTTTTTTAAAACTTTACTAAACTCCCCATTTCATACACATTTCACTGATCAAAGAACTAGGAACATCCTCTCTTCCTTCTCAGTCTCTGAAGACATTTCGTCCACTGTCTCTTGCTGCTCCTTCTGAAGGTGTTCCAGTTCTTTCGTGGTGAGCTCATTCCTGTGGTCCTCCACATCAGCATTGTCAACTTCCAAGCCTATGCTTTTGCCCAGAGACACAATATCATTGACAACAGCAACAGACTCTGACTCAAAACCCTCAATGTCTCTGTTTGCTACACAGTCTGGCCACAGTTTCATTTAGGCTGAGTTCATGGTCCTGTAAGTCACTTGCCCCCCAGGCTTTGTTAATGATACCTAAGCAGTGGAGGATTTTGAAGTAATTTTTCCAGAATTCTGTGAGTGCTAATTCTGTGTCAGAGGTCACTTCAAAACACCTTTGAAACAGTGCTTTGGTGTAGAGTGTCTTAAAGTTTGAAATGACCTGCTGGATTAGTGGAGTTGTGGATTAGGATTAGTGGGTGGATTAGGATTAGTTTGAAACAGTGCTTTGGTGTAGAGTGTCTTAAAGTTTGAAATGACCTGCTGGATTAGGATTAGTGGGGCAGGAACTTCAGTGTGATAAAACCAGACTCCTCCACCAACTCATCCTCCAAGCCTAGAGGGTGAGAAAGAGCATTGTCCATCACAAGAAGGCATTTTATTGGCAAATTTTTTTCTTGAAGGTATTTTCTCACATTTGGGGCAAAGACTTCATGGATCCATTCAATAAAAAATTCTGTGGATACCCAAGCCTTACTATTAGCCCTCCTACAATTTACTTTTCATCATGTTATTTTTCTTAAACACCCCTTGGATTCTCAGAGTAGTATGCAAGCAAGGGCTTGACCTTGATCTCCCAACTTGCATTTCCATATAGAAAAAGAGTCAGCCTGTCTTTCATTGGATTGTGTTCTGGCAATGCTTTTGCCTCCTGAGCAATGTAGGTCCTCCTTGGCAATTTTTTCCAAAATAGGCCAGTTTCACCACTGTTGAACACTTGTTGGGGAAGAAAACTCTCAGTTTTTACATAGTCACTAAATTCTTGCACATATTTCTTAACAGCTTCTTGGTTCGAACTCCCAGCCTCCCCATGCCTAACCACACTATGCATGCTACTTCTCCTCTTAAATTTCTCGAACTACCCTCTAGTAGCTTTTAACACATCAGTGTCATCACTTATACCAGGGGTTTTCTTTATCAGGGCGTCATGTAATCGCCTCACTTTTTCATAAATTACAGCCTCAGAAACACTATCGCCAGCTGTTTCTCATTTATCCAAATCAGCAACAATTTTTCCATTTCTTCAATCGTCTGTGATCTTTGTTTAGTGAGAACTTTCACTCCTTTTGCAACATCAGCTGGCTTGGTCACCCCTTTATTTTTGATTATAGTACAGATTGTTGATTTCACCATTCCAAACTGCATAGCAAGATTCAAGACACTAATGCCATTTTCATGTTTGGACATGATTTCATTTTTCACCTCTATTGTGGTTCTAAAAACCAGGGGGTGCAGAATATGTCCGAACACGCGAACAAGGTTCGGGGGAAATTAAGGCAGCTCTGGGGAAAGTTTGCCCATGGGTAAAATAATGGTAGTAATAATAAAACGAAAAATTGAGTTATTAACAACGAATATAGCGTGAAAAATAGGAATAATTTACTTCACAGTAATCAGGTAATCATTTTGAACTGACGCACGCAAATGATTAACCGAGCCTAAACGACTTTACTAATGCCAAGGCGGAGACAGCGTGGCGCGAGTAACAAGTACGACGGAACCACTAGTCACGCTAATAAACATTTCCGAAACTAATGGGCCACCCCGGTGGCACGGTGGTCTAAGCGATGGCTTCTGATCATTCCTCCGAGATGGGTCCGGGTCCGAATCCTATTGAGGCATGGATGTTGTGTTTGTCTCATGGCGCTGGTTCTCGCCCTTTCCTGGAACCAGTGGCCCTAAATTAGGGACGGGCGACTGCTTATAGCCCACTGAGTTGCTCTAAGTGATCGTTAAACCTACAATAGAAAAAAATAATAATAATGGCAGCGAATATGTCAGAGGTGCTGATTTGAAAAATTATTGGGGGGTCCGGATATTTTAAAGTGAGTGACCCATGCATTTTGCAAAGGATTTAAGTCAAATCTTAATTTCATTCGGTAAAATTATCTGGCACAATTAGATGCCTGGAATGCTAGGATGAAATAAATTGTAGTTAATTACAGAATTTTTTAGTTGTTTATTTTTCAGCCTACCTGCCCCGGGTTACTTCTTGATTCGCCTATTCTTCGTACGTCGAAAGTTAATAGGTTTCGCCATTTTAGGCGAGGAAAGAATTCTTGATTCGCCTATTCCTGTCTCGCCTAAAACTTTCACTTGCTAGAGAGGGGAGGGATTCACCTGGAGCAAACTTCTTGATTTGCCTACTCTTGTTTTGCCTATTCCTCTTACGTCGAAAGTTAATGAGTTCCGCCATTTTAGGCAAGGAAAGAATTCTTGATTCGCCTATTCCTGTCTCGCCGGAAACTTTCACCTGGATCACTAAATTTTTCATGCGTAAAAGAACAGAAAAAGGAACATTTTCTTTTTGTGAAAAAAAAGCTAGTTATTCATTGGAATAAATATTAGTTTTTTTGTTTTTTGAAATTTTTAAGTAATAGGCTTAAGGATAGTTCTTGATCATCGACATGTGCTCTAATAATCCTCTAAACTTGTATGAAAATCCGCTACAGTTTTGGGGAAAATTTCAGACAAAAAAAAAAAAATGTGTTCTGGGGAAATATTGGGCCCTAGACATTTTCTGCACCCCTGCTAAAAATTTTCCTTCTCACTTTGCTGCTATCACTATCCTTCTTCGGCCCCATGGTGGCTTATCCTGATATATAATTTGCTAGAGCCCACTTCCTCCTTCGTGCCACTTTTTAAGTCATCATAGCAACAACCGAAAGAAAAATGTTGGTGATGTCACGCTTAACTTTTCGTGTAGGTGAAGTCATCACCTGCCCACAGTCCATGCGTTTATCACTTTGTTTTGTTGTCATAGCAACAAAGAACACAGCTGCTGGTGTGACGTCATCTGATCCAAATCATTCTCACATGACGTCAGAGGTGTGTCACATCACACGGTCAACTCTTTAGTGATACGAAAACTTTACATCAAGAATTTTGGTTCACTGCCTTAACCGCTGTTTAGCCATCTGTATGTGGCAATGTCAAGAGTACAACGATCTCATGACGCCAAGATAAAAATAGTTCACGGAAAAGAACAGGGGAAATTGATACAGGGTTCACAGTCAGTGTATACCAAAAATGTTATGTACAAGAAAGTGTTGACGAAATAGGGACTAAAGTGAAAGACTATTAGGAAGTACCAATCACTCACCCTAAAGATCATGGTAATCTCCATTGACAACACATTTCCAACACGTCAATGATTGACGTGTTGGAAGTGTGTTGTCGATGGAGGTTACCATGATCTTTAGGGTGAGTGATTGGTACTTTCTAATAGTCTTTCATTTATGAATTGCACATAAACTATGCGCACTTTGCAGGAGTTTAATACCTTAAAAGTGCAAATATAATAATAGGGACTAAAGGTTTTACAAAACACATAACAAACAAACAGCCTGTCTTATCAAATTCCATAACCGACTGCTTGGGAAATTTTCAGAAAGCTGTAAGCCAACATCGCCATCAATTGACGTGGAACTCAAAAACTCAATAAATAAATGCCAATAATTTCTGTATCATAAATTTTATTTTTCCCCCAATCATTATTGATGGGCTTTCATCAAGTTTAATCATGATTAATAAAAAAAAAAAAGAAATCAAGAAAAGACATTGCAAATTCGAGCAGGAGTCTGCACTGAGTGGAGGCTACAGCGTATGTGACACTTTCCTGCTGTACATCTCAGCCCATGGAGCATGTGGTTGCCCATTTGCCTGTTTGGGAACCAAGATTCTGTTCAGAAACTGGTGCATTTTTGTTCGGAAAATGTGTTCGGGAACTGATTTGTTTGAGATGAGAGTCGTTCGACAACTGAGATTCCACTGTATATTGAATTTCGTAGCACTGCATCATGAGTCCCCCCCCCCACACCTGTTTTTCTGATAAATTTGTGAGTCATTTGAATCTTTAAATGACTTATTGTGATGCGTTTTAGTGTGTCAGTTTGTTTCGGTGGTTTTTGTCTTTCACTAATATTTATCATGTTTGCAAGCTGCCTTCATTTTTCATGCCCATTCCAGAATACAAATATTTTTTTCTGAATCTTCTGCAGATCTGTTAGAGATGAGAGCTGATCATGTGACTGACACTAATAAAACTGCTGGTAAATTTGATCCAGCATTCCATTTAAATAAAAAATATGGTAATATATTTTTCTTTGGTTAGTTTGTTTTACAGTATATGTAGACTGGTTTGTGGAATACATTTTGTGTTATACTCTGATTCTTATCACTTTAAATTTATACATAGCTATTTGAGAACCTGAGGTTGTCTTGCAATAAAGAAAATGTTAAGTAGTTTTACATAAAGATATTAAGTAGTTTTAAAGTTACTGTGTTGTAGTGCATATATTGCATACACTGAGAAGTTTAAGGCATTTAGCCTTTATAGCTTTCTGGAGGAGGTTGTGAAAAATTCCTTTCTATAGTCTTTATATTTATGTTTATATCCATATTTTTAATCAGGTAGGTACATCAGTTTGGGGGATTAGCCTACAGCTGACAGTTCTAGTTGGTCCTTCAACCTAAGGATTCTGGAACAAAACCCAGTGAGTTAGGGTCTTTTTGCCAATGTCACACAGAACTAGCTGGCACCTCTCCCAAGATTCACAGAGGCCTTTGTTGCTGTTCTGTGTGCCATTGTTCCCACGGAGCATCCCGAGGAGGCAAACCCATCTCAAAAGTGAGTTGCAGAGTATGCTGTCCCGGATGTTTGAAGTTAGCATGAAGTTCAAACTGAGTATAAATAAGGGAAAAACCAAAGTTATGGTTTTTGAGAGAGGAACTGGTAGTAAGTACTGAATGTGATATAAGTCTAAATGACACAGTGATTGACCAGGTGAATGAGTTTGTGTATTTAGGAAGCATGTTTGACAGAGAGAACAAATTGGATGGTGAAATTAGTAGGCAAGTTAATTCTTCATTGAAAGTCATGGCTGCTTTGGGAGGTTTTCACAGGAATGATGGGTTGCCAAGAGAGTCCCGCATGGCTTTGTATGAAAGTGTAATTGTTCCTACTCTGATGTATGGCAGTGAAACCTGGGTACTACAGAAGAAACGTAGGAGACGTTTGTCTGCTGGAGAAATGCATTACTTACAGGGAGTTTGTGGCAAGACACGTTCTGATTGTGTGAGGAATGAAGATGTGCTGCAGTTGTGTAATGTGAAGCAGAATGTTGTTAGCAAGGTAGGGACTGATATGTTTCGGTGGTTTGGCCATGTTAAAAGAATGAGTGATGAGATGCTTACTAAGAAAATATTTTTAGCCCAAGTGGCAGGAAGGAAAGGCAGAGGGAAGTCATGGGAGGATCAGATTCTTGAGTGTCTGCACAAGAAAAAGTTTATGAGCGTGAAGTATAGAAGATCTTGTGTACAGCGTGTCATGGATGTCAGTGAAGCCTGAGTTGTATGTCAAGATCTCTGTAAATGGAGAAGTTTGATATGGCAGCAGTAAGTAAAAATTATCTGGTAGTTTGTGGAGCTACCCTCTGAATCTCAGAGATCATAATTTGTATGTTGTATGTACAAAATCACTAAGTTGTTCTTATATGTGTCTATATTGTTATGAATATGTTTATAAACTTTGTTCTTTATATTTATGAAGTGTGTAATTCACTTTTTCTGATGATTCTACAATTCCGAAATTTTGTATTTGGTGATATTTTGGCAACTGCTTGGGCGGCTGAGGGGTCAAAGGTGAGTAGTCTCCATTAGGCCTGGGTCAGGTAAGGCATGGGTGGTGAACTTGTTTCATGACAATGGTTCCATCCTTTCTGTGGAAGCAGTGGCTTTAAATTACTGATGGGTGACTACGTATAACCATTCCTGTCAACCTCTTGAGGTGATAACCTGTACATTGGTCCAATAAAAACCGTACAAAGACTAAATAACCCTTACACACAAAATTTATTACATAAATTTTACAAGCTCAACAGTTTTATAACAACAACTGATGTGCGTGTATTAATTTTTTGCATATTTAAGCAATTTAATCTGAGAGTGTTGTATTATATTCAAATCATGCATGTTTTGCTTTTTTACAAAATGTAATCAGTGGGTTTAAAGCCAATGAAACAAGTGTCAATGTTTATTTTACAATGTAAAAAAGATGTCAGTGTATCTGCATTCAGGGACTTCCTACAGCCTGTATGGATTTTCTACATCATGGAGAAAGATCTTTTACAGTCGGCATTATTGTGAGGCAAAGTAAGTAGTCACTGAATACTCACGTTACTCACGTAAGATTTGGGAAGCGGATGCCACCAGTATTTGTTCTCAGACTTATAATATTCAACCAGTAGCTACAAAAGCTCTTTTTCTGGCCACTGTCTATCAGTACAAGCACATAGATCATACAATAGTTATCAAACTCATCCTTTAGAGCTTCCTGATCAAGGTGTGGAGCAAAGGTGTCTGCTAATCTACAAATGTGTGTACTTCAGGCTGTTTTTGAGGGTTGGGTCAAGCACTTCAGGTCTTTCAGCACCTGATTTTCAAATGAAAATTTATCCACCATTTTTAGCACTACTGCTACATAAAAGTTTTTCACATCTACGAAAAATAGATTTTATCTGCACCATTAAGTTCCATTTCTTCCATTAATGTTCTATTGGAGAGGCCTACTGCTAGTGTGATGTCATCGTGCTGCACCTCGCGATTATTGAATTTGATTTGCCCCAAATCAGCCACTTGTTTGATTATGGAATATAATTATGTTAAGAGCTTTATGGAATAAAATTTTATTTAAAAATACAGGACAAAGGAACATCGCTAGAAAAAAAAACAAAAAACAACTATGGTTAAGGGAAAAAACTTTCACTCGTCCTAGTTCTATTTTCTGGAAATTTTTCTTCATTTTCGATCTTATATATTAAATGATGTTTAAACAATAATACAGTGCAAGGAAAACACCGCAAAAAAAACAAAAAACAAACAAACAACGAACTCGGGAGAATCCGTTGCTTTTTAAAAGCTTCCTTTGTCGAAATTTTTTTTTGTGCTTCCGATTTACGATTATGGGATAGATTTCTGTTCCGTTCAACTTTCGTTTTCGGAAAATTTTCCTCCGTTTTCAGTCTTAAATATAAACATTTATGTAACAAAATTATACTGAACCATACAGGACGAGGGAATATAGCGGAAAAGGAATTTAAGATTACGAGGCTGCGTCTAACTTCCGTTTTCGGAAGTTGTTACCTCCGTTTTCAGACTGAAACACAAGGAAATAAAATGATATTTAGCAATATCGGAAAAGAAAACATCGCGAGAAAAAAAAAAAAAAAACATTTCGGGAGAAATCTTCACTCTGTCTCACTTCGTTTCCGGAAAGTTTTGAAGACAATTTCGTCCGAAGACGAAAAACTTACATCCATGATCGGAAGTCCGCAAGAGGAGCTTCAATTGGGTTCCGGGGATATTATTTTTGTCTGTAGAACCAAAATAAAATCTGTGACGTACTCGCCCGTCGCTTCGATTCAGCTACGGTGGCGTGAGCCATGGAATGAACCTAAAACGTTTGGTATTATATCCGCAAAAAAGTTTTAGAATAGGGCCAGTTAATGTAAATAATTAACAAAAAAGGCTTTTCAGAGATAAAAAAACAACAACAACGTACAAAACATTTTACGGCCGTACACGTACGAAAATGTAAAAAAAACGTACAAAGTACGGGCAAACCATACAGGTTGACAGTTATGGTATAACCAAAGCTGTCTCGAGTACTAGGGCTAAGCCTCCACTTTTATTTGCATTCAGAGTGTGGTATATGTATTCTATTCCTGTGTACAGAGAACCAGGGGTGCAGAACATGTCCGGACGTGCGAACAAGGTTCGGGGAAATTAAGGCAGCTCTGGGGAAATATTTGCCCCGTGGTAAAATAATAATAGTGATAATAAAACAAAAAATTGACTTATTAACAACGAATATAACATGAAAAATAGGAGTAATTTACTTCAACGCAATCAGGTAATCATTTTGAAAAATGTGTCGTTATGACGTACTGCAAGCTGCCGCTCGCAAACGATTCACCAAGCCTAAATGACTTTATGCCAAGGCAGAGACAGCATGGCATGAGTAAAAAGTACAATGCAACCACTAGTCATGCTAATAAACGTTTCCAAAACTAATGAGCCGCACCGGCGGTGCAGTGATCTAAGCGATGGTGTTCGAGATGGGTCCGGGCTCGAATCCTGATGAGGCATGGATGTTGTATTTGTCTCATGGCACTGGCTCTCACCCTTTCCTAGAACCAGTGGCCCTAAATTAGGGACGTGCGACTGCTTATAGCCCACTAAGTTGCTCTAGGTGATCGTTAAACCTCCAATAGAAAAAAAAATAAAAAATAATGGCAGCAAATGTGTCATAGGCACCGATTTGAAAAATTATTGGGGGTTCCGGACATTTTAAAGCGAAATAACCCATGCATTTTTCAAAGGATTTAAGTCAAATTTAAATTTTATTCTGCAAAATTATCTGGCACAATTAGACACCTGGAATGCCAGAATGAAATAAATTTTAGTTAATTACAGAATTTTTTAGCTGTTTATTTTACAGCCTCTGCCCTGGGTTACTTCTTGATTCGCCTATTCTTTGTACATCGAAAGTTAATGGGTTCCGCCATTTTAGGCGAGGAAAGAAGTCTTGATTCGCCTAAAACTTTCACCTGCTAGGGGGAGAGATTCACCTGGAGTACTAAATATTTCATGCGTTAAAAAAAAAAAAAAGGAAAAAAGGACAATTTTTTTTGTAAAAAAAAAAAAGCTAGTTATTCATTGGAATAAATATTAGTTTTTTTTTGTTTTTTTTTCAAATTTTTAAGTAATAGTCTTTAAGGACAATTCTTGATCATCGACATATACTCTAATAATCGCTTAAACTTGTATGAAAATCCACTGCAGTTTTGGGAAAAATTTCAGACAAAAAAAAAAAAAAAAAAAAAAAATGTGTTCTGGGGAAATATTGGGCCCTGCACATTTTCTTCACCCCTTCAGGGAACTGATATTCTTGCATCTTTTTGTGCTATTAGATTGTGCATAGTTTTTATGATAAAAGAAAAATGAGCTATGCCCGCAGTTACAGATATTACTACACCTGTGTCAGGAATTATTTGTTCTTTGTAGAAATTGGGTGCAACGAACAGAACTATTGACATAAAACATAATAAATAGCCTTGTAGTTTTCCTGTATTATTGTAAAATGTAATTTTTTCTAGTTATAAAGTGAAATTGGAATCTGTAATGCCACTTTAAATTTATCAATCATATTTTTGTTAAATATAAGTTTCTGTGTTTTGAGAAGGTAAAGGAAATATATATGTGTGCATACTGCTTTTTTTTAATGTTCTGAAAATAAAGGTTGTCATATTTTTCTGTGTGTTTCAGATATAAAGTAGAAATAGTAATGGAGGACATCTTAGCAAAAATATTAAAGGATTCATCTCCTGGCAAGCATGCTTTGATCAGAAAGTTATGCTTGGAAACTCAAGGTTAATATATTATGCATTCGATTTTTATTTACTTAATATATTTTAGAATGAAAAAACCATGAGGAATAACCACTCACTCACCATAAAGATCATGGTAACCTCCAATGACCACACACTTCCAACATGTCATTCATCGTGATGTAACTGGGCTTCCACAGGTTTACAGACTTCTTGCTTACGCTTCTTATTTTCGGGTGTGAAACATCGTTTTTTTTTTTTCCTTTGCCTTATAAGATGTTACTATAATGCTTGTCAATTCGATAAAAATCACACATACAACTCATTCATACAATTCAAGTAAAAACTATGTACATAAACCTTACATTCACAGGTGATTAAACCTTGGTCAACTCTAATTATGGAACTCCTCCTTCTGTTTCACAACCTCTGCTACTCCCACTGCAAGTGTCACACCCATTCAGCCCCGCACATCCAATCCTCTAGTACTTTCGACAGGTCCCTGTCATCTTCAGGAGGCAGGTGTGTCTCACCCGCCCACCACAGCTCAAGTGAGCAGAGCCATCGAGGCCTGGGCTCCAGTCGCTATCTCTGAATCGTTGTGTCTCTGGCGCCATCTATTGTCCCTGCTGCTCTTTTTTCCCTCTTTCTTTTTACGCTGCTGTTCAATTTTTATTAGGGCTTTCCATTGTTCGTTTAGGTTACTTGGCTCATTAATGTTGCATAATCTTGATCTGTTTTTTTCAATTAACACTGATTCTGCAATTCTTAACTGCTTTTCGTTTTTACAGCTCTTAATAATTTTAATATCTTCAAACCTTGGACATTTTTAATTTTCCATACAGTATTGGGTCAATGCTGTCTTAGCCTCTTTTTTATTCCAATTATTAATATGCTGGTTCAATCTATACTTTAATTTATTCTTGGTGCTGCCTATATATGACACAGGTGGTTGCTGGTTTATTGGGATTTCATAAATTCCTGCTCTATCTAATTGGCTAATTTTTTCATTTTTAATCACTAAATTTTTTACAGTAAGTACCTGATTTCCTACCTGTATGCCATACTTGCCACAAACTTTATTAATTTCTGCTGAAACATTTTCTATATATGGTATTGCTCCCACATATTTTACAAGTTTTTTTATCAGTCTTGACCTTATTGTAACCTTGAGTTACTTCATAAATCCATTTTTTTAATACCTGTTTAGGGTATCCAAAAGCATATGCAATTTTTTCAATATATTCAATTTCTTCCTTTCTATACTGTTCAATTGATGAATGTGTTAAACTTCTTTTAATTAGTGTTTTAACACTATTTCTTTTATGTGTTAATGGATGTGATGACTGAAATGGTATAAGTACTGGGAAATATGAAGATTTTCTATGCACTCTGAATTGTATATTCTCCTCTGTTTTAATAATCAAAACGTCCAAAAATGCCAAAGTATTGTCATGTTCTTGTTCTACTGTCAGTTCAATAGATGGATAAATTTCACTATACTTTTTTGTCAAGTCCTCAAGTTCATCATTTTTTAGCCTGGATAACAGAAAAATGTCATCAACATATCTGCAGTATATCAGTGGTGGATCCTCGAGTTTACTTATTATTTTTTCCTCAATGTCACTCATTATAATTTCAGCAAATAAAGTTGACAGTGGTGACCCCATAGGTCCACCATGATTTTGTTTGTACATCTTGTTGTTAAACTTAAAAATGTTATTTTCATATATGTACAATAAAATTTCTCTTAACTCCTCTATTTGTATTATTTTCATATATGTACAATAAAATTTCTCTTAACTCCTCTATTTGTATTGCATTCATTGTCTGTAGCACATACAATTTTTCAATAATTATTTCTATTGCCTGAGGTACTGGTGTGCTAGGAAAAAGAGCTCTCACATCCATACTAGCCATATGATATTCACTTAAATCTTGTGTAATTACTTTAATTTTCTCAATAAATTCGTATGTATTCTTCACAGTGAACCTTGTCTTCATGAACACAGGTGCCAAAAATTTGTAGATATTCTTTTCTAGTTTTATTAGTGGGGAATTCCTTTTTGATACAATCACTCTCATAGGTGTATCAGGCTTATGAGTTTTTATTTTTGCAAACATTTTTGGTATTCCAGTACCCATTGGTGGGTATGCTTTCTTTATTTCATCAGGCAAGGTGCTGTGATTTCTTATTCTAGCTAAGTACCTTACTTGAGATTCGGTTGGGTCTTTTGTTAGAATGCTGCAATTTAGTTCTTCTATAGCTCTATTCATTTTTAGATCATATTAAAAAAAATGGATTTATGAAAAAAATGGATTTATGAAGTAACTCAAGGTTACAATAAGGTCAAGACTGATAAAAAACTTGTAAAATATGTGGGAGCAATACCATATATAGAAAATGTTTCAGCAGAAACTAATAAAGTTTGTGGCAAGTATGGCATACAGGTAGGAAATCAGGTACTTACTGTAAAAAATTTAGTGATTAAAAATGAAAAAATTAGCCAATTAGATAGAGCAGGAATTTATGAAATCCCAATAAACCAGCAACCACCTGTGTCATATATAGGCAGCACCAAGAATAAATTAAAGTATAGATTGAACCAGCATATTAATAATTGGAATAAAAAGAGGCTAAGACAGCATTGACCCAATACTGTATGGAAAATCAAAAATGTCCAAGGTTTGAAGATATTAAAATTATTAAGAGCTGTAAAAACGAAAAGCAGTTAAGAATTGCAGAATCAGTGTTAATTGAAAAAAACAGATCAAGATTATGCAACATTAATGAGCCAAGTAACCTAAACGAACAATGGAAAGCCCTAATAAAAATTGAACAGCAGCGTAAAAAGAAAGAGGGAAAAAAGAGCAGCAGGGACAATAGATGGCGCCAGAGACACAACGATTCAGAGATAGCGACTGGAGCCCAGGCCTCGATGGCTCTGCTCACTTGAGCTGTGGTGGGTGGGTGAGACACACCTGCCTCCTGAAGATGACAGGGACCTGTCGAAAGTACTAGAGGATTGGATGTGCGGGGCTGAATGGGTGTGACACTTGCAGTGGGAGTAGCAGAGGTTGTGAAACAGAAGGAGGAGTTCCATAATTAGAGTTGACCAAGGTTTAATCACCTGTGAATGTAAGGTTTCTGTACATAGTTTTTACTTGAATTGTATGAATGAGTTGTATGTGTGATTTTTATCGAATTGACAAGCATTATAGTAACATCTTATAAGGCAAAGGAAAAAAAAAAAAAACGATGTTTCACACCCGAAAATAAGAAGCGTAAGCAAGAAGTCTGTAAACCTGTGGAAGCCCAGTTACATCACGATGAATGACGTGTTGGAAGTGTGTGGTCATTGGAGGTTACCATGATCTTTATGGTGAGTGAGTGGTTATTCCTCATGGTTTTTTCATTTATGAATTGCACGTAAACTATGCGCACTTTGCAAGAGGTTAATACCTTAAAAGTGCAAATATAATAATATTTTAGAATAATTTTGTTTGTTATTTCTCACTATAGAGCAACAGTTTAACAGGAAATGCAGATGTAAATGAAAACCAGAAATAATATTTAAGCAAGCACATGCTGTTATCATTTGATGATATTTTGCATCCACACTTTTTCTGTTAGCCCTCGTGATTGTTGACACTTCACATTGCTATTGTTATAATGCAATGATATTGTACATCCACGCTTTTTCTGTTAGCCCCTGTGATGTTTGTGAAACTTCATATTACTGCTGTTATCATGCAATGATATTGTACATCCATGCTTTTTCTGTTAGACTCTGTGATGGTTGTTACACTTTTACACTTCATATTACTGCTGTCTCCATGTTACAATATTGTACATCCACACAAGTGCTGATACTCCCTGACAGTGACATTTTGTATTACAGCTGTTGTCACGTGATGGTATTGTATATCTACACAATTTCTGTGGGTCCCTGTGATGGTTGTGACACTTCATATTACTGTTGCTGTCATGCAATGATATTGTACATCTACACATTTTCTGTTATCCTCTGTGATTGTTATGACACTTCATATTACTGCCTTTTCATGTAATGATATGTGTTACATCCACACTTTTTCTGTTAGTCCCTGTGATGGTTGTGGCACTTCATAGTAATGCTGTTATCATGCAATGATATCGTACATCCACACTATTGCTGATACTCCCTGACAATTAGTGACACTTAGAGTTACAGCTGTTGTTGTGTGATGTTATTGTACATCCACACAATTTTTGTTAGTCCCTGTCATGGTTATGACACTTCGTATTACTGCCGTTATCATGCAATGATATTGTACTTCCACACAATTTCTGATACTCCCTGACAGTGACACTCCATATTACTGGCATTATCATGTGATTGTATATTCACCCAATTTCTGTTAGCTCCTGTGACAGTTAGTGACACTCCTATTACTGCTGTTATCATGTGATGATATTGTACATCCACACTTTTTCTGTTAATACCTATTATGGTTGTGACACTTTATACAGACCTCGGCGCAAGTCACTTTTCTCACTATTTGTAACCTTTTTTTAAATTTGTCACTTTTTGTTACCTTTTTTAAAATTTGTCACTATTCTCACCTTTTTCTTAAGTGTTACCGTATTTTTTTTCAATTTAGCTATAGTTTTGCATTGCTGTTTTTTTACATCTAGGGGATTTTTGTCAGATGAAGAAAAATCCTGAAACAAAAATAAATTGTTTTGTTAAACACCCATCCCTGTCGAACACACACGAACACACGTGGGTGCGGTCACGAGTTGTAAGCGTGACTCACCACTCAGTGCAGCAGCAAGAGCGAGCTTCATTACGAAGCAAGGAGCTCCTCCGCTCTGAGGCAGTGATGCACACACTGCACCTCTCCCCGTAACGCTGCCCACAGCAGCCAGCAGGTTCTCTCAGGAATTTTTTCAAGTGGGATAAAAATGACAAAAGTTTATCTCCGTGGATTTTTCATGAAAATCTCTGAAATTTTGATCAATGCTATAAATCGCTAATAGGAATGAGCCCTCCAAATTTCACGTAAATCAATTAAAAACTTTTTAAACGGGCCATAATTTTTTTTTATTTGCTCTTTATCATGTGGCTGGCATGCCCAGAATTCGTAATCGGCATTTTACGGCTAATTTAAAAGCGTTTTTGTCAGTTCACTTGAAATTTTTAAGGTCATCATCTCCTAGCCAATTATAGTATATGTACAAATTTTAGCCAGTTACGTGAAGAATTCGGACGTCTTTGTAAAGCACGTCTTTTGTAAAAAAAGATTTATGTTATCGGTTTGTCCGTCCGTCTGTAGACACGATATCTCTGCAACTATTAGTCCGATTTGGAAAATTCTTTTTGCATTGGGAAGCTTCAAATATATGAATGATGATTGTTCATTTCGTTTTTTTTTTTTTTTTTTTACGATGTACAAATTCACCGCTAGAGGGCATAAATGCAGATGATGTCGAATTCAAAAATACATTTTATTCCACATATTTGCTTCTAAACATCCGATTGAAAAAATTCTTTCATCTTTCGATTCCATTTATGTCGAAGAGTAGTTTAGGAATAGTTGCTTTTTCAAATTACGCATAGATTTTCTGCTACGGGGCGTAAAAGTAAATTACGTTTTTCCCGATATCTCTTCTTCTACAACTCTAATTTGAAAAACGTTTTCTTTAGCGGATACAGCTCCTGATGAAAAATCTTTTGCATATAATTTCTAATTTTTGGTAAAGAATACTTTGGCCACCAGGGGGCGTAAGCATTAATTTTTGGTTTTGATGTATTTGCCATAAAATCTGAGCTTGTAAAATCTTGATTTAAGAAATTATTTCGTGGACCGATGCCACTTGTGTCGATAAACCTTTTTGGAGCATTTTCTTCTTAAAATATTCCATGGTTTCTCCGCCAGGGGCGTAGACGTATAACTTAGTTTTGTCAATATCTCGGCTTCTAATGGTCCGATTTGAAAAATTCTTTCTTTATTAGATAGTTTCCGGTGTGACATGTTTTTCATATAATTTCAAAATTTTCAAGTAATTCATAGACTTTTTCCTAGGGGCGTAAAGGTGAATTGCATTTCCCCTATATCTCTGTTTCTAAATCTCTGATTTGAAAAATTCTTTCTGCACCAGATACAGCTCCTGATGGGAAATCCTTTGCACATAATTTTTAATTTTTGTAAAAAATGGTTTGACCACCAGGGGCGTAAGTCTTAATTTCCGCTTCTGATGTATTTCCAGCAAAATATGAGCTTCTAAAATCTCGATTGAAAAAAAAAAAGTCATTTGTGGACCGATACTACTCATGTTGACAAACCATTTAGGAACATTTTCTTCATAAAATAATGCACGGTTTCTATGCCAGGGGACGTAGATGTATGTCTTATTTTTGTCAATATCTCTACTTCTAGGAGTACAATTTGAAAAATTTCTTCTTTGTTGGATAGTGTTTCCGATGCGAAATGTTTTCCCTATAAATTCAAAATTTACAAGTAAATCATAGACTTTCCGCTAAGGAGCGCAAAGGTAAATTGCGTTTTTGCACTATTTCTGCTTCTAAAACTCGGATTTGAAAAATTCTTTCTGTATCGCATACAACACCTGATGGAAAATATTTTTCATATAATTTCTAATGTTTGTTAAAGAATGGTTTGGCCACCATGGGGCATAAGTGTTAATTTCTGCTTCTGATGTATTTGCAGCAAAATCTGGGCTCCTGGAAACTCGACTAAAAAAATTTTTTTTTTCTTGGACTGATACTGCTCATATGGAAAAATCTTTTGCGAATTCTTTCTTCCTAAAATAATGCATGGTTTTCCCACCAGGGGGCGTAAAGGCACATCTTATTTTTATCAATAACTGTTTTTATAAAAGTCCGATTGAAAAATTCTTTCTGTGTTGGAGAGTGTTTCCGGTGCGAAATGTTTCTCATATAAATTCATATTTTTCTTCGCACAAGTCTGCAACCAGAAGACATAGCTCACGATTCCATTTACAGCAATATCTGAGGGATTAAAAACCCGATTGAAAAACTTCTTTCTTCTGTCAGATACCATTGTTTTCCATATCGGTTCCATTGACTTTGAATAGCTTTGATAAATTTAATTTGCGTCAGAATGGATTAAAAAGATGTGCTAATTACCCCCGAAAATTCGGTGTCATCTTTCTTGTTTTATCTAGTCTTGCCATGGGGAAAACTAAAGCGAGGAGGCGCTGTTGCTGGGAGCCAAGGAAGGAAGAAAGCCGGCAGTCTTTTCATGCTCTAGTTTTGATTGGTAGCTAGGCATTTTGTGTGTGCCTTTATTAGCACGTGGTTTGTAGAAAAGATTGTGCTTATCATATATCGTTGTTCAATTTTCGCTAAGTTGCGATGAACATACTTTTTACGTGGCTACGATATTCAAATTCGGTTGACATTAAATGTCTGTAAATACTGTTTCACACGTTATACAAGTTCAGCTATCGGGAGTTTGCAAAAGGACATTAACGTAGTATTGGCAATTGAAGTCAAGTATAATAATAATAAGTATCTATACTTACAATATTTATAGTGGCTGTAGGTGCTTCATATGTGCGTCATCCAAGAATGTGAATTCTTTCAATTGTGAAGTTAAAATTCATGATATTGTAAAATCTGCGCCAGATAAAATTAAACAAGATGAATTTTTTACAATGCAAAAAAATCCTTTAACATCGATGAAATAAGAAACTGAATTAAAACCTTGTTGAATTTTTTTAAAAACGAACTACAATCCTGAAGAGGAGACTATCTTGACCGCGAAGCATCCTGATACATAATGAAAACCAAAGATGAATTATACTTTTGCCAAAACCTCAAAAATAAACAATCTTGAAAAAGAAAATACAAACATACAAATCTCCCGAATGCGAAGCACCAAACTAGTTTCTGCTACAATTTATAGCCATCATCAGTGGTAGGTGCACGGACAATAGGATCACCGCACTCACTCGCTCAGGTATGCAGCCTAACCCCAATGTATGTTCAGCCCTGTCGTGTAGATATTTGCGCATCATGATTTAGGTTCAACTGCACATATCAATGGTGTCGCCATCTGTAGTCAAACAAAAATATACTAGTAGCTTTTACATAGAAATATTCAACTGTATTTTTTTAAGTAATATTTGATGTCACATGTTTTTTGTTAATATTTTTCCTCTTGAAATGTTTCCTCTCCTGTTCAATAAGGTACCTCCATGCAAAGTGAAGCTCCACTGGACTATTAACGTTACAGTTGTATCTTTTGGTTTTCTCAATGACTACAGCCTCGGAGGTTAGAATCTGGGCATGTGATCTATGTGATGTTAGAATTTTTGTGTTAGTCCAATCAGGAGTTACATGATTTTTGATACAATGTTGTATTAATGAAGTTTTTTCATCTTTTCTTGTCCAGTTCGTAATATGTTCATTTAATCTAGTCAAAAATCTTCTACGCGTACTTCCGATATATACTTTGTCTTTTTGGTTATCATCCGTAACTGTTGGAATAACATAATCTCCAGATTTATTTAGAATTGATCTATTATTAGTAGTAGTAAGTATGCTTCCATTGTCAATAACTGTTTCTGCGATGTTAATATTGTTGTTGTAACATTCTTTTTTTAAAATAGTACTAATAGGAGGTAAGTATGGAAATTTTCCATAATATTGCTGTATTTCTTTTTTAATGTTATTATTGAAACGATGTATATTGGCCGTAATGTTGTTATATAAAGATTTGACTAATCCTTTACTATATCCAAATTCTTCTGCAGTTTTTTCAATCCATTTTAGCTCTTTGATCTCCAGTTCTTTATTGGATGAGTGTGTCATTGCTCTTTTAATATAAAAGCGGAATGCTGCAGTCTTATATTTCCAAGGGTGTGTAGAATCTCTTGGGATAATTGCCTGTACATATGATGGCTTCCGGTATACAGAATATTCTATAATTCCGTTATCCTTTTGTATAGATATATCCAAGAAGTTTAGCTGGCCATTAACCTCAATTTCTTTACTAACCTGTATAGATTGATAACAATTGTTAAATTTAGCAATGAAATTATCCATTTCAAGATTGGAGTGCTGCCAAAATAGTAAAATATCATCTACATATCGGAGATATACATATGGTAAGTATATATTAGAATGATCTAATATACAGTTTTCAATATCTTGCAGAACGACTTCGGCCAGTAGCCCTGAAATTGGGGACCCCATAGGGGCGCCATATTGCTGTTTATAAATTATCCCATTAAATGTGAAATAATTATTATTTGCAACAAAAGATAATGCAGATACAATACTGTTTCTGACTTTATCAGTAAGATTTTCTTCATCCAATCTGGAATTAATTAAGTCAATAGCGACATCTGTTGGAGTATTGGGATATAAAGAGATGACATCTAAACTGGCCATTGTGAAATTGGAGGTTTTAATTGTTTTTAACTTGTTGGTAACTTCAGTAGCATTAGTAATACTGGCTTCATGGCTATTGTAGAATGGTTTGATGTAGTTAAATAGTGCTCTCTCTAAGTTAATAGTAGGAGATAAATTCTTATTAACAAATAGGCATAATAGGTTCGCCAGTCTTATGTGTTTTTATTTTACCAAAAATATTTGGTGTACAAGCACCTACTGGTGGAATACATTTGCTTTTAATAATTGTAGGTAAGTCACTGTGATTTTTTATATTAGCCAAGTTCCTAATTATACTGTCAACTGGGTCCTTATTGACTATGATGGCATTCAACTTATTGATTGCTTCTTCATCTTGTTATTATATTCATCTGTATTTAAGATGACAATCTGCTTAGATTTGTCCGCCATAATACACTTTATAGCAGGGTTATTTCTCAACTCCATTAGGGCTTCGCGCTCATATGTGATTCTTGTATTTTCATTGGTGTTGTACATGTTGTTGATAGCACAGACCATTTTAAATCTTGTAGGATTTTTATTTGCATTAGGCAATCTTTGGATGACGTTCTCAATTTGCGGAATGAGGTATTCTGTTTTTGGCACTTTTTGTCGATACGCAAACCTTATACCTCTTTCTAGTGCTTTCATTTGCAGATTTGATAGTTCTAAACTAGATTCATTAATATAAAGATTTTGATTATTAATCTCTATTCTATGGTTTTTCTGGTGCTTGTCATTTATTAGATTTTCAATTTTACGAAAGTGTTTTAGTTTACACTTTTCTTGCTGTCTGTCCAAAATTGCATATAGTTTTATAAACTCAATCTTGATCTTGTTGTCCTTGTCTTCATACTGTATACACTGATTGTACAGTTCGTAGTTTTTCACACTTAGTTTATCGATATCTTTGCGTTTACTGCGAATTATAGCTCTTAATCTCTTCAGCTCGCATGTTTCAATGATATTACGATCTTTGTAGTTGATAGGGTTAACCCTAATTTGAAGAAATTTAGGCGTAATATCATTATTCTTACAAGTAGTTAGGAAGTTCATATGTTCAATTTCCTTGCAAAGTTTAATTCTATTCTTTTTAAAAATACGAATATCTTGCACAATATACCTTGATAACATATTACTAAGGGCTAGAACAAGACAAAGGGGAAAAAAACCTCTGCACTAAGCTTATATATATTGTATCTCCAGTTATATATGACATATATCGTTGTTCAATTTTCGCTAAGTTGCGATGAACATACTTTTTACGTGGCTACGATATTCAAATTCGGTTGACATTAAATGTCTGTAAATACTGTTTCACACGTTATACAAGTTCAGCTATCGGGAGTTTGCAAAAGGACATTAACGTAGTATTGGCAATTGAAGTCAAGTATAATAATAATAAGTATCTATACTTACAATATTTATAGTGGCTGTAGGTGCTTCATATGTGCGTCATCCAAGAATGTGAATTCTTTCAATTGTGAAGTTAAAATTCATGATATTGTAAAATCTGCGCCAGATAAAATTAAACAAGATGAATTTTTTACAATGCAAAAAAATCCTTTAACATCGATGAAATAAGAAACTGAATTAAAACCTTGTTGAATTTTTTTAAAAACGAACTACAATCCTGAAGAGGAGACTATCTTGACCGCGAAGCATCCTGATACATAATGAAAACCAAAGATGAATTATACTTTTGCCAAAACCTCAAAAATAAACAATCTTGAAAAAGAAAATACAAACATACAAATCTCCCGAATGCGAAGCACCATACCTGAGTGAGTGGCTGCATACCTGAGCGAGTGAGTGCGGTGATCCTATTGTCCGTGCACCTACCACTGATGATGGCTATAAATTGTAGCAGAAACTAGTTTGGTGCTTCGCATTCGGGAGATTTGTATGTTTGTATTTTCTTTTTCAAGATTGTTTATTTTTGAGGTTTTGGCAAAAGTATAATTCATCTTTGGTTTTCATTATGTATCAGGATGCTTCGCGGTCAAGATAGTCTCCTCTTCAGGATTGTCGTTCGTTTTTAAAAAAATTCAACAAGGTTTTAATTCAGTTTCTTATTTCATCGATGTTAAAGGATTTTTTTGCATTGTAAAAAATTCATCTTGTTTAATTTTATCTGGCACAGATTTTACAATATCATGAATTTTAACTTCACAATTGAAAGAATTCACATTCTTGGATGACGCACATATGAAGCACCTACAGCCACTATAAATATTGTAAGTATAGATACTTATTATTATTATACTTGACTTCAATTGCCAATACTACGTTAATGTCCTTTTGCAAACTCCCGATAGCTGAACTTGTATAACGTGTGAAACAGTATTTACAGACATTTAATGTCAACCGAATTTGAAGATTGTGCTTATGTTATCGGTTTTTCCGTCCGTCTGTGGACACCATATATCTGCAACCAATTGCCCAATTTCAAAAATTCTTTTTGCATTGGGAAGCTTGAAATGTGGGAATGATGATCCCTTATTTTATTATTTTTTTTTCTTTTCTTTCACCAATCACAATTTTGCCTCCAGAAAGCGTAAATGTGGATAATGCCAAATTCAAAATACATTTTATTTCATATATCTGCTTTTAAATGGCCGATTGAAAAAATTATTTTACCCTTTGATTCTATTTATGTCAAAGACTATTTTAGGTATGGTCACTTCTTTAAGTTATGCATAGATTCTCCGCTAGGGGGCGTAAAAGTACATCGCATTTCTTCCGATATCTCTGCTTCTAAAACTGTGATTTGAAAAATTCTTTCTGCAGAGGATGCAGCTCTTGATGGAAAATATTTTTCATGTAATTTCTAATTTTTGGTACAAAATGGTTTGGCCACCATGGGGCATAAGTGTTAATTTCTGTTTCTGATATGTTTGCAGCCTAATAAGGGCTTCTAAAATCTCGATTGAAAAAATTCTTTTGTGCACCGATACTACTCACGTCGATTAAATCCCTTTTCAGAATATTTTCTTCTTAAAATATTACATGGTTTCTCCGCCAGGGGCTTAAATGAATATCTTATTTTTGTCAATATCTCTACTTCTAATAGTCTGATTTCAAAATTTTTTTCTTTGTTGGATAGAGTTTCCTGCGTGACATGATTTCCATATAATTTCAAAATTTTCAAGTAAACTGTAATTCATTGACTGTCCGCTATGGGGAGTAAAGGTAAATTGCGCTTTCCCTGATATCTCTGCTTCTAAAACTCTGATTTGAAATTTTTTTCCTGCACCAGATAGAGCTCCTGGTGGAAAATGTTTTTATTGTAATTTTTAATTTTTTTTTATAAAATATGGTTTGTTCACCAGGGGGCATAAGAGTTAATTTCTGCTTCGTAGGTATTTGCAGAAAAATCTGAGCTTCTAAAAAGCTCAATTGAAAAAATTCTTTCATGAACCGATACCGCTCATGTTGATAAACATTTGAGAATATTTTCTTCGAAAAACAGGGAAAAGATGGACAGTCAAAAGCATGTAACGATGCTGCCAAAAAATGAAGATCTTGAAGAAGTCTTAATTTTTCTCAGTGCCATCCATATTTTTACTTGCAGTTAACATTTTTAATTACGAGGGTTGTACCGAAAATAATGCAAAAGTGGGCATAACTTTTTTATTAACTGACAGAGGTCGTTCAGTTGCACATGTTGGTACAGTAACTGTTCCTCTATAGTAACAATTTTTCTTCATTGCAGGTAAATAATGCATTCCAAGCAGAAGCAACATGCTGTCATTGAGTTCTTGACGAAAGAAGGAAGGAAGGAAGGGTGCACTCTGTCCGACATCCACAGAAGGCTACAGAATGTTTACAGAGATGACACTATTGACAAGAGCAATATGCACAAATGGATAAAGAAGTTTATAAAAAGAGGAAACCAGCATTGACGACAAGCCACGCAGTGGGAGACAATCGTCTGTGACCAGCGAACACGAATAGTCAGTGAGTGGAATTGATTCGCGCAGAGAAATGAATCACAATCTGTGAGCTTGTTGCACAACTGGACTGTGGTCACAATGCCATACAGAAGATGGTGGAAGACTTAGGGTATCGGAAAGTGTGTGCAAAGTGGGTACCTTGGCAGTTGACACCCGATTTGAAGGAGAGAAGGGTGGAAGTATGCTCTGATTTGCTGGAAGCATTTGAAGCCAATGAAGACAAGTTTTTTTCTGATCTGGTGACAGGGAATGAAACATGGGTGTATCTTTACGATTCGGAATATTGGAATAAAGAATCAATCCATGGAATGGTGTCACACATCTTCACCAAGGCCTCTAAGAAGAGCCAGCAATCAGCTCAGAAAGTCATGGTGACTGTTTTTTGGGATGACGGGGGTGTCATTTTTGATTTTCTAGAACGTGGCCATACCGTGACCAGCAAGCGGTACATTGAGACACTCAAGAAGCTTAGAGAAGCCATAAAAAGGAAGAGAACGAAAAAGAATCTGAAAAGGATCCACATTCACCATGACAATGCGAGACCACATACATCTTTGGGAACAAATCAGGTGATCAGCAAGTTAGGCTGGTCAGTGGTCCCCCCATCCACTGTACAGGCATCGTCCAACTTCCACCTGTTCGGTCCAATGAAGAACAGTCTCCGGGGGACAACGATTTGATGGCACAGATGAGATGAAAGTGGCTGTGAAGAAGTGAGTACAACAGTCCACACCTGAATTTTTTTCAAAGAGGATTCGAGAGTTGGGTTCAACGATGATGCAAATGTATCGCTTGTGATGGAGACTATGTTGAGTTACTCTACCAACATGTGCAATTTGAACGTTAATAAAAAAGTTATGTCCACTCAGTTAATAAAAAAGTTATGTCCACTTTTGCATTACTTTCGGCACAACCCTCATATTATTTTAACTTTTATGCGAACTAGTGGAATTTTATTCGATTTTTTTTTCACTATCTGTTTTATTTTTGGCGGAAGTGCAGAAATTTGAATTGACCCCCCCCCATAAAAGTTTGGGCGACGCAATCTTATATAAAATATTTAGTGAAAGTTCTGATGTTTGTGTTGAAACCCAACCGGGCGCGGTTATTGGACATGGTAGTGTTGGGTGAGGAGGGTCTGGGTGTATCCAGGACCGACTTCAATGGGAACTATCCCCTCCCCCTATTCATGTAAGGATGTCGGGGAATCAAACCCATCATCTCCTATTCCAAACTAGTGCTTGAAAAATAAACCACCAAAACTTGTTTACCACGGGACCTGGGGTGGTCAGCAAAGTTGTGGAATTGCTTTCTTCATGTGAATCGGCATCATTTTTAATATAAACTCAAAAAACAAAATTTCTGTTGAAAAATGCAGGAATAGTAGGCAAATCTGATGGTCTTTTTTTCAGCATTTTTTTTTTTTGTTTTAATTTTCTTTTCTGATTCGAGATTCCCTGGGGGGGGGGTTAAGCGTGAAGAGCTCACTATTTTTCTTTTTTGTTTTTATCTAAATCTTTTCAAGGTTATTAAGTTTGCGAAACTGCAAATTATGTTGCGTTCATGTTTTCCAGTAATGTTTAATATAGCATAAATAGCAGTAAAATCCCCTTTTTTTATTAGGATTTTAAACTTCAAAAAATAAATGAGTAAAGAAATTGTGGATTTGTGTTTGTATTTTCAGAATTGTAGGAGATCAGGGTGTCTACTAGTCACGAAAATCATGAAAAAGGCACGAATTCAGAAAAGGGTAATAAAAGTCAAGAAAAAGTCACAAATTTTGCTTTGGGGTCATGAATTTCTTTTTATATTTAGTAATTGTTCATTTTCTGGTGACAATCTGAGTAATTCTCCATGCACCAACCACATAAGACATAAATGTGGTTTCCATATAACGGTACAAGAGTTTAAAGAAAAGGGGGTACTTGTGCTCTCCTCCACAAAGAACTGTTACAGGAAAAAATGTTTTAGCATAAAAATATATGTGTAAATGTTGTTTGCAAAATGTTATGGTCAATTTAGCAATTTAAATTATACTGCTTATAGAGTCATTGACATTTCAAATATAAATGTTGAAGAAAGGTGTGTAATGAAATTGTTTAGCACAATGTTGAGTATTTCAGCTTACTTCAGGCGTAGTCAAAGTTTGATGAGTCAGATTTTTGTTACTAGCAGAAGGGCAGGGGTGTACTTTTTCCATAGAAAAAATGGGAAGCAGAGTGTCTCCCATCTTTAATACGTATATGTATGTACCCACACATGCATGCATACTTGGACACACACGCACACACACACGTACATGACTTTTCAAAACCGTCATGAAAATTGTTAATTGTACATGAAATTGCATTTTCCAAATTTGGTATACATCCTGGAGTTTTATGTTTTCCTAAATCTACATTTCTTGCTAATTGCAATTACAAACTCAAATTTCCTGTCGTAGACTGTGTTGACTCATTATGGATTTCACTTTAAAGCACCCTGTACATAAAGAGCCTTTATACAATGTAGGGAAGGAAATCTGCTTCCCAATTTTACTCATTATACTTTTATGAGACAGCCAAGTGGAAAATGATTGAAACTTCATAATGTTGACATTAAAAAGCATGTCAATTTCGCTAACCCAACAACCAAATATAGAGAAACCACCAGCACATCAGTCCCAGATTACTTGCAGATGTGGTAAGTGAGGATATTAAACTTATTGCCATTTAAATACATCATTAATTTAATATTAGCTTAAAAAATTACAGCAGATCTGTGTTAAACAGTATAGTTTGAATTTATCTGGCACCATTTTGATTTATAACCAAAATCTGCAGAATTGCATTTTTTATTGCTATGTTGCTCTGTGCTTCCATTTTCGATTGCATTGATGTTTGAAATAGGTATCTAACCAGTGTCAGACTGTAAAACACATCTGCTAACAAATTAAAGGTTTGATGAAATGTGTGTGTATGAGTAGTTTACAAGTAAAAATTCATTTAAATCTAACTAATTAACAGGCAAATTTGTCGAAACATTGTTGGAAACTGAATTTGTTAATATGATTTTAAGAAAGTGCAGGCAGTGGAGAGTTAAAAATGCAAAGGGTTACTGTACTTTTTTTAAACATTACATTCATTCTTTATTATTAGTCTTTCATTATACATATAAACCTATGGTAGTTTGTATATGCAATCATTTCTAGAGCATACTTATTTTGCTAGTGCAGTATATAAATCATCAAATGCCATCATGCTGATAAAACAAACTACTGTTTGTGAAAATTGCAACACCATGAAGGAATGATGGTAATCACATGAAACTTACAGGATATGCAGAACAGGGTAGGACAGGCAAATGATTAGAAATGCCGTCATTGCGCATGTCTTGGCCCAGCAAGCGCCGCCTGAACAGTCGAATGAGGGATATAAAAAGAGGGCTGTTTAGGATACACACCAGTAGTGCATCACAGACAGCAAGTTGTGAAAGTGTCTCCAGGATTCAATAATGCTTTGGCGATGATGAAGGGCGCAATTTCACCACACAACAGTTTGAACAGGGCGAATGATTGGTCTGCGTGAAGGTGCATTTTCGTACCATAGCATTGAGCCTCGGACGAGACATAACGCCATGATAGTGATGTGCGTGTGGTGGCAGTGGACTAAGGAGAACCAGGTGCATCGACAATCTGGCAGTGGACCGAGAAATGTGACGACACCGCGGATGGCCGACACCTCGTCCGCATGGCAGTGGCAAACCGTTCCGCATATTCACTAGTGTTAGGACAACAGTGGAGCACTGAAACAGGTGTGGCATTGTCTGCCTCCACAGTTCGACACGTCTGTTGCACAGAGGACTGGTTGCATGCATCCCTTTGCGGCAGATTCCTTTGACCCTGAACCATGGATGCCTCAGGCTGCAGTGAGGTTTTCAATGCAGACAATGGTGTGCTAATTGACAACATGTCGTGTTTTCGGATGAGTCCCGATTCAGCTTGGACTCTCATGATGGCCTCATGCGAATTAGATGGTATTGTGGTGAGCGCCTTCTTTCAGCATGCATTGTTGAGTGTCATACAGGCCGAACGCCAAGTGTGATGGTGTGGGGTGCCATTGGGTAACATTCACGATCTCTGCTGCTATGACTTGAGGGCAATATCAGCAACGACCACTACATCAGTGAAGTTGTACAGGCAGAAGTCATACCCTTCCTTCGTAGCACTCCAGGCGCTATATTCCAGCAGGACAATGCCTGACCTCATGTTGCCAGGAATGTTCAAGCCCTATTCGCAGCACAGCAGATACCGCTTCTTCCCTGGCCTGCACTTTCACCAGACATGTCGCCTATTGAACATGTCTGGGATATGGTCACTTGGCAACTGGCCCATCAAAGTCCTCCAGCAGTCAGTACCCGTTATCTGTGTCCGCATATACACACTGCCTGGCAAGCAATTACTCAGGACACCATCCAACGCCTTTTCGATTCAATGCCAACTCGTCTCCAAGCTCTTATTGCAACTCGCAGAGGCTTCACAAAATACTGATTTTTGCGGGTAAAAATTGTTGTATTGTTCCTAAAATTGAATCACTTATGTACAGTCATATCAGTAATGTTTTATATAAATTTCATTCGAAACGCATGGTTCCTCCTTCTTGGTGTTGCAATTTTCACAAACAGTAGTGTATAAAAAAATATTGAAAGGAATCACCTGCCCATCCAATATATTGTTTTTTTTTTTACAACAGATAATCACATTGATTAACATATGTTCTATCACAAAATATAAAGTGAATTAATTGTTCACTGTTGAGCAAAGAATAAAGTAAATCCGTTCAAAGTGCAAATTATATGTTCTATCCATATAATGTGTGTGTGTGTGTTATCGTTTTAAACGGTTTAGTCTGGTTTTCAATTATTTGAGCAGTCACTATTTAGTCACTAAACAAAAAAAAAAAAAAAATTGTCACTTTTCTCACTTTTTTCTCTGAAAAAGTCACTTTTCTCACTACTTTTTACAATGAAGTCTGTGCTGAGGTCTGATCTAGTCAGAAAAAGCAAAAAATAGTGGAATTTGTGAAATTAGTATATGATGCATTTAACGTAAAATTACTGTGCACTACATTATTGAAACTTGCAGGACACTTGAAATAACTTACCAACAAGCAAAATACGCTTTAATATTTAAATGGATAACCACAGTTTCGTAGTAAAAAAGTGCACCTTCTTGGCAGGGAACTAATGAGTCTCTCTAGTTGTCCATTGGTGATAACACAGTGCCATACAGGCTCAATCAATGCTGCTTTAGATGTGAGTCCTAGTTGATGGATCTTTTGCTTCAATCTCATCTACAGATTCTCTATGGAATTAAGATCCGGTGACCATGCCGGCCAGTGAAATTTTCTTATAACTTTTCTATTAAACCACTCGTCAACCAACTTTGACCGATGACACGTTGTGTTATCGTCCTGAAAAATAAAATTCCTCAAACCCATGTCTTGTTCAGATGGTAGCAGTTTGGACTCCAAAATATCCACATATTTTGATCCATTCAATGTGCATTCAACAATGTACAGATGGCCAACACCACTGGCTGAAATACAGGACCATAACATTACTGAATGTGGCTGCTTGATTGTTGACTAGGTGCAGCATGCCTTATATCTTTCACCAGCTCGACGGCTTACATAACTATTTCCATTATTAGCAGAAATAGTAACAGTTGTTTCATCACTGAAAATAACATTTTTCCATTCATCAACAGTCCAATTCTTGTGTTCCTTGGCCCAAGCAATTCTTTTGAGCCATTGTTGTTCATTAAGGAAAGGTTTTCATGCAGCTTTTATGCAGTCAGTCCATTTTCTTGTAGCCTACGACGAACTGTATGTGCAGATGCAATAATGCCTAGTTCATTCTCCCACTCATTTCTTAAATCAGTGGCTGTTTTAAACCTTGGTGTTAAGGAACGATGAATCAACATGCGAGCATCACGTTCAGTACACAGCCTTTGTCAACCTGTTCTTTTTCTTTTTCCCACACATCCAGTTTCTGCAACTCTTTTAATGGTGTGCAAGTCAGTGGAATGATTTAACAGCAATTTTATTTCTACTGAATCCAAGTTCATGCAAAGTAATAATTGTTGCCCTGGTTTGAAGAGGCAGGACAAATTTTTGGGTCTTTGACATTCCGAAATTTAAATATCACCAGGAATTCTGCATTAACTTCCGTCAATTGACTGCAAGCAGCTGCGTTCTAAGTCGGCAGACGATTCTACATCCTTTTATATCTCACTAGCGGACGTCGGAGAAAGCTATAGTGGATTAGAGGGGCGCAAACACTTTTTCAGAACTGGATTTGTGTTTCCTCACTTGCACATTTTTGCTTGTAACTTCACTGCTGTTACTGGTACTAACATTCTGTAAAAATATTTGAATTCAGCATAAAATTTCCTTTAAAATGATGTACTCGTATAATATGTATTGCTGACTTTAGCATTACGCTGCATAAGTTGACTTCAAACATCAAAAATTTACTTTCGGTCTACTGGTGCAGGACTTTTGGCCACAATTTTAGTTATGTATGTATATATGTATTTATGCATGCATGCTTTCCTTTCAGAATATGTGAACACCATGTCTCTACAATGCAATTTAACACTTAAGGACTTTTTGCACAACTCAGTATTAATTCACAAATTTTTTTTTTAGTGAAAAAGAATTTGCAAAAAAGGATACATTGAGAGTAATGGAGCATATCATAAAAAAAAAAAAACCTGTCGCAAAGAATGGTAAACTATCATGGAATATCAGTGGTCTGCTAGAGGACTTCTGTAGCAATATTTAAGAGTTGCACAGTACCTATGAAAACTTAAAGCATTTCTTAATGAAAATGAAAAAAAGTGAAGGGATACTCTAGTATGAGATGTGTTTGTAATATTAATTTATTTTAATTGTTCACAGTAGCTATCTAGGTCTTGTACAACTTGCAGGAGGCGCACATAAATTCATTATTTTATTTCGTGTAATATTCTATACTGTTTTGTAGATGATCCTTACATTTATGCTGATTTATTCCAATTTTCCAGAATTTTTAGAAAGTCAGCATGGGTTAATGAGATCTCCTCCATTTGAAGTGAGGTGAGTAAAAATTGCTTGTATTTACTATTTTTTGGACAGTAAGTAGACCTATACAATTTGTCCTTCTCTTCTCTTGCAGCATTATTAGATCCACCGTTTGCTGGCATTGCAGGCATTCCTTCATTCAGTTTTGTCATGAACAACCTCATTGTTTAAATGTCTCCTTCTCATGTCATTGTATATATAGTCACACCTCCTCAATGTGGTTTCTTATGTAGCCACTTACGTAGTCATTTCTCATTACGGTTTCTTATGTTGTTACGTATGTGCAGGGTTCACATGGATCCTGGATTCCTGGAATCTGATCCCCTTTGCTTGGAAACTCCTTGATTTTTTTATATTTTTGTAAAAAGTCCTTGATTTTTTTTTCTTGCTATGGAAAAAAAAAAAAAAAAAGAATTTGTTGAAATGTTTTGATTGGATTGGTTGCACCACTTTGTTTTAGCTCCCTGCAGCATCTGCTCACGATGAGAGCACTTCCTTCCATGCACTGGAAAGTGTGAAGACTCTTTGTCTCATGTGATGCTGGATTGCAAGATGCTTGAGTGCCATATTTCCAGCCACTTTGGTTTATGACATAGCAGTTGGGTGTAGTGGAAGTCTCAACTGTATGTGAAAACTTTCCCCTGAGTCCAAGATGCCATTCCTTCTGGCATGTGCTTTCCTCACTGAAGGAGATTGATATCTGGTTTCCCTTCTTCCAGTGTTTGTAGGAACAGATAACTGTAGAATAGGGAATCTTTAGTGCCATAACAAAACTTTGTTTGTATTATTATCATTGTGCTAGGTTCCATATTGCTTTATATAAGTTTTATACAAAGCAATGTTTATACGGGGAAATTTTGCCACTTCATTGAAAGCAGTGTTAGAATTTGAAATAAATCTTCTACTGGTCCAGTGGACCACTAGAATTTGCAAAACACTGGTCCACCAAAATGTCCACTGGTCTGAAAAAAACAAATAAATAAATAAAGACATTTACAATATACGTAGAAAATAACATATTTCAATGGAATTATCTTCAATATTTGTTTTTAAACCTATCATTAGTTTGCAGCCTAAAACAAAAACCATTCAGCAAGGTAAAAGAAACAGAAATTAATTTTTTAGCTTGTGACAAAGCAGAAAAAAAAAACTAAAAAAAATTACTGGCCATTTGAGCCAGTAGTAAAATCAATAGTTCAGTGGTCCGACGGAAGTTTTACTGGCCGATGGCCAGCAGACCACTGGGTAATTCAAATGCTGAAAAGTGTCACGCACGCACGCACGCACGCACGCACACACACACACACACACACACACACACACACACACACACACACACACACAAGAACACTCTGTAACAATGGAACCCATGGGACCTCATAAGAATTCTAAATGCATCATAATTTCAGCTTAATTTGCAAAATATAAAGCAAAGCACTTTGATTGTAGCAAATATTTAGGCTCCTGGAATTTTTTGATGAACTTCTGGAAAACCTTTGCAAAAGTTTTGTAATTTATTTTTTGTAAATGTGTACAAACCCTATGTATTCAAACAAAGGTCTTCGCTCTTTCCACGTTTATAAGTGAGTCACGGAAAAATTCTCATTGGCCGCCACCGGGAGTTGAACCCAGGGTCTTCCAATTATGCGCCGGATATGCTTCCGCTACACCACAGCGGCCTCGAATTCCTCCAGACTCGCACACGCTAACTGCCAAGCCAAGTTGGCAGGTTGCTTCTTGGAGCCTCGCACAATGCTGGGGATTTACCAAAGATGGTAAGCAGCAACTGAAGAAATAATTAGAAGGCGAATGAATAATTAATACAGACATTTAACGTAGACCAGGAAATTCAAACAAAGGTCTTCGCTCTTTCCACGTTTATAAGTGAGTCACGGAAAAATTCTCATTGGCCGCCACCGGGAGTCGAACCCAGGGTCTTCCAGTTACGCGCCGGATATGCTTCCGCTACACCACAGCGGCCTCGAATTCCTCCAGACTCACACAGGCTAACTGCCAAGCCAAGTTGGCAGGTTGCTTCTTGGAGCCCCGCACAATGCTGGGGATTCACCAAAAATGGTAAGCAGCAACTGAAGAAATAATTAGAAGGCGAATGAATAATTAATACAGACATTTAACGTGGACAGGAAATTCAAACAAAGGTCTTCGCTCTTTCCACGTTTATAAGTGAGTCACGGAAAAATTCTCATTGGCCGCCACTGGGAGTTGAACCCAGGGTCTTCCAGTTACGCGCCGGATATTCTTCCGCTACACCACAGTGGCCTCAAATTCCTCCAGACTCACACAGGCTAACTGCCAAGCCAAGTTGGCAGGTTGCTTCTTGGAGCCCCACACAATGCTGGGGATTCACCAAAAATGGTAAGTAGCAACTGAAGAAATAATTAGAAGGCGAATGAATAATTAATACAGACATTTAACGTGGACAGGAAATTCAAACAAAGGTCTTCGCTCTTTCCACGTTTATAAGTGAGTCACGGAAAAATTCTCATTGGCCGCCACCGGGAGTCGAACCCAGGGTCTTCCAGTTACGCGCCGGATATGCTTCCACTACACCACAGCGGCCTCGAATTCCTCCAGACTCACACATGCTAACTACCAAGCCAATTTGGCAGGTTGCTTCTTGGAGCCCCGCACAATGCTGGGGATTCACCAAAGATGGTAAGCAGCAACTGAAGAAATAATTAGAAGGCGAATGAATAATTAATACAGACATTTAACTTGGACCAGGAAATTCAAACAAAGGTCTTAGCTCTTTCCACGTTTATAAGTGAGTCACGGACACCTTCCAGCATTTGTCTGTATTAATTATTCATTCGCCTTCTAATTATTTCTTCAGTTGCTGCTTACCATCTTTGGTGAATCCCCAGCATTGTGCGGGGCTCCAAGAAGCAACCTGCCAAATTGGCTTGGTAGTTAGCATGTGTGAGTCTGGAGGAATTCGAGGCCGCTGTGGTGTAGCGGAAGCATATCCGACGCGTAACTGGAAGACTCTGGGTTCGACTCCCAGTGGCGGCCAATGAGAATTTTTCCGGGACTCACTTATAAATATGGAAAGAGCGAAGACCTTTGTTTGAATTTCTGGTCCACGTTAAATGTCTGTATTAATTATTCATTCGCCTTCTAATTATTTCTTCAGTTGCTGCTTACCATCTTTGGTGAATTCCCAGCATTGTGCGGGGCTCCAAGAAGCAACCTGCCAACTTGGCTTGGCAGTTAGCGTGTGTGAGTCTGGAATATACACTATCTACCAACAAGTAATTGGACACCTGTGATAGCAAAGGAAAACAAAGTTTATTCACCTTCAATAGTTGGTGGAGCCTCCACGAGCGGTGATTACAGCTGCGACCCTCCGGGGCATGCTCTCAACCTGGCGTTGTACGACGGCTAGCGGCATTTTCTTCCACTCGGCTTGGAGAAGACAGGTCAGTTCCTTCACCAATTTCGGACGGTGGGGGCACCCCTTAAGTCGATGTTCCAACTCGTCCCAGAGGTGCTCGATAGAGTTCAGGTCCGAGCTCTACACAGGCCAGTCCATTCGATTAGCCCCATTGTCACCATACCAAGCCATGGTGGACCTCGCAACATGGCAGGTGGCATTGTCATCCTGAAAGTAACATGGGTCCACCCTGTAAAACAGCCACAACGTAGGAAGCGCATTGTCATCCAAAATGTTGCAGTAGGTCTTGGCGTTGAGTCTACCAAGAATTGCGACCAAGGGTCCCGTGCCATACCAGGAGAAACACCCCCATAGCATAATTCCACCACCACCGAACTTCACAGTTGGCACAATACATTCCGGCAGGAGGCGTTCTCCAGGCAGACGCCAAACCCAGACCCTGCCATTCGAACGGTAGAGGGTGAACCTTGATTTGTTGCTCCAGAGAACCTGTTTCCACTGTTCAACGGTCCACTGTCGATGTTCTTTGCACCACGTTAGCCGAGCAGCGCTATTGGACTTGGTGATGAAAGGCTTGTGGGCGGCAGCACGTCCATGATAACCGAGCAGATGGGCTTCCTTACGGATGGTATTCATCGAAAGAACACTCTCGGATGCCTGTTGAAACTCCTCACGGATGTGGGCCATCGATTTGGTGCGGTTCTTCCAAATTTCTCTGGCCAGCACCCGTCGGTCTCTAACTCCCAGTTTTGTGGGTCTGCCAGGTCGGGGCACATTCCGACAGTCACCTCTCATCTTCCACTTGGCAATCACGTAGGCCACTGTCGATTTTGGGTGCTTCAACTCGCTGGATATGTCACATATGGATCGGCCATTTCTGTGATACCTGACAATTACACCTTTCTCGAAATCAGAGAGCTCCGAACTGCGTGACATCTTGAATGCGACTGGTTGCGTTGTTGTTTCCCACACGATATTTAGCGGCGGCGGCCGTGACGTGTATCAGGGCCGCAGATATCCTTGATTGCAGGGGTGTCCAATTACTTGTTGGTAGATAGTGTATAAGCAATGAAATGAGCTGCCTGGCCCATGTTTGCAACTCTTATCTCCTCATCTTTTCTCAGTATGGAAGCTTTCATTCTTGGGTCTTCTGAGAAACCTTCAACACTTAAAATATTACTGTTATTCTGTCATTCATACTTTTACCTTTTGACACTGAATATTAGCTTCATCATATGATGATTTTGAATACTCGTTGTCATTGGCCAAGTCTCGCCACTGTGCAGCATTATGTGTCATGAAACATTATGACAAATCTGTTTATTGGTGTATAAAGTGTGTTAAAAAAGTACCTGGATTACTATTGCCGTTGTCCATCTGTTACCAGTTTGATAAAGACTGAAGTTATCAGTTGAAAGCTTCTTACCTTACATTTTTTACAAAACTTTGCTCTTGTTTTTCAAAGTTTAATGCTTAGTACATCACCCCCCCCCCCATCCACCACCACAAGTACATGCTTGTTTATCAGAACAGTGTTTTAGGCATGTCTTTGTCTCAGATCACATGGAAAATGAAATCATGTTTAAAATGAATGCTCTCTTTCCATTGTAAGATTTTCTGCCAGTGTTGCATTAGTTTTTCAGTCATTAATGGTTAATTTCATACCTTTATTTCACCTTGTTTAAGTTCTACCTCTTGGTCTTTGGCTTGATATTATAGCATTTAGCATCAATTTGAACTCATGCACACACACATTCTCTCACCACACTCACACATACACTCTCTTACTTATTGTTAGGCAATAAAATTATTATTTTATTGCCACTTAGCATTTTTTAATAAAGGTCAGCAAAAAAAAAAAATTAGTTGCAATGTCTTTGAAACTCTGATAATGTTTGAGTACAAGAGGTTCATCTTGTAAACGTCAAAAAAAAAAAAAAAAAAAAGGGAAACAGTGAATGTCCTACAAGAAAAGTAGGGTAAGTGTGTGATTTTAACATAATCTTAAGCTTACAAATTGTTATTAAACCTCATTTGGTATGTTACATATACTTAAACAGTTTGAAGTGATTTTAAATTATTTAGTGATTCAAAAATAGTACTTTTCAAATAAATACATGTACTACAGTAACCTTTGTCAACACTCCCATGAATTTATATTCTGTGTAATTCTTATATTTGTAGCTTAAAAACTTCCTGAAGTTTTTAAGCTACAAGAATTCTCATTTTATGAAAATAATTTTCCTTTTTGCAGTATTGTTCTTTTGTATTTTTCACACATGCACTATTTCAGAAAACTGTATATGCACAATATTACCCAAGTCTTGACTATTTTACATCATGTAAATATATGTATTTTTTTTTAATGAAGTACTACTCCTTTAATTTTTAATTAGGAACCAGTGTCTCACCACACTGCAACTAGTATTGGAATCAAAACACAGCAAATTAGTCAGCCATGCTTTGAATGGCTTTCAGGTATGCTTTTTGCATTATGTAAATTATTTTTGTTTTAATTATCAATGTTTGAAGAAAATATTGTGCTCTTTTTTTCATTGGAAAAAAAATTTAGAATACTCATACATTGCTGACTAGCATGTATATTTATTATGTTTTCAACATGATCCTTTTCAAAGTTTGCTTTATGCTGTTCTATGAAAACAACCAAACATTAAAAAATCTGATTGCAATTGATATTGATACCATATATGAATCATTACTCATTTCTGTAGGGAATAAATAATTTTATTTAATTATAGCTCACAGTCATACTCTGTTCATGGTGGTAGAGATGGTGTGTTGTCCGGGTTGCATTTGCACAATATGTACTCTGCTCACATTGGATGTTAAACCTTGAAGAGGAAAAATTTAGTACCAAACTGCTTGCCAAAATCAAGCCTCTTTTTGAAGGAGGTCTTGATACATCTCTGGCAAAATGTAACTGATGATGTCATATACTATAATTTCACAAAACCTAGTGAAAACATCCTTTATAGCAATGTATAAGGTTTGGTCAAATGAAAAGGTGACAACAGCATGCAAAAGTTCCCCGAAGAGGATATGGAACAGCCAACCACTGACAAATGCAGCCGTGACCATAGTGAACGTGATGGGAGAGAAACAGGTTTGTGACATCACGCAGCAAGGAATGGCCATGCGCAATAGTGCTGTGTGCAGCATTCGTTTGCCTCCAGTGTGATCAGCAGGTGTGCTTGAAGCGTCGGTTATGTGAAAATTGCATTTAAACTGCAAATTGCATCGGCAAGCGAACAACATGCGGTCATACGCTTTTTACCGGCTGAAGGTAACAAGACGATCAACATTTATAAGAGGATATTTGCCGTGTAAGGGGAAAATTGCATGTCACGAAAAACTGTCCATAAGTGGAACACACATTTCTGACAAGGTTGTGGCAGTCTGTTGGATGATGCGCGACCCGGCTAGGCCAATGTTGTCATCACACCCGAACTTGTGGAACAAGTGGATGAAAGGCCGATCGTAGGATGACCATACATTCCCTGGAACAGACATTCAGTGTGAGCCATGGCACCATGTGTACAGTTGTGCGTAAGAAGTTGGGATACAGGAAAGTGTGTGCACAATGAGTGCCAAAGTTGTTGTCTAATGCACTAAAAGTCTTCAAATGGGCCTTTCACTGGAACATTTGATGTGGTATCAGAGTGACCCTGCCTTCCTTTTCAGATAAGTGGCAGGTGATGAAACTTTATGCTGTCTCTTCAAACCAGAAACAAAACGCAGCAGTATGCAGTGGAAGCATCCCGCATTGCCACCACGCAAAAGTTAAAAGCTGCGCTACGAACTAGCAAGGTTTTGTTAACGCCGTTCTTTGATAAAAAGGGTGTGCTACCCATCGACTTCCTTCATCAACGGGGTACCATCAACAGTGCAGAGTACTGTCAGACACTGCAATGACTGCGTACTGCCATAAAAAAACAAAAGGCATGGGATGTTGGCTCTAGTATCGTATTGTTTCACAATAACGCTTGGCCACACGTCTCCTGTGAAACCGTCACTCTTCTGACGAAATTTCAATGGAAGGTACTACAGCATCTGCCCTATAGTCCAGACATGTCACCCTGTGATTACCAGTTGGCCCCCTGAAGAAACATCTCAAGGGTCGATGTTTATCATTGGAGAATGAACTGCGTGCCTGTGTGACGGATTGGCTCCTCCCCCAGCCCAGATACTTCTTCGAGAAGGGTATTCACCGGCTACCACAACAATGGGACTGCTGCCGACAAGTCTATGGTAACTACTTTTAACTGATACCTATATGTGCCTTTCCATGACCCTCGTCACCTTTTCATTTGAGCAACCCTTATATGAGTAATATTGTGAATTAGGTGTTTTGCACCAGAAATTGTGAAGTTTACTAAAGGCATTGGTGAGTTGAAGAAAGCCAATCCTGCTGCATGACAACACTCATAAACAGGTTTCATAAGTTACTTTGTAGGAAATTAATCAGCTGGGGTTGCTGTTCTCAGCAGCTGGTTTCCTGGAGCTTTCTTTCAAAACTACAAGTTCTATGGCATATCATTTGATGTATGAATGTGTTACTGTCCTTGAACATCAGAGTTCTTCATTTTTTTTTAGGAATATTGCATTTCATGATGGATGTCAGTAGGTCTTGAATGTCGGAGCTTAGCTTTTGGTACTTTTGGCTTGTAATCCTTCAACCTTATTTAGAATTTCTTCTGAGGAGTACTTCTTGAAGAACATCTTCAGGTACATAGTTCAATAACTGTGGATATGTAAGCTTCTCCTGTTGAAAATGTTTGACTAGGATGATTTGGAGTACAGACATCCCACATTTCAAGAATCCTGGATGCTTGAATAAAAGTGACAGTAGCATGAAGTAATGTCATTCACGTATGCACGGTTCACCAGGCCACAAGACAAATCGATCATGAAGATGCTGTTGAGACATTATTAGTTGCTGCACCAGATGCTGAAGACATTAATGTGATTTCACATTTTAAATCTGTTCCACAAATATGTTTTATTGTCTGTCCTAGATATGTCGAGAAAGTCGACTGAATTGTGTGATCTGTTGTGATATTTGGTGTGAATGCAAGGACACATACAAGTCATTTGCTTCGGCACTTATATCACTGAAAATAGTCCAGGTTGGAACACATTCGGGATAACTACTTGTTTCCTTAGGGTAATTTTGTGACTGTTACCACGGCATTATTATCTGTCCCGCCTGCAAATTCTGTGCCGACAACATTCAAAGTAGTAGAATTTGTGACTTTCAGTTTTGCATAAACACTTTGCCAAGCCTATTTCTTTAAATGACTTCAAATCATTAGCTCTTCTGTTAACATCAGATTCCTTAAAACTTTAAATCATAGCACAAATAACTTATTTATTTGATTTTTTTTTGTCCTTCAGAGTGAACTGCTCATGCTGAATGCGTCCTTGTTCAACAACCACTATGTTTATAATAAAACGTGGGTAAAAGTGATAATTGCTACACATTGTATGTAGTATTTACTGTTACACGGCACTAGCAGTGTTCCTGCCGAGTCGGCCGGTAACGGTGCTTGAGACCTGAAGTACAATTTAGTTGGCCACGGCACCAGGTGAGAATCTCAGGTGCACTGCTGCACTCAAAGATTCACACCAGAACATAAAAAATGAAAAGTTGAAGAATGACCCGAAGCATAAGACTTGGGTGAATCCACCTTGTGAACAAAATAACAACAACAAATAAAAAAATAAAATAATCTAAAAAAAATGATACTTTGGGATCAGAGTTGTGATGAGGTTCACCCGCAATCACCAATTCGTGACTGAGTGTAGTGGTCCGGATCTTACTCCGGTACATTCAATCCCCAACCAGCCAGTACAACACTCACTTTCGCAAATAACACATGATTCTCAAATACACAACACAACATTTAATAACGTTCTGCGAGATTTAAACAGATACGGCGCTCTCTGGGCGTATAGACAATTGCCCCTCTTATGTGGGCAGCATACGGTGTCACACATTACTGTCGGAAGACACAAGCCGACTGAGTCTCCACCGGACTATCTGAACAAGAAATACTATTCGTTTACACACTAAATAGAGCTGCAGGTGATATTCATATACAATTGCTTAGAGAATGAAAAAAAAAATTATATGCAAACGATCACATTAAAAATACTCGCGACACAAAATACACAAGCACGTTAATTTGCGGTATAAGATTATAAGTGCGAAATACTGCCAAAGTTAATTAACTAAATCTAATAAGCATGCACATGCAGATCCCTTCCCCGCTCGCTTTGGCCCTGAACCAAAGTTAAAAGAAACTGTCCCGCCCAGCGGAATTTGTGGCCACATCCTCTCCCTTATTCATGTAAAAATAATCAGGAATGGGCCCTGTAAGAAATTGAAATCTGTATGTGCAGGTATTTCCTCTGAGGTTCAGTCACTCAGCATTACTGCATCTATGTCCATGCAGCTTTGGGTGTCGGGATGGCACAAGTTCGCAGATGTGCGAAGAAAGAAAAAGGAAATATTCATCTACTTACAGTTTCGTGACTTTGCTGTGCAAATCCGTTGTGCATCACATAATATCACACGACAAAAAAAAACACGCACACAGACACTTGCACCATGTGGCAGCACCGATGATTCAACACTTCACTTTGACGCTTGATGTAAATGAAGCACACACTTAAAAATGGTAATATCACGCCGCCCTTTGTTGCAATGATTAGAGTGCACACTGATCTATTCTCGTGACGATTTGAAGGTGGCCGTTAAGCAAAATAGGCCCTCTCACATCTGATGTTGCGGTTTCCAAGATTGATTTTCTGTGTTCCTGGGAAATGATTTTTGTTGTCGTGAAGAAATAATTGTGAACGTCGACTGCTGGGAGAGTGGGACACATTCAATTCCGCTGCTGCTATAGTTGATTCCGTCCGTCGCTACCTTCCGTCCTTTTTGACCGTTCATTCCCAATTCAGTCAGTTCCTTTCCGTTCGCAAACCATCTATCTACCCTGCCTGAGTACGCAGTTCAAATATGCCACTCGCAGGTTTCGTTTCCATTTTTTTATCGAGTTGCGACCGCCAGCCCTGAGATTAATTTTCTCGGCCGAGCGAAATCAGACGTGCTTTTACCTTAAGCGTATATCGGCAACTGCTGACCGAAAACAACGCTCGAATCCACCCCCTATTCTTTTCAGCGATTCTAAACTCTTAATTGCCCATTGTCCCTCGCATACGTCAGTCAAAGTATCTTTCTCGCTGACAGAGTTATGTGTCTGCTGAGGGTCTCTTGGCCCACCCACTGAAGTAAACATACGGACCACAGCGTTAAGCTACAAGCGGAAAGAAGAAAAGAAAGAAAAGTGAAAAACCACTTCGAACATTGCTGCTTCCATCCGCATTCGAAAGCACATTTCCCTCGTTCGTTTTGCAGCCCCTCTAAGACACTTGAGATAGGAATTTTTATGTTTCACTTCAGGGCTATGTGTGAGGTCTAGCAATTCAAAATGGCAAAAATATTGTGTTTCTTGCCTTCAAAAGCATTGGAGCGACTTCCCAATTATCCCGCAATTTTGTTAATTAATTTAGAGAACAGCCGAAAGAAAAAACAACGTAAATGAGAAATAAATAAAAAAAACTGAACTGTAAAAGAACATGTGAGCCTGCCGAACTGTGATTCCTAGCTGCCTCATACAATACGCGACATGGCGGACAAATTTTAAAGTTTTCTTCAGGTTTTAGGATGGGGGGGGGGTTGTCCACTGTAACATTCCATCCCCCCATGAAAGAAAAAAAGGGATGACTGGATGAAGTTTATTCATCCAATCATTTTTTTTTTTTTTTTTTTTTTTAACTGTAAACACTCAACCCTTTCCCACCGTCGCAAGGCACCTAATTCCGGACTTAAGTGCCCTGAGAGCGGAAGGAAAGTTTAAGGATTTCATCACACGTTCATTGCTACCCGTCGAGATAGGCGGAAAGAAAATTTAAATATGAGGCATAGCTTCGAGAATCCACGAGTTCCACAGATCTCTCACGTTCGATGCTCCTACGCCCGCTTTTATCTGCGCTCGATGCCAAATTCTTGCGTTCCACTGTCTTCGAGTTCCTTCTCAACATCGTAGATAATCGTGGTGTCACAGTCTTCCTGGGGATCCACTATAATGTCGACTGCTCCCCGTCTGTCAGTGCGTGGCATGGTGTTACTAGCCCTTAACACCCGCCCGTAATCATCCCTTGGTCTCAGCGACGCCCGCGAAATGATTGGAGGACTTTTGACCTGGCTTCCCTGCACTCGTAAGGGATCTACAATCATGCGGGTTCGCGCTGCAAAGGGTTCTGTTTCTGAGGGAGGCGGAATTGCTGCGGAGGGCGTTGGGTCGCCCGACTGTAGCATCCACATTGGGCTCTCCCATTCATCATCTTCATACAATTCTGCATCTTCGGACTCCCATGTGGTTCGTGCGAGGTGCTGTGACTCAGGTTCATCTCCCGCATCCCGAACTGTTTCCTGGAAATGCCACGTGTCGAATACCCTTCTCTGTGGGGCTTTAAAGATCCTATCAACATGGGTTAGGCGAGGACGCCTCATATCGTTCACCGGCACAATTTTGAAGTTAACTGGTGAAGTCTTTTCCACCACTCTAAAGGGTCCTATGGACGGTTTCATCAGCTTGCGCGATCTTGCCTTGGACGCCGAAGGGTCGTGTTGATAAACAAGATCACCCACCTTGATTTGCTTATCTACTGCCGTCCGTGCTCGATAGTCCCTTGAGTTCTGGGCTGCCTCTTCAAGGTTATCGCAAACAATTCTGAATGCTTCCTGCATTCGCATAACCAAGCTCTCTGCATCATTCGGGTGCTCAGAGTAGCTCCAAGGGATTTCCTCGCTCAGCAAATGCCCAGGCATATTAAAGTCCCTTCCAAACATGAGGAAATTGGGAGTTTCCCTAGTAGCGCTGTGAGTGGCCGCTCTGTACGCCATAGCTACAAAATCTGTAAACTTATCCCAATCTTTCCCAGTCGGAGAACAGTAAAGCGCTAAGGAGTGCATCACTGTACGGATACTTCGTTCCGCTTGTCCGTCAGTCTCCGGATGCCTCGGGCTCGTATTCAGTTTCTTAATGCCTAATCTTCTGTAGAGTTCGGACATTAATTCTGACAAAAAGTTCGTTCCTCTGTCAGTCAACAAAGTATGAGGTACACCATGTCTCGCTATAACGTGCGTCGAGAATTTTTCAGCTACTTCTTTGGCTGTTTGAGATTTTAAGGGGATTAGCTCAATATACTTGGTAAAAGAGTCGGTGACTACCAATAGGTACTTGTTCCCGTTCTCTGTCGTGGGAAGAGGTCCTGCGATGTCCATGGAAATTTTGGACCACGGAACTGGCACTATTTCCGGGGTAATTAAACCCGCCTTTTGGTTTCTCTTGTAGCCCCGGCGTTTTAAACACTCCTCACAACTAGCAGTGTAATTTTTTACATCAGCAAACATATTGAGCCAAAAATATTTGAGTCTAATTCGCCCCAATGTCTTCTCAAACCCTAAGTGCCCTGCGCTTATACCATCATGCTCAGCTCTCATTACCTCAGACTTTAGAGAGTCAGGCACCACCAACTGTTCAGTAACAAGTCTGCGTGGACTGTTTTTGGCTGGCAAGGAAAAATGATATAGCAGGTCGTCACGCGTGAAGTAGGTATCTGTGATTTTATCAACAGCAGAGTAGTCACGCCCCTCGATGCAATCGATTACTTCGACCAAATTCGGGTCTGCCCGTTGTGCAGCCTTTATGGCCTCAGCATCAAATGTAGGGCCTGGAGCCGCATCACTTGCTACCACTGCTGCAATATGCCTCGACAACACATCCGCGTTTGTATTCTTCTTCCCTGGGCGATACATTACATCAAAATCATATTCGGATAGACTGAGATTCCACCTAACAAGCCTAGAGTTGGGAGTCTTTAGCGTCATCAGCCACTTTAAGGGTCTGTGATCAGTTATAACTGTAAACTGCCTACCCACTAAATATTCCCGCCAATGCGTGATGGATGCAACTATTGCCAAAGCCTCTTGCTCAGTTGCGCTGTAATTTTGTTCTGCGGGATTAAGTTTTCTGCTGAAGAATGCAATAGGATGTCTGACGCCCTCTTCGTCCTCCTGCTCGAGTATACCCGCAATAGCCAATTTGGATGCATCTGTGGTCACGAAGAATCTTTTCGAGAAATCTGGGTAAGCCAACAGCGGCTCACTTATGAGCGCCCTCCTCAATTGCTGGAAGGACTCCTCACACTGCTCATCCCAGATAAATTTTACATTTCTCCTGGTGAGATTTGTCAAAGGTTGGGCAATGGATGCAAAATTTTTGATATGGCGCCTGTAGTAGCCCGCCATTCCCAAAAAGGCTCGGACGTGCTTAACAGTGCGTGGGGCTGGAAAATCCCGTACGGCCTCCACGTTTTCAGGGTTTGGCCTTACTCCTTGACCATCCAGAAGGTGCCCAAGATATGTAACCTCCTTGGTCGCAAACTCACATTTACTTGGCTTAATTTTAAGCTTGTGCCTTCTTAAACGTTGGAAAATTAACTCCAATTTCTCCAAGTGTTCATTTAAGGTCTTAGATGCACACAAAATATCGTCCACGTACACTAGAATGCCATCATCACGCTTGTCCAAAAACAATGAGTCTAGAGCTCTTTCAAAAGTTGCAGGACTGTTGCACAATCCAAACGGGAGACGGTTCCACTCGAAATGACCAAATTCGCAGGAAAAAGCAGTTTTGTGCTTGTCTTGTTCCCTGATTTTGATTTGATGATACCCTGCCAAAAGGTCTATTTTCGAGAAAATTCGGCATCCATGCAAAAGAGATAGGGTCTGTTGTATTCTGGGGACTGGGTAACTGTCTTTTCTGGTTATCTGATTCAATTTTCTAAAGTCACAACAGAAACGATATGAATTGTCCCGTTTTCGAATGAGGACAATTGGGGAGCTATATGGACTATCCGACTTAGAAATAATTCCAGCATCCAGTAATTCATTCACTTGATCTTTTAATTCAGGTCTAAGAGCATGCGGAACATTGTATGGGCGAAGCTTAAAGGGTTTGTCATCTGTTAGATGAATTTCATGTTCAGCGAGGTCAGTGCCCTGCAAATCTATGGGATCCCGTGCAAAAACATCGGAATATGTCATCAGTAATTCCAAAACCTTCTCACGTTCAAAATAATTCAAATGCTCCAATTTAAAATCACCGGCAGACACAGGCAAAGTACCGCGCTGCGTTACACCTATTTCCCGTGAATTCTGAGTGATTTCCACAGGTTCTACTTGAAATAGCTTAGTATGTTTGTTTAACCAAATAGGGGAACTACTAGTGTTTGCTACTTTTACATCATATAAACCACTTGATGCGACATTATTAACAGACCGTGCCAAAAGTAATCCATCTTTGCGTGCACGTGGATGCGGTTCAAACAAGACAGTCTGTACTCTCATACGAAGCGGTGTTCCCAACTTCACTTGAAGGAACATTTCTGCGTTGGGAGGGACACAAGTTTTCTGCGCCAGGGAGGCAACAGTCACCCCCTCCTCAAGCATATCGTCCGCGTCCCTCTCTTTCTGCGGAGAGCACCGCGTGGGTAAGGGGTCGGGAAACAACAGCTGATTCGAATGGGCAGAGAAGGTTAAGTGATGTGTTCGCATCGCATCAATTCCTAACAATGCTGAGTAATTTTCACTCAGCGGGTATTTTGACACATGGGCTTTGACAAAGATATTTCTTCCTTTGATTCGCAGGTTTACGTTGTAACATCCTAAGGTTGGAATGGTTTCCCCTGTGATGCTTTTTATCCTTAAATCTGAATTGATGGGAGTCAATTTCCTGCGACCTTTCAATCTTAAATAAGCATCTTTCGCCAAAAGAGTTACCGATGATCCCGTGTCGACTAATAACTTAATTTTGTCGCCTTCGAGATCTGCGTTAATAATCGGCAAATTGTCCCCACTTTGAATAGAAACATAACGCACCTGAGAGGATTTAAACTCTGACTGGGCCGAGATACCTCTTACAAATCGACCCTTATTTAGTTTAAAGACTTATTCTTGGAATCTGGTTTCTGTGTACCAAATTTTCCTGATACCTCGTAATGAGAATCTCTTCCACTTCCTCTGCTATATACCTGTTTGGGTATTGTCTCCGTCCTATTTGACCCATCCAAATTAGGGCACAACCGGATCACGTGGCCTTCTAATCCACACCCAAAGCACACAATTCTACTTTTGCTGCGCCGTGTTTGTTGCGATCCACAATTCTCCTCGAGTGAATCATTTCGATTACCGAAACCCCGGCGATCATCTGGCCTTGTTTCCTTCCATCTAGCTCGTTCCGCCCCGAAGAGCTGGGGGTTAGATCGCTGAAATGTCTCTCTATTTCTCTCATTCCCTTCCGATTTCCTGTCTTCTCTTCCCTGAGAATTCCCGACTAACTGCCCTACCGTATTCTCCGTGGCTTCCAAACGCGACAACATCTGTTGCAAAGTGTGGGCCAGCATTACCGACTCCTCGTCCCCTCTGCCTCCTTCCACCGTATTCACCGAAGTTTTTCTACCCATGAGTGCTAAATTCTCCTCCTCTTGAATTGCGATGAGAACTGCAGCATCCAAAGTTTCCGGGCATTTTGTTAGTACCCAACGCCTAATCGATTCAGATAACCCTGAAATAAATTGGCACATCGCTTCTTGATCCCTGTGCTTCCTTGTCTCTTCGGACATATCCGACTTATGACCATGATATTTCGTAGCTGCGCTCTTAAGACGTGTTGCGTACTGCCGAACGTCTTGTCCTGGCAATTGCACACAATTCATAAACTGCTTCATTCGCGTTACCAATGGCTCTTCGGCTTGGAAGCGATCAATGACAAGCCGTTTAAAATTTACATATTCGGTTTCAGCCCTCAGCTCATCGCTATCAGATAGAAATTCAGCAGCTCTCTCCCGAAATTTAGATTTTGCAATCGCGAGTTTAGTTTGCTCACACCATCTACCCACCATCGCTACACTTTCGACATCCTGAAAAAGTGTTTAGCACGATACAGCGGATCAGTGCCTGTCAATAGCCTCAACATGTTTATGCATCCCGCTATTTGCTCACCGTAAACCATAGGTGCGGCTAAAGCTGTTTGTCTCAGCTGTGATGTACCCGCTGTACTTGTAACAGGTGTACTCTCTTCCGGAACAATTGCAGCCCCAGTGCTCACATGTTCTCCGTCAGAGTGACCACCAGAATCATCTGAATCCATGTGACTCGCAGATGACGATTTTTTCGTGTTAGCCATTTTGTTTTTCTTACCCCTAAAATTATGGCAGTTCTTAGAAAACAGCTTAAGGCTTACTTAATGCTAAATTATACAAAATTCGCACCGAACAAAACTAAATAAAAATAGTAATGGCAGTCAATTCGCACTTATTTTACGAACATGAGTGTTGTTCCGCTAGCTGCAAAATATAGGTATCGATCCTGGGACAACGGCACCATTAATGTTACACGGCACTAGCAGTGTTCCTGCCGAGTCGGCCGGTAACGGTGCTTGAGACCTGAAGTACAATTTAGTTGGCCACGGCACCAGGTGAGAATCTCAGGTGCACTGCTGCACTCAAAGATTCACACCAGAACATAAAAAATGAAAAGTTGAAGAATGACCCGAAGCATAAGGCTTGGGTGAATCCACCTTGTGAACAAAATAACAACAACAAATAAAAAATAAAATAATCTAAAAAAAAATGATACTTTGGGATCAGAGTTGTGATGAGGTTCACCCGCAATCACCAATTCGTGACTGAGTGTAGTGGTCCGGATCTTACTCCGGTACATTCAATCCCCAACCAGCCAGTACAACACTCACTTTCGCAAATAACACATGATTCTCAAATACACAACACAACATTTAATAACGTTCTGCGAGATTTAAACAGATACGGCGCTCTCTGGGCGTATAGACAATTGCCCCTCTTATGTGGGCAGCATACGGTGTCACACATTACTGTCGGAAGACACAAGCCGACTGAGTCTCCACCGGACTATCTGAACAAGAAATACTATTCGTTTACACACTAAATAGAGCTGCAGGTGATATTCATATACAATTGCTTAGAGAATGAAAAAAAATTATATGCAAACGATCACATTAAAAATACTCGCGACACAAAATACACAAGCACGTTAATTTGCGGTATAAGATTATAAGTGCGAAATACTGCCAAAGTTAATTAACTAAATCTAATAAGCATGCACATGCAGATCCCTTCCCCGCTCGCTTTGGCCCTGAACCAAAGTTAAAAGAAACTGTCCCGCCCAGCGGAATTTGTGGCCACATCCTCTCCCTTATTCATGTAAAAAAAATAATCAGGAATGGGCCCTGTAAGAAATTGAAATCTGTATGTGCAGGTATTTCCTCTGAGGTTCAGTCACTCAGCATTACTGCATCTATGTCCATGCAGCTTTGGGTGTCGGGATGGCACAAGTTCGCAGATGTGCGAAGAAAGAAAAAGGAAATATTCATCTACTTACAGTTTCGTGACTTTGCTGTGCAAATCCGTTGTGCATCACATAATATCACACGACAAAAAAAAAACACGCACACAGACACTTGCACCATGTGGCAGCACCGATGATTCAACACTTCACTTTGACGCTTGATGTAAATGAAGCACACACTTAAAAATGGTAATATCACGCCGCCCTTTGTTGCAATGATTAGAGTGCACACTGATCTATTCTCGTGACGATTTGAAGGTGGCCGTTAAGCAAAATAGGCCCTCTCACATCTGATGTTGCGGTTTCCAAGATTGATTTTCTGTGTTCCTGGGAAATGATTTTTGTTGTCGTGAAGAAATAATTGTGAACGTCGACTGCTGGGAGAGTGGGACACATTCAATTCCGCTGCTGCTATAGTTGATTCCGTCCGTCGCTACCTTCCGTCCTTTTTGACCGTTCATTCCCAATTCAGTCAGTTCCTTTCCGTTCGCAAACCATCTATCTACCCTGCCTGAGTACGCAGTTCAAATATGCCACTCGCAGGTTTCGTTTCCATTTTTTTATCGAGTTGCGACCGCCAGCCCTGAGATTAATTTTCTCGGCCGAGCGAAATCAGACGTGCTTTTACCTTAAGCGTATATCGGCAACTGCTGACCGAAAACAACGCTCGAATCCACCCCTATTCTTTTCAGCGATTCTAAACTCTTAATTGCCCATTGTCCCTCGCATACGTCAGTCAAAGTATCTTTCTCGCTGACAGAGTTATGTGTCTGCTGAGGGTCTCTTGGCCCACCCACTGAAGTAAACATACGGACCACAGCGTTAAGCTACAAGCGGAAAGAAGAAAAGAAAGAAAAGTGAAAAACCACTTCGAACATTGCTGCTTCCATCCGCATTCGAAAGCACATTTCCCTCGTTCGTTTTGCAGCCCCTCTAAGACACTTGAGATAGGAATTTTTATGTTTCACTTCAGGGCTATGTGTGAGGTCTAGCAATTCAAAATGGCAAAAATATTGCGTTTCTTGCCTTCAAAAGCATTGGAGCGACTTCCCAATTATCCCGCAATTTTGTTAATTAATTTAGAGAACAGCCGAAAGAAAAAACAACGTAAATGAGAAATAAATAAAAAAAACTGAACTGTAAAAGAACATGTGAGCCTGCCGAACTGTGATTCCTAGCTGCCTCATACAATACGCGACATGGCGGACAAATTTTAAAGTTTTCTTCAGGTTTTAGGATGGGGGGGGGGGTGTCCACTGTAACATTACAACAATTTTATTTTGTCTTGGATTTGCCAATTTTAGATTTTAAATACAGGTGGTGTGTGCCAGTTTAATTTATATCAATAAATTACAGTGAATAATTATTTCTTGCTCATGTTGCATTGCACGGGGGTTGTTCAAAAAGTAATGAGACTGATTTTACATGGAGCAGAAATGTAATGTAGTAAACATATTTGCACACTTTTGAAGTATTCTCCCTCTACTTGAATGCACCAGTCCCACCTTTCTATCCACTTCTGTAAGGTTATAATTTTGATATTGAGTTACTTAAGAAATCATATCGATTAATCATCATCATTCATCATTTTCAACCATTATCAATCCACTGCTGGACGAAGGTCCTCCAAGCCTCTTCCACAACAGTCTGTCTTGTGCCAGTCTCCTCCATGTTACTCCCACATACTTTCGAATTTCGTCCACCCATCTTCCATGTGGTCTTCTTCTGGGTCTTTTCCTGTCCCTTGGAATCCAATCTAAAATTTTGACTGTCCATCGATGGGGTGTCCTTCTGACAGTATGTCCAGCCCATTGCCATTTCAGGAATTTTACTCTGATCATGATGTCCTCCACTCTTGTCATTTTTCGGATCCACGAGTTCCTCTTCTTATCTCTCCTGGTTACACCAAGCATGCACCTCTCCATGATTTTTTGAGTTGTCTACAGCCTTTGTATGTCTCTTTTAGTTAAGGTCCACGTCTCTGCACCATATGTAAGCACTGGAAGGATGCATTGATCAAACACTTTTCTTTTAAGATATGAAGGCATATTGCTCTTGAACATTATGCTGTTTCTTCCAAAAGCTCTCCAGGCAAGTTTTATACGCCGATTAATTTCTTCATCAATGTGACCCTCACTTGATATCTGCTGTCCAAGATAAATGTAGGTATTGGTTATCTCCAGCTTTTCTCCATCAATTGATAAATCTTCATTTCTTGTAAAAGCATTGTACATCACTTTTGTCTTCTGAAAGTTCATTTTTAATCCCACTTCTTTACTCTTGTCAGCAAGGTCCTTGATCATACTCTGCAGCTCTGATGGGGTAGTTGTAAAAATGACTATGCCATCAGCAAAATGAAGGTGAGTTAGATAATCTCCATTAATCTTTATCCCTTTATTTTCCCAGTTCAGTGATTGAAAGACATTTTCCAATGTGGCATTAAAGAGCTTCGGAGATATGGTGTCACCTTGTCTCACTCCCTTTCCAATTTTTATGTGTGCTGTATTCTCAAACAGCCGAATCTTTGCACTTGCATTTTCATAGATGTTATTAATAATATTAATGTATGCATCTTCAACACCACAGGATTTCAAAGCCATTTTAACTGCTGATGGTTTCACTGAATCTAAAGCCTTTTCATAATCGATAAAAGCCATGCACAATGGAAGTTCATATTCACTCGCTCTTTCAGTTAGTTCTCTCAGTATGTGGATATGATCTATAATGCTGTAGCCACTCCTGAATCCAGCTTGTTCTCTCGTTTGAGCCGTGTCCAGTGTTACCTTCAAGCGGTGTGAAAGAACTTTAGTGAAGATTTTATAAACCACTGATAGGTCTGTAGTTCCTGAGATCCTCAATGTCACCATTTTTATGTAGCAGGATCATTGTAGCGTTGTTCCAATCCCCAGGAATCTTCCCTTCATTAAGGCATCGAGTGAAAACTTGGGCGAGTACTGTTTCAATTTCTCCACTTGTTTCTTGTATGATGCCTACAGTAATTCCATCTGCTCCTGGAGCTTTTCCCTGCTTCATGTTCTTGATTGCATGTGCAACTTCTGCTGAGAGAACTGGAAGAACTCTGGTACTGGAACCTTTCATGATGTCAGGAGTACATGTATCATCCCTTTCATATAATTTGGAGTAGAAATATTTCACTCTTGTCAAAATTTTGCCTCTATTTCTTGTTACAGAACCATCGTCTTTTCTCAGTGCCATAATCTGTTTTCTTCCCTTACTGAGATGTTCTTTTGCTATCTTTAGGCTTTGGTTGTTTTCAATTGCTTTCCTCACTAGTCCACAGTTGAATTTCCTTACGTTTTCAGTGATACTTTTTCGTACTGTCTTGCATAGCTCTATATATTCCACTTTGGAAGTCACATCTTTAGTTGTCCTCATCTCTCTTCTTTTTTGCATCAGAATTTTGGTTTTTCCTGATAATTTGTTCACATGCAACTTCTTCTTAGACTCAGCTAATCTTGTTGCTGTTTCCATAAGAGCTTTGGTTACTTTTCTGTTAACTTCAGAGATGTCCACTTCTTTTGATGTTAGACCTTATAGAGCAGAGAATCTGTTCCTCAGTCCCAATTTGAAGGTATTATGATGCTTTTTAAGGTTGGTCACGTCAATACACTTTGTTTGTTTATGAGCTTGCCACGCTTGAGTTTAGCATTGAGGTGCATCTTACATCTTACCATTCTATGGTCACTACCTGTGTTGAACTTGTTCAGCACATTGTAGTCTTCCATGGCAAATTTCTTGTTACACATAATAAAATCAATTTCACTTGTCCATCCATTGGGATGTCTCCATGTCCATTTCCTTTGCGGCTTTTTCTTGAAAAAGGAGTTCATGATGAAAAACCCTTCTGCCTCTGCAAACTGTACCAGAGTATTTCCACGCTGGTTTTTATTGCCGTGGCCGAATTTACCTACTGTAGTTTCATTCTGTTGCCGTTGCCCTATTTTTGCATTGAAATCTCCCATAATTATCTTTAAGTGCTGCTTGCCTTTATTCTTTAGATGACGAATTTCCTCATAAAATTCTTTAATTTCTTCTTCAGGATGACTTGTGGTGGGTGCATAAGTTTGAATAATCTGAGCCTGGCATCTTCTTGAGAGTTGAATAACAAGTCGTGCAGCTCTGTCAGAGGAACTTTCAACTTCTACAACTACTTTATCTTTCAGTTTCTTGTTTATTATAAATCCAACACCACTAGTTCTGCCAGTATCTGCCCCACGATAGTAGAAGACATGTCCACTTTTCAGTTCAATGAGATTTTCTTCCTTTCTCCTTACCTCACTTAGCCCGACGACATCCCACTTGATCCTTTGTAGTTCTTCTTCCAATTCAAGGAGCCTTGAATCAAAAGATAGGGAGCGTCCATTATAGGTAGCCAAGGTCAGCATTAGATGGCAGCCTAGTCCGGTCCTCCAGTGATTCTTAGCACTCTCTGCCTTTTTGTCGCACTGGCCGCTGCCCTGGCCAGATACATTCCAGCGGCCGGAGACTGAGAGCCAAGATTTAAGTTGTGAAGTCATTTTGGAGGGGTTTGGGCCATAACTCACCACGCTGGCCAAGCGGGTTGGTGAGTGTGTGGGATAGCATTTCTTCGAATCCTGATGGTATAGTTATACAGCTATTGGTGGTCGTCAGAGCCCCTTTAGTGGGAACAGGATGCACCATGGGAAGGCGGGGTTGACATTTTTCAAGGAGAGGCTGTGCTGTTGCGCATCACCTGACCTTACATCCCTATCCATTAATACTCCATACTATTTTAAAGTATCATGAGATCATGCCATAAGGATATCATAGAGCAAGAAATAAGTCCATGTACCTTCATTAGCATTGGCAACATCCACGTTATTTGAAGGTGTGACATCATCTAAGAGGCATTTCAGCAATGCAATGTACTGTTCACCATTTTTCTGTCCTTATAACCCATTACTAAAAATCACAAATTCTAATAATTTAACCCTAATTCAAAACTAAAAAGAATGTTATTATTAAAAGCTACTTCAGCTCAAATTAAAATATGATTAAAATACCAACTAATTACATACTAACTTATATACATCACCTTTCTACTATATACCCTGTTAAAATGACATGCTGAAAGCTTCCTCGAATGATATACTGAAGCTGTTACCATAGAAAAGCGTAAAGGTGTAGCTTACAACATCCAGGAGCATCATGATATTCTGGAAGCTTGGAAAACATTAATTAAAAAGGAAGCAGTTTATAAAAATGTAAGAAAAAGAAAACGACTTTAGATACTTACCTGTTTCAGAGATGGCAGCATGTTGACGTATGGTGAGATATCTTTCTGTCCCATGTTGAACCACCTGTGGTGCGAGGAGAACCCTGTAGCACAGCAATGGTGTGCAAGTTTTTGGAACTCCGATGATGCATATAAAATATATAAAATGCACAAAAAGCTTAAGTGCCAGATGTTTTTTGATGGAGCTTTGAGCATGTTATTTTAATGATATAATAGTAATATTATAGTAAGGAGGCTATGTAGGCCTTATATAGGTTTCTTTTAGTATGTAATTAGTTAGTATTTGGATCATATTTTAATTTGTAATAAAGTAGCTTAATATTATTTTTTTTTTTTAGTTTTTAATTAGGGTTAGATTATTATTATTGGAATTAGTAATTTTCAGTAATGGGTTATAAAAATGGAAAAATTGTGAACAGTACATTACATTGCTGAAATGCCCCTTAGATGGTTTCACACCTTCAAATGATGTGGATATCGCTAATGCTAATAACGTTCGTGGACTTATTTCATGCTCTTTGATATCCTTATGGCATGATCTGATGATACTATTCTTCCAAAAGGTGCATTCAAAGCCCTTCCTCGACATTTGGTTCAGGATACCCGTCACATCATTGTTCAGTTCAGTATTTGATGCAAACCGACACCCTCAAAGTTGTTTTTTCATTTGAATATGGCACCAGGTCCGGTGAACACAGAGGGTGCACCATCATTTCGATGCCTAAATCTTGGGTAATCTGGTAAAGCACAATGTGCAGGGGCATTCATTATCTTGATGCAAAATTCAACCAGTGTGTGCATATTCTGGGCATTTTGGGAAATTTTTTTCTTTAGAGGATGTTTTAGAACTTTAGAATAATAGGCACTGGTAACAGTTTTCCTTTGTGGAACAGTCTGGTTGTACGCAATTTCCTTTTATCGAGGAAAGCCATGTGCATGACCTTCCCTGCACTTGCTTGAACCTTTGCTTTCTTGGATCATGGACTCTGGGTGTTTCCAGCGGGTCAGAGTGAATATATGACTAAAATGGGAGGATATTTTCATTAAAAAAAAAGGAGGACATTTCAAGAAAAAGGAAGACACAATAAATTTGTACAAAACTATTAATAAATACGCAGTTGAGTCACATTATTGTGACCACCCCCTACTTTTGACGTCAACAGTGCGTAGCCAATGAAAGAAAGCACATGTCATGAACTGGCTTGGAGGGTGTATGAGGGGTGATGTAGGCATTCTGAAAACATATCACTCGTTGCTGTCATGGATGAAAGGAGCGATTTATCAGATTTGCAAAAAGGGATGATTATCATTTTTTGGGCCAAGGGTGGCAGTATTTCTGAAACAGCGCAGTTTGTGAACTGTTCGCGTGCTGCTGTGGTTAAAGTGCATCACGATTGGAGAAATGGCACCACTGCAAATAAGCGATGCGGAAACTGCGGAGCACCATGTGCCATTGACGTGAATGGTGAACATTGGCTGCGAAGTTGTGTGAGGGCTGATTGACGTGCTACAGTGGAGCAGCTCACTGGCCAAATGAACCAAGGGGCTAGCCGAAGTGTGTCTAAAATGACAGTTCGGTGAACCCTGCTGCATATGGGATTTCGATGCAGACGGATGGTCACTGCACCTATGCTGACAAAGGTGCATCTGCCGAAAAGGCTGACATTTGCACGGCAGTATTGGAATTGGACCTCTGCTGATTGGCAAAGGATGAGTTCTCCGAGGAGTTACATTTTCTGCTTCATTGAACTGATGGACGTTGGCGTGTAAAGAGAGAAACATCGGAGAACAAACACTCTTCAACCATTGCTGGAAGAACACAATCTGGTGGGGAAAAGCGTTATGGTCTGGGAAATGTTTTCGTGGCATTCTCTGGGTTAACCCATACCTGTGGAAGACAATATGGGTCGAATTCGTTATTTATCCACCCTTGCAGACCACATACACCCATACAGGCTGATTGTCTTCCTTGGGGCAGACGAGATTTTCCAGCATGGCAATGCAACGTGTTACACAGCTAGAAATGTCCGAGAGTGGTTGGAAGAGCACGATGAAGACTACAAAGTACTACTTCCCTGGCCCCCAATTCCCGAGATTTAAACCCATTTGAGCATCTGTGGGACCACCTCGATCATGTTGTTCGCTCTATGGATCCTTCACCATGCACCCTCCAGCAGCTGTCAGATGCTCTGCAGTCAGCATGGCTCCACATACCTGTGAACACCTTCCAGCACCTAATTGAGTCACTCCCAGCCCATCTAGCTCCTGTCCATGCTGCACATGGCGGTTACTCTGGATATTAGCTGGTGGTCACAATAATGTGACTCGAAAGGTGACTGCACATACTCTGTATTTAAATTTTACAGTTTGAGAGTTTATACATGTAAAACTTTAAAAAAGAAAGAAAGATTTTAGTCTGCTGAACATTTTTATTTATATTTTTCACTGGAAGAGGTTTTCTTCAGTTGATCGGGTTTCTTTAACAAATATTTGTGAAATTCAGAGCATGCTATGTCTTTCACATGGTATTTCATTTGCAGTATACCCCTCACTGACCGATTAAGAAACTTGAATTATAAATAAAAAACTTACAGCAATGACTCGCAACAAACCAAACAAGCAGTATAAGCTGACTGTTTACACGACTACAGAGCACAGCACAGTCCACTGTCCACATGTGATAAGCGACAGATCAACACGCACTGACAGGTTTTCTCTGTGCTGTTGACTCATAAGTGATGCACTGCAGCAGGCAGCTACAGGATTGCAGAAATAAACTGACCAGGTGTGGGGTGGAAGGGGAGGTGGGTGAGTTACAATCCAGAAATGAATGAATGAATGAATGAATGAATACATTTTAGCAGTGGCTTGATAGAAAATTTTGATCAAAATGTATTTGAACTATTCCTTATTGAAAAAGTTGGACATTTGGGCTATTTCCCTTAATGTCTGGAGGACAAAAGGACATGGTAAGAAAAGGAGGACATGTCCTCCAAAAGCCGGGGATCTGATCACCCTGCATTGGGTGTTCTGTTTTTTTTTTTTTTACACCATTTGAAAACAATAACATTTCTTGTAGTATTGCTTTTGTAGCTTGGTCTTGTGTAATAGAACCAGTGCATTTCCACTTTTCTTCTGTCAGGATGATTTCTACAGTAATTTAGTAGCCTGATATGGAGCCTTCATATTTAGATTTATGTTGGAACTTGCTTCTGCATTTGAAAGCACAGCTTTGTTAACTGATTTGAAAGAAATCTGCTGTAAATGGCTCTTGGAGACAGGACAGCTGAATACTACATCCATGTCAAAAATTTAATTTTCAGTAAGTCAGGGGTTTTCCTAGTATCTTTAACACCTTTTGTACAATAGGTTTCCTTGTAGTGTCTCTCAGAAACTGCCATTTTGACAACTTACCTTCCGAAAGGGTATTGTAATAAACAATGCACAAATTGTTCGAGGGGATGCTGATAAGTCCTCAGCCTCACCAAGAAGGAAATGGGCTAGAGCTATGAAACTTACAGACTATTCCACATATTCACCCTAAATTTCAATACACTTGGCACAGTGTTTCTGGAGTTTCTTTAACCCCCCCCCAAATTCTGGTCTGATCACTCAAATACTGCTCTCCTGCTGATGTCACCTCTGAATCATTTGAAAAATGCTTCCCTTTTAAACTTTTTTAAGGTTTGGGAACAGGAAATAGTCTGATAGAGCAAGTCTGGTGAGTAGGGTGGATGGTCTATGTACTTAAATTCCAGATCCCTCAAAACATCCATTGCCTTGCCAGCCTTGTGAACCAGTCCTGCAAAAAGAGAACAACTTTCTGCAGTTTTCCTCGCCTTTTTTCCTTCAACGTCTTCTTTAATTGGCACAATAATTTGGAATAGTATTCATCATTTATTGTTTGGCCCTTCAGGAGACAGTCAGTCTGCAAAACACCAGTCAGTTATGGTGTGCCACTACAGCAACTGATTTGTCTCTGGATCATAGTGATGTAACCACGTTTGATCAGTAGTGACAAGTCGCTGCAAACAATCATTGTCAGATTGCTCAAAATGTTGCAAAACTGATTTGGAAGTGTCCACTCATTTTTGTTTCTTTTGGTGTTCAAACATTTGGGCACCCACTTTACTGACATCTTCTGCATATCCAAGTGCTCATGAATTATTAACCCAAAACATTCTCTGGCTATCTCCAGTATCTCTATTGTTGTAGCCGAGATTCAACGATCTGACAAAATCAAGTCATGAACATGATCAACAATTTCGGGTGTTGTCACTGTTGAAGGCCTCCCAGATCTTGCTGCATCTTTGGTCTCAAAGTCTCCACAATGAAAGCACGCCATTTCTTCACAGTGGAATATAAAGGGCACTTGTCACTTAATGCTTATGTCATACATTCATAGATTTCCTTTGCAGTTTTCTTCTGCACAAATAGAAATTTCATGACAGCCTGGAGTTCCACTTTCGAAAATTCAACACTTTGCATTGACATAATTCAGTTCAGGACATCAAACATCTGCAAAAAAAAAAAGAGCTATTAGTCTGAAAATTGGCACTTTACAATACAAAACAAAAATTCTTTCAAGCTGCACTGACAAAATGATGCTACAATTGCAGGAAGTGGATTAGACCGAGAACTTTTCACCATCCCCTTGTACCTGACATTGCACATTCTGACACATTAAGTGATGTTTTAGGAGGTTTTCCTGCACTCTGCAAGACATTGCATGTAGTTTTCACATAGCATTTGGTGTGATTTACCATGTCAGTTGCATGAGCATTGATGCAGTCACTCAATTTCAGTTTTCAATGGCTATTTTCACTCATCTGAACAGCATCATAAATTTTCTGACCAGAATCTTCAGTGGAAACTGCAGTGGGTGCCTCCTAGTTTCAGGTCTTTTGAAAAAGAAATATATAGGCATTTTCTTTTTTGTAATTGTATACCACCAGTGTTTTAGGACCTTTTGCAGGTAAACTCTTTCCTGCTCAATGAGCTTGTTACTAGCATCCTCTTGATGTGCCAGTTTTTTTTGTTTTTGTTTTTTTCTACTGGGCATGCAGTTTGTTAAAAATACCTTTGTGTGTGTGTGCCCTTCTAGTAACAGTACAGATGCTGCCTTGCATTATATTGTTTAATTTCTTCTTCAGTTATATTTTCTGTGTGTTATTCAGGGTGTTTATAATCACTGACTTCACACTCATTTCAAATTCTTATCAACCAGATTTTGTGTAGACTTTGACATCTCAACTAGAACCTCTTTGTGATGGTGCTGACACAATGAAAATGAAGTCTACATCATTCACCCACTAGTGTTAATATTTAGATGATAATGATTGATGTATCTGAATTGCACCTTCCGTACCCTCAGTCAAATAGCCCTACTTCAAGCAGGTAAAAAGAAATAATCAAAGAAAAAGTGAACAACTGAATAAATACAAAGAGTACACTATTAACACATGTAATTATATATGTACTGAAAGTATGGAACCATCTAAGGAACTGTTGATTTTAGTGTAAATATTGTAATGACCACTTTTTAGGCTTAAAAATATCTTTAAAATGAAATCATGAGAAATTGAAATTCATTCATAAATAATGGAAATATTGATAATTAATTGTATGGATATCATTGGTGGCCATCTTGATGATGTCATCAGTACTACATATCGTGGATCATAGAGTCACAGCATGGAAATAGGTGATAAGGGAATACCAATTCCTCACTAAAATTGTGATGGAGCATTGTTTTTGCTTTCCTACTAATACATGTTGTTTCTCTTCATTCTGTAGGTGTACTGTAGAGTTCAGGTAAGACTCTACACCAGAGTGTCCAACTTGTGAACAATCATGTACATTAACGAATATCATCATCATCAACCATTATCAATCCACTGCTGGACGAAGGTCTCCCCAAGTTTCCTCCACAACGGTCTATCTTGTGCCAGTCTCCTCCATGTCACTCCCGCATACTTTCAAATTTCATCCACCCATCTCCCATGTGGTCTTCTTCTGGGTCTTTTCCTGTCCCTTGGAATCCAATCTAACATCCAGTGAAAATAATATACAATGCATATAACAACAATTAAGATATGAAATGCAACATTATGATGCTGAAAGGAGCATGGGCCAGTACCAAAAATTGTCACATTGTAAGGCACACAGAATTGTTCAGAACTTATAGGTAGAATTTGGCATTAATGATTCCTAGCAAACAGCTTTTCACCATTAGAACATCATTTAGAAATTAATGGTTCCATGACAAACAGCTCTTCACCATTTGAATATCATTTAGGCATTACTGGTTCCATGGCAAACAACTCTTCACCATTAGAACATCACCTTTAAACTTCATTGAAAATGTATACTGTTTTGCCTTTCTACATTTGTGTGCTATAAAACTCAACCAAACAACTGAACTTCATTGTTGATACTCATTTTTCAGATGTCCACCACACCCACACATCCAGTGAAAATGAAATATGTCATGATTTGTCATTTCCACTGAATTAATTTCTACCACTTTAGGGGCAGGTTATGCTATTCTTTGCACCACCCAGAGTCAGACTACTGACTGCAGTTGGGTTGTGCACCCAATATTATTCCGTGACAGTTAGTGGTGTAAAGCTCAGAACAGAGTTTGTCCATATAGACCCTCCTCCTCCAACCTCTGTTGACATCTGAAGCTACCAATTGATGTCTTGCAAATATGAGTGATGCCCTCTCTGTCTAAGAACCCTACGGTGAACCTCTGTAGAGTTCCAGTGCATTATTCACTAGTGGTGAAACCATTGTTTTCCATTTCTTGATAACATTCCTGGCAGTTTATTTTGGGCGGTACAAGTTATTTTGAGTTGCATGAATCAACTAGCCAGCAGTATGACATCCATCATTAACACTCTGTGCAAAATCTTTTGGCTCAGCTCTGTGTGCCTTGATGAGCAACAAATTTCTGAAGTTTATACATTCTTCTTTTCTCATAATTGTAAAGCAGTCTAAGGCAAGTATTTCAATACAAGGGCTCATTGTAATATGACAAAAGGAGTGTCCAGATTCTTTTCTGTGGATGGGGCAGTGTTGATAAATTATGTGTTGAACATCCATGTAAATACTGTTCTCTGTGTAAGTAAATAATCTGTGTAAGTGTTTTTGTAAAATTGGAATTGTGTTAAGCTATCATATGTACATTTGCTATGCATTATTTCAAGTGCATTATGTAATATCTTATAGCGACTAATTTGGGACAAAAGTTTCCAGTCTGCATTTGAAAGTGATGATGAGGAAAACTGGCTGCCATGTCAGTTACTCAAGGCTGTCTGCTCACTTCCTACTCATCAAGAGGATGTCCAGGTTGAAATTCTGAAAGTAAGTTGAATAAAATTAATTGAAATCAAGTGACAAATGGATATAGAATATGTAATAAGAATGATGCTTATAACTTCCATAGCATTAAATTATAAATTTAAATGTTTAGAATTATTAAGTGAATTATTAACACAGCAATCAGACTTCTCTGAATTGTGTGTATTTTCTTCTTGCTGAATTTTTAGATTTTTTAAAAATCTGCTTTGAAATATAGTTTTTTGTGTCAGAAAGGATCCAAAAGATGTGCTCATTACAGCTGAAAATCCAGTGTCATATTTCTTGTTTTTTTATAGCATTAGTCTTGGTTTCCAGTTGCTGTGATTTGTATTTCTTTTTTTATAACGAGGAACAGTAAACCAATTAAGTAGTAAATAGTAATGCTGTACTAGTGATCCGATTTATTGGCGTAGGAAATAAATACATAAGCGTTTCCAAGCTTTTGCACATCAACCAGATGGCTTTTTCAAGGAAGTTAGACAGAAACTGCAAACTGAAAAATAGAACGCTTAACAATTTGAACGCGGGAACTTGACAATAAATAGATGCAACGTTATATTCATTTAAAGATACGAGGCATCACGTTGGTTGCGCGCGGGATCCTGGTAGAGAAAAGGCGTTACTTGAAGAATTGGTTCCAAATTCGTGGCAACTCGAGTGAGACACAATCATTGCAAGTATCGCTGTTGGTAATGATCTCCAAGGTTTCCCGAATGGCTGTACATTTAGGGGTAGAGTAGCTAGCTAATTTCTTTATATCATCCCACACGGGAGTAGCTGACTTGAATTTGACTTCTCTGGATAGTGCCGTGGCTACTTTTCCGTATTTTGTGTCTCTTTTATGTTCGTTGACTCTGATTCCAAACGAACGCTTGGTCATTCCAATGTAGTATCGTTTAGAGCCGTTCGGATACTGTAGGGGATCGCATAAATGCCTGCTTCGCAGGAGAGAGGTGGTTTTTCACTATTTCTCTTTAGTATAGTATGTAAAGATGCAGGGGACCTTATGCCAACGCCGTAGTTCATCTTGAGGACGTTTTTGAGTTTGTAAGACACACTTGGAATGTAGGGAATTGAGCCTAAATAACGTAGCTGCGGCACAGGAAGACTGGAATGTTTGGCTTTGGCTTTTTGGATAAAGCTACGTCTCTGATTCAATGAATATCCTGCATCAGTGGCTAGCTTGACGACGCTTTTAATTTCGTGTTGTCTAGAATGGGTATCAGAAGAAATGGCGAAGGCTCTTTGAATTCGATCAATTTCACGATGGAGCTTGAAAGCAACAACGCTTTACCTTATCTGGATATTTTATTGAGGAAATCGTCTGACAACCGCCTCGGTACACAAGTCTACTATAAACCCACGTCCATCCCCAACCTGATGCTCCGCAGCTCTTTCTGTCCCGCAGAATACAAAGCAGCTATCTTCCGTTCTCGAATTCAAAGTGCCTTTGCCGTTTCTTCTGATACCCATTCTAGACAACACAAAATTAAAAGCGTCATCAAGCTAGCCACTGATGCAGGATATTCATTGAATCAGATACGTAGCTTTATCCAAAAAGCCAAAGCCAAACATTCCAGTCTTCTTGTGCCGCAGCAACATTATTTAGGCCCAATTCCCTACATTCCAAGTGTGTCTTACAAACTCAAAAACGCCCTCAAGAAGATGAACTACTGCATTGGCATAAGGTCTTCTGCATCTTTACATACTATACTAAAGAGAAATAGTGAAAAACCACCTCTCTCCTGCGAAGCAGGCGTTTATGCGATCCCCCTACAGTATCCGAATGGCTCTAAACGATACTACATTGGAATGACCAAGCGTTCGTTTGGAATCAGAGTCAACGAACATAAAAGAGACACAAAATACGGAAAAGTAGCCACGGCACTATCCAGAGAAGTCAAATTCAAGTCAGCTACTCCCGTGTGGGATGATATAAAGAAATTAGCTAGCTACTCTACCCCTAAATGTACAGCCATTCGTGAAACCTTGGAGATCATTACCAACAGCGATACTTGCAATGATTGTGTCTCACTCTAGTTGCCACGAATTTGGAACCAATTCTTCAAGTAACGCCTTTTCTCTACCAGGATCCCGCGCGCAACCAACGTGATGCCTCGTATCTTTAAATGAATATAACGTTGCATCTATTTATTGCCAAGTTCCCGCGTTCAAATTGTTAAGCGTTCTATTTTTCAGTTTGCAGTTTCTGTCTAACTTCCTTGAAAAAGCCATCTGGTTGATGTGCGAAAGCTTGGAAACACTTATGTATTTATTTCCTACGCCAATAAATCGGATCACTAGTACAGCGTTACTATTTACTATGTATTTCTTCTGTTTGTTCTTTTAACAATACATCTGTGAAATATTTAATTACTGAATTTCCCAACTTTCATTTTTGAAAAAAATAGCCAATTAAGCATTGGCAGTGGAACATTTTTCAAAACACTGAACTTTGTTCAACATCTGCATAGCTGTGATGCTAGTTGTGGCATTCCTGTTTTGTGGGTGTTTATACATGAAAAAACATGGATAGTCAGTGTGTATTCAGGGCTATTATGTTAAGCAAAAATAAACCTGCAAGCCAAATCTTTGTTGTTATCAGTTGACTATTCACGTTTGTGTTCAGTTTCTGTATGTTGTGTTTTATGTGTGCAAAGAATGAATGATTTTTGTATAGAGAATGATTAGTCCCACTGTTATTTTTTAAACAATGTGAGTGATAAACTATTTTGCATGAAATACATTTTGATATTCCTAAATATTTTGTGCCCTTATGAAGTTTCCTAATGGATTACTCGGGAAAGGAGTCATGGCATTTGTTTTAGAAAGTCAAGTTTCCAATTTTTTTTTTTTCGAAGTATGGAAATTTAATGAAAAATACTTAAAATTTGTACAATTGTTATGCCATTTTGTGCTGCGCCTCTGCATGACATTTTGCTTTTTGCAAGTGTTCGGTTCATTTTTGTGTCTTCTGGGGAAGAATTGTGAAGTTCTGAAACTTATAAATTTTAGTTAAAAAATGAACCAGGTAGCTGTGAAATTAAAAATAACAGACAAAGAATGAACATAAAAAATCAAACAAAGTTCTCTGATTTTAGTACTCAAATATCTGTTACTTAGGCCTACTAAACATGTAGGCTATAATACGCATAAGATAAAATGTGTGTCTCTATATATAGTATCAGATGAATTAATTTAGATGTTTAGGTTGTGCTAGTTACCACTAATGAACAAAATAAATACATGCCAGAATTTGTGCTTTCATGTTGGTGTATAAATTTTATATGCTTTTAATGGATGAAAATCTTCAAATTATTTTTTATAAAAATTATTTCATTAACTTTGATATGACTTTTGCATGTATCCTAAAGTTAGAGAGAGAGAGAGAGAGAGAGAGAGAGAGAGAGAGAGAGAGGGAGCTGAGTTTCTTTACGACCCCCCACCCTCTTCTTTTTTTTTTTTTTTTTTTTTTTTTTAAATCCTCATTAGTTGTGGTTTCTGTTGTATGTGATAAAATTTTGACTTTCTTTACCAGTTTGTAGTTCATAGCACTGTAAGAATAACTGGTCTTTTAACTGATTCAGCTTCAGTATTTTTTTTAGCCATTTTCAAAATTCCTGTCTTGTTTCTACAGTATTAAACATGTCTGCATCTGTTGATCATTGACTGAAAAACTTTATTTTTGCTGGAAATGCATTCTGTATTAAATTTTCAGATTCTCCTCCAAATGACTGGTTCAGAAGGACATTGTCTAAGTACTCGATCTGTCATACAACTTATTTCCTTGTGTCTTGAAGTTTATTCCACAGGCCCAGCTGCAGTGCGCACTGCAGCGCAAGCTACTGCCAACCAGAGTTTGCAGACTTTTTGCTCATCACTACAAGAAGTGGAAAATGAGGTGATTTTTGTTTTAAATTTGTGTCTAATTTTGAATTTGAGTTAGTATCCCCTTATAGGTATGCAGCGAATTACTTTGTTTCATTTAAAATAAGATTAGTGTTAAGATGTGGATGATCAGTGTAAGTTGAATTTGAAATCCTAGATAATTGACGAAATGCATTTAAAAATAAGTTGTCAAAATTGTGCAGTATGTGCTGCTAATGATGAAACTGTAAAAGCTAATGAATGCCAATAGCCTTAGAGCTCATAGTGAGAATAATTGGCAGTGAAACACTTAACTCACAAAACATTAGAACAATTCTTGATGTCTACATAACACACATAAGTTGCGTAAAATTACAAGTGGTAAGGACGTTTCGGTAGCGACTTCTACCTTCATCAGCCATGGAATGAAACATGTGGTATTAGCATTAGTTGTTGCCAGATTTCAAAATAACTTTCCAAATGATAGGTATGCTAAAAGGTGCGTCTGTATTGTAGGTGTTAGGAGGAAGGAAGATTTCATGCTTTCGCGGTAGCTGAGGACTTTCTGATTGCTGAACGGAGCGATGCGTTTAACATTTGCCAGTCGGGAATTGCGGACGTATTCCTGCTTTGTATTCAATGGTATCTACTACCAAACCAACAAAAACAAGGCGTACCAATAGGCTCTCCTCTTTCCCTCTTACTTGCTGAAATTTATTTGCAGAATATTGAAAAATTAATCGTTGCCCCATCCCCCTTAAAACCCTCCCTTTGGTTACGGCATGTGGATGACATCTTCATCATTTGGCCATACCAGAAGCAGTCTCTGTTTGAACTTATGTCCTCTATAACTTCCAAGTTCCCTCATATAAGATTCTCGTCTCAAGAACAGGTGGACAATAATTTAGTTTTCTGGATGTTAACATCAACCCAGACTTCTCACTTGGTCTCTCTGTTTACAGGAAACCTTCTGCCACCCGTAATATCATCCTTTGCCATTCCTGCACCTTTGGTAAATACAAATTGGCTTCTTTAAAGGCGTACATCCACAGAGCTAACCTTATTTGCAACAGCCCTTCTGTTCTTCAAAACGAATGTCAGAACATCATCAACATTGAAAAATTGAATGACTTTCCACCCCTCTTAGTACACAGGCTAATTAAAAAAATTTAATCACAGAATAGATCTACCAGCTTACTGCCTGAACTTTCCACTACTCATCAGTTTGTTGGTACTTTGCCCTTTAGCCTGGCCTTCACTCACACATTTGCTCCATTTTCAAGTCTTTTGGCTAGAGGATTGCTGTTAAACCACCTCCACATCCTCTTAACCTTATCGTTAAAGACAGAGATCCCAATAAACCCCTAGAGTTACAAGGGGTTTGCTCTATTCCCGTTAACACTTCTACAGGCATTACCTACTATGTTGGTAGTACTTACCGTAGCATCAACCGGCGATTGGTGGAACATATCGCTGATGTTGTGGAACATATCGCTGATGTTGTGGAACATATCGCTGATGTTAAGAAACATATCGCTGATGTTAAGGATAAACTAGTTAACAATAATAACTAAAGATAGTCAGATTTCTTGTGTTGATCTAATAGCTTTTTATTTTTACATCAGGTAAATTTAAATGTTACTTTTACTGTATCTGCAGTTATGAACTATAAATTTGAATGAACAGAAGTAGTGTCACCTTGGGCTTTATTTTGTGATTAAGTGTGTTTTTACTGCTGTGATTATATAATAAATTTTGTAGGTAATTTAGTTGCTTATTATGTTTCTTGTGTAGGTTGAATAAAAAGTAATGCCACCAATTCCATAAATCACTGATGATGGCAGCACTCATGCATTTGAGGTTGTGACATGTTCTATAGTACCTGTCCTTTCACTTCAGTTGGTGGCAAATTGTTGTGTTGAAAGGTTGTGTTGCTATTGTAGATGAAATGGATGCCTGTAGTGAACACTTATCAGTGTGATTGAAGTGACATATCATTATTGAATTTTTAACTGCCAAAACAGTCTTTCCGGTTGATATTTATTGGCACCTGCAGGTTTTTTTATGATGATGACTGTGTTGATGTGAGCACTATGTGTTGCTGGGCCAAAAAACGTAAAATGATGAATCTGGAATAGTTGATGTATGTGATAAATAAAGAAGTGGATGACCTGTGACAGCACCTGACATGTCTCACAAGAAAAAGGTTGCTGAATTGATCAAGGGCAATCGAAATATCCCTCAAATGGAAATTGATGTTAAGCTTGTCATTTCAGAGGAGCACATGGGTCACATTCTTCACTATCAGAAAGTTTGTGCAAGATAGGTTCCTTCCATGCTGAAGACAGAGATGAAAGCTTTGAAAGCTGAAATTTGCCTGCAACTTTCATCACACTACATGAAAGAACATGGGGATTTTCTTCACAACATTGTGACAGCCGGCTAAATATGAATACGTCATTATGAACCCAAAACCAAGTGCCAGTCCATGAAATATCATCACAAGGGTTCACCTGTAGGGGGAAAAAAATTAAAAAATCACGGAACCCAGGCTTTGTTTAAAAAACTCATGGCTACAGTTTTTTGGGATGCAAATGATGTTCACATAGATTTCTTTTAACCTGGGTTGATCATCAGCTCAAAGCACTACATTTCAGTATTCAAAACTTTGAAATGATGATTAAGAAGAGTTTGGAAGCACAAGGACATTTTGCTGCAACTTGACAACATTGAGTCACACAATTTGTGAACCACCGTGGAACAAGTTGCGAAGTTGAATCTTATCATTTTACCACATCTACCATACAGTCCAGTCCAGACTTGGTGCCATAAAACTTTCTTCTTTTTCCAAAACTGAAGGAAAACTTTTATGGACATTTGTATGACTCAAACAAAAAGGGGGAAAGGACTCAGTCAGGAACTGGATGACGAAATGAAGTGTGGAGTTCATTCATGACATCTTTAAGAAATTTGTCCATTGTTGGAAGAAAAGAGTGGAGAATGGTGGCGATTATATGGAAAAGTACATGCTGGTAAAGTAAAACCTCTGAATAGTAGACACTCAGGTACTTCAATATTTGTCCTCTTTGGGAGATGCCTGCTATTCAGGAAATTGACTTCTCAGCACAACTAGGCTCACAATACAAAAATCATCATATTAAATATGTACATGCAATATGTAATTAAAATGTTTTTTTGATTAAATAATTTGTTTTTTGCTATCGTTTTACAGCGAGGAACAATACAGTACATGTGGATACAAACAGTACATGTACAATATTTTCATTTTAAAACATAGTACATACAATGTACATATTTTGATGTATTTATAAACATACATATGCAGGGGTCAGAGTTCTCCTGAAATTCCTGAAGTACCTGATTTTTATTTTTTTGTCCTGAAATGTCCTTATTTTTGTTCTAAATCCTGAAAATTTGAGTGTAATCCTGAAATTTGAAAAATAAATGGTAAACTATGTATAGTGATTCATCATGTAGCGTTTACAAGTACCGCATAAATAAAAAAATGGAACGAGAGAGAGAGAAAAAGAGAGAGTACTATATCGTTGTGACGTCATTGCCAAGAGCTCTCACTCTTGTAATTTGCGATGTACGCGAACGCGTTCCCGCGTTTGTGAGATCATTCGAGAAGCGAAGCTGCCATGAAGCCGCTTCTTACGGAGGACGCGCAGATGCCAACCATAATGGAATCTCAGTAATTATTACGGATTTCCCCCGGAATTACGGATGACTTACGAAAAATTACGGATGTTCAGATTTTCGCTGTTCAGAAATTTCTACTGGTTTTGTAATTAATCAATGTATAAGCCTCTGAACAAAGTTTGTAACACAGCTCTTTGTTTCTTTTTTTTCCTTCCTTAGAAGCAAAAATTTGTTTTGCTTGTTTGAAAGAGTGAAAAAAAAGAAAGCACGGTGCCGGGCAGAGATTACGTAGACCCAGCGTGCTCCTTTCGCCGTGGCCTGGGATTACGTCTGCCCGAAGGCTCTGAATAAAGTTCGTGACGCAGCTCTTTGTTTCTTTTCTTTTTTTTTTTCTGAGGAGAAAGAATTTGTTTTGCTTCTTTGAAAGCTAAGTGGAAAGAAAGCACAACGCCAGGCCAGGTACGTAGGTCCGGCGTGCTACTTTTGCCGTGAGCCAGGATTACGTCGGCCATGCGTGCTTCTTTCGACGTGGCCCGGAATTGCATCGGCCCGGTGCCTCTGAACCAAGTTCGTGACGTACCTCTTTCTTTCTTTTTCTTTTTATCTGAGGAGGAGGAATGTGTTTTGCTTGTTTGAAAACTAAGTGAAAGGAAAGCATGGCATCGGGCCAGGATAACATAAGCCCGAAGCCCCTGAAGAAAGTTCGTGACGCAATTTTGTTTTTGTTTTTTTTTCTTTCTGAAGGAAAGGAATCTGTTTTGAAAGCTAAGTGGAAAGAATGCGCGGCGTCGGGCCCCGGGATTACGCCAGCCGTTATAAATTGGGCTTTCTCGTGATCGATGCACAAAATGAGCAGAAATAGTTGGAGTGAAGATTTCTCCCGTAATCGTAATATTTTTTGCGATGTTCCCTCTGCCCAATGTTTTTCTTAAATATCCATTTATTCCATAAATACTTACATTTCAGCTTAAACATGGAGGAAAGAATTTCCCAAAACGGAAGACGGTCGAAGCAAAGATTTATCCTGTAATCATAACGGAGGACGCGCAGATGCCAACCATAATGGAATCTCAGTAATTATTACGGATTTCCCCCGGAATTACGGATGACTTATGAAAAATTACGGATGTTCAGATTTTCGCTGTTAAGAAATTTCTACTGGTTTTGTAATTAATCAATGTATAAGCCTCTGAACAAAGTTTGTAACACAGCTCTTTGTTTCTTTTTTTATCCTTCCTTAGAAGGAAAAATTTGTTTTGCTTGCTTGAAAGAGTGAAAAAAAAAAAGAAAGCACAGTGCCGGGCAGAGATTACGTAGACCCAGCGTGCTCCTTTCGCCGTGGCCTGGGATTATGTCTGCCTGAAGGCTCTGAATAAAGTTCGTGACGCAGCTCTTTGTTTCTTTTCTTTTTTTTTTCTGAGGAGAAAGAATTTGTTTTGCTTCTTTGAAAGCTAAGTGGAAAGAAAGCACGACGCCAGGCCGGGTACGTAGGTCCGGCGGGCTTCTTTCGCAGTGACCCAGGATTACGTCGGCCCTGCATGCTTCTTTCGACGTGGCCCAGAATTGCATCGGCCCGGTGCCTCTGAACCAAGTTCGTGACGCACCTCTTTCTTTCTTTTTCTTTTTATCTGAGGCAGAGGAATGTGTTTTGCTTGTTTGAAAACTAAGTGAAAAGAAAGCATGGCGTCGGGCCAGGATAACATAAGCCCGAAGCCCCTGAACAAAGTTCGTGACGCAATTTTGTTTTTGTTTTTGTTTTTTTCTGAAGGAAAGGAATTTGTTTTGAAAGCTAAGTGGAAAGAATGCGCGGCGTCGGGCCCCGGGATTACGTCAGCCGTTATAAATTGGGCTTTCTCGTGATCGATGCACAAAATGAACAGAAATAGTTGAAGTGAAGATTTCTCCCGTAATCGTAATATTTTTTTGCGATGTTCCCTCTGCCCAATGTTTTTCTTAAATATCCATTTATTCCATAAATACTTACATTTCAGCTTAAACATGGAGGAAAGAGTTTCCCAAAGCGGAAGACGGTCAAAGCAAAGATTTATCCTGTAATCATAATTTTTCCCGCCGCATTGTTCTGACTATCCTGTGTTATTGTTAAGTGTTCATCATAATCATCATCATCATTGTCAACCATTATCAGTCCACTGCTGGACGAAGGTCTCGCCAAGTTTCTTCCACAATGGTCCGTCTTGTGTCAGTCTACTTCATGTTACTCCCGCATACTTTCGAATTTCATCCACCCATTTCCCATGTGGTGTTCTTCTTCTTCTGGGTCTTTTCCTGTCCCTTGGAATTCAGTCTAAAATTTCAGCTGTCCATCGATGGTCTGTCCTTCTGGCAATATGTCCAGCCCATTGCCATTTCAGGGATTTTACTCTGATCATGATGTCTTCCACTCTTGTCATTTTTCTGATCCATAAGTTCCTCTTCTTATCTCTCCTGGTTACACCAAGCATGCACCTCTCCATGCTTTTTTGAGTTGTCTGCAGTCTTTGTATGTCTCTTTTAGTTAAGGTCCACGTCTCTGCTCCATACATAAGCACTGAAAGGATGCATTGATCAAACACTTTTCTTTTAAGATATGAAGGCTTATTGCTCTTGAAAGTTATGCTGTTTCTTCCAAAAGCTCTCCAGGCAAGTTTTATATGCCAATTAATTTTTTCATCAATGTGACCCTCATTTGATATCTGCTGTCCAAGATAAATGTAGGTATTGGTTATCTCCAGCTTTTCTCCATCAATCGATAAAACTTCATGTTAAAAGCATTGTACACCACTTTTGTCTTCTGAAAGTTCATTTTTAATCCCACTTCTCTACTCTTGTCAGAAAGTTCCTTGATCATACTCTGCAGCTCTGATGGGGTAGTTGCAAAAATGATTACGTCATCAGCAAAACGTAGGTGAGTTAGATAATCTCCATTAATCTTTATCCCTTTGTTTTTCCAGTTCAGTGACTGAAAGACATTTTCCAAAGTGGCATTAAAGAGTTTGGGAGATATTGTGTCACCTTGTCTCACTCCCTTTCCAATTTTTATGGGTGCTGTATTCTCAAATAGCCGAATCTTAGCACTTGCATTTTCATAGATGTTATTAATAATATTAATGTATGCATCTTCAATACCACAGGATTTCAAAGCCATTGTAACTGCTAATGGTTCACCAAATCAAAGGCCTTTTCATAATCGATAAAAGCCATGCATAACGGAAGATTATATTCCCTCGCTCTTTCAATTAGTTCTCTCAGTACGTGGATATAATCTATAGTGCTGTAGCCACTTCTGAATCCAGCTTGTTCTCTCGGTTGAGCCATGTCCAGTGTCACCTTCAAGCGGTGTGAAAGAACTTTAGTGAAGATTTTATAAACCACTGATAGGAGGCTGATAGGTCTGTAGTTCCTGAGATCCTCAATGTCACCTTTTTTATGTAGCAGGGTCATTGTAGCATTGTTCCAATCCTCAGGAATCTTCTCTTCATTAAGGAACCAAGTGAAAACTTGGGCGAGTACTGTTTGAATTTCTCCACTTGCTTCTTGTATGATGACCATGGTAATTCCATCTTCTCCTGGAGCTTTTCCCTGTTTCATGTTCTTGGTTGCATGTGCAACTTCTGCTGGGAGGACTAGAAGAACTCTTGTGCTGGTACCTTTCGTAATGTCTGGAGTACATGCATCATCCCTTTCATATTAGTTTTGAGTAGAAATCTTTCACTCTTGTCAAAACTTCTGCCTCTATTTCTTGTTACAGAACCATCTTCTTTTCTCAGAGCCATAACTGTTTTTATCCCTTGCTTAGATGTCCCTTTGCTCAGATGTCCCTTTGCTCTCTTCAGGCTTTGGTTGTTTTCAGTTGCTTTCCTCACTAGTTCACAGTTGAATTTCCTTACATCTGCAGTGATACTTTTTTGTACTGTCTGGCATAGCTCTATATATTCAACTGTGAAAGTCATATCTCCTTTAGTTGTCCTCATCTCTCTCCTTTATTGCATCAGATTTTTTTTTCTGATAATTTGTTCATATGCAACTTGTTCTTAGTACCAGCTATTTTTATTGCTGTTTCCATAAGAGCCTTGGTTAGTTTCTGTTAACTTCAGAGATTTCCACTTCTTCTGATGTTAGACCTTCTAGAACAGAGAATCAGTTCTTCAGTTCCAATTTGAAGGTATAATGATGTTTTTTAAGGTTGGTCAGGTCAATACACTTTGTTTATTTTATGAGCTCGCCACGCTCGAGTTTAGCATTGAGGTGCATCTTGCATCTTACCATTATATGGTCACTACCTGTGTTGAACTTGTTCAGCACGCTGCAGTCTTTCATGACAAATTTCTTGTTACACATAATAAAATCAATTTCACTTGTCAATCCATTGGGATACCTCCATGTCCATTTCCTTTGTGGCTTTTCTTGAAAAAGGAGTTCATGATGAAAAACCCTTCAGCCTCTGCAAACTCTACGAGAGTATTTCCATGCTGGTTTCTGTTACTGTGAACAAATTTACCTACTGAAGTTTCATTCTGTTGCCGGTGCTCTATTTTCGCATTGAAATCTCCCATAATGATCTTCAAGTGCTGCTTGCCTTTATTCTTTAGATGACGAATTTCCTCATAAAATTCTTCAATCTCTTCTTCAGGATGACTTGTGATGGGTGCATAAGCTTGAATAATCTGAGCCTGGCATCTTCTCGAGAGTTGAATAACAAGTCGTGCAGCTCTATCAGAGGAACTTTCAACTTCTACAACTTCATCCTTCAGTTTCTTGTTTATTATAAGTCCAACACCACTAGTTCTGCCAGTATCTGTTCCATGATAGTAGAAGATATGTCCACTTTTCAGTTCAATGAGATCTTGTCCTTTTCTCCTTACCTCACTTAGCCGGGCGATGTCCCACTTGATCCTTTGTAGTTCCTCTTTCAATTCAAGGAACCTTGAATCAGAAGATAGAGAGCGTCCATTGTAAGTAGCCAAGCTCATTATCAGATGGCAGCCTAGTCCGGTCGTCCGGTGATTCTTAGCACCCTCTGTCTTCATGTCACACTGGCCACTGCCTTGGCCAGGTACATTCCAGCTGCCGGAGACTGATGGGCAAGATTTAAGTTGTGGAGTCATTTTGGAGGGATTTTACCATAACTCACCACGCTGGCCCAAGTGGGTTGGTGAGTGTGGGACAGGATTTCCTCTAATCCTGATGGTATAGTTATACCGCTATTGGTGGTCATCAGAGCCTCTTTAGTGGGAACAGGATGCACCACGAGAAGGCGGGGTTGACATTTGTCAAGAAGAGGCTGTAGTATGTTGCACATCACCTGGCCTTATGTTAAGTGTTACATATGACTATAATTTGAAGAAATTCTGACTGAAAAGTGAATATCTGCTGCACGCAGAAATTGCTAATATAGGAATTAGGATGAAAGAAGCTTCCTTTTTTTGTCCGAGATGTGTCCGGGTTTGAATCCCGGTGAAGCATGGATGTTGTGTTTGTCTTACGGCACTGGCTCCCTCCCTTCCCTGGAATTGGTGGCCCTAAATTAGGGATGAGTGACTGCTTATAGCTCATTGAATTGCTCACTGTGGTCATTAAACCTGAAATAATTAAATAAAAAAAAATGCTTGGAAAATATTTTCCCAGTTGCTGTTGTTAGTGACAATGGTCTGGACAAGGTGGAATTGGAGTTTGCCTTATATCAAATTGATGAATTGGAAGGTGTTTCAAGTAGTCCTACGATTGATAACACATGGTCAAACATTTTAAAAATGACTGGTGCAATTTGTGCAAAAAAAGTATGAAGTTTTAGCACACCTGATACACATTATTCTTGTTGTGCCACCCAGTAATGCTACTGCAGAAATAATTTTTAGCATTGACCGTAAGAGTCAAACAGAATTTAGGCCAAGCCTAGCCACTGAAACTTTAGGGGTGTTGTTAGCCTTAAAAGTGAAAAAATTCCTGCTAACAACTGGGCAATAATTTAGATAGCTTTTTAGAAAAAGAATAACATTTCTGCATTTATACCAATATTTGATTTAATTTACACGCCAGGTCTGCCAAAATATGTCCTGAAATTGTCCTGAAATTTAAGAAAAATTGCGTCCTGAGTTTTTTTTTTATCGCTCCTACCCCTGCATATGTAACAACAAAATACGTATATTACACCATGAATTTTAGAATACACGTACTTACTATTCATTATTTAATTAAATCAGTAAGCGATTTTTGGCTGTAAAAATTCTGATAAGAGTTTTTTTTTTTTTTTTTTCCAATTCATATTTTTTCCAAAATATATTTTTAAATTCTTCAATAGTAGAAATCCCCCATTTCACCTTTGTTTGTAAAAAAACTTTTGTAACTCTTCTCCGCACTTTGAGAGTCTAAAGAAATTGCACACTTGTTCTATAACTATATGTGATGCTTCCTCAATCAAATCATTTTCTTCCAACTTGCGCACATTGTTCATTTCTTTTTTTATACACAGATTTTCATTAATCATAATGTAATCTCTTGCATTACACTCACTGTGTAGTCACGTAATTAGTTTTAAAATGGCATCTAAATCCTCTGGATTGACAATGAACACCCCATTTTGTTTGAAAGAAGCTGTTTTACCCACTTCTAAGCAAAGATCAGCCATATTGAAACCACAGACCAGTAGTGTTGGCATATACCTAGGCTTACGATAAATACTGTTACAAAGTATTCAATGAAATAACAAAAGAAATTTAAAAGATATTTTAATATACCTGTGATATAGCATAAGTAGTACACTTGTGAATACATGGCACCAATCACTTTTCAAAATTTCATCCTTTTGCCTTCACACAGTCCTTCAGTCTCTGTGGCCACTTGTCAATAACTTTACTCAGGGTCTCCACAGGGAAAGCTGCTACTGCCCACACCAAAGAGCATTTGAGACTTCAGTACTGGGGTGTCTCTTTCTGCAGACCGTGTCCTCCAGTGTGGTCCACAACTTGTAGTCCAATGGGTTGAGGTCTGGGCTGCTTGAATGCCAATCATCTAGAGAAATGAAGTCTGGCAAATTTGCCTGAAGCTACTCCTGGGTTGACTTGGCCTTGTGGGCATGTGGAATCCTGCTGAAAGCTCCAGTGTTGATTTTGGAAGAGGATGTGACTCACATTTTTGACCACTGGCTCCAAAACCCTGTCCTGATAAACTTTGGCAGATGTTTCCACTCCTTTCTCACAGAAACTGAGCTCCGTGGTACCCTCGTAGGAGATTCCTCACCAAACCATGACAGAAGTAGGATGATGGCTCCTCATAATCCTTGGAACTTTCTTCTGAGCTTCTCATGAGGTTGACGCACACACCCTGTCATTTTGGCAGTTGAAAGCCTCTTCAATAATGAAATTTTTTTCATCAGAGGAAAGGATCTGTCTGTGGCAATTGTCTTCGTAACACTGCAGCAAACGTTTCGCTTTTAGCATCCTCTGCTGCTGCAGTTGTGGGGTGAAGAAGTGACCCGTATGCTGCTGGTAAGCTCTCACCCTTAGGTCACTCTGTGGTGTGCGTGACATTGACATTCTTGAAATATTCAGTTCACGAGCCATCACTGATTGTTTTCTGACAGGATTTCATCGAATACGGGCTGTCACTGCTTTCACTAGGCGAGTAGTCCTCATGGTATGCGACCAACCCTTTCTGGGGTGTTCAGTGATGGTCCCAGTCTCAAGGAACTTTTTTATGGTTCAGTAGACAAAAATTCGTGTGATTTTCAGCTTCTTCAACATTTTTAAGATTAAAATCTTGGAAGCTGATTCTCCAACTTCATGCAGCGCTATTGCAGCAACACAATTCTCATAAACGCCCCACTCCAAGTACTTCATAAAACATGTTATCTCCTCTGTGACTGAACTCACAATGATTAACTAGCTGCTTCATGCCTCCTGGCTGGTTGGTGACACACACTGGTTGCTCGCCATCTGTCAAATGTTTGTAACAGTATTTATGCTAAGACTGGGTATATACACTGAAGTGCCAGAAAAACTGGTACAGACGAGCTTATGAAAAATACATAGCAACGTCACCTACGCACGTACTCGGTCGCGTCCGCTAGTGCGTATATAAAGCAATAGACATCCTTGCCAGCTGTCAGAGCTGTTTTCGGCATGAGAATGACATGTAATAACGATTTAAGCGATTTTCAACGCGGTGTCATAGTTGGCGCTCGTGAGTTATGCCATAGTATTTCGGAGGTAGAAACGAAGTTCGGATTTTCATGGACGACCATTGCAAGGGTGTACTCTGGCTACAAGAATTCCGGCAAAGCCTCCAACCGACGATACCAGTATGGCCGTAAAAAGACATTGGGTGAACGTGACTATCGTCGGCTGTCAAGAATCGTTTCACGCAATAGGTGTGCAACACTCTCGCAGGTATCATCGGAATTCAATGCTGGAGCCTCAACAAGCATCAGCGTCCGGACTGTGCAATGTACCATGCACAATATAGGCTTTGGGAGCCGGCGCCCAACTAGAGTCCACTTGATGGGTGCACGACACAGAGCTATGCGCCTCGCTTGGGCACGGCAACACCACCACTGGACACTTGATGACTGGAAACAAGTAGCCTGGTCTGACGAGTCACGTTTCCAACTGTATTGGGCAGATGGAAGGATTGGTGTATGGCGCAAACCCCATGAAACCATGGATCCCGCCTGTCAACAGGGAACTATACCGGCTGGTGGGGAGTCCATAATGGTATGGGGTGTGTTTAGCTGGACTTCACTGGGACCCCTGGTACGTAACGTCTGTGACCGGCCAATGCTATGTGCACATCCTTTCTGACGAGGTACACCTGTTCATGTCCTGCATTCATGCTGATGAGTTGGGCCTGTTCCAACAGGACAATGCACCTCCACACAAGTGTCGGGACTCCACATTATGGTTAGAGGAGCATTCATCTGAGTTTGAGGTGCTGCCATTCCCACCCAAGTCCCCAGATCTGAACGTGATAGAACATATTTGGGGTGTCATGCAACGCGCTATCGAACACAGGAATCCGAGACCTCGGAATACACCCGAATTGTGGAACGCTGTGCAGGAAGTATGGCGTGCATTGCCTATACTATATTTCCTGAAGCTAGTGTAGTCCATGCCCAGTCGTATTTCTTCAGTCCTGCGCTCCCGTGGGGGACCTACCAAGTATTAGACTGGTGTACCAGTTTTTCTGGCACTTCAGTGTATATGTCATATATTATTGTTAGCATATGGAAACCATACTCTTTACCATTCCCCATGTAGCCATCCTTCAGAAAACTGGAAAATTGCATTACTCTGCAATGTGGATTGAATCTACATCTCCTGATTTATGTTCAAGCACGCTGTCCATTACATAGCCCAGGACAAGAAAGTTCAGCAACTGAAGCTAAGTAGATGTAGCTTAGGAATGTGAACAATGTTCTGGATGTGCACTAGTCAAATCATTCCTAAGCTTTATTTTTCAGAATCTTAAGCTACATGTGCTGAGTCTCAGTTGGTTGGAACCTTATTGTCCTGCGTGGGGTAACAGTAGCACCCTCAAACGTAAATTGGCAGTTGCGAGTTCAATTCCCATTCCAGAGTGATCTTATTTTTAAATTTTCTATAGGATGGCTATGTAGGAAGCTAAAAATGTATGGCATCAATATACCAACAATGATACATGTATGCCTTTCATGTATTTGTGAAGAATTAAATCTCCCAAGGATTTGCTTCTCATTGTTTTCTATGTAATTGCAATTGCTCTGGAGGCAACAGCACTTGCCAACAGCTAGACAGATTAAAGTTGCACACTTGAATCTTCATGCAATTGACTACAGCTGCATGTGACACTATTCAAAGATGCGTTATGAAAAAAAAATATGTATATTTGCAAGAAATTGATTGTGTGCACAAAACTGAGTGATATGATCTTTGTCTTTTTTAGAAATATATTTACAAACTTTTTTTACTTTCTAGGAGGGTTTTCATGGTGAAGAATATAACAAAGAAATTGGTAAGCAGTCAATTGACGTACAGTATATTCTGTTTCTATATCTTATCATTTAGACTATTTAACAGTTTATGCCATTATGATTTTGGTCTAACTTCCCTCCCTTTTCTATGTTGTGTGGCAGCATAGGTAACTCCATGGGATTTCATCCAAATCTCTTTTCAAGTTGCATTTGCAGTTTTAAGATGAAAACTATGGAAGGTCTAAATTGCAGTAGCGCATGTCTATACTATATAACAGTGTGCATGTGATAATTCAATAAACTAACACTAGATGAATTTTTGATGTACAATGGATCCTTTTGGTAATGGAAATTTTTTTAAAAAGTAAAGCAGTTTTGATTGTAATGTCCACATGCGTTTTGGCAGTGGGAAGATTTTTATGGAAATCTCTACTGTTAAAATCCTTTTTGATTAAATGTCAACAAAGAGGGAAAATAAAATGATCTTAGTTTACACTGAACTCTTTCAAAGTTCTTCATTCATAGAAATTATGGGTAATTAATATCTTCATAAATATTAGGTGTACAAATAAGTTTTAAAGCATTTTTTGTGTGAGGTATGCCACTAATTTACATATCCGACATTCCCCCACATTGTTGTCATGTGACCGTAACTGGTCCAGAGTATAAAATGTAACACAGAAGTTTGCCCAACAGTCAAACGCACTTGCACATCGGTAGGTGAAATGTGGCAAGCGATACTGCATTTATTTGACACTGCATTCATTACGAATTTCATCAAGGAATAAGTGCTGCAAAAGCATGTGCATTGATCTGTTCTGTTCTGAAGGGAATATTGTATCGAAAAGCATGTGTGAGTTTTGGTTTAGACAATTTAAAGTAAGCGATTTTAATGTTGGCAATTGAGAATGGTGGCGCCCAGCAAAAGTCTTTCCTGTGGAAAATCGTTATGGACGATGAAAAGTGGATAAGGTACAACAATCCTAAATGCAAAAAAACACTGGGTAGAAACAACGACTTTGACACCGAAATACAATATTCACTCCAAAAAAGTTCTGGGCATCTGGTGGGATATGAAGGGTGTGCTCCGTTATGAACTATTGGAATAGGGTCAAACTGTTACTGCTGATTGCTACAAGCAACACTTGCTGTGATTGAACCAGGAAATCTGTCAGAAATGTCCATTCACAGGCAAAGGATTGCGTCCCATGAAATTACTGCATGACAATGCTAAGCCGCATTTCACGAAAGCAGTCAAGGAAAACGTTGGCACTTGGCTAGGAAGTTTTGGAGCACCCGGAGTATAGTCCCAACATAGCCCCTTCAGACTATCATTTGTTCCGATCGATGCAACATGGTTTGTCTGCTGTACGTTTCCGGACATGTGACGAAGTGCAAAAATGGGCTGAAAAGTTCACCACGTCTCACGACAAAGTATTCTTCATGGCTAGAATCTGTCAGCTACCCGACTGATGGTGGAAGGTGATAGATAAGACGGCACATATTTTGATTCGTAAAGGTATTGTTGTTGTCTCTCAAATTACATGTTGCGTTGTCTTAAAACACTTTAAAACGTATTTGTACACCTATATATGAAGATATTATTTTTTTATTAACTTCTAATTGTATTCTTTTCCCTGACATATTTGCAGATATATTGATAGCATTAAATTATTTTCCATGATGGCAAGAGCAAAGAAGTGGGTTTAAAGGTGAAATTGCAGGGAAAAAACAACAACAACAACAAAAACATATAGCCTACAAAATGCTTTTACAAGAACTGAAGATTTAGTAGTTGCTGTGGAAAATTTGGTAGTAACTGCTCCCTACATCTGCTTTGGGCAACAGATGTCAAGTGAGGGCCATATTGATGCTGAAATTAATAGTAGCATAAAACTTGGCTTCCACACAATTACATAAAGCAGTTCAATTTTCAGGAACAATTTACTTTTATGTCTTAAAGCAAAAAATGTTTTAATTAATGCATTCTTCCAGTTCTTGCTTGTAGATTGAAGAGATAGACCTTAACTTAAAAAAAAAAAAAAAAAAGAGAAAAAGATATACAAAGGCCACAGGCAACTGAAAGAAGCATGGAGAGGTGCATGCTTGGTGTAACCAGGAAAGATCAGATGAGGAACTCATGGTTCAGAAAAATGACAAGAGTTGATGACATGATGATCTAAGTACAGACCCTCAAGTGGCAATGGGCTGTACGCATTGCTAGAAAATTTGAACTCCATTGGGCAACTGAAATATGATGTTGGATATCAAAAAACGGGAAAGGACCCAGAAGAAGACCACATGGGAGATGGGTGGATGAGATTTGAAAGCATGATTGAGAGACATTGAAGAGAATTTCACAAGATGGGGTGTTCTGGAGAAGAGACTTGGGGAGACCATCATCCAGCAGCAGATTGAGAATGTTAGTTGTTGTCTGTGATGATCTGAGGAACCGATAATTCCAGGCTAGCTCTGAGGAGTCATCAGATGTTTCAGCAAGCACAATCCTATGTTTGTTCAGATTCTTATATTTCAGTTGTTTAGAGTTAACATAGGCAGGGCTTAAAAAATGTGGTCGTCTGCTGATCTGTGACGAGTGAAAAGTTATAGTAGACGAGTAAAGAATTCCATAAAGCAGTTTAAATTCAGTTGGCAATTATTTATATGTTATTATGCCTATTGTTGGATATGTAAAACTATCAGTTTCTTAATAAAGCTTATTTTAATTAACAGAAGTGATGTATTATTGTGCGTCAGCATGAGAAACTGGCTTCTCTGCAAAAGAAATTGGACAGCGAATGCTGTGTCAAAACATCCGGGCACACTGCGCTTAACAAGGAACACGAGGCAAGAAGCCGCCAGCCTGGTAGAATGATTTTCCCAAACCTGTGTGAAAAAGATAGGCCATGCAAGAGTCACATACGCCTCGCGAGCTGCCATTTAGCAAATTGCTGTCAAAGGGCAAGCACGGGAATCCGTGTTTCTGCGGAGCTGTTAGGAAAGTTCTAAAACACTAAAAGATTCTTGCATCGTCTACTCTAGAGGGAAACAACTGAGTTTGGTTAATCATTAAACTTAGACTAGCTATAAAATATTCAAGAGATGTGTATACATTTTTAACAAATCAAACTTTAAAGCATGAAACAAAATTGACAGTCCTGAGGGGCTGACGATTTTCAGCTGGCGAGTGAGATGTTTACCTGACTGGTGAACCAACATGAAAGTTTTTAAGCCCTGTACACAGGGTATTCAATAAGTTCTAAGCCTAACATACAAAGACAATTTTTTCTCTCCCCGCCCTGGTAGGGCAGTGGTCTAAGCGATGGCCTCTGATCATTGATATGAAAGTGAAAGGGGTCTGGGTTCAAATCCCGGTGAGGCATGGATGTTGCGTTTGTCTTATGGCATTGGCTCTTTCACTTCCCTGGAACCAGTGACCTTAAATTAGGGAAGGACGACTGCTTATAGTCCATTGAGTTGCTCACGATGGTCGTTAAACCTCCAATCATTTTTTTTTTTTTCAGAAACACGCTTTTACTTTACCACAGTCTTCCTGACTTGGATACACTTGTTGTACTGATCATAGAGTTGGCAAACCCCTGCTGTGATCTGTCTCCTCAAACCAACACATTGTTGCTTCCTTTGTTTCAGAATTATCCTCATAACGCTTACCCCACAGATCTTTTTCAGATTTAAAAAAAGAAAGAAGTCACTAAGGGCGAGATCAGGTGAGTACGGTGGGTGGGGAAGTAGTTGGAAGCGACATTCGGTCACAGCTTGTGTGGAAACACTGGCGGTGGGTATTGGAGCATTGTCCTGGAGAAGCAGAACACTCTCTTGCAATTTTCTTTCGCATTTACTCTTGATGGTTTCAAACAGTTTTCGTAATAGCACTGCATAATGGCAGCATTCATAGTCCTTTTATGAAGTAAGTGATCAATTTACAACAACCCTTCTGAGTCCCAAAAAATGGTGACCTTAATCTTCCCTGCAGATGGTTGTGTTTTGAACTTTTTTTCGTGGTGGTGGTGGTTTGTGATGTTTCCACTGCATGCTCTCTTGTTTAGTATCAGGGTCCCAATGATGAAGCCACATCTCATCCCCAGTTCCAGTGACAGTGCAGGAATAAAAGTCTGGATTGCAGTTAATGCGGTCAAGTTGAACACGACTTGTTTCAACACGATCATTCTTCATCTCAGTTGTCAACATTCAAGGAACCCATTTGGCACCGGACTTTCACATCCCTAACCTCTCGTTCAAAGTGGTTCAAGGACTGCTGGTACTTAACTTTAGTTCCTCAGCAGTCTGTGCAACACAGATTTGCCAGTTTGACATTACTACACTTCTGGCACATTTCATCTGTGCCAGAAGTGTTTCACTCTCAACTTTATACTTTCTGGCACATTTCATCTGTGGTCGCCTGCGCTGAGCGTTCCTCATGAGGGTTGTCTTCCAACAAGTCTCTACCTTGTTTAAAAAGAGCAGTCCTTTTCTTTTTACTGTGGCATACGAAGGTGCACCATCGACATACACACGGACCATTCGCTCATGAATGTTGCATGGCGTTTTACCTTCCGTCGTCAAAAATTCAATCACTGGTCGGTCCTGCGATGTCACCTTATAGATTTCAGCGCAATGTGGCAACATCTCAAATGCTGTCACAGTGACCGGGGTGGGGGTGGCTGTTATATAACTGAAGAATAATTTAATACCGGGTGTTTCACTGGGTAGTGACAACTTTCCTGTGGAATAAATTGTTAAAGAATAGTGAGATGGCGCTGTAAATCCAAGCATGCAAGAAAGAGTTTTCTTGGTGAAAAATTGATATGCAGATAGTGGAAACCCCACAAAGGTGTTACAAAAGTGGGGTTCAGCGTTTAAAAATCGTCGTAAGCCATCCCTTGCATACCTGACAAAATTAGTAGCGAAATTCGAACGAACCAGCAGTGTCACAGATGACGTGGCAAGCATGGTGACAAAGAGAAGAACAGCATAGACGTTGGAAAACATCGAAGCCGCACGAGAACTCCTGCACAAAGAAGCTGGTATGCCAACATGAAGACTTACTTGTGCAGCAACCAGAAGTTAGCCCGGCATCCGCATGGCACATTGTGACATTGGATTTGAACATGTTTCCCTACAAAATCTAGGTGCATCAGCCTTTGAGCACAACAGCCATCCAGCAGCCTTATGCATTTGCGAATGACATGCGTTCACTGATTGATGAAGAGCATTGTCTTCAGCGAAGAGGTGCACTTCTGGCTGGATGGCTACGTTAACTGTCAAAATTACTGCATCTGGGTGAGCGAGAAGCCGGCGGTCTGTGCTGTGAACCTTCTCCGTCCACTGAAGCTAACCATTTGGTGTGCAATGAGTGGGGATGGCCTCATTGTACCATTTTTCCTGGAGTCCACAGTTACCGCTATAGCGTACAGTGACCTTTTGAAGAATCGTTTTTTCCCCTCACTGCAGTTCAGAAAATCTGGATTCACATCCACACGTTTCTCTCAATGTAATACTGCTCAACAACCTGCGAACACTGCGTGACCTCCGATGTGCCATCCAACAGGAAATTGCACGGATCACGTCAAATATCTTCCCGTCAGTATTGCAGCACTTCGAAGCATGTATTCACCACGTCATGACAGCGATGGTCGTCATCATGTGAAGCATGTCATCCAGTGATTATCTTGTACCTACTCTTACTCCTGTGAACGTCTTTTTCCCTTTTCAATAAAGTAAGTTAACTTTATTGTCTCTTTCTTTTGTCACTACCCAGTGAAACACCCGGTACATGCATCAGCCACCAACTACTATTGGGTTGATGCATAAGTTCATCCCGTTTTGTTTCATGAGTATTTCCCAGGTCAGCAGTGACAGTGCAGATGGCCAGTTGTATATCAAAATGTAGCCAGTAATATCATGTATCTAAATCGTATTGCATTGTGTGATTGTGGCTGATGTTTTTTTGTTTTTCAAGTCCAGAAGTGTGGAGTGTCAAGTAGAGAGGAATGAACATTTCCGACATCTGCTCCTCTACATGTTTAACAAAGGATCCACAGTCGCCAAGGCAACTCAACAAAATTGTGCTGTGTTTGGGGAAGATGCTATTGCTCTGAGGACGGTCCACAAATGGTTTGAGTGGTTCCAAGGTGGCAATTTTGACCTCAACGACTCTCCACGCTCAGGTTGTTCATCTCCCTTTGATGAGGATTGTTTGAACCATCTCATCCACTTGGATCCACGTCATACCACACGCGAATTGGTCACTGAGATGGACCGTGATGAGCCACAGTGGTTCGACACATGGAACTTATGGGAAAGGTCCAGAAATTGGGGTCTTGGGTACCTCACACTCTCACCGAGGACAACAAGAATCAGCGCGTTGCCATATGTGGTTCCTTGCTTGCCCGTTATTGCGAATGTTCTCAGCAACACAAACCCTTTCTGTCGCATGTTGTTACTGGAGATGAAAAGTGGTGCCTGTATGTGAATTTCAGGCATCGGAGGGAATGGTTAAGCCCAAACAAGAGGCCCACACCACGTCCAAAACATGATCTTCATCCTGCAAAGATCATGTTGTTTGTCTGGTGGGACATGGAAGGCATTATTCACTGGGAAATGCTGCCGAGGAATCAGACCATCAACGCTGCACTCCATTGTGAGCAACTCCGCCATGGGGAGGAAGCAATTCGGCAGAAACGGCCACATCGGCACCACGGTGTCTTTCTCCCACATGATAATGCACACCCTCACAGTGCAAGCATGACCAAAATTGCCATTCAGGACATGAAATGGGAGATTTCTTCCACATCCGGCCTATTCCCCAGATGTCGATCACCTGTGCCCATCTCTGTCGAACGCACTCCATGGCAGAACGTTCAACAATTATGTTGATCTCCAGAATTTCCTTGATGATTTCTTCACAGAAAAACCTGTATGCTTTTTGAAGAATGGCACTGCAGACCTATCGAGATTTTGGAACACCATTGTAAACAATGTGGGGTGGGGGAATACATAGTTGATTGATTCCGTTTTCCCTTCTGATGTAATACATTTCTGTAGTAGGGTGAAAAAAATGGCATGAACTTATGCATCAACCCAATACTTTCAAGGTCAGGCTTAGAACTTATTGAATTTCCCTTGTATGTTTCCTTGAGCAGTGCTATAATAGCATGCCCAAGCAGCAGTAATGTAACTACTACTGCCCGGGACAACAGGGTACATCCTAGAGGCTCCAGCATAGATTGGCCCTGGCATGTAGTGGTCCCAAGAGAACACTCCAGAGCTGGGATGCCTAAGTACGAATATAGAATGCATATTTTTAAACAGTTGTTACATTTTTAATTTGACTGAAAAACAGTGACACATGGCTGGCTACATGAGGAGTTGCTGTTCTGGGAAGCTATGATCCATAACCACAGTATAAACCATATTTTTGATATTCACATGTTCAAAATATCTAACCTTCAAATGATGCTGTTTTTGTATTCTAAAATGAAATGCATTATATTATACAGTACAATTCCGAAAATCCGCACAACTTGGTTCCAGAGGTTGTGCAGATTTTAGAATTTTGAAGATTTTAGAGAACCTGTGTGTGTTTACTAGTACATATGTACTGTAAACACACAGGTTCTCTAAACTATATAATACTAATAGGATGGTATGTATGTATGTATTATAGGCTTTCATTTGTTTAATAATTAGTAAAATTAATTAGTAATATGTATTTAATACTGTAATTAGTAGTATTTGGAATTTATGTAGATATATGTACAGTGTTTAATAAGTAAGTAAAATATAGGGAACAAATTCATAATACAGTACTATATTAATTAATTGAATTTTTATTTACGAAATACTGTATATGTCAAATCAAACATTCCATCAAAAAAAAAAAAAAACTAATGCTAAGTAGGCTTGAAGTGATGAACACAATTGCACAATGAAAGTGCTGATCGCTTGTTAAATCTAACGGACGGCACATTTCTCTGTAGTTGAATTAATTTTATCATTGTTTTGACATTACAGTAAAGTAATTGCATCGCGGCAAACATCATACGCACGTATATACCCCCCCCTTTTAATTTCACCAGCGTGCAGCTCTGGGGTTGTTTGAAGTGCGGGAATTATTTGACATTCATCAACCAGCACCCCCCGTCCCTGCGTGACATTCTGTCCATTGTTCACACGTCGTACATTTTTCTTTTGAACTATCGCAATTCCTGTACTACTGTAAATGACAAAATACTGTATCATACTCAAATCTTTCACATTAAAAAAGCATATTTTTATTTATACAGTATTCAACAAATATCCATAGTGTAGCATACAAAGGAAAGAGCAGCTTATCAACTTTGAAACAAAACTAGTTGTCCGTTAAATTCAACAAGTGGGATGGTGGGGAAAGCAGGGGTTCCCCATCTCCCGTAACTGCATTACGTAAGAGCAGGGTTCCCTGTTTGCTACAAAGGTTTTGCCAGCAGACTGGATAAAAAAAATAAGAAAACTCATCATTGTCAATTCTTTATGAAACTGGCTGAAATTTTTATGCACTCCATAATCAGCTAAGAGTAGTGAACTCTCAAAATTTTGCTTTAATTGGTTAAAAACTTTTTTCATTAGCCATGAACATTTTTATTAAGAGATTTACGAGGGACAGGCACACAGGAATGTTTAATTAAAATTTTCATGGCTAGTTTAAAAAAGTTATTAAACAATTCAGGCGAAATTTTGCAGATCCATTCGTAACAAGGATTTCTGGTGCTTATAGAAATTTCAGACAGCTGTCTGAAAAATTCGCGAAAATGCATTTTTCATTTAAGGTCGGTCAGCAATCATGTGAGCTGAAGAGGAAGTTTTCCCTCTTGCTCTTGTCGCATTCTGCTGGCCCCACCCAGTATCACCCTCCACTTTTCTGCCATCTATCTCCTCCAGTTCACTAAAACACTTGAAAGCCGCCAACATACATACACACCATAAAGGAAGGATATATAGAGAAGACACTGGCTGTATTAAGCTGAAACTCGTGACGTCATGACGTCGACTGCAGCGCACCCGCGACCTAAAACAGAACTACAGTTGATTGACAGCTGGGCTTCCGAGGAATCACTGCGAACCACATGACTTTGTCCATTTGAGCTTTGACCTCCGTGCTGCCGTGCAGAGTGGAAGACGACGTTTACGACATGTACCTAACATTTTCTGGATTCTTTTTGGTTTGCATCTTCCAGTTTCCTGTAGCATTCTAATAAGTGGCATTATTCTTGCTTATTCCTCACTAATCGTTAACTTTTCCTTTGTAAATTCCATTACTTAGGTTTCTACGTGTTTTTGTTGCACATTTCATTCACGCATACTTTGTCATTGTTTTCTTCACAATATAGCTTTACGTTCAATTCTCATTTGTATTCCGTTGTCATCTGTTATGATATCTACATCTTTGGCTTCATATGGATATTTCGTTATTGCCATCTTTCCGATGCCTCACTTGGCTTAGATTGGGACAGCAGTTGAGGACAAAGGTTGTGTGTGTGTGTGGGGGGGGGGGGACGGAAGGGTGGCACAGAGCAGCTGCACCGCAGCACTGGGGTGGGGTTGCCATAGCAACCATTGCCGACGGGATGGATTCACGTCACAGTTTGGTTCTGTTTTAGGTCCGTGGGGGCGCCACTTTCTATGGGAGAAGTTTCCATGGGCTCCTATGTCTGTTTCCACTCTGTAGATCCTTCCTTTATGATACACACACACACACACACCCTCCCCTTATGTCGAACTCCTAGCAGTTAACAGAACTAAGTCATGGAATCTCAGTACGGAGACTGCGCGCACCTAAATGTAAGATTAAACGTTTGATTTTTATCCACATAAAAATAGAAATGAGCAAATTTCTTAATGGCAACAAGGATTAAAAAACAAACAAAAAACACAATTTTTAGCATTCGTTTTTTGACGATTCAGGTGAACTTTTTTTTGGCGTTTTGTGCTTGTCGCGATTTGGTGAAAAAGTGATAGGCAGCTTAAACACTGTCAGCTGAGCAGCAGGTAGGCGCCCACCAAACAGTCTCTAGGGAGAACACTGTTACGTATATCATTAGTAATATTTTTCAAATAGAGAAAACACATAAAATATTTTAAAAACCTTCAAAAATATTTAAAAATTTTTTTTTTTTTTTGTCAGCTGGAAAATAAAAAAATTCGATTTCTGAAACCTTTTTTTTTTTTTTTTACCCGTCTGTTAACTGTAACTGTGACAAGTGTTCGAATCCACGCGGATTTTAGGCAATTGCAGATTTTCGAAATTGTATTGTATAAGTATTCTTTTAAATGAATTAATCTGACTTGATTTATGGGGGACCCGAGCACTTAATTTTATGCCCGGGAGCCCACCTTACATTGTAGTTACACCACTGCCAAGCAGAAATCGGAAAGTGTGAGTTGAATTCCCAGTCCACATTACAGGGGTTGTCCAAAATAATGGAAACACCTCGCTGAAAACAGTGACTTTGGTATGTGCTGCGTTTTTAGTAAAACGAATATGTAGCTACAATTTTTTTTGTAAAAAAGGGTTGCTTATAGTCTCAAGGGTCTGTGTGATTGCATTGTAAATCGGTGTTTGCATAATTTCGTTCCAGGTGTAGGCACAATGAGTGACCTGTTGGAGTTCCAAAGAGGGCAGATTGTAGGAGCCCGTCTGGTTGGTGCATCAGTAACCACAGTGGTACAGGTGTTGGGGGTATCAAGAGGTACCGTGTCGAAGGTGATGACAGCATACAATGTTCATGGCACAACATCATCCGCGAGACACAACTGTGGAAGGAAAACCAAACTCACTGCGAGAGATAGGAGGTCATTAAAGAGGATTGTGACCGCAAGGAGGAAGACCATGGCGATGAAAGTGATTGCTGAGCTTAATGCACATCTCCACAACCCAGTGTCGACCCATACCATGCGAAGGGAATTGCATAAGCACAATATTTGCGGTAGAGCTGCGATTGCAAAACCCCTGGTGTCACAGGTGAATATGAAATGGAAACTACAGTGGTGCCAGGAACATAAAACATGGACTGTGGATCAATGGAAACATGTCTTGTTTTCCGATGAATCAAGTTTCTCACTATTCCCCACCACAGGATGAGTTCATGTGTGGAAGACCCCCGCAGAAGCCTACAACCCAGACTGTCTCCTTCCTACACTGAAGCATGGGAGCGGTTTCGTAATGGTTTGGGTCATGATCTCGGGGTTTGCAGCAGGTCCCATTATCACCTTACATGGACGGATCACTAGCGGTGATTATGTCACTCTTTTGGATGACCATGTGCATTCAATGGTGCAGACATTGTTTCCGTCAGGGAATTGCACCTTTCAAGATGATGATGCCCCGATTCACAGAAGTCGAACTGTTCAATCATGGTTTGAGGAACATGAGGATGAAGTTGAACACCTTCCCTGGCTTGCACAATCACCGAACTGAAACATCATGGAGCCCCTGTAGTCTGTGTTGGAAAACAGAGTGCGATCCTGTTATTCTCCTCCGTCGTTTCTCAAGGAATTGGAGAAGTTTCTGCAGGAAGAATGGTGCAACATACCACTTACCACCATCCAGGACTTGTATGTGTCCATTCCAAGAAGGATTCAAGCAGTTTTAAATGCCAAGGGTGCTCCCATACCATATTAAGTGCATAACACCTATTGTTTCAAGGTGTTTCCATTATTTTGGGCAACCCCTGTAGGTTGATGTACATTTCATGTTTTCTCATGAGATGGTTACTCAGTAAACAGTTAAGTGTGGTGCTTCTCTGCAAGAAGAAAAATCTTTTAGTACTAATGATAGTATTCTTGCTTTATTATAATTTTATAATTGCCAAACATAGGCATAGCGGAGGGGGAAGGGGGGCTCATTCTCCCCAACTTAAAAATAGGAATACAATAATAACTAGTCGCGTTCACCTTTTAAATGTTATAAAGTGTGACATTCAGTCAAAGGAACAACACTACTCAATAGTGAGCATTATTATGACTGCTTTTCAGGATAAATTCATGCTCAGTAGCATGCAGCCATCTAATGATGGTTTTCATCATTAACTGAACATTAACAGGATTTCTGTGTGAAATATGATATTAATGAGGGATGTTTGTTTTCCTAGAGGTTATTATTAAGTTGAATTGACTGGGAGGTAATGTTGAGTCTGAATGTTATTTTTTCTTTTTCATCTAAACTTCTTTTAATGCCTTTTTGCATTTTTATAACTATACAGGGTGATTCATAAAGAAGTATACAGTTTCAACACTCTATAAAACAAGAACAATGTAAGATATTTTATGTTACCTGTAACAGAATTGTAGGGTAATGTTTCAAGTTTTTTAGAGACAGTCACAGATGTTCTATGTGTGCACCCTTAGTCACACGACACACACATCGAGCCGGTAATCCATTTCTGCCCAAACGCGAGGTAAGATATCTGAATCAAGTGCAGTGAGATTTTGCAACATCTGCACTTCGTATGGAATCATTTTCAGCTTCTTTCTCAAAATTCTCCAGACAGTGGGCTGTGAAATCTGAACTTCGTGACTCACCCTCAGCGTTGATTTTCCCGGGCTTCATTGAATGGCTGTGCAAACACTATCGACGACTTCTTCCGATATACGTGGTCGTCCAGAACTTTTAAGTTTTCACAAACAGCCTGTAGTTTCAAATATTTTATGCCAATCGTAGATATATTTTTTGGTTGGAGGTTCTTTTCCAAATCGTGATCGAAACTGCCGTTGCAGAACAGTGACAGATTCCGCTTTGCTCAATTCAAGAACACAAAACACCTTCTCCACTACAGACGCTGTCATTTCGACTGACTAGTCACATGAAACGTGCGCTATCGCCTACGTCACTTCCCTCAGTAGCGGGACACAAACTTTATGAGTACATCTACCTAACGGTTGGCAGTTGTGGTCCGTGTCTTCAACTGTTACTGTTTTACAGCATCTGGAAACTGTATACTTCTTTATGAATCATCCTGTATAGCTAAGTGCTAAAATTAAACAAAGTGGACTATTTATCATCACTTCTATAAACTGAGTTTAATGAAGAATCTGACCAATAAGGTTGGCACTGTAGAGGAACGGGATGCAAACCACTCATTTTCTGTTTTTCATTCTCAATCGACCCCAGACAGGTCTTGTCTTCTCTTTCAATCACCTATGAGAGGAAGTAACGATGCTTCGATTAGCGAAAATGTGAAGCTGTTCAGATTCCTAAGCTAAGTTGGCTTAGTCTCAGTTGCTTGGAACTTCCCTGTCCTGTGTGGTGTTAAGGTTAGCATATTCGAATGGAAATCAGGAGATGCAGGTTCGATTCCTGCTCCAGGAGAATGAAATTTTAAAGTTTTCTGAGAGGTATTACATGGATGATCAGTAAGTTTTTCAAGCACATTCAGAATTTATAATCTCTTTGCTTTGCATATTCTATTGATTTTCTATGTATTATGAAGAATATTTCTTCTTCATTGATATTTCATTCTGCACTGAATAATCTTACTATCATTCATAAAAATGGTTGAGCCTTTGCTAATTCTGTTGATCCTACAAAATACATCTGATCATGGCTCCTATGAGGACACCATTCAACAGTGGATACGTGGTAGAAACATCTCAAGAGTTGAACAAAATTTGGACTACTGTATGTTTCTTCATATAATCCACAGACTATGAAGTTCATTGAAAAAAACAAACAAACTTCACATAATCTGCTGCACTGGATAATCAGAAGTCTGTGAAATTCTGGTGAAAAAATTGCTGTATAATCTGTACTGCGATGTTGATTCTGAACTGTAGTTTTGTACAGAAAAGTTGCTATACACCGGATGACCGAGCAGTCCAAAGAAATAGGGGGGGGGGCAACTAATTTGTAAATGCTTTTGTGTTACTTTCAAGTGAATTAAGAGCAAAAATTAAGAGCTTTTTTCAGCATTACTGTAGTTTTGTTGTTAGACCTGACAAACCGTTGTTAGATTCCATTTTATGCAGTTCCATAGTTAGAACTGACAGTCTCTTGTTAGATTCTGTAGTATACAGTTCCATAGATTTCACTGTATGAAGTTCAGTTCTATAGTTAGATTCCTTAGTATGCTGTTCCATAGTTAGACCTGCAGCACCCACAAGTGTATGTGACACTGAGTTTCCAACAGCACATGATTGCCAGCAAGAGCACATAATATTGCCTTCATTGTATCATAATTTCTGTCAAAATACTTGTAAGTTAAAAAAGAAAAACAGCTTTCCAACTGTTTGGAAAGCTCCATCTCCATCATATTGTTTTTCTGCTTTTAAGGCATTTCTGGTAATTTTTGATATATATGACCTGCCCCTGACAATCATAACATGTATTTTTAAAAAATCAAAATGCCGCAAAAACCTTATTTTGTGTAAAGCAGGTATTTTCCATGTCGATGTATAATCAGCAGAACCTAATTTTTGTAACTTTTTTAACAGATAATCCAGGCATTATTTGATTAAAAATGCCTGGATTATCTGTTAAAAAAGTTATGGTATATTTTAGGATCAAAATAAAGTTCCCTTCTGTTCATCAATGTGATGTAATCCTTAGGGCAAATTTAATTCTCATTTGTGGGTAAGCTTGGAAGAAATTTTAATTTCAGCATTTTCTATGTGTTATAAAGTTCTTATGCAGTACTAGTTTTTCAGTGTAACAATTTAACATAATATGAGCATATAAATTATGTTTTTGCATGCAAAAGTAACAAGGTTGAAAGAACGATGTTAAAGAAATTGACTTGCTTCTTGTTAGGTCAGTCTCCCCCTTCCATTTTTACAATTGGTGTTTATGAGTTCTGGTACCTTTTTCTCCAGAAAAAAAAGCAGTGATCATAATATAGTATATATATGGATCTTATATGTATGTGAGATCTTACGAATATGCTCAGAATTGCACTCATTCATGCATTATAACATTTTGTTCCACTGGTAAAAAATTCTGGCAAGGTTTTCCTTTGTTACTTACTGGATGAGAATATTTGTACTTGTAATTTTTTGTACTGTCAATATATTTTGCAAAACAAATTTAATTTTGTATTTTTCTGTAATTTAGATGACACCGTAGAAGCTGTCATTGAGGATATGGCCCCTGTCTTAACTTTTCTTTGTGAGAAGTTAAAAGGATTCATTAGGTAATTTATTTATTAGTATGCTGCACTATTGATAAATTAAACTTCATAGATTTTAAGTAGATATGTTTAAGTTTTTATTTATAAAAATTGTTTTTTAGAATGTTTGAATTTCTTTTTTTTTTTTTAATTTCACTTATTTTAGTAGTGACAAATATTCTCATTTGTAAACATGGGGAATATTATTATTCGCATTTCAGTGATGTAGTTATTGAATCTTAAATACTTGGATTGTAAAAATGGTTTTGTAAAAAAGTAATACAAATGGATATGCATCTTAGGTCTAGAGGGCACCTCTAGTGACCTAAGATGCATATCCTATGTAAGCATTTTTGAATGCAGACCAACACTTTAGGAAACACCCAAGGTGAAAGCCTGTCAATAATGATAGGGGAAAATAGGATGAGTAATTTTTTTAATAACCAGGTATTCTTTTTGTTTGTGATGTCCAAATGTGAAAGTATGTTTCATGAACATTACAACAATAATATAAAGAACAAGTATATTGGTTGAGGTAGGGATTCAACGATTAAAACAGGCAAGCATTCGCATTTTCCCAGTGTTTGTTTGTCGCACATCAAATGTTTCTATGGGGAGCTGATGAAATACTGAAAACAAATCACAGCAGCCAATTGCAATATTTCAGACATTGTTTTTCTTTTATGAAATCATTAGAAAGAAAGCTTTGCAGTGGTTCCTGTCCTTCAAAACCCCTCAGAAAATGCATAGTGGCCTTAAAGCACACATTGTTTTATTTACTGTACAAAAATATACACTGAAGAGCAATTGAATTAGAGATATCTGTCTAGTAACGTGTAGCACCACCTATTGCCCTGATGACGGTGGCGATTCGTCTCAGCATGGACTCGACAAGACACCGGAAGCGTTGGGATGCCATACGGATCCACAACCCCTGAACAAGCTCCCACAGTTCACGAAGATTTGATGGAGGGGGGTTAGAGCCTCGAACATCTCTCTTGATGGCATCCCAGATGTGCTCGATGGGATTGAGGTCAGGTGACCTAGCTAGCCAAGGAAGCGAGGTCACGTCGGTGGAGTGTTCATCCAGCCATTCGGATAGAATTCGGGAGCGATGGCACGGTGCATTGTCTTGTTGTAGGATGAGTTTCCCAGTGGATGTTGAAGATGCACAAACGGGAGCAAATGGTCGTCCAGGATATCCCGGTAACGTTGACCTGTGAGGGATGATGTCACACGTACCAGGGGTCCCATTTCAGTCCACGTAAACAGTCCCCAGACGAGAATGCCACCCCCACCAGCTTGAAGAGTACCCTGCTGGCAAGAAGGATCCATCGCTTCATGTGGTTTGCGCCATACTCGTATCCTGCCATCCGCATGTACCAACGTGAATCTCGACTCATCAGTCCGGGCAACATTTTCCCACATGTCTAGGGTCCAGTGGCGATGTTCCCGCGCCCATGCTAATCTTTGCACCCTGTGATGTGCGGTCAGCAGCGGTACCCTCGTGGGATGATGGCTTCTGTACCCCATAGCGAGGAGATGGTTCTGGATTTTGTGGCTGCTTACACGTTTTTGTGCACCAGCGTTAAATTGCCGAGTGATTTTTTGCACTGTGGCCCATCTTTCCGTTGTTACAATGCGAGCTAGCCGATGATGACCCCGCTCATCCACACGCTGTTGTCCACCAAGTTGGCCCTTGTAGGGATGGTTTTACCGGATTCGATGTACTCACGATGCACCTGTGACACAGTTGCTCGTGAAAATCCCAGTGCCTGCACGACTTCCGAGATGGAGTGACCCATTCGTCGGGCCCCGACAATTTGCCCATGATCGAATGCGCTTAGATCCTTCGTCTTACCCATACTGCGTCCAAATCTCTTACTGATTCCCATCGTATCACTCCTTATATTGTCGGATCGCTGCATACGTCATGTCGTTTCCGCTTACAGGGCCGCCCACAGCGCCACATTTGCATAATGCCAGCTGTCTCTAATTGAATTGCTCTTCAGTGTATATATCTATGTATATATATATTTTACACAGCTTCATCTATATTTCTCAGTTCAATACACTTCTAACTTTAACCGTCTCTATGCCAGATGCCGTCCGTTTTTATTCGTGGTTCAATGTGCTCAAGCTTCCTGTGATGACCGTGTTTTCATTCTGAGAGCGGGTTTGCCTAGGACTGCACTTTCAGATCTATTTGTGTAGTTTGATTGTCTTCATTCCCAGTGGCTTAGGGAACAAGATGCCGGGTTTTTTTTCGAATTGCAACCTTTTGCCATCTACGAAAAGCCACTGCTTAACTGTCACTGTTCCCCTGATGAGTACAACACTATGGATTTTGATTCCTGTTCTGTGTGTTGTGGTAAGTTTTAACCTTTTTTAGGCATATTTTATTTTAAGAGGTTTTTGCTTTGCTTTGTTCTGTGATGTTTGGGAGGGCTTTTGTTGTTTGGGGGATAGGGGGGTTACCTGTTTGTAGTTGTTTCTAAAGGTGCCTGAATTCAATATTTGCTGGATGTTACTTCAGCTTGTCTACAGGTTCATTCGGTTTGTGATTTGGTTTGAACCTTTGCTGTTTTTTCGTGTTGGGTTTATCCAGGGTGTTTTGTTCCGAACATTGGTTCGTTTTTGAGTTTTCGAGTTTGAGTTTGCTGTAAGGGTTGTCTTATATACACTATCTACCAACAAGTAATTGGACACCTGTGATAGCAAAGGAAAACAAAGTTTATTCACCTTCAATAGTTGGTGGAGCTTCCACAAGTGGCGATCACAGCTGCGACCCTCCGGGGCATACTCTCAGCCAGGCGTTGTACGGCAGCTAGCAGTATTTTCTTCCACTCGGCTTAAAGAAGACAGGTCAGTTCCTTCACCGATTTCGGATGGGTGCCTTAAGTCGACGCTCCAACTCATCCCAGAGGTGCTCGATAGGGTTAAGATCTGGGCTCTGCGCAGGCCAGTTCATTCGATTAACCCCATTGTCACCATACCAAGCCATGGTGGACCTCGCAACATGACAGGTGGCATTGTCATCCTGAAAGTAAAACTGCCACAACGTAGGAAGCGCGTGGTCATCCAAAATGGTGCAGTAGGCCTCGTCGTTGAATCTACCAGGAATTTTGACCAAGGGTCCTGTGCCATATCAGGAGAAACACCCCCATAGCATAATTCCACCGCCGCCGAACTTCACAGTTGGCACGATACATTCCAGCAGGAGGCGTTCTCTAGGCAGACGCCAAACCCAGACCCTGCCATCCGAACGATAGAGGGTGAACCTTGATTCGTTGCTCCAGAGAACCTGTTTCCACTATTCAACGGTCCACTGTGGACGTTCTTTGCACCACGTTAGCCGAGCAGTGCTATTAGACTTGATGATCAAAGGCTTGTGGGCGGCAGCACGCCCACCGAGCAGATGGGTTTCGTTACAGATGGTATTCATCGAAAGAACACTCCCAGATGCCTGTTGAAACTCCTTGCGGATGTGGCCCATCGATTTGGTGCGGTTCTTCCGAATTTCTCTGGCCAGCACCCGTCAGTCTCTAACTCCCAGTTTTGTAGGTCTGCCGGGTCGGGGCACATTCCGACAGTCACCTCTCATCTTCCACTTGCCAATCACGTAGGCCACTGTCGATTTTGGGTACTTCAACTCGCTGGATATGTCACATATAGATCGGCCATTTCTGTGATACCCGACGATTACATCTTTCTCGAAATCAGAGAGCTTCGAACTGCGTGGCATCTTGCATGCGACTGGTTGCGTTGTTGTATCCCACATGACATTTAACAGCGGCGGCGGCCGCGGCCTTGATGTGTATCAGGACCGCAGATATCGTCGATTGCTGGGGTGTCCAATTACTTGTTGGTAGATAGTGTATATGTGTGTGTGTGTGTCATACAGATGGCTAGCAACTACTTTCACTTGTTCCTGCTGTTGCCAGATAACAGAAAAGTGTTAAAATCATAAAAGCAGTTTTGGAGACTTAGAATTGTGCAGTTGCAAATGCTAAAATGTTATGGATGTTCATGTACAGAAGCGTAAACAGTGTTTTTTCTTTTCTTTTTTCTTTCGTTTTCATTTCTTCTACAAATATTGGGTTGTCGGAAAAGTCATGCCATATTTTAGCCATGTTTTGCAAAGGTCATTTATTGGTAGAAAGAACAAAGATCAATCAATGATATAATGCCCGTTTTGTTCGATAACCTTTTACCATCTTTCAGTGAGCTGCAGAATGCCTCGTTCATAGAAGGACCTGTCTTTCGTGGCGAAAAACTGTACAAGGTGCTGATTTACAGCCTCATCTGGATTGAACGTTATACCACGCAAGGACTGTTGAAGAGAGCGAAACAAGTGGAAGTCTGATGGTGCAAGGTCAGGCGAGTATGCTGGGTGTGGCAACACATCCCAACCAAGCTCCAATAATTTTTGGCGGGTGATCAAACTTGTGTGTGGTCTCGCGTTGCCGTGATGGAACACACCTTTATAAGGAACGAGCTCTGGACGTTTCTGGATGATGGATTCATTTAAACTGTCCAAATTTTCGACAGTACACATTGAAATTGATTGTTTGGTTCCATGGTAGGAGCTCGAAAAACACGACACCTTTAAAATCCCACCACACTGAGACCAGAACCTTCCGCTGATGAATGTCTACTTTGGATGTCTTTTGAGGCGAAGCGGCATGTCAGGACCAAAACCGTTTGTGCAGCACATTGTTGTACACAATCCACTTTTCATCACCAGTTATCAGTCACTTCAAAAAAGGATTGTTTTCTTCACGTTTAATGAGCATATCGCAGATGTTTATACGCGCCGTCAATTGAGCTTCTTTGAGTTCATGAGGAACCCACACATCGAGCTTGCTTACATATCCCAGCTTCTTCAGGTGGTCATGAACGCTTTAATGATGAATGCGCGATCTGTCTGCAATCTCTCGTGTCATGTAATGTGGGCTTGTCTCAATCAATGCCTTGATTTGTTCGTCATCAACTTCGGTGGGCCTCCTGGACTGAGGGGCATCGTTGAGGTCAAAATCCCCAGCACGGGAATTTTACGAACCACCGCTGGCACTGACGTTTCTTGTAGAACATTATCACTGTACACTTTACGCAACTTTTCACAAGCTGGACGCGCGTTCTTCCCTTTACGGAAGTAAAACAGTAAAATCTGGCGAAAATACACAGTTTGGTCTTCCATCTTCAACTTGATGTCAAATATCCGCAAATCAACCAAATCGCTCACTATTCTTTTTAGACTGCAGCTAGAACTGCCACCTGTCGAATGCCATAGTGATAATAGAGCCTACGCTTGCCTCTAGTACTTCCAAAACGGCCCAACCGCCATCGGGTGCCAAAATACGTCATGACTTTTCTGACAATCCAATATAAATAAAAGAATACCTGGTTATATTCAGCGAAAAAAATGTAGTTACATTCTTAGAATTTCATGGTTTAATGAAAAGAAAGTTCCCAAACCATATTTCTTCAGCATACAAATGAAATAATAACACAAAAATTGGGTGGGATGTGTTGCCACACGCAGCATACTCACGAATACCTACTGTATTGGAACTCATTATTTTTGGACTTAAATGAGAAAAAAACTGTTTGACAATCTAAAATAACCATTTTAGGTTTGCAAGGGGAATCTTAAAAGTAAATTTCATACGATAACATTCTAAATGAAAAATTCTGTATGTCATTTATGAACGACAAAGTGGAACCAAAATACCTGATGCAGCGTTTTCCTGTTTTCAAAGAGTTCATCGTGTGATGTAATGCATCTCTGATGTCATGTCACAATGATTTGCATGAGATGATATCACAGCAGCAGCTGTGAAAAATCGGTCTTTGTTGCTATGACAATGCTATACAACAAAACAAAGTGGGATAGACATTCAGACAAAGGAATGTATGCTTAGATAACTGTGTTACCATGTTGTAATGGTTTTGCTCCCATTACCAGTTGTACTGAATATTATAGTTCACTTTAAGGAATGGCAGTCCTTGGGTGCTCTGGAAAAAGTCTCAGATGGCTTTATGATTACAGATCCACAATGTTTTTAAGGAAAGTGACATTTTAGGAAGTTGAATCAGCATGAAAATGATTTCAGAGATCTGTTTTAAATTGAAATGAAAGAGTATTGCTGATCTGGGGTAACAGTGTGGGCAGTGGTTGGGACCTTTTTGCTTGAAACCACTAGTGTAGTGAAAACATCTATAAATGACACCCTCACGGCAGCAACTGGATTAAGTTCCCTAGTTCCTACCAATGCTGAGACGGGCTGAGCCGGCTGCATAATACTTACTGGGGTTTGTGCTTGGGCTCTGAGAGAAGGAGAGAATTTTCTTTTTTTTTAAAATTTTAATGTGATTTTGTATGATTTAGCAAAAGATACTTTTTTACACTTTCTATTTGTTAAAGACAATTCTTTTGCAGCTGGGTCTAAATGGGGAGTAGAAATTCGGCAGGGCTTTTCATTCCGGAATTAGGTAACAAATACCATAGGTCATGAACTACTGGATTTCTGTGAAGGAAAAGTTTCTTTAAGAACTATAGATAGTAAGCTGACAAAATTTTGCTCCGTACCTCAGTGGGGCAGCTCCCCGCTAATTTTGTTGAGAAATGCACAACGTATATTTACGCAACGTACGACGCAGATTGCCGGGCCCCTCGAAACATTTCAGGAAGACATGAATGGTCAAACAAACTATAGTAATAAATAGACATGCCTTCCCCACTCTGCAGTTGAGAAAGACATCGGTTAATTGCACGGGGAGGTAAGAGTGGAAGTCTGGAAGAGGAGATTTTTTAAATGCCTTAACAGATTAATTATAGGTTTCAGGCTCGTTCGGGCCCGGGTACTATCTTGCAATATAAAATTCGGGCTCAGGCGGCCTGGGACTGACATACTTCTGGCTCGGATGGGCACGAGCTCTTAAAATTGAGCCCGTACTCAGCTCTGGTTCCTACAACATTTGCAAATTGTGAGAAGCACTAAATTCTCATATCACTCATTGTTTATGTGATGGAAAACTAAATGGTGGAATGTTTCAGTAGTTGACTTCTATCTTCCTCAGCCATGGTATAAAACATGCAATATTAGCATCAGTTGTTGCCAGAATTCAAAATAGCTTTCCAAATGATAGGATTTAAAAAGATGTATCTGTGTTGCCAGTGTTGGGGGAAAGATAAATTTCAATGCTTTCACGGTACCTAAGGGGTTTTCAATTACTGAACAGAGCAACCCGATGGTATATTTTGGGAATTTATTTTATTGTGACCTAACTGCTACCTGTTTCTTATGGGTAACATTTTGGAGGCCTGCCCTAGTGACAGAGTGGTATGAAGTGTTGGCTTCTAATAATTTGTAAGAGATGTGTCCTGGTTCGAATTTCTAGTGAGGTATAAATGGTGTGTTTGTTTTATGGCCCTGGAGCTCTCTTCCTTCCCTATAACCAGTGGCCCAAATCGGAAGTGGACAACTGCTTATGCCCCCATCAAGTCATTCACAGCAGTTGTTAACCCCCCACCACCACCACCATAAAAGGGAGGCCAGATCCAGGTTCATATTACAATTAGTGGCAGCAGTGAGATTCTATCTCAATGGCCTTAAAGAGATGGATGGCCCAATATGAACTGCAGAGAGAGAGAGAGAGAGAGAAATATTGCATTTACAAAGTCAACCTGTTAGTTTTGAACCAACTGCCACCTCCAAATATCTCTTCAGCTCACTGAATTAAGACCCTTTTCCCAAGGTTTACCTGTTTTTAAAGTGTAATAAAATTTTCAATTAAATGATTCTGTTTTGGAAGGAAGTTTACGAACTATCTTCTGTAATGTGTTCAGGGATCGTTCTTCTCGAGTATTATCACCGTACACTTTACGCAACTTTTCACAAGCTTGACGCGCATTCTTTCCTTTACGGAAGTAAAACAGTAAAATGTGGTGAAAATGCACAGTTTGGTCTTCCATCTTCAACTTGATGTCAAATCTCCACAAATCAACCAAGTCGCTCACTATTCCTTTTAGACTGCAGCTAGAACTGGCACCTTTCGAATGCCATAGCAATAACAGAGCTGCGCATGCCTCTAGTACTTCCAAAACCGCCCAACCGCCATCGGGTGCCAAAATACGTCATGACTTTTCCGACAATCCAGTATAAATAAAAGAATACCTGGTTATATTCAGCAAAAAAAAAAAAAAAAAAAAAAAAATGTAGTTATATTCTTAGAATTTCATGGTTTAATGAAAAAGGAAGTTCACAAACCATATTTCTTCAGTATACGAATGAAATAATGTATTAGAACTCATAATTTTAGGACTTAAATGAGAAAAAAAAAAACTATTTGAGAATCTAAAATAACCAATTTAGGTTTGCAAGGGGAATCTTAAAAGTAAATTTCATACGATAAGATTCTAAATGAAAAATTCTGTATGTTATTTATGAACGACAAAGTAGAACCAAAATTTCTGACGTAACGTTTTCCTGTTTTCAAAGAGTTCATCGTGTGACATAATGCATCTCTGATGTCATGTCAGAATGGTTTGGATGAGATGATATCACAGCAGCTACTGTGAAAAATCGGTCTTTGTTGCTATGACAATGTTATTACAACAAACAAAGTGGTTTGCAACAAAATGGGATAGACATTCAGACAAAGGAATTTATGCTTACATAACTGTGTTACCATGTTGTAATGGTTTTGCTCCCATTACCAGTTGTACTGAATATTATAGTTCACTTTAAGGAATGGCAGTCCTTGGGCACTCTGAAAAAAGTCTCAGATGGCTTTATGATTACAGATCAATAATGTTGTTATGAAAGTGACATTTTAGGAAGTTGAATCAGCATGAAAATGATTTCAGAGATCTGTTTTAAATTGAAATGAAAGAGTATTGCTGATCTGGGGTAACTGTGTGGGCAGTGTTTGGGACCTTTTTGCTTGAAACAACTAGTGTAGTCAAAACACCTGTAAATGACACCTTCATGACAGCAACTGGATTAAGTTCCCTAGTTCCTACCAATGCTGAGACGGGCCGAGCCTGAAGTAGAGCCCGGGGTCGGCCTGCGTAATACTTACTGGAGTTTGGGGACAGGCTCTGAGAGGAGAGAATTTTCTTTTTTTTTTTAATTTTAATGTGATTTTGTATGATTTAGCAGAAGAGACTTTTTACACTTTCTATTCGTTAAAGACAATTCTTGGGCAGCTGGGTCTAGATGGGGAGCAAGAATTCGGCAGTGCTTTTCATTCCAGGATTGGTTAACAAATACCATAGGCCATAGATTACTGGATTTCTGTGAAGGAAAAGTTTCTTTTAGAACTATAGATAGTAGATAGCAAGCTGACGAAATTTTGCTCCCTACTTCAGTGGGGCAGCTCCCTGCTAATTCTATTGAGCAATGCATGACGTAGATTTATGCAACGTACGACGTCGATATATGGAACGTATGACGTAAATTGCTGGGCCCCTCTAAACATTTCTGGAAGAAATGAATGGTCAAAGAAACTATAGTAATAAATAGACATCCCTTCCCCACTCTGCAGTTGAGAAAGACATCGGTTAATTGCACGGGCAGGTAAGAGTGGAAGTCTGGAAGAGGAGATTTTTTAAAGCCTAAACAGATTAATCATAGGTATCAGGCTCGTTCGGGCCCGGGTACTATCTTGCAATATAAAATTCAGGCTCAGGTGGCCTCGGACTGACATACTTCTGGCTCGGAAGGGCACGAGCTCTTAAAATTGAGCCCGAACTCAGCTCTGGTTCCTACAACATTTGCAAATTGTGAGAAGCACTAAATTCTCATATCACTCATTGTTTATGTGGTGGAAAACTAAATGGTGGAATGTTTCAGTAGTTGACTTCTATCTTCCTCAGCCATGGTATAAAACATGCAATATTAGCATCAGTTGTTGCCAGGTTTCAAAATAGCTTTCTAAATGATAGGATTTAAAAAGATGTTTCTGTGTTGCCAGTGTTGTGGGGGAAAGGTAAATTTCAATGCTTTCACGGTACCTAAGGGGTTTCCAATTACTGAACGGTGAACCCGATGTTATACATTTTGGAGGCCTGCCCTAGTGACAGAGTGGTATGAAGTGTTGGCTTCTAATAATTTGTAAGAGATGTGTCCAGGTTTGAATTTCTAGTGAGGTATAAATGGTGTGTTTGTTTTATGGCACTGGAGTTCTCTTCCCTCCCTGGAACCAGTCCCTAAAATTGGAAGTGGACAACTGCTTATGCCCCATCAAGTCGTTCACAGCAGTTGTTAACCCTCCTCCCCCACTGAAAAAGGGAGGCTAGATCCAGGTTCATATTACAATTAGTGGCAGCAGTGAGATTCTATCTCAATGGCCTTAAAGAGATGGCCCTGCAATACATTTGGTGTCAGACAGAACCCCCATTAATTTTGTTTTTTTGTATCCCTAAGTGGCCCCAGTGTGGGTCCCCGTAACAATATGAATTGCAGAGAGAGAGAGAGAGAGAGAGAGAGAGAGAGAGAGAGAGGGGGGGGTAAATATTGCATTACAAAGTCAACCTGTAAGTTTTGAACCAACTGCCATCTCCAAATATCGCTTCAGCTCACTGAATTAAGACCCTTTTTCCGAGGTTTGCCTGTTTTTAAAGTGTAATAAAATTTTCATTTAAATGATTCTGTTTTGGATGGAAGTTTATGACCTATCTTCTGTAATGTCTTCAGGGATCCTACCAGAAGATGATGTGTTCAAAAAGGAAGTACTGTAGCACACACTGTAATATTCTGCAGATTTGTCTAGGCAGGATTAATAAATCCTGGGTCAAAAAATCTTATTCTCCAATTCAGAAGGGAATGCCAACCTTGTCAAAGTCCTTAAATGTTCATTGGATCTGCCTTTGTGGCATGATCCATTGAAATTTCTCTTTTAATGAGTTGTCACATATAATGGCAATACAAAGTAAATAAAAATAAAATAGGAGTCAAGGAAAACCACAGTGAGTTAATTAACTACTAAAGCCTTTGGAATATGTCAGCAGAAAAAGAAAAAAAAAGTTTGTTAGCAAAATCTGCTGATGAAACTTTAGTGAGTACGCTGATGAATGCAGTCCCTGATAATTTGTCTCATGATTATTTCTTGAGTGCTGATTCAGCTAAAGCAGGCAGTTGTTCCAATACTGATTAATCCAAAGGGGAAAATTGTTTTAATCCTGAATGGTCCAATGGGCTATTCATCTAATGGTAAAAGTAATCCTTGATGCCTATTCATGTTGGTCTAAAGCCTATTTGTTTAGTGCTATTAACATTTTGTCCACTGTCATCAAGGCCCGGGAACAAATTATACAATTTGTGCATTCTTGTTCATAATTAAATTGAAACTTTAATTTCAGGAAATGAATAACATGGCAATTTGCTGTCATTTTTATAGTGTTTCCAGAAATAATTTTGATCCCCAGAATTTGTTTCAACCAGGTGTTACTCTAAAAACATTGATGTAGTAAATATTCGAGCTTGTAAGTCTAATTAACAGCTTGTGATTAAATTAATAATTAAAGTTTCAATTTACTTCTGATATTGGAGGTTATATTATTTAACGTGCATTAATGCTTTTGCATTTTTGAACTTCACTTTTAGTTGGTAAAGTTCGATGAACACTTACCGCACGTGGGGCTTGGCTTTCAATTCGTATTTCCGTTATGTGGATGCGGCATGGGGGTTTTTCATTTGGCCACGGGTCCGCTTCTTTTTTTTTTCTCCGTTGGAATTTATTTTGTCTCATCACCAAATGAGTTTTTCCTTTGCTGCATCCTCATTTACTTCAATATTTATTCATACCCGAGTACTTTCAGTAAAATTCCTTTACCGTCTTCGAGGGGACGTTTTGCTTCGACTAGCACGGACCGTGTCAGCTGGGCATTTCGGTGGTTCACGCGGGCTGCTTCTGTCATCGGCTATCGCTTCTTCTTGGGCGTTGTGGCGCCATCTCTTGTTGGTCAGTGATCTCACTTTTCGAACTTTTTAATTTTTTTGCTCAATTTTAATTAAATTTTTCCAGCTGTTTCTCAAATTATTAGGGTCATTATGGTTGCAAACTTTTGTCCTATTTTTTTCAATCATTACCGACTCTGCTATTCTGAGGTGTTTTTCGGATTTACAGCTTTTAATGATTTTTATATTTTCGAATTTAGGATATTTTTGGTTATCCAGACAGTATTGGATAAGTGCTGTTTTTTCTTCTTTTTTCTGCCAGTTTTTTACGTGTTGTTTTAATCTGTGTTTAAGCTTATTTTTGGTACTTCCTATATAAGCCATTGGAGGATTTTCAGTAATAGGAATTGAGTAAATACCTGCTTTTTCTAACATTTTTATTTTTTCATTTTTTATTACTATATTTTTGATGGTATTTACTTTTCCTCCAATTTGAATGTTATGTTTTTTACAAATGTTATTAATTTCATTGGTAGTACCTTTTACGTAAGGAAAACCATTTAAATATTTGACTTCTTTTTTATTTACTACAGCATTATTTTTTAGTTTCTTTATTACTTCAGTGTCCCATTTTTTTATTAAATGGTTAGAATAACCAAAGCTGCCTGCAATTTTTTTTATGAATTTGATTTCTTCATTGATGAACTGACTATTTTCAGAATGCGTATATGCTCAGAATAGCAGAGTCGGTAATGATTGAAAAAAATAGGACAAAAGTTTGCAACCATAATGACCCTAATAATTTGAGAAACAGCTGGAAAAATTTAATTAAAATTGAGCAAAAAAATGAAAAAGTTCGAAAAGTGAGATCACTGACCAACAAGAGATGGCGCCACAACGCCCAAGAAGAAGCGATAGCCGATGACAGAAGCAGCCCGCGTGAACCACCGAAATGCCCAGCTGACACGGTCCATGCTAGTCGGAGCAAAACGTCCCCTCGAAGACGGTAAAGGAATTTTACTGAAAGTACTCGGGTATGAATAAATATTGAAGTAAATGAGGATGCAGCAAAGGAAAAACTCATTTGGTGATGAGACAAAATAAATTCCAACGGAGAAAAAAAAAAAAAAGAAGAAGCGGACCCGTGGCCAAATGAAAAACCCCCGTGCCGCATCCACATAACGGAAATACGAATTGAAAGCCAAGCCCCACGTGCGGTAAGTGTTCATCGAACTTTACCAACTAAAAGTGAAGTTCAAAAATGCAAAAAAATTAATAATTAAAGTATTCAAATTTACCAGTGTTACAGAATATTGTAAATTTCATAAAAATACAAAAAGAAAAAAAAATAGAATGAATTTTTCTGATATGCTGTTAAAATGTCTTTTGTATTTTACTGTAAGAAGTTATTTTCAATGTAATGAAGGGGTTTGCCTGTTCTCACTAATCTTATATCTTATCTGTTTGTTGTTTTGTAGAAGAAATTTATAATTAAATTTTTCAACAGCATGATCTCAATTGAAAAAAAAAAAAAAAAAAAAGGTACGAAGGAAAAGCAAGTACCATATTTTTTGGTGTATTGAGACTTTTTTTTCAGAAGTTTGGGTCTTGACTTATATGCCACATCCACTTATCCATCGATTGGACATTTAAATTTCTCAATGAGAAAGAAAAACAGTTTCTTGCTGAGAATTGGCTTCCTAGTTTCGTAATTCAATTACTAATCAAAAACTACTATTATGGGAATTCTTACTAGGAAATTTTTAATTTAATTTCAAATTTTCGGAGAAAACTCTTCTCCTTCTTCAGGCTGTCTTTTATTGTCACTTATTCCCGTCACGTAACCGTAATTGCGATAGTGACGGGAATAAGTGACAACAAAAGACAGCCTGAAGAAGAAGAGTTTTCTCCGAAAATTTGCAATTAAATTAAAAATTTCCTAGTAAGAATTCCCATAATTTTTAGTTTTTGATTAATAAGAAAAACAGTATTTTGCCTTAAATTCGGTCATGATCTGAACACCCAAAACACTATATTAGATTCATAAAAAGACATTCCAGAAACATGTGAAATATAATCTGGTTACTAAGAACTTGTTTAAAATTTGCTGATATGGATATTTCTGTTTGACAGAAACAATAAAATTGTTTTGACCAATATGTAATGACAGCTGTTGTAGATTAATGGCATCCCCCTCACAATTCCTTCGAGACCCAGTGGATGGCATTCACCCCTGGTTTGTTTTGCAAAACCACCAGAACTACAATGGGTGCATCTCATTTATCTCACAGTTATTAAACCTTTGAAACGTGTCGCTGCCACACATTTGATTGTATAATGATAATTGGACTTGATAGCCAGTGGTGCTTTAAGAACAGCAATGACTAGCAGCTAGTGAAAGCAGTCTTTTATTGCTCTGTCAATCTCTCAACTTGCTGCTCCGGTGGCGCAGTGGTCTAAGCGATGGCTTCTGATCATGCGTCCGAACTGGGTCCGGGTTCGAATCCCGGTGAGGCATGGATGTTGTGTTTGTCTTACGGCACTGGCTCTCTCCCTTCTCTGGAACCAGTGACCCCAAATTAGGGACGGGCGACTGCTTATAGCCCATTGAGTTGCTCACGGTGGTCGTTAAACCTCCAATCAAAATCAAAAATCAAAATCTCTCAACTGAATTAAAATCAACTATTGCTTCCCCTTATAATGCTTATAATTTATTTCATGTTTCTGATTGAAATTAAAAGCCCTTTTGGTTTCTGATATTATTCGGACTGTGTGAGAAAGCAGCGAATGATAACTCACACTGCAAGCATCTCTCTGATTTGACACACGTGGGTGACCTTGGTTGTTTTTCCACCTTTGTGTAACGGTTTCTCCAACTGGTCAGTCGGAGGGAAGGAAATACAGTAGCAACAGTTTGCAAAAAAACAGAACTTACAAAATGCAACTTTTTGCTGAAAAAAACTTCAGAAGTTCTCTCACTTTCTCTTCCTTTTAATATTTACTAAAACATTAAAAGTATAATTACATAATTTCGGAACAATTTGTTCTATCCTTGTCTTACACTCGGGATTTACTGATCTATGAACGAGGATAAGGAAATTGAGAAATTTAACCCATTCGACTGATGCTCCATGTTGACTTATTAGCTGAAAAATATGCTAGCGATATTCATGGTTGAACTTAGTCATTGTTTGTACATGCCAGGTATTGCAAATTATGGTGAAACCTCCGAATAACAGTCGCTGCTCACACCGGGATAAAGTGACCATTGTTGGGAGGTGCCATTGTTTGGAGGTTAGGCCTAGGTTAACATTACTAGTACATTGCTTTGGTACAAAAGGAGAATTATTGTACAAAGCTTACACACAATGAAAGTGGTTTCAGAGCTTTCTTCAAAGGTAGAATGCTGAATGAAACTCAATATAACAATTTAAAATAAAATCGTGGTATAGAGGATTTTAGGAAAGTTGTGTCTGACCCGTTGTCTCAAAGTTCTGTTTAGAAATATGAAGCTAGGAGATTAAGTTTAAGGTAGGCTAAGGGAAAGAAAAAAATGCTAGACTATGAAGTGGAACTACAGTTATCTAGCCGAGCACCAAAAAATAGGAACAGAACCCACATTGACCAATAAAAAATATACCACCACCAACAGAAAGCATTTCATGTACCACCAATCCCGCTCCCAGGTTGTGACTGAAATATACATAGAATCTGGAGTTCGCCTCATATAGAACTTGAGTTTAACTAGTTTCTATTTATTTAAGCACACCATTGCAATCGCTGTGATCCAACCCATCGAGCTCGACGCATGGTAGCTGTATATATATTAAGATAATACAACGTATTTTGTCACAAATATTTATTTTTTCAAGTCGACATTGGTTTTGCTGGGTATTGACTAGCTTCATCAGGACGAATGTCACGTAAATATTTAAATTGTATATGATATCATAAACGGTGTTTACAGTCACGGGTTTTGGTTAGTTGCTTCCACGCGCTTAATAGAAATGGGGTGGATGCCATGTCATGAACAAGCTGCGAGGTTTCTGATATATATGGAAAGCTTCCAAAATATCAAGTTTGGTGGTTGAATCTGGCTTGTCAATTAGTTTTGCTTCTTCAAAGATAAATTTATGGTCCTTTGTGTAACAGTGTTTAGCCATCGATGACTTCTTTAGGTCACAATTCCGAATGTAGGTCTTGTGCTCCTTCAATCGAAAACACAAGGCTCTACGGGTCTGTCCTATGTACGAAGCGCCACATTCACATGGAATTTGATAAATTCCCCACGAGTTTTTGTCTTCAACATAGTCCTTTGATCCTAAAAATCTCATTTTGTTTATGGGTTTTAAAATCACCTTAAAATTAAAGGTTTTGAGAATTTTTGAAATTTTGAAAGCAATGTCAAGGGAAAATGGAATAATGGCAAAATTATCTCGCAATGGGTGCATCACAGGAGTTAACGTGGAGATAGGCTTCGGTTTCCAGAATTTTGTTAGAGCCTTGTCTATGATGGAAGGGTTGTATCCTCGCTCTACTGCAACACGTTTAAGGAAATAAAGTTCTTTTTTAAACTGTCTTTATCTGAACATTTATGTATTGCAAGATATACGCAATTGTAAAAGGTGCTGAGTTTTTGTTGCCAAGGGTGATTGGACTTGGCATGTGGAGGTGAGAAAACAGTGAAAGATTTTCGATAAATTGTGGTTGTGAGAGATTCATTTGAGCGAGTTACCAGGACGTCAAGGAATGGTAGGTCTCTGTTATTTTCAGTTTCTTAGCTGAATTGAATGAAAGGATCAATGGAATTTATAAGTTTGATTAATTTCGGAATTTCAGAATTTTTCTCTTCCATAGGACGAAAGTATCGTCTATGTACATATCATATCCATAGGTCAAATTTCACGAGTTTGAAATTTTTTCTTCAAATCGACGCATATAGATTTCACATAACATAGGTGACAGGGGACTGCCCATGGCTAGACCTTCCGTCTGTTCATAAAACGTTCCACGGAAAGTAAAACTGTTCTGTTTTATGCAAATGTTCACTAGTCTTGTTATTTCTTCTACTTCAGGTTGGCTGTAATGATGCTCTATAAGACTTGATTTTAGGGATTCCAGAGCTCCTATTACTGGAACATTGGTGAACATAGATACCACATCAAAGGATAGCATTAGTTGATCTACGCAGGGATGTAGTTTGAGTTAATTGGTAAACTCAATGGAATTTTTCACAGATGTTTCGTTTGGAGTAGCCAAAGTAGATAATTTTGAAGATAAGAACTTGGATAACTTATATGTTGCTGTGCCGATATTACTTACTGTAGGCCGGAAAGGAATTCCAGATTTATGTATTTTAGGGAGATATTTACGTGCCATTCGTCCTGATGAAGCTAGGTCAATACCTAGCGAAAACCATGGTCGGCTTGAAAAAATAAATATTTGTGGCAAAATACGTTGTATTATTTTAATACAGCGTAACTGGTCTAATTCGAACGTTTTTAATTCAAATTCTTGGTTAATTCGAATTTTTCATTTGGTCCCTTGAATTTTCTATATAAATAATGTTAAACCCCCCCTTTAATTCAAACTTTTTGTTTGTTTAATTCGAAGAAAACCCCATTTTCGTAATATCGTATTTTCAACAATTACCTTCTAAAATAGGTACGTATACTGTTCTGGACGAAGTTCCGAGTTCCGGATGAAACAACAAGTTAAACCTGAAACTATAGCGAACTGCTTCGAAAAGCATGGGCTTCCAGCACCCCGATGATGAGTCTCAACTACATGAAGGTAATGGTGGTGAGGAAATCCATACCCACTGTGGAGTACTGGGAAGACGTTGTCCGTGATGTATCGTATGAGGTTTTTGTGAGCGTTGATGACAATTTAGCTGTTTGTGGTGAGCTCACAGATAATGAGATCTTGGCTCGTTATGAATAAGAAGACCTGCTATGTATCTTCAGATGAAGAACTGAGATGGCCAGAATTTCCTGAAGAACGCCTTCCAAATTCAGTAGAAGCCTTGGTTCACCTCCAACAGTTAAGGAAGTTTGTTGAGGAACAGCAGAATGTAAGTGACAGTCTATTTCATTCACTCGATAAACTTGAGGAATTTACACTTACCCATAACATAAATTCCAAAAATCAGGCCAAAACTTCACGTTATTTTAACAAAAAAATATGTAAATTTAACGTACTGTACTTTTTTTTTTTTTTTTTTTTGTATGTTGTGAATAAATATGTGTTTTTTTACAGTACTTGAAGGGATCTTTGGATGTGCCCATATTCAAACTTGCCTAATTCGATTTGTCAATAATTCAAATTATTTTTGCTATCCCTTCAGCTTCGAATTATCCAAGTTACACTGTATATATATAATCCTCACAAGACGGTAGTCTTTGAGATCAAGCATGGTAGCTGTCTTTATTCTTATCTTATTCCTTTCGCCAAAGTACCAAAGGAACTCCATAAAATTCTAAAGGACAGGGTGTCTGATAGATCTCTTTCAGGACTGACTGGGTTGTCTGTTGTCGGCTGTTAAGAGGTTTTGTTGTTTGGAGGTTATCATTAATGTTAATCCTATGAAAGCTGCTTGGTACCAACCAGAACTCACTATTTCTCAGAAGTTACCGTAGTTCAGAGGTGTCCATTAATGGAGTCTCGGTGTATTAAAGAAAAGGGAAGATAAGTGTATCTTGAAAATACTGTAAACCAGCTATCATGAAAGTTTTGAGTCAAATGAATTGGTGCATAGTGAATGGGAGCATTTTATAGAATTTATAAACTTGCAAAATGTTGTTTACTGACTGTGTATGAAAACTTGGCATTGCAATTATTTTTCATAAAACAAAGTGCATTTCATAGCATTATGGTGAATTTTTAATATCAAAGAACATAATGGTCTTGGGATATAACATGGCTACATGAGGTAGAGTTAGAATCATTTTAATGACTGCGATGAGAAGGATACTGAAAACCGTATAAGGATAAAATGTCTACAATTTCTACTGTCTCACTGGCTTCTTGGGCGACTATTGATGTAGTTCATTGTTTTCATAGTGCTCTTCGGTTAAACTTGGCTCTTTCCCATAAAATCCTCAAAATCTGCTAAACCAGCCTGAGCATAAAATGGTAGTAACTTCAGATAAGGTTGTCATTCGGTGATGTGGAAGCTAACATGAGGTGAAAAAAATATTGTCTACCTCATAAGTATATACTTTGTAATTTTAAACCCCAGAGCAAAGTAGACTTAACACTATGTGTACTTGCCTAAAAAAAAGTTGTATGATGATTTAATTTTATAGTATTTGTTGAATCTTGCTGGTATTTTCTTATTAGTGATGAAATGTGTTTATTGATTCTTCAACAGCCCTCAAGGGAAGTTAGTTACTCCCCTGCTGTTACAGTGCATCCTTTCAATTCTGACAAATCTGAAAAATGAAGTTCACCTGAGCAATACATTTTTAAATTTTGTGTGGTAAGTTCTCTGCTTTCCTTTACTGTTTAATGCACTTTTGGAAAATATGGTGGGGAATATTCTGTTTAGATGATCCCCCTCCCTCTCTCATATATGCAGAAATTAAAAAGTCAAAGTTTAATGTTGCACTTTAATTACTTTATATTAATATTTTTTTTTACACTTCAACATATTACACACATAAAATATAAGCGTTTATTTATACTTTGTTACTACAAGTATAAGTATCCAGTTCATAATACTTTTGCAAGTCAGTATCTATCTAAATAGATGTGTGCATGTGGATATTTATTGAAATCAAGGAATATTTGCTGAACCACCACTTCCCCATTGCCAAAATCCTGGGTGTGCCCTTGTTGCTAGATGTTATAGCATTTAGCATACCTGGAAGTAAATAGGAAACAAGGATTATATTCCTGCCTCTGGATTACACAGTTTTCAAGTTTCCTGTAAAGCTGGCACCATGGTAACAGTTAAGTAAACCATTTTCATGCCAAAAAATAATGTGCTTCTGTTCTTGCCATGTCATAGCAAAGATTTATTCTTCATCTATGTATATACTGTATATATGACCACTTTGTGTTCCATGTAATATGTGTGCTTGGATTATTTTGTTATCTGGCAGATCAGGCATTCTTTTTAGAAATAAGTGAAGCCATGGCTATTCCTTCTATGAAACTAGAAACTTATTAAGAAGTTATTATGGGTTTATTCTGGAATTAAACATAGAATTAAGTCAAATTTTCGGATAGGAGACCTATTCTTCTTTAGGGCGACGACTGCATACAGTGTTGCCATTCTCTTGCAAGTGTCCATCCCCTAAAATCATTCAGTGTCGTACTTCTTCTTGTAATTTTCCAATTTCTGTGAGTTTTCTCTTAAGGAAGTGTTGTTCACAGGCAAGAATCTTAATCGAGTCCCATAGAATTTTATGGCCCGTGTTTTGCACATGCCTGTCCAAGCCAGTCTCGTTAGATAGATTTCTAATCGCCGCTTTATGTTCTGCTATACGTTGTTTTAGCTGTTTTCCCATCTCGCCCACATAGCTTAGGCCACACTCACACTTAATGTTATAGACAACTCCCTCTTTTTCCATGACATTATTTTCTTTCTGCTTAAGGCTAGGGAGATAGTGGCTAATCTTATTTTCTAAGCCAGGGGGTAACCTGAATGTGAAATATTTTGCTGATATTTTGCAGCTTTTCAAAAAGTCCCTTATAATAGATGACTTTTCTTGACATGATCATTGCATTTTTTTTTTTTTTTGACTACTTGGCTACGTTTTTTTTCTTTTAAAAAGTATTTTCCACAATTTGAGGGGGTAGTTGTTTGTTATTAGTATTCTTTTTAGTTCTTCTCTTTGGTGTACCTTTTCTGCGGGAAGTGAGTTATGGGTTTCTATTTTCACTGCGAATTGTTTGACCACATTTGCTTTAATGAAGTTGGTGTGGTATGAGTGAAAGCCCAGAATTTTATTTGTGTTCGTAGGTTTCTTGTAAAGCAATGTAGTGAATTTTCCTTTCACCCACTTAATAGATAAATTCAAGAATTCAAGATGTTTATCCTCATGGAACTTCAAAGAGAACTATAGATCTTGGTCTAAAGAGTTAAACCACTGAATAATTTTATAGGGAAGTGCTTGATTTTTATTATCAAGGATGAAGATGATATCATCCATACATCTTCCGTATAGGGTGAAGATGGAAGGTGCAACAAGGATTTCTCCTTTTAGCTTCCCCCATGGCATTTTTTATTAGTAAAAATAAAGTTACTCCCCTAAAAAAGGTAAGGCAAACTTTTACATGTTTTCGTTGCTTTATTTATAAATTATTTGGACAAATTAAGAAGAAAGTAGTGTAGAACACGCTAAGTAACATATAAAAAAGTTTAAGGCAAAAATATTTCAGCCATTACTATGGCCTTCATCAGTGCGACTACGATTGGTTTTCGTTGCCAGATTGGAAAGTTAAGTTTTGTAATGGTAACTCCGGGTGACGTGATGCAATGAGGGATTTCCAGATGTAAGGAATGAAAATGGGGAGCTCAGAGTTGCAATTTATGAAAAATAAAATTTCCAAACTGTCTCTAAACCTCAGAGCATACCAATTTTGGAAGGGAGCCAACTTTTTAGTTTCGGACCAAAGTAGAACAGCAGAAGTGTCAGCCATGGTAAGAAGAGACAAGGAAGATGAAGGTTTTCCAAATTTCACATCAGATTTGTGTTCCTGAAGTCTTGAGAGAATTTTCCGGAATGAACTTCCTATGTACGCGGTTAATCCAACGTTAGTCTTGATCGAAATTTTACACACTCCAGGCGAAGAAAGCGGAGGTCTTGGGTCTCTGTCATTACTTGTATTTGCCTTAAACTTTTTTATACGTAACTTAGCGTGTTCTACACTACCTTCTTCTTAATTTGTTTGTTAGTTACGTGCATTGCCTACCACTCATTTATTATTCTTTTGACATTTGATATAATATTAACATTTAATGCTGTATGTTATTTAAGAGATATAAATTATCAAGCAGCAAATATGGCATTAAGGAAACTTGCATTTATTTATATACCTTGGTTCACTGTTCAGTTTTAGGTAAATATTTGCTTGTATCAAGGTCAGGTGATGCGTAACATCACAGCCTCTCCTTGACAAATGTCAACCCCGCCTTCTCGTGGTGCATCCTGTTCCCACTAAAGGGGCTCTGACGACCGCAAATAGCGGTATAACTATACCATCGGGATCAGAGGAAATGCTATCCCACACTCACCAACCCGCTTGGCCAGCGTGGTGAGTTATGGCCAAACACCTCCAAAATGACTCTACAACTTAAATCTTGGCCCTCAGTCTCCGGCAGCTGGAATGTACCTGGCCAAGGCAGCGGCCAGTGCGACATGAAGGCAGAGGGTGCTAAGAATCCCCGGAGGACCGGACTAGGCTGCCATTTGATGCTGACCTTGGCTACCTACAACGGACGCTCCCTATCTTCTGATTCAAGGCTTCTTGAATTGGAAGAGGAACTACAAAGGATCAAGTGGGACATCGTCGGGCTAAGTGAGGTAAGGAGAAAAGGAGAAGATCTCATTGAACTGAAAAGTGGACATCTCTTCTACTATCGTGGGACAGATACTGGCAGAACTAGTGGTGTTGGATTTATAATAAACAAGAAACTGAAGGATAAAGTTGTAGAAGTTGAAAGTTCCTCTGACAGAGCTGCACGACTCGTTATCCAACTATCGAGAAGATACCAGGCTCAGATTATTCAAACTTATGCACCCACCACAAGTCATCCTGAAGAAGAAATTGAAGAATTTTATGAGGAAATTCGTCATCTAAATAATAAAGATAAGCAGCACTTGAAGATAATTATGGGAGATTTCAATGCAAAAATAGGGCACCGGCAACAGAATGAAACTTCAGTAGGTAAATTCGGTCACGGCAACAGAAACCAGCGTGGAAATACTCTCGTTGAGTTTGCAGAGGCAGAAGGATTTTTCATCTTGAATTCCTTTTTCAAGAAAAAGCCACACAGGAAATGGACAGGGAGACATCCAATTGGGACGACAAGTGAAATTGATTTTATTATGTGTAACAAAAAATTCGTCATCGAAGACTGCAGTGTGCTGAACAAATTCAACACAGGTAGTGACCATAGATTGGTGAGATGTAAGATGCACCTCAACACTAAACTGGAACGTGGCAAGCTCATAAGACAAACAGAATGTATTGACATAACCAACCTTAAAAAACACCATAATACTTTCAAGTTGGAACTGAAGAACAGATTCTCTGCTTTAGAAGGCCTAACATCGGAAGAAGTGGATATTTCAGAAGTTAACAGAAAAGTAACCAAAGCTCTTATGGAAACAGCAACAAAATTAGCTGGGTCTAAGAACAAGTTGCATGTAAACAAATTATCAGGAAAAACCAAAATGTTGATGCAAAAAAGAAGAGAGATGAGGACAACTAAAGAAGATGTGACTTCCAAAGTGGAATATATAGAGCTGTGCAAGACAGCACGAAAAAGTATCACTGAAGACGTAAGGAAATTCAACTGTGAGCTAGTGAGGAAAGTAATTGAAAACAGCCAAAGCCTAAAGATAGCAAAGGGACATCTCAGTAAGGGAAGAAAACAGATTATGGCTCTGAGAAAAGAAGATGGTTCTATAACAAGAAATGGAGGCAGAAATTTTGACAAGAGTGAAAGATTTCTACTCCAAATTATATGAAAGGGATGATACATGTACTCCAGACATCATGAAAGGTACCAGAGTTCTTCCAGTCCTCCCAGTAGAAGTTGCTCATGCAATCAAGAACATGAAGCGGGGGAAAGCTCCAGGAGAAGATGGAATTACTATAGACATCATACAAGAAGCAAGTGGAGAAATTGAAACAGTACTCGCCCAAATTTTCACTCGATGCCTTAATGAAGGGAAGATTCCTGAGGATTGGAACAATGCTACAATGATCCTGCTACATAAAAAAGGTGACATTGAGGATCTCAGGAACTACAGACCTATCAGCCTCCTATCAGTGGTTTATAAAATCTTCACTAAAGTTCTTTCACACCGCTTGAAGGTAACACTGGACATGGCTCAACCGAGAGAACAAGCTGGATTCAGGAGTGGCTACAGCACAATAGATCATATCCACGTACTGAGAGAACTAATTGAAAGAGCGAGGGAATATGAACTTCCATTGTGCATGGCTTTTATCGATTATGAAAAAGCCTTTGATTCGGTGAAACCATCAGCAGTTACCACGGCTCTGAAATCCTGCGGTATTGAAGATGCATACATTAATATTATTAATAACATCTATGAAAATGCAAGTGCAAAGATTCGGCTGTTTGAAAATACAACACACATAAAAATTGGAAAGGGAGTGAGACAAGGTGACACCATATCTCCGAAGCTCTTTAATGCTACATTGGAAAATGTCTTTCAATCACTGAACTGGGAAAACAAAGGGATAAAGATTAATGGAGATTATCTAACCCACCTTCGTTTTGCTGATGACGTAGTCATTTTTGCAACTACCCCATCAGAGCTGCAGAGTATGATCCAGGAACTTGCTGACAAGAGTAAAGAAGTGGGATTAAAAATGAACTTTCAGAAGACAAAAGTGATGTTCAATGCTTTTACAAGAAATGAAGATTTATCGATTGATGGAGAACAACTGGAGATAACAGATACGTATGTTTATCTTGGACAGCAGATATCAAGTGAGGGTCACATTGATGAAGAAATTAATCGGCGTACAAAACTTGCCTGGAGAGCTTTTGGAAGAAACAGCATAATTTTCAAGAGCAATATGCCATTATGTCTTAAAAGAAAAGTGTTTGATCAATGCATCCTTCCAGTGCTTACGTATGGTGCAGAGACGTGGACCTTAACTAAAAGAGACATACAAAGGCTGCAGACAACTCAAAGAAGCATGGAGAGGTGCATGCTTGGTATAACCAGGAGAGATAAGAAGAGGAACTCGTGGATCCGAAAAATGACGAGAGTGGAAGACATCATGATCAGAGTTAAATCCCTGAAATGGCAATGGGCTGGACATACTGCCAGAAGGACAGACCATAGATGGACAGCCGAAATTTTAGATTGGATTCCAAGGGACAGGAAAAGACCCAGAAAAAGACCACATGGGAGATGGGTGGATGAAATTCGTAAATATGCGGGAGTGACATGGAGGAGACTGGCACAAGACAGACCGTTGTGGAGGAAACTTGGGGAGACCTTCGTCCAGCAGTGGATTGATAATGGTTGACAATGATGATGATGATCACCTAGCAGTGACAAATTAAATGTGTCTTCTTCATTTTAGCATTATAAAATTTTTATCTTTAGTAGTAATATCATGATCTTTGTAATTTCGTAGAACTTTCCTTGATTGTCCAGTTACTATAACTGCATGACATCAGCCTAAATGGTACAAAGCTATACCAAATAAATGAGTCTGTGAACTTTGGAAGCAAGTTTGAAAGGAAAAAAAAAAAGGTTAGATAATGAAATTAGTAAGCAAGTGAATTCAGCTTTGTAAACTGTAGCTGCTTTAAGAAGATTTCACAATACTGATGGGTTGTCAGAAAGGCCCCAAACGGCTGTGTATGTGGTAGAGTAATTATTTGTACTGTATTGTATTGTAGGGAAACCAGAGTATTGCAGATAAGAAAAGGAGTTGTTTGTGTGCTGGAGAAATGTGCTACTTATGAGGAGTTCATGACAAGACTTGTTCTGACCACATAAATAAGCAATATGTGTTTCAGGTGTGCAGTGTGAAGCAAAATGTTTGTAGGATGGAGATAAATATTCTGAGGTGGTTTAGCCTAGTTGAAAGAATTAGTGATGAGGTGATAACTAAGAGAATTTATTCAGCCTAAGTTGCAGGAAAGAATGGTAGAGGAAGGCCTAACACCATGGCAGTACCAGATTCAAAACTTCCTAAAAAAAAAAAAAAAAAAAAGAGAAGAAGAAGAAAAAAAGAAAAAGATCATTAGTATGAAGTACAAGAGTTGTATGCCAAGATCACTGTAAATAGAGGCGTTTAATGCATCAAACGTAAGTAAAATCTAGCACATCAGTTTTATACTTTAATTTGGCAGATGATTGTATTCTCTTTTGAGGGACTAACCTCTGAATCTCAGATAGTGAAATATATGTATGTACTAAGAATTCTAGAACAAATGCAAAAATCACAGGGAAACATAATATGCCTGATATTGCAAAATAAATTGAACTAAATCAGAGTTGACAAATGTAGTGCACATCATAAGGATTCTGCGAATGGGAGTAGTGATATTTGAGTAAACATTTGATAGTTTTGACTGCTGCTGATATATAATTCTTGAAAAGAACTACAAATTAACATATTAAATTTAAATGGAACCCTGCAGCTGTAAACTGTTTGCCAAGTGCATTTGAAGCTTACAACAATTGCAGCAGAAATTTGATAAAACTACATAAGTAGTATCCATATGATGATGATGCCTTTTGAAACCTTCACATGTACCATGCCAAGAAAGGCATTGACTACACCTGATGTGAGCAGAGCTATTTCTGATAACACTATGGGGAGCCTTCAGTAAGTTCTTTACACTTTCCCTTTTATTCTGGCTGCCTTAGACAAAAATCATCATGAAAAACAAAATCTGATGATCACACAAGCATTCAATCCAAAATTCAGAATTTTAGTCACTGTAGCTGTTTTAGGCATCAGCTTGTATCATAATTAAAATAACTGAAACCTGTTTTATCATAAGTTCCTATCAGTTTTATCTTAGGTGCTTGAACCTTCTTTAGGAAGTTTTAAATGGCTCTTTGTGAAAGCCATATTAGTGAAAATAAAGTTTATGTAATGTTGGATTGACTGCTTTGCTTGATTATTTTATTTCTAATTTTTTTCCTCCATAGGCAACAGCTTTGTCCTCAGCTGGTGGCCATGCTTGGTTCACCAAAGACCGACAAAAATATTGTTTCATCACAGAAGTCATCATCTGATGGAAGTGAAGTTGGTCGTGGGTCTGGTTGTTTGACTGTTGCACCATCTTGTCAGAGCTCAGAGGCAAAAACCATATACAGGTAAGCTCTTTTACTTTGGCAATTTTTTTTTTTTTTTTTTGACTGTTGCACTATCTTGCCAGAGCTCGGAGGGAAAAACCATGTACAGGTAAGCTCTTTGGCAATTTTTTTTTCTTTGACTGTTGCACCATCTTGCCAGAGCTCAGAGGCAAACACCATATACAGGTAAGCTCTTTTACTTTGGCAATTTTTTTTCAAGATTATCTGAACAGTTGAAGTAGGTTTGAAATAATTCAAATCCCGAAAATCTTCATGGAAATTAAATTTTTCATAAAAACACAATTTGCATACATGTTATAAAGTATGCATACAAACACATTTCCCATGTCCCCTCATAAAACTCATGTGCACACATCTTAAAGTACATGCATATCAAAAAACACCCTATCATGCATTTCATAAAGTGCATGTGCTTATACATCTCATAAAATGTAAAAACCATCATCTTGTAAAATATCTTACCATGCATTTCATAAAGTGCATGCATGCATGAATATATGCATGGTCCAGCTTATTAGCTGAGTGATGCTCTGGCTTCTGATAATTCAGCCAAGGTGCCCTGGTTTTGATTCCCAGATGAGGCATGTGTGGTGCACTTGTCTACTTGCGCTGGCTCTTTCCCTTACCTAAAACCAGCAGCCCTGAATTAGGGATGAGTGACTGCATAAAAGTTGCTCATTGGTGGTAGTTAAACTCTGAGAGAAAAAGAACATTTGCATGCTTACAAATCTTGTGGATGCTATACTTTTTGAGGTCAGTCAATAAAATGCAAATGCATGACTGTTTTTTTATTTTATGTGTGATGAAACTTTCCAGTGGTTACCTGCAAGTACAGTTATATATGCCAGTTTAATCATCACTTGATGTTTATCATTTAGCAGTATGACTTATACTGTCATACATATGTACGTATGCATGTTGTATTGTTTCCTAAGTGGATGTGACATTATAGAACATGTGCTAATTTAACAGGTTTTATGTTCTGGCTAACTGTCATTTCTTCAACCTTGTGAAGGGCATAATCTGCTTTCTATTGAATTATCATTTTCATATACTTTCACCCCTCTAAAAGTGCCCCTGATATCAGCTGATGAACAAACATTTCAAAGTATTGCATGAAGGAGTAAATAAAATAGCAAACAATATATATATATATATATATATATATGGGATGTAAGGTCAGGTGATGCGTAACATCCACAGCCTCTCCTTGAGAAATGTCAACCCCGCCTTCTCGTGGTGCATCCTGTTCCCACTAAAGGGGCTCTGACGACCGCCCATAGCGGTATAACTATACCATCGGGATTAGAGGAAATTCTCTCCCACACTCACCAACCCGCTTGGCCAGCGTGGTGAGTTATGGCCAAACCCCTCCAAAATGATTCCACAACTTAAATCTTGGCCCTCAGTCTCCAGCAGCTGGAATGTACCTGGCCAAGGCAGCGGCCAGTGCGACATGAAGGCAGAGGGTGCTAAGAATCCCCGGAGGACCGGACTAGGCTGCCATCTGATGCTGACCTTGGCTACTTACAATGGACGCTCCCTATCTTCTGATTCAAGGCTTCTTGAATTGGAAGAGGAACTACAAAGGATCAAGTGGGACATCGTGGGGCTAAATGAGGTAAGGAGAAAAGGAGAAGATCTCATCGAACTGAAAAGTGGACATCTCTTCTACTATCGTGGGACAGATACTGGCAGAACTAGTGGTGTTGGATTTATAATAAACAAGAAACTGAAGGATAAAGTTGTAGAAGTTGAAAGTTCCTCTGACAGAGCTGCACGACTTGTTATCCAACTCTCGAAAAGATACCAGGCTCAGATTATTCAAACTTATGCACCCACCACAAGTCATCCTGAAGAAGAAATTGAAGAATTTTATGAGGAAATTTGTCATCTAAATAATAAAGGTAAGCAGCACTTGAAAATAATTATGGGAGATTTCAATGCAAAAATAGGGCAACGGCAACAGAATGAAACTTCAGTAGGTAAATTCGGTCACGGCAACAGAAACCAGCGTGGAAATTCTCTTGTTGAGTTTGCAGAGGCAGAAGGGTTTTTCATCTTGAACTCCTTCTTCAAGAAAAAGCCACACAGGAAATGGACATGGAGACATCCAAATGGGACGACAAGTGAAATTGATTTTATTATGTGTAACAAAAAATTCGTCATAGAAGACTGCAGTGTGCTAAACAAGTTCAACACAGGTAGTGACCATAGATTGGTGAGATGTAAGATGCACCTCAACACTAAACTTGAACGTGGCAAGCTCATAAGACAAACAAAATCTATTGACATAACCAACCTTAAAAAACACCATAATGCCTTCAAGTTGGAACTGAAGAACAGGTTCTCTGCTTTAGAAGGCCTAACATCGGAAGAAGTGGACATCTCTGAAGTTAACAGAAAAGTAACCAAAGCTCTTATGGAAACAGCAACAAAATTAGCTGGGTCTAAGAACAAGTTGCATGTGAACAAATTATCAGGAAAAACCAAAATGTTGATGCAAAAAAGAAGAGAGATGAGGACAACTAAAGAAGATGTGACTTCCAAAGTGGAATATATAGAGCTATGCAAGACAGTACGAAAAAGTATCACCGAAGACGTAAGGAAATTCAACTGTGAACTAGTGAGGAAAGCAATTGAAAACAACCAAAGCCTAAAGATAGCAAAGGGACATCTCAGTAAGGGAAGAAAACAGATTATGGCACTGAGAAAAGAAGATGGTTCTGTAACAAGAAATAGAGGCGAAATTTTGACGAGAGTGAAAGATTTCTACTCCAAATTATATGAAAGGGATGATACATGCACTCCAGACATCATGAAAGATACCAGTACCAGAGTTCCTCCAGTCCTCCCAGCAGAAGTTGCACATGCAATCAAGAACATGAAGCGGGGAAAAGCTCCAGGAGAAGATGGAATTACTGTAGACATCATACAAGAAGCAAATGGAGAAATCGAAACAGTACTCGCCCAAATTTTCACTCGATGCCTTAATGAAGGAAAGATTCCTGAGGATTGGAACACCGCTACAATGATCCTGCTACATAAGAAAGGTGACTTTGAGGATCTCGGAAACTACAGACCTATCAGCCTCCTATCAGTAGTTTATAAAATCTTCACTAAAGTTCTTTCACACCGCTTGAAGGTAACACTGGACATGGCTCAACCGAGAGAACAAGCTGGATTCAGGAGTGGCTACAGCACAATAGATCATATCCACGTGCTGAGAGAACTAATTGAAAGAGCGAGGGAATATGAACTTCCATTGTGCATGGCTTTTATCGATTATGAAAAAGCCTTTGATTCGGTGAAACCATCAGCAGTTACAATGGCTCTGAAAACCTGTGGTATTGAAGATGCATACATTAATATTATTAATAACATCTATGAAAATGCAAGTGCAAAGATTAGGCTGTTTGAAAATACAACACACGTAAAAATTGGAAAGGGAGTGAGACAAGGTGACACCATATCTCCGAAGCTCTTTAATGCCACATTGGAGGGTGTTTTTCAGTCACTGAGCTGGGAAAACAAGGGGATAAAGATTAATGGAGATTATCTAACCCACCTTCGTTTTGCTGATGACGTAGTCATTTTTGCAACTACCCCATCAGAGCTGCAGAGTATGATCCAGGAACTTGCTGACAAGAGTAAAGAAGTGGGATTAAAAATGAACTTTCAGAAGACAAAAGTGATGTTCAATGCTTTTACAAGAAATGAAGATTTATCGATTGATGGAGAAAAGCTGGAGATAACAGACACGTACGTTTATCTTGGACAGCAGATATCAAGTGAGGGTCACATTGATGAAGAAATTAATCGGCGTACAAAACTTGCCTGGAGAGCTTTTGGAAGAAACAGCATAATTTTCAAGAGCAATATGCCGTTATGTCTTAAAAGAAAAGTGTTTGATCAATGCATCCTTCCAGTGCTTACGTATGGTGCAGAGACGTGGACCTTAACTAAAAGAGACATACAAAGGCTGCAGACAACTCAAAGAAGCATGGAGAGGTGCATACTTGATGTAACCAGGAGAGATAAGAAGAGGAACTCGTGGATCCGAAAAATGACAAGAGTGGAAGACATCATGATCAGAGTTAAATCCCTGAAATGGCAATGGGCTGGACATACTGCCAGAAGGACAGATCATCGATGGACAGCTGAAATTTTAGATTGGATTCTAAGGGACAGGAAAAGACCCAGAAGAAGACCACATGGGAGATGGGTGGATGAAATTCGAAAGTATGCAGGGGTGACATGGAGGAGACTGGCACAAGACAGACCGTTGTGGAGGAAACTTGGGGAGACCTTCGTCCAGCAGTGGATTGATAATGGTTGACAATGATGATGATGATGATGATATATATATATATATATAAATAAAACTATAAAGGTTAAGAATTCATAAATTTGTCTATTAATTTCTGGTAGGTGTATCACCTACATTAATGTCAAAGAATATTTGTATGTAACTTCAAAAGTAACTATTCAGCTTATCAATGAACTGGGCCTTGGTTTCAGCATTGAAGACACGGATAAACTATAATAATTGCATCTCATTCAAGGCCAATGTATATTAAAGATCTGACAAGAGGCTTAAAATAAATTAAAAATGGCCTTATTACTCCTTGGACAATTCATAATCATCATGAAAGACTATAATTGAAATTCAGAGAGAAGTTCACATATGTATGTAAAACTGTTCACTGAGATATAATTCTTTTATCAAGAAAAGAAGGCTAGTGTTCAACTTCTCTGTGAAAAATGTTTAAAAAAGTTGGTAAGACACCCTATCCTACATTACGATCAATTTGTGTGTGGGCGCGTGTGCATGCCTACTATGTTTCTTAAAAGTGAAACAGATGTAACTTGAATTTGAGGCAAGACAAAACTTCACAACTTTTCAAAATTCAGTTATGTTATGGAGTTGTATATTCTAGTAAAATATTCACTGTGAAAAAGACCTCATAAAAATGGCAGTTGAAAAACATATTATTTATCTTTGCACATTTGCTTTCCAACTTGTATTTTTGCCACAAAATATTAATCCATTTAAAAAGAAACATATATATTTTAATTAAACTACAAACAATGCCTTTGTATTATTTTAACCTTAATTTTTGTAATTTTAAAATGATTAAAATCGAATAGTTTAAATAATGGTTAAAAGATGCTTATGAAAGATAATCTTCAAAACAATGATGTGGTCACTTCAAACAGCAATTTTTGTGCCAATTACTTTCATTCAACTTTGAAAATTTTACTTTCAGAACCAGTGAAATAAAAAAATAATAATTAAAATATTTAAAAACAAAAAATCTGGAGGTTGTCATCACTAGAATAGCCATTAACTTGTTAGAGCCCACAATATTATCTCTATTATGACTTACAGTCCTGAAAAATAAGTTGTTAATACCTCAGAACGATCAGCACACAGTGTTTTCTTCCCCAAAGGATGTGGTAAATGATGCTTTTGCTCATTTGTAGAGGTTTCAGAGTTTGTGGGAATAACTGGTATTCAGTGTGCTGCCTTCTGATTTATAGTTCAGATTTTAAATGCATTTTTTTGATAAAATGAAATATTGAAATGCATGTGTCATATTTTTTTTTGGTTTATTATTATTGTTTTATTATTAAAAAAATAGCATAGCAAGTTTACCATTATGCCATTACTTATGGAATTGTAGTTACTGAAATGGAAAGAATATTAGTAAATCACAGTAAGCATAATGCTTGGCATCTCTCTTTAATTTTTATTATTTTTTAATTTTTTTACTGATTATGCTACTGTTTGCATGTGTAGTGTACATATTATTACTTAACCTTGCTAACATGTCAGAATGGATTCGTAAGTAAGAACAAAAAATAGTGTACTAACTAAAAGCTAAATAAATGGTAATGAACATTTTTATTAGCCAAACATTTAGGATAATAGAGATTTTGATTAAAAAAAGACAGAGTTCCCAATTAAACAAATATTAGGAAAACAAATATATTTACCAGTTTAAAGTCCCAAACAACATTAAAAAAATCATGAGGGAATTAAAGAAATGTATGCTATGATAATTGCAATTTTTTTATGAAGCCCCTTCAACAATTGCACTGCAAGGTTGTTTACTTGTAGTCTCTTGTTGAAGTTTTTTGTCACTGAAATGAGGATTTCAATGTAAAATTTTATTCTTCAGAAAATGCTTAGTCATTGAAATTAGGCAGAAGAATTCAAACTTTTTTTCCCCGTTGAATTTTGTCGATTAACTCTGCGACTAAATCAAAGACCTGTCTGACATTAATCTGAACTTTTCTTTCACTTTGTTGCAGCATCATCATCATCATGTTCCTTCTACTGCAAACTAGAGGTTGGCTTAACAGTGATTTTCCTATCACAGTGAGGATAGTAACAGTTCTGCAGTAGAAACGATGATTTTAAACTGTGGCAAAATCACCATTTGCAACAGGGGTGATGGAAAGTTACCATCTTACTTGCAGCAGTGACAAAACTACTGTTTGTGTTGGGTACAATACAAGCAAGAAAAGAATCGCCATGTTACATAATGATCTTTATTTCTGCTTACACTCTTTCTCAGCACTTCATGTTTCTGATTTGTTATCACTTTAATCCCACTATTTTTTCCAATGGTATTAAGGCTATAATGATCTTTCTCTGCTCATTTTCAGCTTTCAATAGCCATTTGTATCCCCAAGTATTGCTCTGATCAGGATATGGCTAACAGTGACACCTTAACAGTGATTTTGGAACTGTTATTTTTAGTCACTGGTCATAAGAATAACATGATTTTTGATCCATCTCTACTACAAACTGTGCTTCAAGGTAGTGCAATTTCTGTTTCAAGCTAGGTGGTGTATAGGTGTAACTTTTGTCATGAACAGTTCTTAGTGCTACTGGATGGGTTCAAAACTATGTGTGATTTCAAGATTATAATGCTGCTCCTAGCTCCATCCTTGATTTCCTTTGTTCTGATGGGGGGGGGGGGGCAGTTCACCTTATTAAAAACCTAGCATTCTCTAATTGTCTTGAATCTTATTCAGATTACAGGTGGACAGTTGTAGCTTTCTGTTTATTTACAGCTCCTATCATCCTATCATGGATGTTGCTTAAGAGAGCTGTTTGCACTTGTGTCATGTCCTGCAGTTATTTATGCCCCCCTCTCATTATATATTACACACTGAAGCAGGATATTATTAGGAACACGCAGTAGTAACGAGATGTGCCATCCACACTTTTGCAACAACTATGATGCTGAGATTGCATCATAAAAAGCTCACTGCAAAGGATTCAGATGTGTGCAAAACATAGATATCTGCAGTATGGAAAATGCTTGTAATGTGAGCGACTTCAAAAGAGGCATAATAGTGAGTGAAAATATCTCAGAAATGGCAAACCTTGGTTAACTAATTACCTAACATTTCATCTTTCAGTAACTTCCCATCTACACTGTAGGACATGAACTTAATTTTCTTTTCTTTCACTGGTATATGCTCATAATAATGCAAAAAAATAATATTGAAAGATGATTCTTTAGCTTGAAACTGAGATTTAAGAGTAATTTCTTCAATCGTATTGCATGTGTCAGTATTGCATTTAGTTTATACACTCAGTTGACAGTAGATAGGGGTGATGGGCAGCTGACATGGGTATCCACTATGCAGAGTGGAACCGACCCAAACTGAATGCAGGTGATAAAGTGGCAGACAGCAGGGCTTCACAACAGTGTATTGCAATTGACAAACATAGGTAAACCTGGTGATCTGAGGGACTGTGATCATGGATGCACTGTCGATGCAAGACAGATAAGTCATTCTATCGCCCAAGCGGTAAAAACCCTGGGGTTCCCCAGAGCAACTGTGTTTAGAGTATACCAGTAACAGATGTACCAATGCCCAGAGAGCAAGTGGTGGCCCACTACATGCCATTGATGACCATGGTCAACATAGACTACCCAGGAGGGTGGTTCAAAATTTTTTTTTTTACTAGAAACCAAGACACCCTTTATTTTTTTTTATATTTATCCATAGTATTACTCTGCTTAAATTTCAGCTTTCTACTCCTACAGGAAGATGGTGCTCAATGGCCTTTCATTTTTACACTTTTTGGTAATTTTGCATAATTTTCTAGTTGTAGATTGATGAGAACATGTCTACAAAAACAGAAGTTTTTAACGAAAGCTGATTTTTTTAGTTTATATTTTGTAATACATAAAGTTTAGTTGAAGTATTTGGGAACAGTTTTTTACTTACTGTATAGATAAAATTTAGTTGAAGTATATGGCAACACTTGAAGTATTGAAGTAATACTTCAAGTGCTAGCTGGACTTGACAACATGCTAGCTAGACTACATTGTAGTCACCATAAGTTCAGTGATTATTACAAAATAGATTAAAGGTGAGGAAAATTGTATTATATATTTGTTTTTATAGCATTTCATTTGTTAAGATTATTGATTGAGTGTGTGACTTTTGTTTTCATTATACAAACTTTGGCTTTCAATTGTTTTTACCCTATTGTTACATATGTTACAACAGTTACACAGACACTCAGACACTTGTTTTTTTTTTTTTCTGTGTAAAAAAGTATTTATTCATTTTAAAGTATTCTAAAGCTATTCATAAAATGTTTTGTACTATATGTTAACTTCTTGCTTAATTTGATATGTTATTTAAAAAGTAATTTTCAATTAACTGATTAATTATACACTGAGTGGCCACTTTATTATGACCACCCCCTCAGTACTTCGCTGGGCCACCTTTTGCTTTTAATACTGCGTCAATTCTTTGCGGCATGGACTCCACAAGATTTTAAAAGTTGTTTTTTGGAATCTGAGACCATGCTTTGATGAATAGCACTTTCCAGGAGTGTGAGATTGCATTGTTGTGGATCCAGCTGTCTGATGGCTTGTTCAACTTCATCCCACAACTTATCAATGGGGTTGAGATCTGGAGATTGTGGGGGCCACCTAAGCAAAGTAAACTCACTGGTATGTTCTTGAAACCAATCCTGTACAATACGAGCACTATGGCAGGACGCATTATCATGTTGAAAGTAGCCATCGCCATTGCGATAAACCATCCACAAGAAAGGATGCACTTGGTCCGCAATGATGTTTAGATATGATGTGCCAGTCAGACATTGATCAACACGAATTAAAGGGGCCAAAGCATACCAGGAAAACATTCCCCAAACCATAACGTTGCCTCCACCAACTTGAAAAGTTGTAGCAATGCATTTGGGGTCCATGCTTTCGTGCTGTTTCCACCAAATTCTCACTCGGCCATTGGCATGGTGCAACTGAAAACGTGATTCATCGGACCACATAATTTGTTTCCAACTATCGACTGTCCAATCCTTGTGCTCCTGTGTGAACTGGAGACATTTTCTCTTGTTAACTGCAGACAGCAAAGGTGTTTGAACAGGCCTTCGGCTGCCATATCCCATCCGATGCAGTGTATGGCGAACAGTGCGTGCAGAAATCATTTGAGGGGATCCTTGATTAAGATGGTCTGTAATTTGCTGCCCTGTTGCCCTTCTGTTGTCTGTTACCAGTCTGAACACTCTCCGTTCCGCCCGAGCAGTCACTAGTCGATGACGACCACACGTTGCACGTAGAGATCCAGTTTTTTGGTTGACAGTCCACTCTTTAAACACTTTAACAACAGCTGCTCTGAGACATTTCACGAATGCGGTGGTTTCGGTGATACTCGCTCCATGGCTCTGAGCTCCTACTTTCATCCCACGTTGAAAGTCCGTCAATCTCGTCACCCAAAAATCACTTCTACTACTGTCGCAAGCAGTAAGCTTTCCCTTTTTATACTAGCCTTGCCCTCTGGCGGCAACAGCATGCAGCCATAGCTCATTTGCTTAAAACTGTCAGGTGGTCATAATAAAGTGGCCACTCAGTGTATATTACGCGTTTTTGAGAAGAAAATAATATTACAGAAGAGTTCTGTTCCTTGAAATGGCTTCAGCAACACGTCTGAATAATGAAGTTTTTCTAATTGGCCCCATGGGTTTAGATTCATTGTCCACACTAAAACAGTTACCAACAACAAAACAAGTCCTGCAGCGGTTTCATCATCATCTGAGGGAATTTAAGTCAATTTGAAATGCCAGTCACATGACAGTCGAAGAGGTGGGGCAGGTGTGGCTGAAAGCTGACATTCTTACAATGCTTGTAACTCATGCAATTTAAAAACTGGAAAAAATTCATGGCTTATGACTTTTATTAAAGAAGTTCCTCAGAATCCCAACGAAAACGAGAACTTGAGTTCATGAATGCGTTAAACGCCATTTTTGATATTGCCCATGCTGATGCTTTGAATAGAATAAAAATAAAAAAAGATGGCAATTTCCTAATAGATCAACGAAGTAAGTGTAAAATGTATTTTGGGTAATGAAGACCTAGAACTTATAAAAAAGCAGGACAGAATCCTTGAAAGAAAGAAAAAGGAAGAAGAAGGAAATAGAAAAGCCACAGTGGTGGTCGCTTCAACATCAGCTGTTTATTCAATTAGCGATTCAGAAACTCAGTTTCCTAATCAGTTAGTGATGGTGACTTCTTAGCCAATGAAAAGAAGAGTACAGGTCAGAATGTTGAAAAGAAAAAATTCTGTTTACAGCACAACTATTCACATCTCATGCTACTGGTGCTTTAGATCATAATAAAATATTTGATCGTGAAGCACTTTGTTTGATTGTTCCAGTTGTAGCAGCTTTGGGGCATGATCCTAGTACACTTCCTCTTTCATGAAGTACCATTGAAAGATCAAGAAAAAAGCTAAAAAAGAATATGTTGAGTCAGCAATGAGTGAATTAAAACCTGACTGCCCTCTTGTCCTTCATTGGGATGGCAAACTTCTGCCTGAATGCTTAGGATTAGGAAAGGTTGATCGGTTGCCTGTTTATGTTTCGGGAGATGGTATTGAAAAACTTCTTGGGGTGCCAAAGTTGTGTGGTGGAGGTACAGCACAACATATAGAAAATATATTTTTACCCTATTAAAGTATTGGGTGGTTGAGAAAAACATTCAGTCTTTAAGTTTTGATACGACAAGTGTAAACACTGGTTGTGTAAAAGGGGCATGCATTGAGTTGGAGAAAAACTTGACCGTAAACTATTGGCGCTAGCCTGCCGTCACCATGTCATGGAATTAATCTTGGCAAAGGTAATTACCTTGTGCTTAGGTCTGTCGTGTTCCCCAGAAATTCCAATCTTCCACAGATTTAAAAATGTTTGGCAAGGAATTGAACAAATAAACTATCGGGGATAGAACTGAAAACAGACACTAAAGAGATTAAAGATTCAACCTTAGCCTTTCTTTTATCAGTAGATAAATCTATGATCATTAGAGATGATTATAAAGGGGTAATTGAGTTGACATTAGCCGTTTTGGGTAATACACTTGAGAAAATCCATTGGAGAGCACCGGGTGCTATTCATCATGCTCGGTGGATGGCTAAACTGCTATATGCTTTCAAAATCTTTTTGTTCTGAGATCAGCAAAAGGTTTTTCATATAACTATGAGGGAAGAAATGCAACTCCAACGATTTGTACAGTTCAGTGCTCTTTTGTGTAGTAAAGCATGGATAGAAGCTTCACTTGCTGCTGAAGCTCCTGGAGATGACATAAACTTATGGAAAGACCTTAAAAAATATGATATAATTGATTCTGAAATTGGAATAGCAGCAAGGAAAATTTAAGAAAATCACTTGTGGTATCTTTCAGATGAATTGGTTGCTCTTCAAAAACTTCTCCAAAATCCAGTCAAGAGTTCCAGAGATCTATGGTACAATAAAAGTTCACAAAGAAGGCCATCCAATAAGACCTATAATAGACACTAGAAATTCACCACTCTCCAACATTAATTATTATTTACTTAGTCACCTCAGAGATATTTTCCCTTCTCCTTCCTACCTTCTAAAAAATTCCATGCAGCTGAAAGGAAAACTAGACAACTTGCCAGAATTAATTCATCAAGTAATGGCAAGCCTAAATATAGTATCTATATATACCAACATTAACCTGGACCTCCTGCTGGAATTCATTGTGGATGACCTCGCGGAAAAAATAGTATTCCATAATCACAATAGAGAAATACTACTTGGCATATACGAACTGCTCCTATTTTCTTTCAAGAATAATTTCTTCCAGTTTGGAAAGAAATATTACTTGCAAACTTCAGGACTTGCTCTAGCACCTCTGCTAGCAAATTATTATGTAAGTAAACTAGAGGCAAAAATCCTTATACAACCCTCAATATTTGCCCTCTATGTAAGATACATGGAGGATGTCCTAATTATAGTAGATACTGTGGACCAATCTCTACCCTCTCAGATTCTGGCAGAATTTAACTTACTAGAAAATACCTTGCAGTACACCCTCGAGCTGGAAAAATACCATAGCATCAATTTCCTTGATTTAACCTTGACCTCAAGAGAGGGGAGAATATTCACACAGCTTTTTAGAAAACCCACCAACATAGGGAAGATGTTAGACTTCTACTCATTCCACCATGATTATATTAAATCGGATACGACGAGACAATTCTTGGAAAAAATTGAAAACCTGGTCTCTTCAGCTACTCAAAAAGATCTTCACAAAGAAGAATTAAAAGAATTATTGGCAGAAAACAATTACCCCTCCCCATATGTTGAGAAAATATTTAGACAAGTGCCAAAACAGAAGCAGGAAATAAACAACTTCAAATTCACCAGCAAAATTATGTACCACAAGGGACTTTTCAAAAAACTGAAGAGGATCAGAGCAAAATATAATATCAGGCTTGCTCCAGATCTAAATAACAAATTAAAGAAATTCCTGCGAGCTTTAAAGCAGAAAGAAGTGGACATCCAATTGCAAGAAGGAGTAATACACTGCCGGACAATTGCTAAGGACGGATGACAATAGCAACGATAGCAACCATAAAATGGAAGGCAGGAAAATGTGGAAATTAGCATAAGTGCGGGATACAGTAAGACGTGCTGTGCGTATGCAAATTTTGGATTGCCGAACTTGTTCGTGACATCATAGCGCTGATAAGAGATATAAAGGATTTGACGCGTATTGATCATTGTTGTTCAAACGCAAAGTTGAAAGGGAACGAATCAATTGACGAACTTGCAATTTTCAGTATGCCTTCCCGACATCACCTAGATGATTTTACGCGTGGCCGTATTATTGGCAAGATTGAATAAGGGTGAAAAATAACAGATGTTGCCAGGGAGTACGACGTCAGCCACAGTGTTGTTTCAAGGCTTTGGAAATCATTTCAAACAAATGGAGAGTGTAGCAAACGTCACGGCGACTTTCGAACATTGTCTGCTTGAACTTTTCACAAATTGTTTGACCACTTATAAATGACCTAGAGATCTGAAAATTGACATGCTGATAGGTCTTAAGGTCCAGATACCTAGAAAAGTTCGAAAACCGGAGAAAAAAAAAAAAAAAAAAAAAAAGGCTTCTTTGGAACATTGTCTGCTTGAACTTTTCGGTAATTGTCAGACCACTTTTAAATAACGTAGAGATCTAAAAATTGGCATGCTGGTAGGTCTTACAGGCGGGATACCTACAAATGCACGCGGAAAAAAAAAAAAAAAAAAAAGGTGCTTTGGAACGTTGCTTGAATTTTTCTACCTCTTCTACACCTAGAAAAATGTCTGAAAACCAAAAAATTCAAAAGGGTGGCTTAGCTTTACAGTTTTAAAATGCTGATAGGCTTAGAGATAATTTTGTCAGAATCATTGAAATGCTTTGAAATTTTGTTTTAAAATTAAGGGGCGCCAAGGCCTGCTTTGTTTTACGTCAAGCCATATGCATTGAGGTCACGACGCTTTTCTAAATCGTAAAACAGTTACGGATTTTAAATTACTTTTCTGTCCCTTAATTACTTTTTCATTTCTTTAATTTTATGTTGAAAAAATTATTTTATAGATTCACCGTTCGGAGAACGAGCATGATTGCTGGTGTATATATATATATATATATATATCAAATCATAGAAATGATGCCAAGTCCAAACCATCTCAAAACTGTGCCTTTCTGCAAGAATTAAAGATAGATAATATACAAAAGACAAATTCACTTAGACTTTTCATATGCATGACAACACAAAAATCACAAACACTGAAAAATCAAATCACCACTATAAAAACACAAAAAAATAATGTAGTTGACCACTGGGAACCAATCTTCAGGGAAAGACATCCCCAGCAACCGACCAACACAAGTTTATGTGTTTTTATAGTTGTGATTTGATTTTCAGCATTTATAATTTTTGTGTTGTCATGAACATGGTAAGTCTGAGTGAAATTGTCTTTTATTATACACTGAGTAGCCACTTTATTATGACCACCTGACAGTTTTAAGCAAATGAGCTATGGCTGCATGCTGTTGCCGCCAGAGGGTGAGGCTAGTATAAAAAGGGAAAGCTTAGTGCTTGCGACAGTAGTAGATGTGATTTTTGGGTGACGAGATTGGTAAGAAAAGCGATTTGACGGACTTTCAACGTGGGATGATTGTAGGAGCTTGGAGCCATGGAGCGAGTATCACCAAAACCGCTGTGTTTGTGAAATGTTCCAGAGCAGTTGTTGTTAAAGTGTTTAAAGACTGGACTGTCAGCCAAAAAACTGGGTCTCTACGTGCAACGTGTGGTCGTCATCGACTAGTGACTGCTCGGGCGGAACGGAGAGTGTCCAGACTGGTAACAGACAACAGAAGGGCAACAGTGCAGCAAATTACAGACCATCTTAATCAAGGATCAGCTCAAATGATCTCTGCATGCACTGTTCGCTGTACACTGTATCGGGTGGAATATGGCGCCGAAGGCCTGTTCGAACACCTTTGCTGTCTGCAGTTAACAAGAGAAAACGTCTCCAGTTCGCACAGGAGCACAAGGATTAAACAGTCAATAATTGGAAACAAATTATGTGGTCCGATGAATCATTTTTCCATTGCACCATGCCGATGGCCGAGTTAGAATTTGGCGGAAGCAGTACGAAAGCAAGGACCCCAAATGCATCGCTACAACCCTTCAAGCTGGTGGAGGCAACGTTATGGTTTGGGGAGTGTTTTCCTGGCATGCTTTGGGCCCTTTAATTCGTGTTGATCAATGTCTGACTGGCACATCATATCTAAACATCGTTGCAGACCAAGTGCATCCTGTCATGTGAATGGTTTATCCCAATGGCGATGGCTACTTTCAACAAGATAATGTGTCCTGCCATAGTGCTCGTATTGTACAGGATGGGTTTCAGGAACATGCCCGTGAGTTTACTTTGCTTAGGTGACCCCCACAATCTCCAGATCTCAATCCCATTGAGAATTTGTGGGATGAAGTTGAATGAACCATCAGACAGCTGGATCCACAACCCTGCAATCTCATACTCCTGGAAAGTGCTATTCATCAAGCATGGTCTCAGATTCCACAAACCACCTATCAACATCTCGTGGAGTCCATGCCATGAAGAATCGATGCAGTATTAAAGGCAAAAGGTGGCCCAATGAAGTACTGAGGGGTGTTCATAATAAAGTGGCCACTCAGTGTATATACATATATATATCAAAAGTGATGTACAATTGTTTCACCAGAAATGAAGATTTATCGATTGATGGGGAAAAGCTGGAGATAACATAGAGATAATAAGCTGGAGATAATATATATATTTAGCAAAAGCAAATTAAGTGAATAAACAAAAACCTATATATATATATATATACTAAGCATATTAAAGTGCCACTCTATTTATTATAAGGAAAAATTAAATTAAAAAAAAATTCAGGTCTTACAGCCTAAATTAGTTCCTTACCTTAATGTATACAAAATGTGAAAAATGTCAACCTACTCAAAAAATGTGAATGTTTTGGGGTTTCACAGCACCATCAAATTTTAAATATGTGTTCATTATGACTGTAAATATTACATCACTCCACAGGAGTCAAGGTCTGTTGATTTCAGCCACACTAAACAATGACTGACAGTGGAATGCAAACATAGAGCAGGCATTCCATGGTACACTTTTCAAAGCTCAAAGTGCAAAGTAAGTAAGATCTTTCAACTTACTGACATGCCAAAATACTAGCAGTAATGGAATAAAATAATAGTTAATGACAATACACAGGGGAAACATCGTGAGAAAAAAAAATGAGGTGTCGCTGTGTCCAACCTCCATTTTGTGTGTGTGAGTGTGTGTGTTGTTATCTTGAAATGGGGGAAATTTTTGCCCCCATTTTCTAGATGAAATACAAAGATTTATGGAATAAAATGATATTTAACAATGATATAAGTCAGTGGGAAACATTGCGATAAAAAAAAAAAAAAAATGGTTACTGGAGAAATCTTCACTGTGAACTTCAATTTTTGGAAAAATTTCTCCTACATTTTCAATCTTAAATGCAAACATTTCTGTAATTAAATGGTGCTTAGTGTTACGTGGAAGAGGAGAACACTGTGAAAAAAAAAATATGATCGCAAAGAAATCTTTGCTCCTTTAGCATTGTTGAAAAATTTTGCCTCCATTTTTAAGCTGAAACACAAAACATTTCTGCAACTAAATGATATCTAGCAACAATATTTGGACAGAGGGAACATCGCAGGAAAATGAATTACAATTATGGAATAACTCTTGTTCCATCCAACTTATGTCCCCAGAAACTTTTTTTCCTACATTTTCAAACCGAAATACAAGTGTATATGTAATAAAACATATCACAACGCAGAGCAGAGAAGGCATTGTGAGAAAAAGAATTCAAGATTACAGCACTCTGTTTTCCGAAATTGTTGCCTTTGTTTTCAAGCTGAAACACAGACATTTATGCAATAAAATGATATTTAGCAATAATATGCACAGATCAAACATCATAACAAAAAATAAACCATGATTGTGGGAGAAATCTTCACTTAGTTTAAACTTCAATTTTCGGAAAATTTTGAAAGGCGGAATTCCGTCCCCAGGTGGGAAACTTGTACCCATGATCAAGAGGCCACAAGAGAGGATAAAAAGTATTCTGGGGATATCATTTTTGTCATTTTTCATATCATTTTTATAGGTCCAAAATAAAATCTGTAACATACTTTGTCCATTGCCATACTTCTGCTACTAGGTGGTAAATGAAAAATCTTTGTGAATTGCTATATATTTTTATGTGGCTGATTAGTAACCTGATTTGAAAATATAGTTCCTTGAAAGGTTGTTCCATTTCATTCATTTATGTTGTACTTTTTAGCATTGCAGTTGAGTTAGTCCGATTAGTTGGTAGTGTGGGATCTTTGAGACCAGTATTAGAATCATTGTTTCATCGAATGCTGCTGTATCCTCCTGCGCAGCACAGGCTGGATGCATTAAAAGCTTTAAAAGATGTAAGTATAGCTTTTCTTTAAAGACCTTTCATTTTTGTTTATATTTCAGGGAAACAGTGCATCGTTGGTGAAATATTTAGCGGAAATTACAGCTTCTTATCAGTAATTTTGGAGCACCCATAATTTTGGTAGGGAAAGGCAGGAATCTTTTCTGTCTGTTTATATTTCTGAGAATTCTCAATTTCAGCATCCCAGTTTCATGAATTTTTATTGTCATAAAAATCCGTGCACCAAGAAAAAAATGTGCGATTAACGCGAAACTCGGAAAATAGCTACAGGGTGGTCTGACATGCAAATGATTAAAGTTTCGTGTGATTCCTAATCCCTGCGAGTCCAAGACCTTTGCTGCAATCTCAATCCTTGGGGCTTATAAGGCGCAGCACAGGGGACTCCGCATTTGTGCCGAAGCGCACAGTAAGAGTCAGGGGAGATCCCTTAGTGATGGACATGCCGAGGAGTCACCGTAGATGTGTGTACAGGCAACTGACAGAGTTTGAACAAGCCCATATAATTGGGATGAGAGAGGCAGGGTGGCAGGCGCACCAAATTGGCAACCATTTGTGCCGGGCGGACAGTACGGTGCAATCGTGTTAGGCGCAATGGGCACAGGAAGGCACCCAAACACAGCGGACTGGCTCTGGACGACCCAGACACCCCACCAGCAGAGAGGATATTGAGAGCAGCACGCACAGATACATTGATGTCCTTGTCCAATATCCAGAGACATGTTGCGGCTGTACAAGGGACTCCTGTGTCTGCCAGAATCATTTCCAGATGCCTGACAGAGGCAAATCTGCACTCTCAACAGCCCTTACGTTTCCTGCCATTAACACCTGACCATCGTCAGTGTTGATTGCAGTGATGTCTGCAGTGAGCAATGCGGAATGCTACAGATTGGCGACGTATAGTGTTCAGCGACAAATCCCACTTCTGTATGAGAACGGACAACCACCGTGTCAGAGTGTGGAGAACCGCAGGTGAGCGCTACAATCCCAACCTCACTGTACAGTGGCACACGTCCCGAACTGCAGGCGTGATGGTCTGGGGAGCCATCGCGTATGACAGCCATACTTCTCTTGCAGTGATCCAAGGGGCATTGACAGCCCAGCGCTACATACAGGAAATCCTGCAGCTTTTCTTGGCGGGATTCCCCAGAGCCATTTTCCAACAAGATAATGCCCGTCCGCACACGGCTTGGGTTTCCCAGGACTGTCTACATCATGCTTCGATGCTTCCGTGACCTGCCAGATCACCTGATCTCTCGTCCATCGAGCACTTGTGGGACCAGCTGGGAAGCCAGCTTTCTCCATGTCCCAGTGTTTGTGATTTAGAGCATCAGTTGCAAGAAGTGTGGGCCAATCTGTTCCAGGATAACATACGGCATCTGTTTGACTCCATGACGGACTGTATCACTGCATGTATCCGAGCACGAGGTGGTCTGACGTGGTACTAACACTGACCAGAATGTGTACCTTATGTCTGTGGGAAATCATCCTGCTGCTGTGATATTGTCATCATCACTTCTGTCCTTGGTATGTACCATCTACGCCTCCTTCTTGGTACGTGAATTTTTATGACAATGAGTGTATGAATCAGGAACTTTTTGCAAAATGAAGATAATAGTTGTTGTCTGATTCATAAGTGACTTTTGTTGCAGCGAATTACTCACCCTTTGGTTACTTTTTACAGGAAATTTTAGAATTAGCTGAGAATCTCGTGCACACATATTCTTTCTTTCACTCTAAAAAATTATGCAGATTTTTTTAGAAGGCCATCTTTCACAAGGTAGAGCTTTTACACTTTTTCTTCTTACTGCTCATAAAAACTGTTTTTGTGGAGAGCAAGATTTTTCTTTTTAAAACAACATGCAGTTCATGTAACACACTCTTCTAACTTTGACATTTCAGTCAAATATCAAGAGTGACTAGAGCATCACTTGCTATACTCCTGAAGCAACTTCAGTGTGATCTGCTGTTTGGTGTCAGATGATGATTATTACAATATTATTTGATTGGAGAAAATTAGTTCCACCTGATTTTTAGTACTGACTTTTGAAATATTTCTTTGCACTTAAAATATACCTGCATTTCAAAGTACTAATTTCTCCATATTTAAATTTTTTTCTGTACTGAAATATTTACATGTGCACATTTGAATTTATCACTTTATGTTTTCCTGTAACTGTAGAAAATTGAAAATAATGACAAATTTAGATGTGCCTGATCAGGATCTATCATGCACAAGTAACAGTTACAAACTAGAAAAAAACACAAAAATGTAGTTTAGAGAACTCTTAAAAAATCATTAATAGGCAAAGTGACTAATTATTTTTTTTTTTATGTGGCTATTTTAAATTTTAATGTATATGTTTAAAGTAGCTACGGTGCTGTAAGTACATGCTCAGAGTTTGAAAAACATCATGCTTAATATGCTTGGGGCATGTTAACTATTGGCCTGCTTAGTAGCATAAAGAAAACAAACAAAAAATAGTTACGCAGACAAGCAACTAGATTTGGAAAAAAGGGAGTGGGGTGGTGGTGAAGTGGAGAAATTTGCAACCATTAAAAAAGTGCATTACTACATGGTGTGGTATTTTCTATGTTGACCAGTGTTTGTTGAATTTCAGCAACCAGTGCTTTCAGCAACCTTAATAGGCATACTTCAAATGAAACCTGAAGCATAGTTCTGAATATTGATATATGTCACACAATCAGTGGATAATTTCTGTGTTGAGGGAATGTTCTTAGAAGTCTGACTGCTACCACTCTTTAACATAAATTAAGTGCAACTACTGCACATGCACATATGAAACAAATGCATCTAGCATTTCGTATTACAGTGGCAAAAAGGTGGGCACCAATGTCAGTGGCTGGATGCTCGGACTTGGAAATCATTAATGAAGCATGAAAAGTTACCGTATATACTCGCGTATAAGTCGAGAAATTTGGGACAAAATGAGAGCTTCAAAGTACGCGGGGTCTAAAGAAATCGTAAGTCTAAAAGTTCTTCCCGTGAGGCAAAAGGCAATCCATCCCAAAAGAAATAAAAATGCCGATGCGGTATTAATTACGAAATCGCAACCCTCCGAAAGAAAAAAAAAGAAAGAAAGAAAGAAAGGAAAGAAAAAACACTGCTGTGGTAGAATTATGAAATCGCGACCCTCCGAATTTCTCCGCGCTTTGAAAAGTCTCCTCTCTCCTGGCTTTGCGTATCCACAGCGCAGTCACAGCTGCACATAGAAGGCTCCGCCCTTCCGACTACCAGTTGATTGCGCTGACCTTCGACGTAACGGAGCCATGCGACAGCCAGTGTTAGGTGTTGCTTGTTCTTAATCGCACATGTTTTTCTTGTTCCTAATCGCACGTGTCTCTCTTCTCCTATTATGGGTGACATGGATTGTGTAAAGAAACGGATGTCCTATAACGCAGGATTCAAGTTGAAAGTGGTTTCTTTTGCAGAAAATACTAACAACTGTGCTGCTTCACGTCAATTTAGCATTAACGAAAAAACTGATTCGAGATTGGCGTAAAAAAAAACCGGACTTGGTGAAAATCCCAAAATCGCAAAAGGCGCTGCGCCGTGGAACGACATCTTTCCCAGAGCTGGAAAGTGCCTTGAATAATTGGATTGTGGGCTGCAGACAAAATGGTTACATTGTTACGTGAACTGGTATACGTTTGCTAGCAACGAAGCTCGCAAAAGATGAAAAGTTTGCAGCCGCAAATAACACTTTTCGTGCGTCACCAGGTTGGTGCACAAGATTCATGAACCACTATGGGTTGTGTCTACGCCAACGCACCAAAATTGCCCAAAAGTTACCTCGTGACCTCGAAGCAAAGATAATGGAATTTCAAAAGTATGTAATTCAAAAGAGAAAAGAGACTGCTTTTGAACTTTCCCAAATAGGGAACATGGATGAAACCGCCATGTGTTTGACCTTCCTGGAAATAAGACGGTGAACCAAAAGGTCGAAAAAAATATCTTGATCAAAACGACTGGCCACGAAAAATCCAGTTTCACGGTTGTTCTTTCCTGTTTGGCCGATGGCAGTAAGCTACCTCCGGTAATTATTTTCAAACGCAAAACTCTGCCGAAAAGCGTTGTCTTTCCATCTGGTGTGCTCGTTCGTGCCCATGAAAAAGGATGGATGAACGAATCTGGAACAACTGACTGGTTAAAGAATGTGTGGAACAAAAGGCCAGGTGCACTTTTGAGGAAACCTTCTCTTTTGGTGTGGGATATGTTTGTTGCACACCGTTGTGCAGAAATGAAAAAAACTGCAGAAAATTCAAAAACAACTCTTGCTGTCATCCCAGGTGGGTTGACATCTGTTCTTCAACCACTTGATGTCTGCCTTAATAAGCCCTTCAAGGACAATGTGCAGAGGTATTGGGCAGATTGGATAAGTTCCGATTTGCTGACTGAAACCAAGGGCGGAAATCTAAAGAAGCCGGATATCGTTTTGATTGCGTGATGGGTCAAGGATGCTTGGGATGCGATACTTGCGGAAATGGTCGTGAAATCATTCAAGAAATGTTGCATTAGTAACAAACTTGATGGCACAGAGGATGATGAGATTTTTATGAGTGATGATGACAGTGATTCTGATGACACAGGCATAGATGGGAATACTGATGTTTATGATGACGCGCCGATGACGGAGAAAGACTTTTTTGAACTGTTTGGCGAGTCTGACTCGGAATCGGATTTTGAAGGGTTCCGATGAAGTTTTTGGGTATGCAAATTAAATTTAGTATTATATATATAATTTTTTTCGTTTTCAAATGTTTTTGAATAAATTAATTGAAATTTTTTTTCTCATTCCGGGATCGACTTATACGCGAGTTTCCGATTTCTTACGATTTTTTCCTCTGAAAGTGGGGGGGGGGGTCGACTTATACGCGAGTATATACAGTAATTTGTTCTCTGCAGATAGTTATTTAGTACTGTTCTGTTTACTTGACATCTCTGGCCGGTTATTTAACTCCATAAATTTATCAGATAGGCAAATCCCTGCCGCACTTGAGTCATGTATTTCTGTTAGGGCATTGTTGATTTCTCTTGTCTGCATGCAAAATGCTTTTACTCTCTCAATGAGGCTTTCTCAACAAGTTACACTAAATGGCTTTAGAGTTAGGGTAGGTACATGATTTAGTAAAATCTACCTCCTTTTAGTTTAAACAGAAAACAGAGTAAGTTCCTCGTAGTACTGCCAAAAAGGGAAACAGCACTTCTGTAGGTGCTGTGACAGACAGAGCCCAACATACTTAGTTTAGGGGTGGGCTAGCTTTAGCATTCATGCTGCCCAGTTGAACAGCATTCGTTGACACTCCCTTCAAACTTTGTTTTGTGTGCTGGATTAAATGTTTTTTCGCTGCATATGAAAAATATGCAATGTAAATTAATTGTCATGTGCATTGATCTAAAAGTCAGTTCCAAAAACAATGCTCCTTTTGCATTTAATTGTAGCAATACTCCTGTGATCATTTGAATTGCTCCAGTGTCAGTGAGATGTTTCATTTTCTCTAATCATCATCACTCATTATTTCAAATTACAATATTTGCAGGATATTTTTTGTTTTACCTGTAGATGCCCTGCTATTTCACACACGCACGCACGCACACATGGTTCAACTTGGCACCAGGTATGGCAGCACCACTTGCAATGTCCTAAAGTCAGCCCTGCTGATAATGGTATTTGTGTATGCCTTCTATGTATTTGTGAAGATTAATTTCTTCAGGAGGATTTGTCCCATTGATATCTGAAATGTAGATCTTTTAAAAAATTGTTCTTTTTCATTTTTAAATTTGATGTTATGAGTATTTGTCCAGCTGAACAAATGATGAATTGGTAGCTCAAATTTGTGTGCGGTTTAGTGCAAAATAATTGAAGATATGTATTGTTCTTGGAATAAATGAAAGGCCAGGTTTTTTTTTGTAGCTCAGAAATTTCAATTCATGGGAAAACAACTTCTCTGTTAGTTTTGAAGTGCTTCTTAAAACTGTAACAAGTGATAAGAAGGAGTCATTACTACAGAAAATATATTCCTTGCCTTGGCTGAATAAAGAGGGGGAATGAGGTATGTCACAAAACCAAAGTGGTATGCATTGCATCTGTTATTAGAGTATTGTACGTAATGCACGCATTAAAGAAAACCAAATTATTAACTAACATAGTGTGTATAGTACACTGAGCACTCACTGAATTACAACCACCTACATAAAACTTCATGGGCCCCCCACCTATGGCATGGAATGTTTGTATTTCATGGCCACCACCTGTTGTGGTATTGGCTCCACAAGATGTTTGTGCAGTTGCGTGGGGATCTACAACCAAGCTATTTGTATTATGGTCCACAGTTCCAGTGTGTAGTGGGGTGGTATTTCCCACTGCCTCCCCTGATGTTCCACAATGTCCCACAGATGTTCAATTGGGTTGAGATCAGGTGAGTTTGGGGGCCATTAGAGATGTCTCATGTCAGCATTTTGCTTGTTGAACCATTACTGCACCAGGTAAGCCCAATAACATGGGGCATTATCACTCTGGAAGAATCTATCCTCCTGTAGGTGGAGGTACAACATTGTGGGCTATAAATACATCAGGGGATCTCGGTTCATGCTAGGTAAACGTGCCCTGTTTCATTCAACCATGCACACATTGGGATGATTGTGACAGCTGACTGGAGTTGCATTTAACCTCCATGGTCTGTGAGGATGACCCAATGTCAGATCTGTGCACAATATGAGCAGTTGAGTGAGTTTAAAAGAGGATGTATTTTAAAAGAGGATGTGCTGAGAGAATATCATGAATGCAGGATTCGTAGCCTCATCATGCTGATCCAAATACAGACTCGACCATCAGTAGAATGGAGTACATAACATGATTCATTATACCAACATACCTGCTTTCAGCCTTCTATCATCCAATCCTTATGGTGTTGGCACTCGGAGAGTCTTTTATATGTATGGATTGTTGTTAGAAGAGAGTGTTGCATAGAGCATCTGCTCTTGTTGTCTATCTGTGCCAGCATGTGACACATAGTCACACAGGATGTTGTTTCTGGTTTCCCCATGTTATATTGGGCTCCCAACTGTGCTGCACCTATTGTCTTGTCCTAGGTGATGCACCCAGTGTTTACCTCTAGAATGCACCTTTTGCTTCCCTTTACAGTTATGTCACTGGTTGGTTGTTTTGCGATTTTGGCACCATTTCAGCTACACTTTAGCCATGGAGGCCCTTGAATAACCCACAAAGTGTCATTGTTTCTGAAATGAATGCACCAACCTTTCATGACCCACAAGTTGGCCTGTCATAAACTCCAATAAATCACGGTTTTACCCATCACACCTGTAACTTTGTTCTCCACCGGACCACCAACCACTTAAACACACACCCCTTTAGCCTAAAGGCAGAGCTGTCCTCATTATGCCAGTATTATGTGTGACTGACTTTGAATGGGGTAGTCATAATTCAGTGAGCACTAAGCGTGTAAGTGTTAAATCTTCATGTTACAGTTTGTTGTAAAGAGCTGCAAAAAAGGGGAAATGCAGGCTTAAATCACTTTGACAGTAATCTTGCTGTATAAAGCAAGCTGGTAAAGCAATTTTTGCTCTGTGATATTCCATGACTTGAAACTGTCTCTCTGCTTGCCAGGTGAGCTGTCTGGCTGTAACAGTTTTGTACTCCTTTAAATTGAAGGAAAGTCTCAAAGTATGCATTTTCTGTTGGTAGTTTGTTTTACATAGTTCTGTTAAGAAGCTGTATGTATGTATGTTAATGCATATGCTTAAGCTGTTATGATATATGTTTGCCAATTTAACAACTGTGATCTACTGCTTTTTGATTCATAAATTCTCTCATTATGGAACACGAAAGTAGCAGAGGGAAAATCTGTTGAACAGCTATTAAGTACACTTTTTCTGCATCATTAATATTTTCTTTACTTTTTTTTTAATTTTTTTAACCCTTTTAATGGCTTTTTAAGTAAAGTAAACTGATGATTTTCTTTTCTGTTGTGAAAACTTTGTTACCCAGGGCTTTCTTTATATCCCCACCTCCTTTTTTTGCAGTTAATGAAAAAGCCACAGTATTTGCTAAATTTTGCTGCTCCTCCACTGTATTTAACAAATGACAAAAGTTCGAGGTCTGCAGATGTTGACTTGATTAGGATGTGAGTATTATTATTATTTTTTTTTTTTTTGTAATATTAAGTATATTTTTAAGCCTGTCGTTTCTGAAAAAAATTGTTTGCAGATAAGAATTGTAAAAAAATATATTATTTTGATTGTATGGTTTCTTTTTCTTGGCATGTTCAAAATCCACTTCTGGAGCAGCCATAGAATTCATGAATTAGTTTTGTTTTTAATTAAAAGGTATGGCAAATTCAGAATTTTTTTTTTTTTTTTTTTTTTTTTTTTTGACACTTTGCTATGACACCAGATCTTTCAGTTCTTTTGGATTCATTCTTAACACCCTAATTGTTGTGGCAGATTGCAAGTGTATATAAAATCATCTGTACCAAAGTATGGGTTTTCATTAGAAAAGCACAATACCTGTGTTACAACTAAAACTGTGCATATATGTGGGCAGTTTATTCTTTTAAACACAAAACTGTATTAATAATACAGATATTCCTTCAGTAATTACAGGCGGTACAAACACTTGAATTTGTTACTGTTGATTTCGCATGACTGTGATTGCTTTCAAATGTTACTGATTTGTAGTTATTTTTCATGTCAAACCAGTTTAGAAAATGCACACCCTTTTTACTTGTGTTACTGAATGATTCAGAAAACAATCTGTGACCAAGAATATGCCAGAAGTTACCAGAACTACCATTGGTTTCCAGATTATTCAGGTTATAATCTGTACAGGAACATATTATATAGTGTACTGTGGAATTAACTTTTTTACGGGTCTTATAGAGGTTATTATTCATAAAAGTTGGTGGTTAAATTTTTCGAACTAAAGCCTAGTTCGTCATCAGGACTACGTCACGGGAGTAGTTGCTGCCACTCAGTTGGAAGAGTCCAACCACAATTATCGTTAATTGTGGTACTTCTTCTTGTTATTTCGATCCCTTCTTCTAGTTTCCTCTTTACTAAGTTTGAATGGTGGGCGATTATTCTTATTGAGTCCCAATTTATGGAGTGTCCACTTGCTTGTATATGTCTGTCTAGCCCTGTTTTGGTACTAATGTTCCTAATAGCTGCTTGGTGTTCTTTCATTCGGACCTTAATACTTCTCCCTGTTTCTCCTATATAGCTGAGTCCGCAGTTACAGTCGATGCAATATATTACTCCTTCTTGCAATTGGATGTCCACTTCTTTCTGCTTTAAAGCTGGCAGGAATTTCTTTAATTTGTTATTTAGATCTGGAGCAAGCCTGATATTATATTTTGCTCCGATCCTCTTCAGTTTTTCGAAAAGTCCCTTGTTGTACATAATTTTGCTGGTGAATTTGAAGTTGTTTATTTCCTGCTTCTTTTTTGGCACTTGTCTAAATATTTTCTCAACATATGGGGAGGGGTAATTGTTTTCTGCCAATAATTCTTTTAATTCTTCTTTGTGAAGATCTTTTTGAGTAGCTGAAGAGACCAGGTTTTCAATTTTTTTCAAGAATTGTCTCGCCGTATCCGATTTAATATAATCATGGTGGAATGAGTAGAAGTCTAACATCTTCCCTATGTTGGTGGGTTTTCTAAAAAGCTGTGTGAATATTCTCCCCTCTCTTGAGGTCAAGGTTAAATCAAGGGAAATTGATGCTATAGTCTTTTTCCAGCTCCAGGGTGTACTGCAAGGTATTTTCTAGTAAGTTAAATTCTGCCAGAATCTGAGAGGGTAGAGATTGGTCCACAGTATCTACTATAATTAGGACATCCTCCATGTATCTTACATAGAGGGCAAATATTGAGGGTTGTATAAGGATTTTTGCCTCTAGTTTACTTACATAATAATTTGCTAGCAGAGGTGCTAGAGCAAGTCCTGAAGTTTGCAAGTAATATTTCTTTCCAAACTGGAAGAAATTATTCTTGAAAGAAAATAGGAGCAGTTCATATATGCCTAGTAGTATTTCTCTATTGTGATTATGGAATACTATTTTTTCTGCGAGGTCATCCACAATGAATTCCAGCAGGAGGTCCAGGTTAATGTTGGTATACATAGATACTATATCCAGGCTTGCCATTACTGGATGAATTAATTCTGGCAAGTTGTCCAGTTTTCCTTTCAGCTGCATGGAATGTTTTAGAAGGTAGGGAGGAGAAGGGAAAATATCTCTGAGGTGACCAAGTAAATAATAATTAATGTTGGAGAGTGGTGAATTTCTAGTGTCTATTATAGGTCTTATTGGATGGCCTTCTTTGTGAACTTTTATTGTACCATAGATCTGTGGAACTCTTGACTGGATTTTGGAGAAGTTTTTGAAGAGCTCATTTAGCTGAATTTTCTTTTTAAAGAGCTGATTAATTTCTTAAAATTTTTGACAGTTTGATCTATAGGGTTACCAGTGAGTTCTTCATAATAAATCTTGCTCAATTCAGCTTCCATTTTATTGTAATACTTCTCTTTTTCTAACAATACCAAAACTTTGCTTTTATCTGCTTTCAGTGCTACAACTTTATCATTGGCTTTGAAAATTTTAAGGTCAATAATGTCATTTCTATCAAAATTATAAGAAACTTTTACTGTTTTTTTTACAAATTTTGAGACGCAGTCTGAGAATTCTTTCCTTGAAGTGGCTGCTGTATTTTCATCTTCTCTTTCTACCTTACTACAGATGGTTTCTAAATAAATAAGCATTCGTTTTTTATCAAGTGTTGCAGAGGAATGGTTGTAATTATATCCCTTATTGAGGAGATTAATCAAGTTTCCATCTACTCCATCTTTTGTCAGATCTATGACATGTTTGTTAGTGGGGGATGGTATTAACTGTGGGCCAGGAGCTGGAGATATTAACTTTGGACTCAACCACTTATTTTCTTTAATTTTCAATTTTTCTTTAAACTTTTTGTTTTTATCTGCCACTGCTTTAGCTAACTAGTTATCAATATTTTTCTTCTCTGCTTCCGGAATTTCACCTAATGAAGAGGTCCAAATACGAGCTTCTATTCATTTGCATTGCTCAATAGTTCTGAACTTATTATGAATCATACCATTTACCATTTTTAGTTCTATTTTTTTAATAAAATTTCTTGACAGATTCTCTGCAATATTCTTTGTGAGTTTCAAAGAAGGTGGAACAAAATTAGTTCTCTTACATTTCTTAAGAAAATATTTTCTTAAGAAATGTAAGAGAGCTAATTTAAATGTAAGAGAGTGAATGACCATGGGTGGTTGGGTTGGGCATGGGTGGAACTCGCTGTGCAGCCACATCCTCATGATAAGTTCTGGGATTTTTCTGAAACATGAAAAATGTGAAGAGCTGCACCGTGTGCAGTGTGCACTGCTGCACATTTGCACAAAATGTTGTGCTTTCAGTGCAGTAGTGTGCACACTAACACAACTAGGAAACAAATCACATGGTGAACACTAGGTGTCAAAGTTTTGCAATTTTCCTTAAACATGGTGTATTGTTGCATTAAATTGGAACCATAAGATATTAGTTGCTTTGCCTGAAAAATTGTGCACATCTTTTAGGTACCAACAGATAGTTTTTGCGCACTAGGGAAAGTCTGTAATGAACACTGTTCTTTTCTCACAACAGACATGAAAATGTAACTATTTCACCACCCAAATATCAGAATTTTAGAGGTAAAGTGGAACCGTAAGATATTATTTGAATTTCGCTAAATTTTTTGCACATGGTTTACATAGCAATACACAACTTTTCCGCACTAGGGCATATTGAAATTCGGAAATTTTTTTTATGCTCCAGCCTACTGGATACCCTTGGTAGTCCTCTCAGGGTTCCCACGCAACCTGGAAAACCGGGAAAACCCGGGAATTCGCAGGGAATTTGAAAATTGTTCCAAAAATCAGGGAAAACTCAGGGAAAATTGTGTTTTTCCGTAAAAATCAGGAATTTTTTTATCAGGGAACTATAAAGGCAGGGAATTTTTTATTTTGCCAGAAAAATATTTTGTTTCAGACTTTTGTAAAATATATTTCTGTATTGCTAAGTTTTAAAATAATTCCGAGTTGTTTTATCCTTCGAGGCAACTCCGCAACCCACCCACCGATTAACGTGCAGCTGTGCAGGGGAGTGCGTCTCTTTGCGGTTTCCCCGTCTCCAGATGATCTAAACTACAACCGAACAAACATACACGTCACAAAGCGTGAAAGAAAGCCATTAATCACGCACCCATTTCGCAGGCTCTTATCTGCTGACGTTCGCGAAGAGAGGCAGTCATTTGTTCCTGAGTAGGTGCCCCTGGTTCTCTGCGTAGACTGGGAAAAAATTATGAAGAAGCTATTTCCTCAATTTTTTAAATAACCGACTGAAATTTTTACAGTGGGCAAGATATATGAAAATAACGTTCCATTTTAAATTTCGCCGAAATTCATTGGAAACTTTAGAAGTTGAGCTTTCCCCCCCGTTTTGCATGTTCTACTTGTCTTTTATCAAACCGTACAAAAACATTTATTTTGCCGGATGTTGGTCATCCTAATAAATCCCCCCTCCTTCCCCTTCAACAGCAGCGTGGATGAATGTTGCAAATTGAGGGCACTTAATTTATTTTGAAAAGGTTCGTATCACTTACGAACTAAAGCTTCGCTTTTCGTAATTCTGTAGCAGAATTGGTATAGTTGGAAAAGTATGTACCTTCAAATGTTAGAACAGGGAAAATATTATGAAATAGGAAATAGGAAGATTCTTCAAAGAGGGGAAAAGATTTATTTTTTTCATAGCACTTACGAGTATTTTGACAAAAAATATATGAAAAATACCATGCAATGAAGCTGGCTGGTACTATTGCATACCTACCATATTTCCCAGATTTCACGGCCGTTTTCTAGATTCGTTGTCTTCCGGTTTTACGGCCGGAAAGAGATTTTTTTTATTCTGTCATATTTCTATTTCATAATGCATGAAGAAATTTATTTATAGCTATTTTAAGACGATATTCCAATTACTGCAAGAGCTGGCTGGTTGCGAAAAATAGGGTAGTCCGACGTCCGGAACCATTGATTTTCACATCTGGGTCATTCCACGCAAAATCGTCAGATATTGAAATAATTTTCCACCAACACATCTCTCCGATTCGTTACGATTTTTTTTTTTTTTTTTACAGGTAGCTGCCTCCAAGTTATAAAAAAAAAAACCTGAAAGTTTCAACTTTTTTGTTACTGATAGATTAGAAGATATTATTTTTTGAATTTTTGTGCATAGTAGAACCGTTTTCCGTAAAAACGCAAATATCTCCGTTATTTAGAATAAGAAATATAAAATTCATCATTCTCTCGTAATTTTTCCCAAGGTTTCAGCTTATACATAGGAAAAAAAAAAAAAATTGCGAGAACAAAAGTTAAACGGGGTAGAAATTTTCTTGTAATCGTAAATTCTTCTTCTTGCGTTGCTGCACCTCACAAGATTTGCATAAATTATTCATTTCACATCTTTACCCTCACATTGCCGAAAAAAAAAAAAAAATCTACCTAGTTACTACTGATGAAAATCTTTGCCGTGCGTGCTCTATTGGTTTCAGGTTTGTCAGTGCAGGCGCTAAAGCCTCTGTCTCCGTTTTGGATGACGTTATTTGTGGGGAGTTACTGCAAATGACCTGAGTGGGCTCCAGACCTTTCTCGCACTTTGCCTGATCAACATCGCACAAATGTATTGCCCTTCGTAAAGATATTGTTAAGTATAAACATGCCACTCGCCGCAGGATGATAAATTATGTTGACAAAAAAGTGTTAGGAGGATTTTATGAGCACACATGCACACAAAACTTCCACTAATTGTTTCCTGTACAAGTAATTTGACGTAGCGTGGAAATGAACTGTGACCTGCGAGAAAAGTTCAGTACTAATGTTTGCGTCACAAAGCGTAGCCAATCAATTTTAAGACTTCCGGATTTTGGAAGTACTAATATGAAGTGTAGCCTCTCAGGCAAAATGGTATTCCGTATTAACTGTTAGTTTTCCCCACTTGTTGCTTCCATTATTTTTCTTTATCCCTGGGTTTAATTTTTTTTGCCGTTATGGCATTAGGATCTCTGTGTGCCAGCTTATTGGTTATGAAATTTAACAGCATAATGTCTAAATATCCTATGCTGCGTTATTTAGAAGCAAATAGCAGAGGTGCCAACTATTACGAATTGTCCGTAATTATTACGGTTTCGACTGTCAGATTACGGAATTACGGACAGGTTGGAAGAATTACGAAATTCAGTGTGTTTTGGAGAATCTCAATTTTGTATCCTTTTTTGTTAAACCCTTTTAGTGCGACGCTGCCGATTTGTCGGCCTTCGATTTTGATCCGCAATTTTCCGAATCAGACTGCGGATTTCGGTGTCTCAATGATCATATCATTTATCAATCATATCGTTTTGAAATGGAATGTCCATTAATCATATCGTCAAACAGCGATATTATCGGAAGAATGGTACCGTAATTTTCGTCGTATAATCCGCGGATTATCTGCTAAAAAAGTTAAAATTATAGGTTTTGCGGATTATACACCGATGCGGTTAACACGCCGATTTAAAAAAAAAATAAAAAAATATATATATAAGACCTTCCGATTTAAAAAATCTGCAGCGTGATTGTTCAGGAAAGGGTATAATAATTGGAAAAGGAACTCCTCGGAAGAATTTTCCTCAGTTCAGGAGTTTGTACGGAGCGGGGAGGAGGGGAAGGAATGTCGTAACGAAAGATAGGGATAGTTGTGGGGAGGGACGGCAGGGGTCATTTTGATATTGTTGAGAAGAGCTCTGACTGTCGTGCCGGCTCTGTTTTTTGGCAAAAAGCCAAAGAAGTACGCACAGCACTTGCTGCACGAACCTATGCGTTTCTCCTTTCGGATTTCATGTACGCGACCTTGTATCTAGTTTGCTTTCGTTGTTTTGGCGAACGTCGCTGCCGCTGTTTTCCTTCATTTGCTAAACATGATGTCTCTGAAAAGGAAACGTTTCAGTTACACTGCCGAATTTAAACTTGAAGTGGTGGACAGAATTTAGGATATGATCATGTCACTGTGCGCGATAGTTTTGAGGTCAGAACACAATCGTGCAGCAACATACGGAAAGCCTCTGTGTCGCGATCTAAAACGTAAACAAATCCGTTGGTAAATTCCGCGGGAGAATTCACGGAAGTTTTTATTGGCCCACGTATAAGACGATCTCTCAACTCTGAAAGCAGGAATTCCTCCAAAAACTTTCGGCTTATACGCAAGTACATACGGTATTTCCACGACTTGTTCTGTATCAGCCTTTCGTCATTGGCAGTGTAATGCAATACTCTGGAGCTACATCGGCGTGATCTATGGATGCCACACCCTTTATCTGTTCGGAGATAAAAATATAAAACAGTAACCTTTAAAAATGAATTTCTTCATTTAATAAAATAGTTTTTTTTCTCTTCTTCGGACTCATTATGTGTTTCTGGAACGTGGAAAGAGCGACGTATTTATTTATTTACTGACGCCACGTATTTGGAGGATTTTCACCTTGGATCTCGCCCTTTGGAATTAACTGTTATAATATATATAGCCAGTGCCGTTAATACCCACCAGATGGAGACGTCTCAGTAGCTGAGCCCATCTTACGGATTTATGATGTCAGAAGCTGACATCATAAATCCGTAAGATCACATAGCACCGTGGATTGTTGGCCACCGTGGTGTAAAGCTAACGCGCTCGGTTAGATATCGAGATATCCGTGATTCAATTCGGCGGCGGCAGCTGAAAACAATTTTTCGGTTGCTATGTGTTTCTGGAACGTGGAAAGACGATGTGTTTATGTGACCGACTTTTCTGTCGGAAATTCCACTTCTGATTCAACATCTATGATGTGCGGATTATACAGTGATTTTTTCCTTAATGTCACAGTCTGCGGATTATACGAAGGATTTTTTTTTATGTGAATTTCGCGGTCTGCGGATAATACGACGAAAATTACGGGTAATATGCCGTAAGTGTCATCGTAAAAGAGTTTGCGCTTGCTATCGGTTCCCCACGCAATTTCTCCGTGTGACAGGAGAAAGGTTACTTTAGCCAAAACTTTTCCTACTGCAGTTGAGGCAGTGCTGTTCACTTGGCATTGTTGGTGTTATTATAAGACGTCGTACTGTCGGAAATCACTTTTCGAGCCTCGTTCGAAGTGCAATAACGATCAACTCGTCGCAACGCGTGGTCCCGCGATGACGGATGTTTATATTTCTTGCGGACTTTCGCCGCGCGGAAGAACGAGAAGTGCGGTGTTTTAGTACTAGAAGCTCTTCGCATTATTCATTTCTGTTTCCCAAACAAACAGACACAATCGCAAAACTCCGTGAATTACGAATCCCCCTCTTTTTCCAAACTCGTGTTAGCAGAGGATGACTTTATTAACAGCTTGTTCCTCAGACTAGCAGACGTGCGTTTTTCCTACTGCGTGAAATTTTATTCTAAGGTTATTTGAAATGGCTTGTAGTGAGAGTGAAAGTTTGCCAAGTGATGGTGATGATTTTGAATCATCTGAGAGTGATATTGGCCAAGCAACATCAAGCCAGAAAACTAGCCACAGTGCCACGCACACCATATCTTCTTCAGAAGGTGAAGATCTTCATAGTGAATCTTCAGATCATGAAAGTTCTGAAAGTGAATGGGAGGATGTAATAGAGGAAGTTATGAACAACCTCAGCATCCTTTTGATTGTCATGAAATGCAGGGGCCCAAACATGCAACTGATGTGGCACCTATTGAATATTTTTACTTGTTTTTACCAATTTCATCCTTGGAATTATCGTTTCTGAAACAAATAAATATGCAAAGAGGTTTCTCCAGAAACATCCAAATCTTTCTCCCAAATCGTGAGCAAGGAAATGGAAAATGCTGAAATAAAGGTTTTCTTGCGTGCCTTCTAATATGAGAGTAATCAGTAGCCCATGTAGGACAAGATGAGATGAGATGATTGCCGAAAGGCATATCCAGTCAAAACAAACACCAGGATTGTGTAAAATTAAAGACTCGATCAAAGCCTTTGGATAATTTTTTTTTTGCAAAAACGAATGAAAATAGCGTGATAAACGCTGAATTGCTGTTTACTGCAATCGTTGTGGAGCATAACCTACCTATAGCAAGCTGTGATCATGCTGGTCGCTTCTTTCATGCTATGTTACCAGACTCTGAAATTGATGAAGCTGGATATCCTTGAGCAGATGTGGCATGGAGTGAAATATCTAAGATGAAGGATTCATCTGGCCTTCCCAAGTATTCTTCATTGCCTAAACTAATGTTGGCAATATTGACTATCCCTCACAGCAATTCCTCTACGTAGAGAATATTTAGTATAGTAAGGAAAAACCTCACATACTTTTGCCCAACAATGAGCACCAAAACATTAATGCCCTTCTTGTACAGAAAAGTAAAGCATTTTCCTCAGGTGAGCTGTGTTATAAAAAGTTTTCTGAAAAAGAATATACCACTGCAAAACAAGCAACAAGGGAGTTTTTATGTCAGCAATGACATGAGGTAAGTACAATATTGATAATTTAATTTAATATTTTTTTGTGAGGATAGTGTAAACATATAAAGTTATTACACATTCCACGCATTAATTTCTCATGAAATACCCATTCCCACGCATTAGCGATGAGGCTTTGTATGGTGATTACCGATAGGCACCTCATACAAGTATTACAGGTTACACAGTAATACTATAATATTGTCCTTAACTTTGAAAAAAAAAATGGGGTGTTACATTAGTGAAAGTTTGTGTTCGATTACTGAAACATTACTGAAAAATCCCCTATTGATTACTGATGTGTTCTGCTAGTGGTTGGCCCCTCTGAAATAGCATAGATTCGATGTTCTCATTGCCAAGTGCAAGAACTAACTTTAGCTAAAATAATTACAATTTTGATTTTTAAATGTCAGCAGTATTTTCTCTGATTGCTAGAAATTGTTGGGATGGTACTGGCACACGTTTTTCCTCAGACGCAGAAATGCTGTCACGATTTCTGTTCTCTCTCTCTTCTTTTTTTTTATTTTTTAATAACTGTTTTACTTTGCTTTGTCTTTAAAGATTCTAAGTAAATTCCAATAGAAAATACAAATTGGTAGATCGATTTGATAGAACCGCTCTAACAAAATGTTAAGAGAACTCTGTCAGACACTCACCATTTTATCATTCCCATTAGACTTCAATTTCAGCAAAAGTTTCTGTGTTGTTTAATATTTATGTAAAATAAGCACTTAAAGGATTTAAAGCTTCAGCATTGTATCATTTAAGGGCAATTTATTCTCTTCAGTCACAATTCTCCCAGCTTGCATTTTTAAACCTAACTGGAACTCTAAATGTTGTGAGTCGTTTAAAATGTTATTTATATACTTGTGTGCACTTAAAATACAGATAAATCAGTTATATAATTTCACCTAATCGATTGAAATATTTCATTATATGTAGAATTTAAATTAAGTCTTTGTTCAAATATTCTTTAAAACATGTAAATACATGGTTTGCCACCTCGGTGGTGCAGTGGTCTAAGCTCTGGCTTCTGACTATTCGTCCAAGTGAGCCTGGATTCAAGTCCCAGATGAGGTATGGGTGGTGTGTTTCTCTTACGGCACTGGCTCTCCTTCTTCGTGAAGCCAATGGTCCTAAATTAGGGATGGGCGGATGACTGTTTTATAGCCCAACAAGTTGCTCATGGTGGTCGTTAAACCTGAAACAAAAAAATAAGACATGATTTTGTTAAAAATTATGTAAAATTTATGTTAAATACACTCATTTTTGTAACTATAAAGTAATTTGGGAAAATGAAAGTTATTTATCCTTTATATTCCATATTTTCTGTTTATCTTTATGGACTGTATAATCGGGACATTCATTATGTGGTGTCATTTTAATTCTCCCTCATATGTGAGATAGAACATAACATTATCAGTATTAATTTCAGGTAAGCAATTATTTGCAATTACAGCCTGTCTAGAATTTGATAAATCTTGCTTTCAATACATTACATTATTCCTTAATTCTCTAAAAATTATCAAAACTGAATTTAAAAAATTGCCTGTTGACATTACGGTTCTATTCGATTTCTGCAGATAGTTTGCTTCATATTTTGTAACATGGAACAATTGGGCACAATGGCCTGGTACACTTTTACTTGGAGAAACACATCACAAGAGAAACACTTAAACAATGGATCAAAGCCCTTTGTTGGTCGATTCTCTTTCGACATTTCTCTGAGCAGGAGCCCATTCGGTCATTAAGCTTATCTACACTGTGCTATAGAAGAAAGGAAAACAAACTATTCAACATACAGATTTTTTCTTACATATGATCTGTTTCTACGGAAATGTATTAACAAATTCTACATAGGCAGTATACCACTTATGTTCAGAAAATATCATGGAATTATGGTACCAAAAATAATATGCCTCATGCATTTAATTGTTATTAAAAAAAAAAGCAGGTAATTGTATAAAGGACAGTTATTTAAAGAATTAACAAATGTATGCTTTCGTAAGGAACGCAAAGAATGTAAGGAAATGCAATAATTTGTCGCAATGTGATTTGATTTGCCGCTCTGGAAAAACTCTCAGGACCACCTGGAAAACCTGGAAAAGTCAGGGAATTTTTTTCTACATTTGAGTGGGAACCCTGCCTCTGTATTACCTTCACAGTTCAATGGTACATCAATGACATTCTACAACCTGTTATGTTGCTATTCCTGTCACAGCATCACTGAGCAATTTTCCAAGCACATAATGCCCGGCCACACATTGCACGGCTTTCCCAGGCCTGCCTCTGTAATGTTGACACCCTTTCCTGGCCAGCCGGATCTGTCACCAATCGAACATGTTCGAGATATGATGGAATGCCACCTATGCCCATCCTGGAATGTCAGCAAACTGGCCCACAATTTGGACACCATTTGGCATGCTGTACCTCAGGACAGTATCCTTGAATTGTTATGTGTCTATGCCACGCCAGGTAACTGCTTATGACGATGATGATGATGGGCAAAACACGTAACAATATTAACAAATAAAGGTAACTTGATCACGCTAGTTACGTTAAATGAAAAACTTTTACAAGAAAGTTCGTAAGTTGGGAGCTTTCGACCTTATCTTATGTCTTCATCACGCCAATGGAGGACTAAGATTGTTGCCAGATTCTACATTTGAATTTTTCCTATTTTTGTTGCTAAAACTTAGAATTGATCTCCAGGTCATCGGAATGTAGAGAGGAGATTCGGAATTACAAGTCATTGAGTTGAAAATAATTTCCAGGCTTTCACGGTAACGGAGGGCAAAGCAATTGTCAAAAGAAGCAATTCGTTTTGCTTTGTTCCAGTGGGGAACTGCAGATGTGTCTTCCATTGTCAAAATAGACAAGGCTGTATTAGGATTGGCTTTCAAGGCATCTTTTTTATGTTCTAAAATTCTATGGTTAATGCTCCTGTATGTGCTTCCAATGTATAAGTTATCCCCAGTTGAAGAAGGGATAGGAATGCAGTAAACTCCTGGGAGGTCCAGGTTTTCAACTTTGTCCCTATCCCTTTGTAGAAGTTTCAAGATGTTTGGGGTGGATTTAATGGCAAGATGGTAACCAAAACTTCTAAAAAGAATATGTAACTTATAAGCATAGGAAGGATGGTAAAGAACAGAACCAGAGAATTTCAGGTTTTCTTCCTTTTGAGGAAGGAGGCATTCAATTTTTGAATTGTTTTCATATTTCTTTATGAGGGAGTTGACTGTAAGAGCAGGGAAACCATGAGGGAGGGCTATTGTAGAAATTTTGGAGAGTTCTTCTTGAAGAGATAGTTGGTTGTTGCAAATGATATGAACCCTGTGGATGTAGGACTTCAATGCTGCAAGCTTGTAGAGATGCAGAGTGAAAGATTTGTAGGGAATGATGTTAGTGGCCGCAGAAGGTTTACGATAGACGGAACGAGTAATAGAGAGATCAGTGTTTCTGCAGATAGATACATCCAGGAAATCAATTTTGTTGTTTTCTCCCTTAGATATAGTGAGATTAATGGAAGGAAATTTTTCCGTAATGGAGTTGATCAGTATCTGTAGTTCAGACTCGGTATGTGGCTAGCTAATGAAAATGTCATCTACATATCTTAACCACAGGGAAGGTTGAAAAGGGTGTTGAGGAATGATGGAAACTTCAATATGTTGCATGTAGATTTCTGCAAGAAGAGGGGAAAGAGGTGAGCCCATGGGGAGACCAGATTGTTGCTTGTACACAATTTTGTTGAAATGCTTATATCTGCTTATACAGTAGCGAACAAGAGTATTTGGTGAAACACTTTTTCGACCATAATTTGTTTTCTCCTGGACCAAATCGGGTCATTTTGGGATATGATATGTGTTATTCAGTTGTAAACATGACCAATATGCAGATGGATCGGAAACCTTAAAACAGATGAGGTACCGAGCTTAATCGCAAAGATCATACAAATTGACCAACACAGTAGGTGTGTATCTCATTCATTTAATGCAACAATAACAGAAAACAAGTACGAGAACACGACAAAACAATAACTAATACTTAGTGGGATAACCACAATACTTAATAACAGCTGCACAATGGACCAGCATCGAATCCACTAGCTTCTCGACGGTGACCTGCGGAATTCGCGCCCATTCTGCAGACAGTTGGTCGAACTTCTGGGCCTTATTCCGGCCGATTTTATTCACACATCGTCTCTCCAGCTCCTCCCGCATGTGCTCGACGGGGTTGAGGTCTGGAGATTGGCTTGGCCGGCCTAGAAGTGTGACCTGTTGCTGCTGGAAGGCTGCCTTCGCTACTCTGGAGATGTGCTTTGGGTCGTTGTCTTGCTGCATGATCCATCCGGGGGCATGTTCTGGTTTGCCCATGGGATGACATCGTTGATGAGCATAATCGTGTAGCTCTAGCCGGTCATTATTCCGTCAATGTTGATGATGGTGCCCATTATATTGTGAGAGAAGGCGCCATAAACCACGAGCGATCCTCCTCCATGCTTGACAGTCGGCTGAATGAACTGGGGGTTGAATCTCTGGCCACACGGACGTCGTACGTATCGGATGCCATCACTTAAGAACAAGTTGAACTTGCTCTTGTCAGTGAAAAGCATGTTACTCCAGTCTGCCTTAGTCCAGTGTCGATGACGACGCGCGAACGCGGCTCTGGCTCGTCGATTCTTGACTCCGATGAGTGGTTTCATGGTGGGGCATCTTCCATTCAATCCACCAGCAATGAGACGATGGGAGATGGTCATTCGGCTGACGTTCGTGTCGTCGCTGTCACGGAATTCGGTGGCGATATCCACAGCAGTCAAGGTGGGATCAGCACGAGATCAACAGAGGATGTGTCTATCGTGACGCAACGTAGTGGAACGAGGCCTACCACATCGCGGACTGTTCTCGACGGTCCCAGTCTTCTTATAACGTTGCAGGATAGCTGAAATGGACTGGTGTTAGGTCTTCAGGGCCCTCTCATTGTTGGTAACGCGCATTCCGGATTCCATCATGTTCACGGCCGCCTGGCGAGCTCCAACAGGGATCTCCGCCTTTTTACCCATTTCTGAAAACCTAAGATTGACTTATTATCACACTAAACATCACAAAACCCAAAAAAATCACAAGAAGAACATTAATACATGCAGCAAACAAATAGGTAATAATTGGCGACTCTTGAATATGGCCCATTTCGAACAGCAAATTCGCTCTGAGCGGAATACAAACTACGCGGCATTGTAACCCTCGAATCAACACATATCATATCCCAAAATGACCCAATTTGGTCCAGCAAAAAAAAAAATTATGGTCGAAAAAGTGTTTCGCCAAATACTTTTGTTCACTACTGTATCTGAGCCAGAGGTTGCACTACAACGTAAAGACTTGTTCCACTTTTGTTGCTGTTTTATCTGAGTAAATGGCCCAATTGCTCTGGAATTACAATAATTTTGTTTCCTATAAATGTACATTGCACATACCAATTCTCATCCCAATTGGATGATTCCTACTGGTTGCTTTGTTTTTTGTTATATGTAGCATGTATTATATTACAGATGTACATATGTCTTAGAATAATTTTTTAAATCTTATGGTAAAATGTTTATTTTTTCTCCTCCTCTAGTGCAATGGATTCTTTTGGTGAATGCTGCCACAGTAGTGACAGCAGTGTGTGCTACGCTAGCGTAAGCTGCGTTGTGGTGCTACTAAAAGTTTGGAAACTGTTTGTTCTGGTGCTGGTGTTTCAGAAGCTTATGTTACACTTCTGAATGAACAGTTCAAAACACTTGAGAGTTCAGATTATCTGGGTTAGTTATTTTACTGCTTTCTATTAAATTTGTTTCAGTGTAGTATTTATGCATATCATCTGGAATAAGCATATGACTATCCATGATTTTTTTCAACTTTTTTGAACAAGTCAAGGAAATATATACCAAGTTGCAAGCTCATTTGAACCACTTATGTAATAACATATTGAACCACCTTTGGCTTCTAGAATAGCAAGTTGTTAGCTTCAACATTGATTTCAATATGTTTTGGCAATGTTCTAATAAAATATTGGCCCACATGTGTTGAATAGCAACTTCCAATTTACGCAGATTGGATGGCGGTAGATCCAGACATCTGATGCTCCAATTACCTGTATCCCACAAATGCTCCATGGGATTGAGATCTGGAAATCGTGCTAGTCAGTGAAGCAGAGGAAAAGTCTCCACCATGTTCCTGAAACTGCTCTGTGACAGTGTAGATTGTGGTAGCAAAGAGAGGGAAATTGTGGTCTAGAAATAGGCTTGCCATTATCTGCTCTCCTTGCTGGAACATACCTGGAACAACATTGAAGAAACTCTACCTCCAAACCACCCATTTCAACATGCTTTTTTGGTTCTGCTTTGTTGATGATGTGGTTTGGCTTCATTTGAAACCCTTTGATCACACTCAGAGCTACATTCCTGCACTGTTCATCTTATATGCCCAGGCCATACAAATCTGGCTATACTTTGAAGCTCACCTCAGTCATTGACAAGCCATTTCCAACCACAGATCATGTGCTCATTATTGTTTCTTTTTGCTGTGTAAACCGCTTTCTTACTCATACTACTGTTGCTTTTCCACAGGTTTAAGAGTTTTGATGACACCTTGTCACTCCTCTGAGCACTCACTATATCATTCCATGCTCTAAATCTGTTAGATCACTTCACTTTCCTATTGAACCTTCAGTAAAATATTCCAGAATACATCTGAAGATGAGTTTTTTTTTTTCATTTTGGGATTTAATGATCACCATAATCAACTGTAAGAGCTATAAGCAGTTTCCCAGGCATCCCTAATTTAGTGCCACTGGTTTCAGGGAAAGGAGAGAGCCAGTGCCGTTGGACATGCACATCACTCATGCCTCGTCCAGGACAAGAACCATCTTGGAATCCATCTTGGAATGCCAGCCAGAAACCTATGCCTGTGACCACTTGGCAACCAGAATGACAGAGGTGTTTCATTTGCTTGATTATAAAGTCATAGTGACATGATACCAACAGATGACATATCAGCCTATCTGCATAAAATGGTTTACTTGTTATAATAAACTGTTCTCTCTGTGTTACAGTACACCTATCACATGATTTGAAGTTTTTGGTATGACACAATTAGTATTTTAATATATTTTTTTAAAATTAATTGAAATTGAATTGTTTCAATTCACTTCACCTGATTTAATTAGATTCCTGTGTGCAACATTGTTACATTCAATGGACTGGGAATCTTTAAAAATTCTTGCACACCAACAACACTACCTAAAACGAAAACTTGAAGAAAGTCTACACATTGAGAGAAGAAGAGGTTCCACGATTAATGAACATAGCGGTACGACATTACCACTTGAGTGGCAGCACCTTCTGTCTTAGTCAGTCCTGACGAAGGGTTGGGGTACAACCCGAAAATTTGACAAGTGAAAACTTATATCCTAGTAATCCCCGTAATACACAATTTAACTACAGTCATTTGTAAGTTAATTCTAAAAATCAAAAAAAATACAATATAACTCACCCTTAATTTGTTTAGGAATAATTTAACTTTATTTAAAACTCAGGTATTCTGGATCTGTTCAATAAAAAAACATAAAAATAGACTATCCAAAATCCTGCAACTACTTAATGCATGGAAGATTATAATTCAAAAGGAAACAGAATTTTGCAAAAATAATAGTAAAAGTAATAATAATTTCAGAAAGTATTAAAGTAATGAAGAAAATATTTAAAAAATGCCAAGAAAAAAAAGTAAATATGTCTCACAGTTATAATGTAAATATGTCTCTCTGTATTTTTATCACCATTTCTTTTCCTTTGAGAAAATTTGTGGAAATACTTGATCTTGACTGATGGTGCCACACTTGAGCATTGCTTTCTTGTAGAAGTACTATAACGCATGCCTATTTAACAATGTCAATGGACCCCACCTTTGGCAAAATGTGAAGCATTCCCTTTTGAACAATGAAGGGTGTCACAAGCATTGTTTGCAGCTGAAGAACGGTGGTGTGCGCCACTGAAAACCAGTTTGTGGTTTCGCGAAGCAATTTTGAAATAACAAATTTTGAATGGGATATCAAAACCTAGAGGAACTCTCATATTTTAAAAGTGTGTTTTAAGTTTTTAAATGGTTTTATTTTGTGGCAAATGTGTTTAAGGTTCAGAAAATACTTTGTTCTGGGATAAAAAAAATTGCCATTTCTTGACAACCACATGGTTGGCGGGTTAGGCGTGTGAAAAGAATTTGGAAGAATTGCAAATATTTCATGTTTTCTAAATGGTTTAAAGGATCATACTTAATTAATAATAAAAAATTGTTTAAAATATTTCATATTTCAAATGCTAATACTTTTAATTAATGGGAAGGAACTGTACACCAAGTATATTTAAAACAGTAAAACTATATACACTGCTGGACAATTGCTAAGGACGGATCATAAACGGCTATATAGCGCATAAAAAAGTAAGTGTGGTTGGATGCCAAGTGAAATAAAATAATGTCAGAATGCCAGGACATTACAAGAAAGACAATTTATTGTGCTCTGAAATCCAGAAGGCTTTGGAACGTGTTCAAGGGGCAAACAGGCCATTTTGTGCAGAATACGTAAACGTGAAAAAAATGCAATTACCGTCCGCAGGCGTTCCGGCGAAAAGATGTCAATACGGGATATGGCCACCATGGAGGGCGATGCAAGATTCCACACGTCGTGTCATGCTTTGCACAACACCATCAAGCAGCTGTTGGGGTAATTTATCCCATTCCTCTGTCAGTGCACGGATGAGGGTGTCCTTGTTTATTGGAGGGCATTGGCGACCAGCAAGACTCCTCCTCAAAGCATCCCACACATTTTCAATGGGATTCAGATCTGGAAAACGTGCTGGCCATACGAGGCGTTGAATATCCTCGCTCTCAAGACACTCCTGGACAGCGACTGTTCGATGACATGTTGCGTTGTCGTCCATGAAAATAATTCTATCACCGACAGCACCACGGAACATGCAAACATGAGGTAGCAGAACATCATTAATGTATCGTTGGCCAGTCATAGTCCCAGTTGGAAGCACATAGAGGGACGTACGGCCATTGATCATGATGCCAGCCCATACCATGACACTACATGTCGGATATCGGTCCCTTTCCTGTATGTGTGCTGGACAATATGCAGTACCACTATCACGCCAGATCAGTTGTCGTGGGCAATCAGACGATAGACTGTATCTACTCTCATCTGAGAAGAGGACAGCAGACCAGTCGTTATCAGTCCAATTGCGATGTTGATGGCACCATTGCAAACGGGCGGTACGGTGACGTCTGGACAATGGGATGCACACAACAGGACGGCGGGCGTATAGTCTTCCTTCATGCAAACGTCTGGCGACAGTTTTCGGGAGATCCGCTTGCCAGTAGCAGCCATAAACTGATTTGCAACCTCACTAGCTGTGCTGCGCCGGTGTCTTTTTGTTGATAGCACTATGTACCGATCTTCTGCAGGTGTCGTACTGCGAACACGACCTCCCCCGTGACGTTTGCTACACTCTCCATTTGTTTGAAATGATTTCCAAAGCCTTGAAACAACACTGTGGCTGACGTCGAACTCCCTGGCAACATCTGTTATTTTTCGCCCTTCTTCAATCTTGCTAATAATACGGCCACGCGTAAAATCATCTAGGTGATGTCGGGAAGACATACTGAAAATTGCAAGTTCGTCAATTGATTCTTTCCCTTTCAACTTTGCATTTGAACAACAACGGTCAATACGCGTCAAATCCTTTATATCTCTTATCAGCGCTATGACGTCACGAACAAGTTCGGCAATCCAAAATTTGCATACGCACAACACGTCTTACTGTATCCCGCACTTATGCTAATTTCCACATTTTCCTGCCTTCCATTTTATGGTTGCTATCGTTGCTATTGCCATCCGTCCTTAGCAATTGTCCGGCAGTGTATTAGTAATCAGAATTTATCAGCATAAAATTGAACTCAAAAGTTTCCAAGATTTCACACTTCATCCAGATGGCTTTTACAAGGAGGTAGACAGCAAACTTGAAAAACCTATCTGGTTGATACACCAATACTTGGAAACTATTTTATGCCAATAAATTCGGATTACTAGTATAGTTTTGCTATTTTAAGATAATAATTTTGTTGTTTACAAGTCCCTCAGAAAAGGAAGACAATGTGCTTAAAATAAAATTATTCCTATACAAATGTAGGGCAAGTTATAGCTTCTATTTTATGGAATTAACTTGCAATTGTTGTTTAGAAACCTTTTTTTAAGTAACTTTTTATTGAAAATTTCATTGCTATTTTTTTTCACTGATTTTGCGGGTATGTATTTAATGAAAAATGTTATGTTGAGCAGAACTTTATGGTTATGTGTGTTTTTAGTGTCAATCCATTTTCTGTGTATTGCTTGCATAGTTGATTATAAAACTAAAAAATTCTCTGATCCAGATGGCATAGAACTGAAAATTTTGTGCTCTTGAACTAACACCTCTTTTGTATTGGCTGTTCCAGCTGCCATTTTGCATGGGGATCTTTTCATCTGATTGGTTGAAAACTTGCTTGTGCACAATTTTAGGGGAGGGGGATCATAAGAGCTGCAATTTGTTTCACATGCTATTGTTCAAAACTTTAATTGGAGTGTATTTGCATGCTGTTACTAACTGTGGTTGGCCATAATTGATAAGTGACTGAGCATTGTGCTTGAAGTTGCACAAATACACTCCTATTGTATGTCAAACAGTTTACAACTCCTATGACTATACGTCTGTCTTGTGTTTCAATTATTTGGTGCTAAAATGACTTATATTTATCTGAAACTGTTGTACTATTGCTCTGATATCTAAAAGTAAATATAAAAGTAAGAGAACATATCTTTACCAATTATATATATCTCCAAGGAATCTAATTTGTAACTGTGGCTCTAATTAATTTGGAACTGTGGCATCTCTTTCAGGGGAATAAATAAAATTCAGCCATCTATAAACCTAACATAGAAGGTCTATTTAAAAGTACTCGAAAACTGTAAAATAAAAAATGATGAATGTTTACAACAACTCGATAAACTCTCTTGATAGTGTTGAAAATAGGAAACAAAGCAAAACACTAGAACAGCAGTCAAACATTATACATTGCTCAAGACAAAATCGATTTGCAGTCATCATGGCTTTAAGAGGCTCACTTAAAGAAGAAATTTCTACTTCAGTTTCATGACAAGAATCTTCCTCCTCTTGTGGTTCATTCATTTCTTTTCTTTTTACTTCCATGTCAACATCCTCATTTCTTTGTGTTTCAACTGTGATAGCATTGTCATTAGTGGAAAATTCCTAGCACACATCAGATCTCTTCTTTTCACTCACAATTTGTTTTATCACATAACTTCATCTCCAACATTTAACAATTTTCTTCCCTTTGAACTTTCATCCATTCTGTCTGCTTTTGAATCCTGTTTGTTAACTGAAACTTTTTCATACATCTCAGGGTAGAAGTTGGAGTATTCAGGGTCACTTGGTGTTGCCTAAAACTGATGGTTCACACACAGGATAAAATAAAGTATTCATGGCCACTCCCCTTTCCTCGACCTTTCACTTTCTGGCCTTCAGCAAGTTGTCTCCTTCAAATAACTCATCCCTGAAATTATGGAAGATGGGCAGACAACAGTAAACTGGAAGAAGGAGGAACAATTAGAGACATAGTGAAGGAGTTTGGAATTGCCCAGAGCATAGTGTCATAGATCTAGAAACAGTTTTCTGAACATGGAATAACAACCAGAAAGATCAGTAGTGGTTGACCGTGCAAAACTACTCCATCACAAGATTGTTACCTTGTTGTAGTGGCTCAAAGATCTCGCCAAATAACTGCCAATAAGCTAGCAAAGCAGCTGGAATCAAGCATGGGTTCTAAAATTTCGCATTAAATTATGTCAAGGCATTTGAATAATTTCAAACTTTATGCTCAGAAATCTTTTTCATTGATCCCAGCGTGCAAAACAACTCGCTATTAATGGTGTTGTGAATACTCCACATGGAGTGAAGAGCAATGGGCCAGTGTTCTGTTCACAGATGAAAACCAATTTTTTTTATTGTCTGACTCTAGGTTGCGATACATCTGGCAAGAACCCCTCACGACACTGCCTATTCAGTCAGAAACATTTTAGAAATTGACCATTACAGGGGTGGTGGAGTAATGGTCTGGTCTGGGATTACGATAAATGAGCATGCACAGCTCCTAGTGTTGGAGAAAGGATCAATGAATGCCCAGTGTTATTGTGATTGAGATCATTTTAGAAAATGTAAGGCTGTTTGTTTTGTGATGCTCTGGGAAATTCTTTCGTTTTTATGGACGAAAACTCCTGCCCTCATTGATCATACTGTGTTGATGAACTGTTGGAGAGTGACAATCAACTGAATGGAGTGGCCTGCACACTCTCACCAACCTGAATTCAATTGAAAATGCTTGGGATGCACTGGGAAAGCACATTGCTGAATGCGATCATCCACTTGGCAACAAAAAGACCTGGTGATGGCACTGAAAGAAGAATGGAGAAAGCTCCCTCAGGATCTTCTGGGCAATCTCATGAAATGCATGGCTTACTGATACCAATTATGCATTGCAGTCAGGGGTGGATGTATACCTTATTAAAGTAATCCATGAAAATTATTATTTTTTTTTGTCAATTTTAGTTATTGTGAGCCAATATCAGAAAATGGTATGTTTTGTTATCAATTTTCTTATTAATAAGCATGAATTTGTGCTTATTAATAGAGAAAATCAATAAAAGAATGAAACATGCCATTTTCTGCCATCATTGTGAGCCAGTATTAGAAAATGGTATGTTTTGTTCTTTTCTTTGTTAATAAACACAAATTCATGCTTCTTTATGCATGTAATATCCTGTTCATCTTCATTTACTCCTTATTAAAATATTTTCATCCATATCCTGTTGGAGTAAAAGTATGCTATAAAAATATAAGTGATCTTTAGTTTTCTGGCATGAGTGTATTTTGAAAAGCAATGTTTTTGGTTGTGTGAATTAAGATCTTACATCTACTTGTTTTTAACTAAGCCTAAACAAATGACCCTAATGATTAACCTCATTAACATTAACCAAGTGTGGAAATGGTATGTGTGTTTTATTGGCTTCTTCAGGAAAATGTAGAAAGCAACTTAAAGGAATTCGAAATGTACAATGTGTTTTTATCTTAATTAATAAATGACACACAAATTTTAAAGCTTTTATCACAGTGATAAAGCAGCTTTTACTGAATAAAATTAGATGTTTTCCCTTACAAATTAAATTTTTTCTTTTCCTAGGTGTGAAACCAGAACGCTGGCTGGAAACAAGACTCAGGTGCCAAAACTCACCAGTGCTTCAGAGAAAAAAGTATCCCAAAAGACTTTTGTCAAAAATATTTCTGATATGGCAGACAGTAATTCAAATACTTGTCTTGCATTATTTCCAGACAGTTCATCTGATTCAGATGAGAGTGATAGTGAATGTGATCAAAATGGAGACAAAGTTGCTGAAGATCAAGAGGATACATCTTATTCTGAAAAAGTTGGTGAGAGTGTGAATAATGATTTGCCCATTAACTCACCCTGTGAAGATAAAAATCGTATGCCCATCAGTGAAAATGATGGCATTGATGTAGAAACATCTACAGAAGTGGTGTTAGGTGATGCCGGTGAACTTGCTGGAAACAAGGATGAATCCGTATCTGAAGATGTTCCATGTGGCACAGAGGAAAACTGTAATGGCCAGGATATAGATAAGGACATACATGTGAATGAAAATGAGCTTATGGAGCAAACCATTTCAGAAGTAATTCCAAATTCTGCCTCATCTGCTACAACTGATAGGCTGTCAGAAGCTGGAGGCGATGACGAAGTATGCTTTCTTTTCCTTTCTTTCTTGCTGTAGTTTGGATTTTCTGTTGTTAAATGCTCACAAATGTGCTTTTATGTGTTAATGCAGGCTCTTGAGATTTTCTCTTGAATTTTCTGTGTTTTGAATTGGTTATGCCTTCTGCAAGTGCTATTGTGGTTTAATGCATTTTGCTGTAAGAAATTAATTGAATCATGATGTTTGCAATTTCTGCAATTCAAATGAAATAACTAAGGGCTGGGAGTGTGTCCCCTTTCTTAGATTAGCCATGACCCCTCCCAGTACATTTGAAAGTTTACCCTATCAATGAACTATGATGTGTATGCTAACCCTAAAGCAAAGACAGCACAAGTTTACAACTTCAGAAAATAAACATGGCAATAGCTCTTCACAAAAAATTTGCTGTCGAACTAGAATATATAATTAAAGCTAGCATATTTTATTCAATTTTTTTATGGCATTTCACCTTTAGTTCCAAAAACTGACTATCAGTGAACAATTGGTTTTGTAGTATTCTATTTTCTGTGTTGTTTCGCCAGTATATTTTTAGGTGTTCTCTCTCTTTCGTCCCATTCTGCCGTGTGTGTTTCTGAAGTATTATTAAACATACTATTACTTGGAGCAAAATCTGGTAACTGTTCACTGCACTATGTGTAATAGTACAATCAAACCCCTATTTAATGGACTGCAATTTAACGAATTTCGCGATTTTACGTACATTTTTTATGGTCCGGACGGAACTACATTGAAATTAATGTTTGGCGTTTCCCGATTTAACGAATACATTTCCTCAATTTGGCAAACATTTTTTATTTTTTAAACCACAAAACTATGTTAACCAGCATTTTCACATTATAAGTTAGCCCAAATGCTATCCCTTGGTGATGTTTTGGATGGATGAACAGATCAGACTAAATGCATCAGATTCTGATGAAGAAGATGAAGCAGAACTGAAAGTTAGCTACTTTAGTGATGCTGGTAACAATATAAAATGTGCTAAAAAAGTACTTGATGCCCTTCGATAATAATGATGATATTTTTCATGCACTTCATAAAATTGAAGCTGCAATTTATGAAGCTAAACGTTCAGAAAAAACACAAGCAATCTTCTCTAAAGCATTTCTTTTCTACAGTGTAAAAAGGTAATCAACACATATTCTGTTTTTACAAGTTAATTAGTACTAACTGATGTTCTGTTTTGTGCAGTTTAGGATACTGAAATCATTAATTATTTAAGAAGCTAAATTCTTGGAGAAAAATTTCAACTATTGTATTTTTCTTGCAATTTTAAAGTACGCTTTAATTTTGATGCTACATATTTAAGTGTAATATCTACGAATTATGTATTTAATATGCAAAGTAAATGTGTGCATATTATAACATTTTTGATAATAAATTTGTAATTAAAAGTACTGTACATAATTTAAATTTCACTGAAAGAAAGAGAATTTAGCTGCTTACAAATTCTGTTACGAACACTAGTTTAATTTGAATGTTTCATTTGAAAGGCTTCTTCGATTTAACAAATTCCGCGATTTTACGTACAACACTGTTGGTCCCTTGAAGTTTGTTAAATCGGTGTTTCACTGTATACAGTGATGATGTAGTGTGTGTGTGTGCGCGCATGTACATACATGCGTGCAGAAGTAACTGCTTGATTTAAAACATATATATTCAGGTCAGTTGCATGTGAACAAATTATCAGGAAAAACCAAAATGTTGATGCAAAAAAGGAGATGAGGACAACTAAAGAAGATGTGACTTCCAAAGTGGAATATATAGAGCTATGCAAGACAACACGAAAAAGTATCACTGAAGACGTAAGGAAATTCAACTGTGAGCTAGTGAGGAAAGCAATTGAAAACAACCAAAGCCTTAAGATAGCAAAGGGACATCTCAGTAAGGGAAGAAAACAGATTATGGCTCTGAGAAAAGAAGATGGTTCTATAACAAGAAATAGAGGCGAAATTTTGACAAGAGTGAAAGATTTCTACTCCAAATTATAGGAAAGGGATGATACATGCACTCCAGACATCATGAAAGGTACCAGAGTTCTTCCAGTCCTCCCAGCAGAAGTTGCTCATGCAATCAAGAACATGAAGCGGGGGAAAGCTCCAGGAGAAGATGGAATTACTATAGACATCATACAAGAAGCAAGTGGAGAAATTGAAACAGTACTCGCCCAAATTTTCACTCGATGCCTTAATGAAGGAAGATTCCTGAGGATTGGAACAACGCTACAATGATCCTGCTACATAAAAAAGGTGACATTGAGGATCTCAGGAACTACAGACCTATCAGCCTCCTGTCAGTGGTTTATAAAATCTTCACTAAAGTTCTTTCACACCGCTTGAAGGTAACACTGGACATGGCTCAACCGAGAGAACAAGCTGGATTCAGGAGTGGCTACAGCACAATAGATCATATCCACGTACTGAGAGAACTAATTGAAAGAGCGAGGGAATATGAACTTCCATTGTGCATGGCTTTTATCGATTATGAAAAAGCCTTTGATTCGGTGAAACCATCAGCAGTTACCACGGCTCTGAAATCCTGCGGTATTGAAGATGCATACATTAATATTATTAATAACATCTATGAAAATGCAAGTGCAAAGATTCGGCTGTTTGAAAATACAACACACATAAAAATTGGAAAGGGAGTGAGACAAGGTGACACAATATCTCCGAAGCTCTTTAATGCCACATTGGAAAATGTCTTTCAATCACTGAACTGGGAAAACAAAGGGATAAAGATTAATGGAGATTATCTAACCCACCTTCGTTTTGCTGATGACGTAGTCATTTTTGCAACTACCCCATCAGAGCTGCAGAGTATGATCCAGAAACTTGCTGACAAGAGTAAAGAAGTGGGATTAAAAATGAACTTTCAGAAGACAAAAGTGATGTTCAATGCTTTTACAAGAAATGAAGATTTATCGATTGATGGAGAAAAACTGGAGATAACAGATACATATGTTTATCTTGGACAGCAGATATCAAGTGAGGGTCACATTGATGAAGAAATTAATCGGCGTACAAAACTTGCCTGGAGAGCTTTTGGAAGAAACAGCATAATTTTCAAGAGCAATATGCCATTATGTCTTAAAAGAAAAGTGTTTGATCAATGCATCCTTCCAGTGCTTACGTATGGTGCAGAGACGTGGACCTTAACTAAAAGAGACATACAAAGGCTGCAGACAACTCAAAGAAGCATGGAGAGGTGCATGCTTGGTATAACCAGGAGAGATAAGAAGAGGAACTCGTGGATCCGAAAAATGACGAGAGTGGAAGACATCATGATCAGAGTTAAATCCCTGAAATGGCAATGGGCTGGACATACTGCCAGAAAGACAGACCATAGATGGACAGCCGAAATTTTAGATTGGATTCCAAGGGACAGGAAAATACCCAGAAAAAGACCACATGGGAGATGGGTGGATGAAATTCGTAAATATGCGGGAGTGACATGGAGGAGACTGGCACAAGACAGACCGTTGTGGAGGAAACTTGGGGAGACCTTCGTCCAGCAGTGGATTGATAATGGTTGACAATGATGATGATGATGATGATATTCAGGTCATATGGGAAATTTACTGGTGTGGTTTCTGTAATGCAAAATTGACCTTTGTTGAAGAGATACATTCATTAAAAAATTCATGTATGGTTGCAGGCAGAGGGGTAACTATGACCCATGCAGTTACAAAGGGGCAGCTGCCAGTTGTGGTTTTTTGAAAAAATTCAGACACAGAAAAACAAATAATTAACACAAAGTTTCATATTTTCCTTTAAGATGTATTTACAAAGAACGTTCCATACAAACTGTGAGTAATTTTTTTTTTAGCTGGTAACAGTGCGAAAGGGAAAAATAACCATGCAGACAATTAACTGAATTAAGGAAGTATCTATACCAACAGTTATTAGCCATGGCAGACGATTTTGGTTTTGTTATTGTGCAGTTGTTTAAGGTATGTCTGCATTTTGCCATACACCTATGGAGGTGAGTGATTCAGAGTTAAGAAGTGAAATGCATTGTGCGATAAAATTTTACTATCGTCTGGGTAAAATGGCTCCAGAAACAGTTGTTTTAATGAAAACAGCTTACAAAGATAAGTGCTTCGGTGAGTCAACGATTTTTAGATGGCACCGTGATTTCAAAAAAGAGCATTTGTCAGCAGAACTTGCTTCTAGGCTTGGTCAACCTGAAAGTGTTGTTACATAGCGTATTGTTAACACGGTTTATGCAATCCTGCAAGAAGATCGACAAATGACATGCATATTCACTGCAGCCGTATGTCTTCCATGTATAAGTGGGCGATTCATTTTAGTGCTATACAAAAAAATTACACGTATTGTTAAATCTGTTGTTTAAAAAGTTAAAAGTACAGGGCTTCTAAGTACCACCCTTACTTTTGCAGGCTCACTTCCTGATGTTCCTTCCCCACCACACACACACACACTCTGTGGAAAACACATCCTTCCCTGTGTTTGAAATTCTGGAAAAATTACCGTACTTGGCACTAAAAAAATAATTGCAGGGGAGTGCACATTTAGCTAGTTACGCCACTGGTACTGGTTGCGGGACCTCACTTTTCAGGTTTTGCACCTCCTGTATAATTCCTCCTGTGATAGAAGTAAATTGTTGTGGTGGCCCCTAATTTTGGAAGAAGACTCTCTCTCTCTCTCACACACACTCACTCACTCACTCACTCACTCTCTCTCTCTCTCTCACACACACTCACACTCACTCACTCACTCACTCACTCACTCACTCTCTCTCTCTCTCTCTCTCTCTCTCTCTCTCTCTCTCTCTCTCTCTCTCTCACACACACACACACACACACACACACAGCCTTCCATGCATATCCAATTAACTTCCCATTTGTCTATTGGGAAAAGTTCACCTGAGCACTTTGCTGTAGATCACATCTTCCTGTGGCATCGTATTATTTTCTCGTTGATAAAAAAAACACTCAAGAAATTACATTCTTTCTTTCACATAGGGGTTAGCTGATATACCAGTTGATTGGAAAGTTGTGTCTACTAACTCAATGCATCTCATGTTTGAAACTATGTAGAAATGTCACAAATCTTTCCTTCTTGGGAGTTCATTCGTGCAAAAGATTCATTCACGAATGATCCAATTTCCAGGTTTTTCACCATGCACTGAGTAATTCATTCATTGCAGAGATTCCATGTTTTGATTTCAAGGCCACAGCTCTTTTTGGAAAACTGCCCAAAAGAGTGCAAGCTCTTCAACCATTCACCATTCATGACGAAGGATTTGCCATGAGCTAATTCAGGCACACCATTCAAATCAATGGCTTTCATTTAACATTCCCATTCCTATGTTTCACCATTATTTCATTGCTGACAGCTGATTGCTTACTCACATAACAGTTGACACTTATTAATTGTGGACATTACCTTTCTTTTTAGGAATTCGTTCATGAATTCATGGAGACAGAATTAAGTTAAACATGCTGTGTCTTCAGCGTGTGTTGCAGTAATGGCAGATTGAATGATCATTTACAGCAGTGAGAGCAAACCATTCACAGTCGTTCATTGTGAACGAATTGTTGATGAATGGCCCATGACTATAGTACTGGCTCCTTTTGCACATAAATACCCAGACTGACTGATTCTTTTGTTTATATTATTTAAGAAAACTGTACTATGTTATCCCCAGTGACTGAGTGGTCAGAGGTGCATATTTCTAGCTGGTTGTCTAAGTTGGGCCTGTGTTCAAGTCTTAGATGAGGCATGGTTGGTATGTTTGTCTTATGGCACTGACTCTCTGTCCTATCTGAAACCAGTGACCATAAGTTAGGATCGGGAAGCTGCTTATAACGCCAGAGTTACTCATGGTGGTCTTCATGTGACAAAAAAAAAAAAAAAAAAAAAAAAAAACATGCCTTACCTTATTATGAACATTTTTCAATGGGGGGGATGACACAACCCCCCCCATTATTATGAACATTTTTATGGAGTTTTTTTTAGAAAGTTTGTTATGGCTGGGATTTGTTTGATAAATATCTCTCTTTTAGAAGCTTGTTTCATTTTATTTTCTAAATGTAATTTGATCACTGTTGTTAAGCAGTTATTTTTTTCTGTAAAATTGCTTTTTTTTATAATTTTTGCAGAGCTTCTATTGATACAATTTTATATTTTCTATAAATTTTGTCAAAAAATTTGCTTTAATGAAAGAAAGGTGATAAAATTTAATTATAGTATTTTGTTGATGCACACACTTAGATAGATATACAGGGTGTCCGAGAATTATTGGACACATTACAAAATTATATAAAACAAAACATTAAACAGATAGAAAGAAACTGACTGTACTAACTTACAATGTAACTACACAAGTTATTAAATTTTGATGTGAGATCAATTGGTTGCTTGTAGTACATTCAAGCGATACTCGATTTCATGCCATGTAATGGCAAGCATCTGAGGAGTTATGGAATTAATAACAGCTGTTATACGCTGCTTCAGTTCCTGCAAATCAGTACAAGGCGTCTGATAGACACGATCCTTCACATAACCCCGCATGAAATAATCCAATGGAGTTAGATCTGCAGAGCAAGGAGGCCACGGAATGGGACCACCACGCCCAATCCATCTGTTGGGGAAATGCTCATTTAGGCACTTACGTACACACGTTGACAAATGCAGAGGCGCGCTACGCCGTCTTGTTGGAAAACAATGTCATATCTTTTGATCTGGGGTATAGCGAAATTTTCTGGCATATCCAAGTAAATGTCACCATTTACAGTTTTTCGCAAAAGAAGAAAGGGCCAATCACTTCTCTTTTTGATAGCTTTTGGGGAATCACTTTCCAGTTCAGTAGCAGCATGAGGTGGTTCACTGCCCATATCCTACAGTTGTGATGATTCACAATACCTGATACATGAAATGTGGGTTCGTCACTAAAAATTACAGTACTGAGAAAGTTATTGTCGTTTTCCACTCGATTCAGCATATCCACAGCGAAAGCGAATCACAGAGTGTGATCATTTACATGCATCTTTTGCACTATTTGAATTTTATAAGCATGAAACTTTAATTTCTTGTGCAAGATATCGTGAACTATCGATTTCGGAAAGCACAGCTTTCTGCTTGCTTTACAAACGGATTTCCTGGGACTTCATCGGAAACTTTCATTAATTTGGTCAGCCATCTCACCACTGATGTTAGGCCTACCGGCTTCTCCACGATGTTCCACATTGCCATTTCTTTAAATTGTTTCATTCAACGCTTAATTGAATTTGTTGACGGAGGATTACAACCATACTCTAAACGGTACCGTCTTTTAACTTTAATGACAGACTTTAATTCCGCAAGCCAGAACACACACATTGCTTTCTGCTGTACGGATGACATGACTACTGATTGCGCATTTCTCATACATTCCTCATCAGGCCACACCTAGCACCATCTATCGGATTCTGGGAATAACAATTCTTCAAAACAAAAACATAGAAACCGTGTTAGTAATATGTGACATAGAAAAACAGACAATGCTCATAGTTTTTTCCTACATAATCTTGTAATGTGTCCAATAATTCTCGGACACCCTGTATTTGAGTTAGAATAAATCAAAGTAATTTAGTTCATGCTTCTACTTTTAGCTTTACACAGTGGCAATGTTATAGCCAATAAAGTGAAACTGAGATGTGACTATTGTTAGGTGAAAACATTTCCCACTTTAAATTTTGACAAATTAAACCCGACAAGGAAAGCTTTTTTTTTTACTTTTTTTCTTTTTTCTGAAAAATTTGTAGTTTGCCTTTATTAACAAAAAAAAAAAAAAAGTATTTTTTATTTTTTTCTGGTTATTCTACATTTTTCTAATTAAAAATATTTTTAGAATAAATGAAAATTCCAGTCTCATGTGTTTCTTTGTTGCATGCATTGTTGTGATGATCACATGGATATTTAATTGATGGTATATTAAAAAATGTTTTACCCTTGCCTTTACTTTCCAGAGTGCACACACAATTGCCAACATACATGCATGCACATAATAGTAATTTTTACAGTGTAACCTGAATTACATTTTCAGATAGTGCACAAAAGTGCATCACATGCCAAGCAAGACAAATTATTTCTAAATTTACTTGCATTGCATTTAAAATTTTTGTTCTCGTCATTTTGCAAGTTTTTGTTTGAATAATAAAGTTTTGTCATTGATTGCTTGAACTTAAATTATGAAGATGCTCTAAAACAAAATATCAATTAAAACAAAAGAATAAACTCAAAATGAAATCCTTCAGGAAAATCATATGGGAATTTTTTCTGTGTGTAAATTTTTGAGAATAGCAATTAAAAATTATTTAGAAAACGTAAAATGTTAATGTATTCTGGGATAGCTACTATATTATCCACTTGTTTCTGTATTCATGTTTTAAGAGTGTAGTGTTCTATAATGATTTAAAACATTTAGTATTTTAAGATCATGCTGATTTTGCTCACCTTAAAACTGGGATTAAGGTGAGCAAAATTAATTACTATTTCTTATGCTGACTACTAATAGACATATGTTTCAAAATATTAAAAAAACACACCTCCATTAAAACATGAATACAGAAATAGGTGAACAACTTAAGTAGTTATTCGAAAGAAGGTTGTTTAAAAACTGTGTAAAAGATTAAGCTTAATTAATAAGCACCTGGATGTATAAAATTTTGTTAGAGAGCAGAAAAAGATTTAGAGATTACGTTGCGATTTTACGTTATGAACAAGAGATTCATTTTTGGAAATCCCACAAGTAGAAAATATACCGTATTTTTTAGAATATAAGAAACACTTTTAAAAAAAAATTGGTGTTAAAATCCTCCTGTGTCTTATTTATTGAATGCATTGTTATTGCCATGAATGTATATGCATGTATGCTGATACAAATAGACAGCTGAATGAGATAAAAATCAAGCACTCTATTTTTAATGTACTAATTAATATTCTTCTGCATTTTTTTTCTATAGTGTCATTGTATCATGAATGCCTGTATGTGCTCATAATTCATATGCACTTTGAAACACTTGAAATGTCATTGAAAAAAAGTTCATTTTGAAGTTCTTGAAAGTACTTGAAAAAGTTTGACTCTGTAAATAGTACTTGAAAAAAATTCTTGTTTTGATTTTAAGTAATGATATGAAAGAGCATGTGTAAAATAATTGTTTGTGATAAAAAGTAGATTTGTCTAGTTCCCATAAATTTGTGTAGTTCCCATAACATCAAGTTGATCAAATAGTGAGATTTGTCTAGTTCCCATAAAAGCATCAAGTTGATCAAATAGTGTAGAACTTGCATTCAATTCAGGGGAGTGCATGGACAGTGGGTAACCTTGGCTATGACATCACTACGGTGTAAAATGTCAGCTATGGATGTAAAATGAGTGGTATGATGTATTTCCAAATTGTGATGGCCTTCTGTTTAGTGGGGTTAGGAACTTGTTCTTGCCGGAAGTTGAATGCAAAAGTAATGTCCCCTTTCAAAATGTTGCACAAAATGAAATGATTTTGAAAAACACCAAAATACAATTTGGCAATTCAAAGTTAATAAAATAAACCAATAGGGGGGCAGAGTGTAATAATTAGTTCATTCAAGGTGTGCCTGTCTCAGCTAAGTTTAAGGATTTGAATTTGCTAAAATATGTACCTACTGACCGAGAGCGAATATTCAAGGGTGTGCTGGGACTGCTGTGCCCACCCACACGAAGTCACAATTTATTTAACGTATACTAACAATATTATATTTTTGAATTTATTTCTAATAAAACTAGCCACAGTTTGTCCTAAGGCTTTGAGTGGTGGTTAAAATTAATTCCTCTGCACAATGTTTTCATTAAGAGTAGAAGGTTTGTTCAGCAGTCACGTCACATTTATGCTAAGATCGTTAAGTTTCTCGACAAGGCAGTCGTCATGCTCAAGCAACTGTAGTACAAGTGCTCCCTAATTGGTGCTGCAGGCCATGTTTTTATTTCCCTTTGGTTTCAAACATTACAGCTGATCTCTCAGGGTGTGCTAGCCAAATAAAGCACCACTTTCAATCCCATGGAGCAACACAACTCAACGTTGTGATATGAGTTGCTGTTATATTGAGGTATGTTTTTAGATAACAAAACTCACCAAAGTTTGTCCTAAGGTTTCGTGTGGTAGCTAAAATCAATTCCCTTATGTAATGTTTTCGTGTAGTGGAGAAACTTCTTTGCTTCGTTGAATAAACAAAACATTGTAAGTAATATTCGCATCCATAGGTGTGCTGTTTGGCCAATGGGCACCTGAGGCATGTAAAGCAATTGTTATACAAAGTTCTCCAGATGGCACTGCAGATCCCATTTCTATCTCCTTGCTGTTTCAACGAAGAAGCTTAAAACTTCCCAGGGTGTGCACATGTAAAAAATCACTACTGGTCATATGTTTGTATTTGGAATGCTTGGAGTCATAAATACAATTCAATGTTCTGCCAGGAATTGCAGTTTTTCTGTCTTTTTGTTGCAGTGCAAATCAATGTGTTTGTGAGCACAGATTTAAAACCAGAATTTGAATTTTTGTTATCCATAAAGGATGGGATAACAAAAATTCATCCGTTTTATTATTAAATATCTGCTAAATAAAAAAAAATGCTTTCGTACGTTCAGAATCAATATGTGAATTTTTCAGCTTGAGTTACATAATAAAATTTTTGCGTGTTATTTTTTCTATAGCAGCGCACAACTAGCCTAAATGGGCGCACGACACCATTGCTGCTGATCGACCAACAGCGCACACATATGATAATTTGGTCTTAAAAAGTTCTTGAGAAGGGCTGGAATTTATTTTGCTTGGAAGAGTACAATCCTTGATGCTATATTTTTGTGTGTATGAATTGTAAGCTATGAATGTTTTTATGAACCGGACCTGCTATTTTGCTAGACATGTGCATTTGTGCCAGTGTCAGACGTGCTGTCTCTCCAGATTTAGGCAGGAGACTCTGGATTTTCAGCCCTTCCTCCCAGCCTCTAGACGAATTTCAAATCCTCCTGATTTTCACCGAGAATTAGCCATTAAGATGGTCAAAATTCCATTCACTTAATGACAAAAGGGAGTAATTACAGTTGGCCTCACCTTGTAATGAAAGGTGATGTTAGTACAATGCTTTTTGTCATCTTCGTCTTCAAGCGCAACGTAAAATAGAAACGAAAAGCAGTCTGCCGCTATTTTATTCGAAAAATCATGTGGGCTATTTTACATTTTCATTATCTTGCGGAATCGACATACCTGAAAACAAATTTAAGTAGGGGGTTCATGATGCGGGTTTTTTTTTCTTCAGAACTTTTAGTGGTCCAGTAATACTACTACTGGAAATTGTTCCTTTCCTACGTCTTGAAAATTCAATAAAAAATAGCGCTCGTGTGATTTTATGAGCTGTAAAAATCTCTCTCAGATTTTAGAGGTTGGCATATCTGCGGTGTTCATACCTGTGCATTCTTGAGTTAAAGATGTTAAATACAGTTCAAGCACATATGTCATATGTTGTACATAGTGATCTGAAACAGGCATAAAATGACTCATAATTCCTTTAAAAAAAAAAAATCGACATCTCAGGATGAAAAGTCACAACAGATGCTTAAGACATCTACCAGCAAACTGGGGATGCAAAAGCATTAGTGCCAGCTGCAAATTCTTCAGTTTATGCAGAACTTTTGTAGACAAAATGCAAAAAACTTTTTCATTCACAGTAACATAACTACTGTGGAGTTATAATTTTGAAGCAATTTTCAGGAAAATCCATTCATGAAATGTGCAAATGTTGCTTGAACCTTAACTTGTGAGACCTTTATTTTAATTTTGCAACAGAAGATGCCATCACATCTGATAATCTCGCTTCCTTGCTGTTCACTAACAGTGTGCAGAGAGGTTATCCCATTCACTTGTTATATGATATTTTTTATTTCAAACGGCTCTTGCCAAGCTTTAAAAGATAAAAAACAAAGAAAAAAAGAAAACAATTCCCTGTTCCAAGGAATTGTTTGTATGCCACAGGACACCAATAGACTTCGATCAAGCCCATCTTACTTTGACAAATCAGTCAAGTTCAGAGGATGACCATCCCAACCAATAATAAAGGCCATTGGCTGCGCGAAGGTGTGACATACGAGCAAATACTGCAATGCACGTATGCTATTGGCTGATAGAGAATTGCCACTTCAATCCATCAACCATGTATGCCATTGGTTGATGGATTGAGTGGCACTGGTTAAATGGGTATCCTTTCCTATCCCCCCTGAAATTCTCTCACCCCTCTATGTGTGCATCATCATACTTGTACAGTGGCACCATCTACTGTACTCTAATCTCACTACAAACTGTTCTGTCAAAGTCGCTAGACTTGCTCTCATTCCTTCCATTTCTGTGTCCTGCCCAAAAGGCGAACTCGCTGTAGGTGGCTGAGACCTAAAATCTACTCACTGTGTACGGAAGTCCTACAAGAAAATGATGCATACTTGCTTTGACCGACACAAGAGTGGCATTTTTCTGTATCGTTTTTATCAGCAGTACTGCACATTGCTAATTTCACAAATCACAAGTATTCAGTGATTCATAAGCTGCTGTTTTTGCGCATAATTTTTTTCTTAATAAAAATATTCAAAATACCATTTTTTTTATTATTCTCAAAAAATAAGGGTGTATCTTATATACCAATACGTCTCATATTCCAAAAAATGCAGTAAGTATATCTTTAAAATAAAGGTGTAAGTTATGTTAAGAGAAAGGAACTTCAGAGAATTGTATATACTTCAGCTCTCTGTGATACTACATGCATTTTCTTTGTTTTAATTATTGCAATGCATACTTTTCTTGTTACAGTATTTTTTAAGTTACTTTATTAACTGTATTAGTATGTTTAATCAGCACGGTACTAGTGCCCTTTGATGCACTTAATGATTTAATTTTTAACTAAGTTATTTTGTTCTGGCAACACTCCTTCTTTAAGACATTTTGCACAGATCTTGAAGAAAATGTAAAAATAAAATCATGTTTTTTTGTCTGATAGATACTTGATGCGTTAGTGGAACATGAACGGGAGTTAGCAGAAAGGGAAGCTGACAGAAGAAAGAAAGTTCCTCGAACCCTTCTGGGTCAGGAAGATGCTGGTAAAAAAGAAAGAGAACGGGTGGAAAGGCTCTGTGAAGCACGTTTAGAATTTGCACAGCAAGAGCGGCAGAATGCACGCCAATTTGTTAAAGAGCTTTTGCTGTTTCTTCCTAAATTGTTAGCCATACGAAGCTCAATTGAAGCTGACCAGGCACTGCAGGAATTTGCATCATCTTACTGTGAAGGTATGGATTTATAATATAAAAATTCAAAAATGTGCACATGAGCTTGTAGAACTCAGTATGTGACATACATAGTTAAGATTTATTGCATGAATTTTTTTCAGAAATGTATTATGTTCCAACATTTACTGTCCCTTTATGTCAATTGTGTAATTAGCATAATGTGTGCCCCCCCCCCCACAAGATTTACATCAGCACCCCTAAGCACAGGAATTTTTTCCAAGATTTTGAATGCGAGGGAGGATGTGTTTTCCGTGGTGTGGTGTGGTGTGTGGTGGGGGAGGGAGACCAGGAAATGTGTCTGGAAAAGTAAGGGTGGTACCTAGAGCCCTGTTGTTTTAATTTTTTAAATAATAGATCTAAAAATACTTGTAATTGTTTTGTCAAAAGATACAATAAATCACCCAAAGAAATCACTCTTTTATACATAGCTGATCTGCAGCAGCTGTGAATAAATGTTCGTGACTGTCGTGTATGTAATCCTCGGTAATTGACGGTTTTCCTGCATCCTTGATGGGGAATCCCCATGTGGCCTCACACTTTTCCTCAGCAGTGCAAAGAGAGAGAGAGAGAGAGAGAGAGAGAGAGAGAGAGAGAGAGAGAGAGAGAGAGAGAGGGGGTGATTGGATAATGATTGTATTATTTACAACCCACTGCAGAGCGATCGTATTAGAACCCATAGTCAAAGGTTGAATAGCTTCAACCTGTAGAACATACAGTACTTCAAAAATGAAACTTGGCATTTATTTAGGCAAAGCAAAATATTTCTGAAAGGAAAATATGAATCTTTGATCTTTGAGTTAATTAATTATTATTTGTTTGTTTTTGTGCATGTTTAATATTTTTCATAAAACTATAACTGGCAGCTGCAGTACAGTACATCTCTCTATTACCTGTGTACCCCTGCAACTAGTGGGGGCTGTCGGGGTGGTAGTTACGCCACTGCTTTATGTGATGCTTATAGTATTGTAGCTATGTGGGTTTAAGCTCTGTGTACTAGGATTCAGATACAGTTAAGATTCTGCATTTAAAACATGTTTATTTGACATATATCCTACTATAATAACTTTTCTAATTTTTTTTTCTTAAATCATCCCTGAGATGTAATTAGACATAGTAATTCATTTATGAAGGCAATAGAGAGTACAAATGTTGAGTCGTACATAACCCTGTGAAGTGGAAATCGGTAACTAACCAGTTTATTGCCAGTACAAAAGCAACCCTGAAACCAGTCTCTGAATGTTTTTTATTTCTTTGTTGGCTTAGATACAGAGCCAATCATGAAGCACAAAACCAGTGCATCACCATCAGTTTTCCTGTTTTAAAATATCATTGAATGAAAGCATTTTTTTCAATAATTTTCACTTTGGATATTATGGACCTCATAACTTTTTAAAATATTTATTAAGTTTACAAAATGAAAGCTTTTGCTGAAGTAAAATAAAATGATAAAATCAATAGTGTACTGATTGTATTCATGAAATTCTTTCACATTCATACTTGTTATATATCAATATTGGCTATGTTGATGTTCAGTATCAGAGAGAGAGAGGAGGGGGATGACTATGATACTTTATGAAAATTGCATTTAATTATTTTCATCTGTGAAATATTAAAAACATTAAAATTGCTAAATTTTTACAAAAACAAAACAAAACATGGTTACCATAGTCTTGATAAAACAGAAATAATAAAGATCCTTTCCTTTGTTGTATCCACAGTCTCAACATTGGTCTTACATTCTTTTGCATTTGACTGTATCATAATTCTACAAAACTTTTATGTACCATTTCCCTTTAATCTACAAATCATGAACTTGAAATATCACATTTTTCTTTATGCTTTACAAGAGATGTAAAAAGTTGTGTAAAATATATGCCAGTCCTTAGGGTTCTTCCATAATACCAACAGCCACGATTGTGGATATTCAGCTAGCAGTGGTGCCCTCCATGCATCATCCGATTAGTGCCAGCACCATTTGCACAGCCTCTCCTTGACAAATGTCAACCCCGCCTTCTCGTGGTGCATCCTGTTCCCACTAAAGGGGCTCTGACGACCGCCCATAGCGGTATAACTATACCATCGGGATTAGAGGAAATTCTATCCCACACTCACCAACCCGCTTGGCCAGCGTGGTGAGTTATGGCCAAACCCCTCCAAAATGATTCCACAACTTAAATCTTGGCCCTCAGTCTCCGGCAGCTGGAATGTACCTGGCCAAGGCAGCGGCCAGTGCGACATGAAGGCAGAGGGTGCGAAGAATCCCCGGAGGACCGGACTAGGCTGCCATCTGATGCTGACCTTGGCTACTTACAATGGACGCTCCCTATCTTCTGATTCAAGGCTTCTTGAATTGGAAGAGGAACTACAAAGGATCAAGTGGGACATCGTGGGGCTAAGTGAGGTAAGGAGAAAAGGAGAAGATCTCATCGAACTGAAAAGTGGACATCTCTTCTACTATCGTGGGACAGATACTGGCAGAACTAGTGGTGTTGGATTTATAATAAACAAGAAACTGAAGGATAAAGTTGTAGAAGTTGAAAGTTCCTCTGACAGAGCTGCACGACTTGTTATCCAACTCTCGAAAAGATACCAGGCTCAGATTATTCAAACTTATGCACCCACCACAAGTCATCCTGAAGAAGAAATTGAAGAATTTTATGAGGAAATTTGTCATCTAAATAATAAAGGTAAGCAGCACTTGAAAATAATTATGGGAGATTTCAATGCAAAAATAGGGCAACGGCAACAGAATGAAACTTCAGTAGGTAAATTCGGTCATGGCAACAGAAACCAGCGTGGAAATACTCTCGTTGAGTTTGCAGAGGCAGAAGGGTTTTTCATCTTGAACTCCTTCTTCAAGAAAGAGCCACACAGGAAATGGACATGGAGACATCCAAATGGGACGACAAGTGAAATTGATTTTATTATGTGTAACAAAAAATTCGTCATAGAAGACTGCAGTGTGCTAAACAAGTTCAACACAGGTAGTGACCATAGATTGGTGAGATGTAAGATGCACCTCAACACTAAACTTGAACGCGGCAAGCTCATAAGACAAACAAAATCTATTGACATAACCAACCTTAAAAAACACCATAATACCTTCAAGTTGGAACTGAAGAACAGGTTCTCTGCTTTAGAAGGCCTAACATCGGAAGAAGTGGACATCTCTGAAGTTAACAGAAAAGTAACCAAAGCTCTTATGGAAACAGCAACAAAATTAGCTGGGTCTAAGAACAAGTTGCATGTGAACAAATTATCAGGAAAAATCAAAATGTTGATGCAAAAAAGAAGAGAGATGAGGACAACTAAAGAAGATGTGACTTCCAAAGTGGAATATATAGAGCTATGCAAGACAGTAAGAAAAAGTATCACTGAAGACGTAAGGAAATTCAACTGTGAACTAGTGAGGAAAGCAATTGAAAACAACCAAAGCCTAAAGATAGCAAAGGGACATCTCAGTAAGGGAAGAAAACAGATTATGGCACTGAGAAAAGAAGATGGTTCTGTAACAAGAAATAGAGGCGAAATTTTGACAAGAGTGAAAGATTTCTACTCCAAATTATATGAAAGGGATGATATATGCACTCCAGACATCATGAAACATACCAGTACCAGAGTTCTTCCAGTCCTTCCAGCAGAAGTTGCACATGCAATCAAGAACATGAAGCGGGGAAAAGCTCCAGGAGAAGATGGAATTACTGTAGACATCATACAAGAAGTAAGTGGAGAAATCGAAACAGTACTCGCCCAAATTTTCACTCGATGCCTTAATGAAGGAAAGATTCCTGAGGATTGGAACACCGCTACAATGATCCTGCTACATAAGAAAGGTGACATTGAGGATCTCGGAAACTACAGGCCTATCAGCCTCCTATCAGTAGTTTATAAAATCTTCACTAAAGTTCTTTCACACCGCTTGAAGGTAACACTGGACATGGCTCAACCAAGAGAACAAGCTGGATTCAGGAGTGGCTACAGCACAATAGATCATATCCACGTACTGAGAGAACTAATTGAAAGAGCGAGGGAATATGAACTTCCATTGTGCATGGCTTTTATCGATTATGAAAAAGCCTTTGATTCGGTGAAACCATCAGCAGTTACAATGGCTCTGAAAACCTGCGGTATTGAAGATGCATACATTAATATTATTAATAACATCTATGAAAATGCAAGGGCAAAGATTAGGCTGTTTGAAAATACAACACACGTAAAAATTGGAAAGGGAGTGAGACAAGGTGACACCATATCTCCGAAGCTCTTTAATGCCACATTGGAGGGTGTTTTTCAGTCGCTGAGCTGGGAAAACAAGGGGATAAAGATTAATGGAGATTATCTAACCCACCTTCGTTTTGCTGATGATGTAGTCATTTTTGCAAGTAGCCCATCAGAGCTGCAGAGTATGATCCAGGAACTTGCTGACAAGAGTAAAGAAGTGGGATTAAAAATGAACTTTCAGAAGACAAAAGTGATGTTCAATGCTTTTACAAGAAATGAAGATTTATCGATTGATGGAGAAAAGCTGGAGATAACAGACATGTACGTTTATCTTGGACAGCAGATATCAAGTGAGGGTCACATTGGTGAAGAAATTAATCGGCGTACAAAACTTGCCTGGAGAGCTTTTGGAAGAAACAGCATAATTTTCAAGAGCAATATGCCATTATGTCTTAAAAGAAAAGTGTTTGATCAATGCATCCTTCCAGTGCTTATGTATGGTGCAGAGACGTGGACCTTAACTAAAAGAGACATACAAAGGCTGCAGACAACTCAAAACAGCATGGAGAGATGCATGCTTGGTGTAACCAGGAGAGATAAGAAGAGGAACTCGTGGATCCGAAAAATGACAAGAGTGGAAGACATCATGATCAGAGTTAAATCCCTGAAATGGCAATGGGCTGGACATACTGCCAGAAAGACAGATCATCGATGGACAGCCGAAATTTTAGATTGGATTCCAAGGGACAGGAAAAGACCCAGAAGAAGACCACATGGGAGATGGGTGGATGAAATTCGAAAGTATGCAGGGGTGACATGGAGGAGACTGGCACAAGACAGACCGTTGTGGAGGAAACTTGGGGAGACCTTCGTCCAGCAGTGGATTGATAATGGTTGACAATGATGATGATGATGATGATGATATATATTTTTAATCCTTGGTATGTTTTCATGATTTGTTACATAATCACAGCTGCTTCTGAATTGGCATATTCATTATTAACATAAAAAATTATAAATAAATTTGATTGAAATCCTAAAACTATATTTAAAGAAACTGTATGGTCATGAATCAAATGTGATAAAAAAATGTTGACGAAAGATGTTTTCTTTTTTGACGCAGGACTACATCTAAGTCTGCAGATAGTATGGGACGACTTATGGCTGACCATACATACCTACATACACTGAAGAGCAATTGAATTAGAGACAGCTGGCGTTATGCAAATGTAGTGCTGTGGGCAGCCCTGTAAACGGAAACAACATGACGTATGCAGCGATCCGACAATATAAGGATTGATGGAACAGGAATCAGTAAGAGTCGGACACAGCATGGGTAAGATGAAGGATCTAAGCGCATTTGATCGTAGGCAAATTGTCGGGGCCGGACGAATGGGTCACTCCATCTCAGAAGTCGTGCAGGCACTGGGATTTTCACGAGCCACTGTGTCATGGGTGCACCATGAGTACATTGAATCTGGTAAAACCATCCCTGCAAGGGCCAACTGCCATGGACAACAGTGTGTGGATGAGCGGGGTCATCGTCGGCTAGCTCGCATTGTAATAGCGGATAGACGGGCCACAGTGCAAGAAATCACTCGGCAATTTAACGCTGGTGCACAAAAACATGTAAGCAGCCACACCATCCAGAACCATCTCCTCGCTATGGGGTACAGAAGCCATCGTCCCACGAGGGTACCGCTGTTGACTGCACTCCATAGGGTGCAAAGATTAGCATGAGCGCGGTAACATCGCCACTGGACCCTAGACATGTGGGAAAATGTTGCCTGGACTAATGAGTAGAGATTCACGTTGGTACATGCGGATGGCAGGATACGAGTACGGCGCAAACCACATGAAGCAATGGATCCTTCTTGCCAGCAGGGTACTCTTCAAGCTGGTGGGGGTGGCATTCTCGTCTGCGAGACTGTTTACATGGACTGAAATGGGACCCCTAGTACGTGTGACATCGTCTTTCACAGGTCAATGTTACCGGGATATCCTGGACGACCATTTGCTCCCGTTTGTGCGTCTTCAACATCCCACTGGGGACCTCATCTCGCAACAAGACAATGCACCGTGCCATCTCTCCCGAATGGTATCCCAATGGTTGGATGAACACTCCACCGACGTGACCTTGCTTCCTTGGCCAGCTAGGTCACCTGACCTCAATCCCATCGGGCACATCTGGGATTCCATCGCGAGAGATGTTCGAGGCTCTGACCCCCCTCCATCAAATCTTCGTGAACTCTGGGAGCTTGTTCAGGGGTCGTGGATCCGTATGGTTTCCCAACGCGTCCGGTGTCTTGTCGAGTCCATGCCGAGACGAATCGCCGCCGTCATCAGGGCGAAAGGTGGTGCTACTCGTTACTAGACAGGTATCTCTAATTCAATTGCTCTTCAGTGTACATACATATCACTAAGCTATTCTGTGAGATTCAGTTACTAGCTCCACAAAGAAATACAAACTACCAGATAATTTTTACTTACTGTTGCCATTTCAAACTTCTCCATTTACAGCGATCTTGACATACAGCTCTGGCTTCACTGACATCCATCACACGCGATACATAAAATCTTCTATACTTCATACTCATAATCTTTTTCTCATGAAGACACTCCTGAATCTGATCCTCCCATGACTTCCTTGGCCTTCCTGTGTCTTTCCTTCCTGCCACTTGGGCTAAAACGATTTTCTTAGTAAGCATCTCATCACTCATTCTTTCAACATGAGATGCTTACTAAGAAAATATTTTTAGCCCAAGTGGCTGACCACCTGTGACAAAAGTAGATCCCAATTGAAATCATTATAGCGTTAAAAATACGTGCCCCATACTAATCGTGTTAGCATATTCGTAAATAGCATGGAGTCAAATTTGTGTGCTACGCAATACATTGTGCACACGACGCTCCCTGTGTGTGGGGGAGATGATACAGTATTTCTGAGCGTGCTGCCATGTTTGACTCAGTCTGTCTTGGAAACCGTGAGTGCAACACAACTGTACATAGTATCGTTTTAAAGCTCTTGATGAGATCTATTCAAATATATGAAGAACATTTCACAGTGGTTTAGTGGTTTGAACTGAACATTTTAAAAATCGTTTTCTTGTGAACCAGTGAATACTTACGCTCATTGAAAACCTTGAAAAGTCGTTGAAAAAATAAAGTTCATTTTCAAGTCCTTTAAAAATTTTTAAGACCATGCATAGTACTTGAAAAATATTTTTGTTTTGTTTTTCAAGTAATGATATGTATGTGTGAAATAATTGTTTGTGCTAAAAAGTTGTATAGGAAATTTCTGCGTGGTTCCAGTAAAAACACCAAACTGCTTAAATAGCATAGATCTTGTGTTCAACTTAGGGGAGTGTGTGGACAGTTGGTACCTTGGCTATGACATCACTACATATTAAAATGTCAGCTATGGGAGTAAAATAAGTGGAATGACATATTCACGAATCGTGATGAGCTTCTGTTGACTGGGGTTAGGGATGCGCTCTTGCCGGAGGACGAATATGAAAATAATGTAGCCTTTCAAAATATTCCATGAAATAAAAATGATTTCGAAAAACACCAAAACAGAGGGGCAATTCAAAGTTAATAAAATGAACCAACAGTGGGGCAGAGAGTAATAGGTAAGTCATTGAAGGTGTTCCAGTTCCAGCTAAGTTTAATAGTTTGAACTTGCTAAAATATCTGCCTACTGACCCACTGACTGCTCACACATATGGTAGTTTGGTTTTGAAAAGTCCTTGAAAAGTGCTTGAATTTATTTTGCTTGGAAGAGTATGAACCTTGCAATATCGCGATTTATTCGGACAACCACGAGTGCAAAATGACTTGCATGGTATTGTTTTAAAGTTCTCGACGAGATCTATTCAAATATATGAAGAACATTTCGCAGTGGTTTAAACTAAAATTTAAGAAAAATGTTTTCGTGTGAATGGGTTAACATTTTCGACAGTGCCGCAGAATGAGCACCACCGAAAGTGGAGAAAATCAAAACGAGAGGTAAGAACAAGTGATGAGGAATCTAAGAAGCCAAAGAAGACAGAGCACAACATTGGGTAATTCATGTATCAATCTGCTTTGTGTTCGCAATATATCGAACATTATTTGTAGAAATTATGTAAGTTACTTTTCATATCATAGACCTGTGTTGGCTATAACAAATTAAATAAATGCTTTGAAACCAGACTCGACTAGCTCATTTCAACTCTCTCTGTAAATCGTAGTCCTACGTTCCAAACTGACAGATCAATCAGAACTGAGCCTACCTGTAATTTTTTTTAACAAATCCAGTCTGTATACTTTTGGATCACACATTGTATGTTAGGAAGAGCTACAGATAGTGTTTTATAATTGTCTCCAAGAAATGACTAGTGTTTAACTCTAAACCAAGTTTGTATGCAAAAGTTATGTGTCTGTGCTTTTAAAATGCTGGAGGAATATTTTTTTTTTTAGTTTTATTCATGAATCAGGGTGCGCACGCGTGCTTGAAAACCTGGAAAGTCCTGGAAAATCATGATTACGTTTTCAAGGCCTGGAATATCCTGGAAAAACGGTATTTTTTTAATGCTGTCTTGAAAAGCCTTGAAATTTGAAATTAGTGCTTAAAAAAAATGCCCTTTTAGGAAATCGTGTTACTGACTGTTACCCCTTAATTTTTTTAAGTTCCTCTCCTCTGTTCTCAAAGAAACCGCCGGCTACAGTGGTGTTTCGGATGTGCCCAAATCCTAATTTGGCTGGGGGAGCACTACTTCCAGTGCAATAAAATTGGATGATTACTAGCAGGTCTGTTAGGGAAATGGAGCTTGATGCATTCTCTAGCCCTGAGATTGATGTCCGTCCGACAACTACTGAGAACAACAGAAGGGGAAAGAAGAGACATTTAGCATTTGCAAGGGGGTCGCGTGTTTACCAAGTCAGCTGGCATCCACCAGTGAAGAGTATGCCTGAACAACACATTCATCTGCTCCTTGTTTATTGCATTAAGACGCTTGCTTCGGGCCCACCCCTCAAGAGACTTCGGCTACTTATGATAAAAAATAAGAAAACTATCTTTGCGAATTTTTCACAAAAGTGGCTGAAATTTTTACATTTACTATAATTGGATTACAGAAGCTCACTCCCAAAATTCCATTTGAATCGGTTTAAAACTTAAAAAGTTAGCATTGGAAATTTTTATTATGTGTGCCTCTTTAGACAGTGAGCCTTGAGCAGAAAGGGTGTTACCATAGCAACGGTTGATTGACAGCTGGGAGCGCTGATCCGAAGCCCTTGGTTGGGAAGAAAGCAAACACCTGTTTATCACTTCCACGGCTCAAAAGGACTAAGAGATATTTTCAGAAATCCATTTTCCGGAATTTTGAAAATAACACAGTAAAATTTTTACAGTGGTTAAAATACATCACAATAAAGTTCTAGTGCAAATTTCGCCGAATTCCGTTTGAAACTTTAGCAGATGCAAAAAAAAAAAAAAAAAAAAAAAAATCTTCCGTTGCAAAATCGGATTCAAAAAAGAAACGGCAATTATAAATTACGGGAAAAGCAAGCAAATTATTTTTTTTAGATGCCATGGTTTATTTAAACAGAGTGATCCTTAAATTTTGTTTCTGTGATGATATGGACTCTATTTTAATTACAAACATACATTTTTATTCAGATGTCTGAGTTACTGTTTTAATAAAAAATCTAATTAAAAAGTTTTCAATGGATTTAGGCGAAATTCAGCAGATAAACGTATTTTAGTAAATTGCAACGTTATGACGTAAATTTGGTCATTTTGTCGAAAATTGGGCAGCATTTTTTTTTTTTTTGCGTTTTCTCCTATAGTTAGGGTGAAGGAGGAAGACACTTCAGTGAGCTGCAGGTGGTGATTTATGGCGATGTGCCAAATGAAAAGAAGCCGTTCCATCAGGACATTCCAGAGGTTGAGTGTGCGTGGACGCGTGCTCCTGCTGTTTGAACTTAATCGGAATGTTTTCGGGAGGGGGAGAAATATCCGTTTCAGCTTTACAGCTTTCAGGCTCCTTTTTTTTTTTCTTGGTAATAAATAAAAACCATAGTTGCTGCATTCACCATTGATCCATATTCGCATTTCTTGAATATAAACAGCAGACAATCGGAAACATGGTGTTGGGTGGGTCTTGATGTTCTTCATTTGTATCTGCTGAATTTTGTTCTGTGGGAATACGGAATGAGTTATACTGTGAATACATACAAAACTACATATTTTTGAGCTGAAAAAATATGTCTACTTGTACACAGTAGCTAACGTGTGAACTCAGACGAAGACAATTGGACATATGGACGTCTGATTCCATAAAAAAATCAACCCATTTTATTATACACGACAGGTAAAAAAGAAAAAAACATTACATGTTTTTAAACATTATAAAGGAAAGCGGATTTTTGAAACACCATGACTTGATGATATTAATTTCTGAAAGTTTTTTTTTTTCGATTTTAATTTCTGAAATCTTTTTTTTTTTTTTCAATTACAATACACTGTAACATGATACCTGTGTGTTGTATCCCTTAGTTGTATGGCAGATTTTCAGTTGGCCGATATCCGCGATCGTAAGTGGTAGTTACATTGCTATTGTTGATGATGACAAGATAAATACTGGAGTAATGTAGAATGTTGCATAACGTAAAAAGAAATCGCCCCCCTTCGAACTTTTATGCGGTTATCATAGCTGATCAACCATTTCATTCCATGAACATCAGCACATTTCAATCATTTGACCATTGGGGGTCTGACTGAATTCAGCAGTGCTTAAGCGCCTAGCGCAACGAGAACATGCTAATTATGGACAGTTCTATTCCCTTCCCCCTATCATCCCTAATCCATTTGCATCTTTCATCATTTTTATTACTTAAAACTGAAATTGCTTTTAAAAACTAATTTGAGCATGATACTGTAAAGCGTAGTAATCATCCTGGAATTTTTTGTATATGGCCTGGAAAAGGCCTGGAAAGTCCTTGAATTTTTTCCCCCAAAAAGAGTACGAACCCTGTGAATGCACAACTTATACGAAAATGCTGATTGAATATTTTGAAAACATTTTAGTTATGATATCAGTCTTTTGTCGCATAATTCTATTGTAATCTCTCAATCCATCTTTCCTGTGTAGTGAAGAAGTATTGGCTTTCATTGACCAGTTGATAAACCTGTCCATAATTTTTCCTAGGGCTTTATGCTAGGATGTTGGTCAGGTCTCTTGGAAAAATCATCATTCCCTGTGTTTGTTTTACCCTTGCTCCTGAAACCAAGGCTGGAATAGATCCAATGCTGGTAAAAAGAGAATATAAAGTGCAATTAGGATGTCGATCCTTAAAGCACAAATAGAAGTTCATGAGAATAGGTATACTTCAAGAAATTTTCTCCGTTCTACAGTTTCCAAAGATCTTCACACAATTCAGTTATGTTTCTTCGTGAAGTGTTTTCCGTTATTCTTTGCTAGTTCAAATGAAGAAGATCAAGAGTTTATTGTGACAACCTTCCAGGTTTGGTTCAATGAGGATGATGGAGAAACACAACTCAGTGAACTGAGCTATTGCTATATGTGGAAATTTTTACTAAGCAGGTAAATTTATGTCAAATGATACCTCTGAAAACTTCATTGAATTATACAGTGGCATACCTACCAACTCTTCCGGATTTTGTGGAAGTTTTCTCATTTTTTGTACAGTCTTCCAGTTTTCTGGCTGGAAGAACCTTTCTGGATTTTAAAATGTTCTGTATTTTTTGCTGAAATATCCCTATAAATAAATTATATAACAATAAAAAAGTAATTTGCTATTAATTTGTATTGAAATATTTACGTATTCTGTATGTTATTTAAAAAAATGAGTAAAACCTGATAACGTACTGAGGAGACAATTGTAACATTCGCCATCTTTTTCTTTTTGAGCTGCAGAAGCTATGACGTCATCCATGGCTAATACGCAGCTGACTGACTCCTCCTTTGTCCACCGCTCTCTTCATATCTCGTCTCTGGTGTACAGGGTATCTACCAGGTCACGGAAGTCACCAAAGGTCACAGAATTAAGGTCATAGGTCACGGTCAATATTTTCGTTTTTCTTTCTCCTTTGTGCCTTACCCTGTAAAAATCAAATTTCAACTTTGAACTAAAAAGAAGTCTTTGCAATGATGACGATGTTATTTCCTTCCTTTAGACAAGTTCTGAAGGGAGGCAAAGACTGAATCATCTCCACTCTGACACACAGTGATACCATTCTCCCCTTCAGTGTTCATTAACTCCTCCTCGCACTCTGTCAGCTGTGGTTCTCTCAACTGTGGGCCAACAGTAAGATCTTTTGTCGAACATAAGCTGTCAATAACCTGCATGTTAGGTTCGTAGAAAAATTCATCGCTGATCATTAGGATGGGCAATGAATGTACCAGTATATCACGAAAAACTGGTTTAAGTTTTACATCAAGGCTTCGATTTTTTACCTAACGGTACTACAATGTGTCGTTCTTCACATCATTGCGATGCATTGTATCTCAAAGTACGATGTTGATGACACCACATGATGGCATCATGGACATCATTTGAATAAAATAAAAAAGTGCCCTTATCACATAAATTGAAACTGATGTTGGAAAAATGTCTGTGTTTTATATAACTTAAAAAAACATACTATAATTAAAATATATTATGAGAAACACTTCAAATAAAGGTAAGTGCATTTTTTAAACAATTACCGTAAAAAAATCTTTTATGTTATATAACAAACTAATGCCAGAAAAATCTTCCTGATTATTATGTAATCTTCTGGATTTTTTTTTTTTTGGCAATCTTCTGGTTTTTCATTAAATTTAGTTGGCAGCTATGCAGTGGTGTAGCCAAAAGTACAATGTATTCTTATTGAATTTTTCTACTGTAGATTTTTTTGTATATATATCATCATCATCATCATCATCATCATTGTCAACCATTATCAATCCACTGCTGGACGAAGGTCTCCCCAAGTTTCCTCCACAACGGTCTGTCTTGTGCCAGTCTCCTCCATGTCACCCCTGCATACTTTCGAATTTCATCCACCCATCTCCCATGTGGTCTTCTTCTGGGTCTTTTCCTGTCCCTTGGAATCCAATCTAAAATTTCGGCTGTCCATCGATGATCTGTCCTTCTGGCAGTATGTCCAGCCCATTGCCATTTCAGGGATTTAACTCTGATCATGATGTCTTCCACTCTTGTCATTTTTCGGATCCACGTGTTCCTCTTCTTATCTCTCCTGGTTATACCAAGCATGCACCTCTCCATGCTTCTTTGAGTTGTCTGCAGCCTTTGTATGTCTCTTTTAGTTAAGGTCCACGTCTCTGCACCATACGTAAGCACTGGAAGGATGCATTGATCAAACACTTTTCTTTTAAGACATAATGGCATATTGCTCTTGAAAATTATGCTGTTTCTTCCAAAAGCTCTCCAGGCAAGTTTTGTACGCCGATTAATTTCTTCATCAATGTGACCCTCACTTGATATCTGCTGTCCAAGATAAACGTACGTGTCTGTTATCTCCAGCTTTTCTCCATCAATCGATAAATCTTCATTTTGTGTAAAAGCATTGAACATCACTTTTGTCTTCTGAAAGTTCATTTTTAATCCCACTTCTTTACTCTTGTCAGCAAGTTCCTGGATCATACTCTGCAGCTCTGATGGGGTAGTTGCAAAAATGACTACGTCATCAGCAAAACGAAGGTGGGTTAGATAATCTCCATTAATCTTTATCCCCTTGTTTTCCCAGCTCAGCGACTGAAAAACACCCTCCAATGTGGCATTAAAGAGCTTCGGAGATATGTTGTCACCTTGTCTCACTCCCTTTCCAATTTTTACGTGTGTTGTATTTTCAAACAGCCTAATCTTTGCACTTGCATTTTTCATAGATGTTATTAATAATATTAATGTATGCATCTTCAATACCGCAGGTTTTCAGAGCCATTGTTACTGCTGATGGTTTCACCGAATCAAAGGCTTTTTCATAATCGATAAAAGCCATGCACAATGGAAGTTCATATTCCCTCGCTCTTTCAATTAGTTCTCTCAGCACGTGGATATGATCTATTGTGCTGTAGCCACTCCTGAATCCAGCTTGTTCTCTCGGTTGAGCCATGTCCAGTGTTACCTTCAAGCGGTGTGAAAGAACTTTAGTGAAGATTTTATAAACTACTGATAGGAGGCTGATAGGTCTGTAGTTTCCGAGATCCTCAATGTCACCTTTCTTATGTAGCAGGATCATTGTAGCGGTGTTCCAATCCTCAGGAATCTTTCCTTCATTAAGGCATCGAGTGAAAATTTGGGCGAGTACTGTTTCGATTTCTCCACTTGCTTCTTGTATGATGTCTACAGTAATTCCATCTTCTCCTGGAGCTTTTCCTCGCTTCATGTTCTTGATTGCATGTGCAACTTCTGCTGGAAGGACTGGAGGAACTCTGGTACTGGTATCTTTCATGATGTCTGGAGTGCATATATCATCCCTTTCATATAATTTGGAGTAGAAATCTTTCACTCTTGTCAAAATTTCGCCTCTATTTCTTGTTACAGAACCATCTTCTTTTCTCAGTGCCATAATCTGTTTTCTTCCCTTACTGAGATGTCCCTTTGCTATCTTTAGGCTTTGGTTGTTTTCAATTGCTTTCCTCACTAGTTCACAGTTGAATTTCCTTACGTCTTCAGTGATACTTTTTCTTACTGTCTTGCATAGTTCTATATATTCCACTTTGGAAGTCACATCTTCTTTAGTTGTCCTCATCTCTCTTCTTTTTTGCATCAACATTTTGGTTTTTCCTGATAATTTGTTCACATGCAACTTGTTCTTAGACCCAGCTAATTTTGTTGCTGTTTCCATAAGAGCTTTGGTTATTTTTCTGTTAACTTCAGAGATGTCCACTTCTTCCGATGTTAGGCCTTCTAAAGCAGAGAACCTGTTCTTCAGTTCTAACTTGAAGGTATTATGGTGTTTTTTGAGGTTGGTTATGTCAATAGACTTTGTTTGTCTTATGAGCTTGCCACGTTCAAGTTTAGCGTTGAGGTGCATCTTACATCTCACCAATCTATGGTCACTACCTGTGTTGAACTTGTTTAGCACACTGCAGTCTTCTATGACGAATTTTTTGTTACACATAATAAAATCAATTTCATTTGTCGTCCCATTTGGATGTCTCCATGTCCATTTCCTGTGTGGCTTTTTCTTGAAGAAGGAGTTCAAGATGAAAAACCCTTCTGCCTCTGCAAACTCAACGAGAGTATTTCCACGCTGGTTTCTGTTGCCGTGACCGAATTTACCTACTGAAGTTTCATTCTGTTGCCGTTGCCCTATTTTTGCATTGAAATCTCCCATAATTATTTTCAAGTGCTGCTTACCTTTATTATTTAGATGACAAATTTCCTCATAAAATTCTTCAATTTCTTCTTCAGGATGACTTGTGGTGGGTGCATAAGTTTGAATAATCTGAGCCTGGTATCTTTTCGAGAGTTGGATAACAAGTCGTGCAGCTCTGTCAGAGGAACTTTCAACTTCTACAACTTTATCCTTCAGTTTCTTGTTTATTATAAATCCAACACCACTAGTTCTGCCAGTATCTGTCCCACGATAGTAGAAGAGATGTCCACTTTTCAGTTCCATGAGATCTTCTCCTTTTCTCCTTACCTCACTTAGCCCCACGATGTCCCACTTGATCCTTTGTAATTCCTCTTCCAATTCAAGAAGCCTTGAATCAGAAGATAGGGAGCGTCCATTGTACGTTGCCAAGGTCAGCATCAGATGTATATATATATATATATATATATATTCTATAAAGAAGATACCTAAGCAAAAAAAATACATATATAATTTTGACTCACACCTAATACAACATAGAAAAGGTTATGTATCTACCTGTGTGAGTAAAAGGAGAAAAGATAAAAAATAAAATAAAACAACTGAATGTAGAAGGTGTCGAGAATACTGAGCCTTGGCTTTATCAAGGACCAGCAAAAACTCTGCATTTTCTCACTTCCACAAAGACCTAGTTGGAAATGGGTTTCTGCAAGGCCATAGATGCAAGTAACATTCCCACCTAAAATAGTTAAAAAATTATATATATATATAAGTCATGTCCTCCGTAGAGTATCATGACCTAGCACTAGTTAACAATTTCGCTTGCATCCATTAACCTTCATGGCCCGACCCATGCTCTTCATCTGTTAACTAATTTCAATTTATTATTTAGCAGCTCATGCGCAAATTCTAGTTGAAATGTTTTATTATTATTATTATTTTTTTATTTCTATTTTTTTCACTTGAGGTTTTTTTCATTTTCTAATTTTTCTTTTTAGTATGTTTTGGATGCAGCTTTTTGGAGTGTAGTTTATACTCGAGTTTGGTCTTTTCTTGGACTGCTTATTTCTAAAAGTTTTTCCTAGTTGGTTTGCTCAGAATTTGTATGTTTTGGCCCAAGTGGAGTTCTAAGGACGATGAAAGGATTGGAGGTCAGCTCAGATATTTTAAGTCCTCCCGCTCGGTTAGGCTAGCACCCTTTCCCATAGTGTATGAACTCGCTGGCAAAGGTAATCTAAAGTTATGAAATGACAAACGTTGTTTGACATGTAAATCTGCAGATCCTAACCTGTATTTTTCTGTTGAGGATAATTGCTCCAACAAGTTTTGCAAAGCCTACAATACCATCTATAAGCTCACCTGTACTGTCTGCAACCTTAGCTATATTGGCCAAAGTAAAAATCCTCTTCATCTTAGGATTAATGGTCACAGGTCTCTAGTAAACAAGTTCTCTAATTCAGGAGGGAACCCCTCCACAAACGCCAACCAGTACTCTACCTTTGAATTAGAGCATTTCCATACTCATGGTTTTGACAAAGTTAAAATAGAGGTACTACATATTATTCCTGACCTCTATGCTCGGCTAGAAACTGAATCCCTTGAAATTTTGCAGCATCAGTCTCTTTATCCCTATGGCCTTAATTCCACTCTATCCGACAATAAGCATAATCAGCATAAATTTTCAATTCGTGAACTTTTCTTTCTTGTTAATAATAAGAGCTGCTCTAGAGGTAATAGAGGACAGAGGTTATTTCGCACATCAAGCAAAGTTGATTTTGCTAACTTGCTAAAAACTCTGGAAAGCTTTAAAACTGGCACTAATTTTGTTAAAAATACTTACAAAATTCTCAAGTCCTTCAAGCACTCTGTCCTTAAATGTTTTTTCAAATTCTGGAATGAAACTGCTGACCATGTTGATAAGCATGTTTTTGCTTTGGTTCTGGACATTCTTAAACATATTCTTAAAGATAAAATTTCTCTTAAAGAATTTTCCAGTAATTTTGTTACCATCAGGTTCCTAAATAAAGCCTACGATAATCTCAATGTAAGGAAGCTGTTCTACAATAATGCAATTTTTTTTTCCCATCCACAGGCACCAGTCTATTGTAAGTTTTAAATATGTTAAGACCTTAGGGTCAATAGTTAAAAACTACAAACTTAACTCTTCGAGCTACATTCCTGTAATTACTTCTTGTTCTTGTGATGAACATAAAGAAACAGTTCACTATGATAAGAATTACAACCATATTATCACCGGAAACTTGAGTTATGTTGAAAATGAAAAGCTTAGGAATTTATTAGAGTATGGCTCTAAATTCAGACCTTCCTTCATAATTTCCAAAGAAAGGATTCTTGAGAGCTTCACTCAAGATGTAAATAAGTACATCGTAAAAACCAGTTTGACGTACAATCAGCCTATTGAGGCCTTCGCAGAATGGAAATATAATATAATCAATAGCTTCACCGGTGAGTTGGCAGGTCTGGACTTTTGTTTCGACAGAAATCTCTTTTTCTCTGGAGAAGCTAAAAGGTCACTCTCCAAACTACAAGACCAATTTATTTTTACCACTACGGATAAAGCTAGCAATAATTTTGCAATTATCTGTAAGAAGTTCTATTTTGAATTGTTAACTATGGAACTCAATAATAGAGTAACATACGAGCCCGTAAGTTATTCTACCAAGCAGTTAGAAAATCGGTTTAAGGCATTCTTCAAGAAACTTAAAATTCCACAAACTAGAAGATATGGGCCTGAATTTCCATTTCTTTTTGCAACGGTTAAGTTTCATAAGGATCCTGTGAAGTTCAGGTTCATAGCTAGTGGAATAAGGAGTCATAAAAAGAAAATAGATCTTGCTTTTGAAGATGTCTTAAAGAAGGTTTTGAAACACATTAGAAACTGTTCTAACTTGATGTACAGAGATTTTTGGATAATTAATAATAATGCAGAAGTAATTTCTACTATACTCAAAGTTTGTCCCCTAGATATTAATAGTTATGATTTTGAAAACCTATATACTAATCTGCCTCTATCAGATATAATCACTACATTTAAGGAGCTGTATGCAGAATTTAAACTTAACCAATTTGTTGATGTAGGAACTTGGAACTCTTATCTCAATTGCTGCATAAAAAATAACCATATCTTATATAATAATACTCTCTATAAGCAAGTGAACGGTATTCCAATGGGAACATCAATGTCCACAAATATCGCTAATCTATTCCTGTTCTTTAAGGAATATAAATTCATTAAAAATCACCCCACCTGCTCAGATAACTACCTTTACACTTTTAGATATATTGATGATCTGCTGTGTATCAATAATTCAGAAGTTATAGAGAGTGATTTTGATAATATCTATCCTAGCTCTCTTAACTTATGTAAAACCAACCACAGTAATCAGGAACTTGAGTTCCTAGACTTAAGCATTAAGCTCAACAGAGGTAACCCATCTATTAGCCTCTTTGATAAAAGAGTTAATTTTCCTTTCAAAGTAATTAAATATCTACACTGGAATAATAACATTTCAACCAAAGTAATTGAGAATGTACTAATTTCTCAGGTCCTAAGAATTTCAAGAATTTGCAGCAACAATTTGGATTTCAATTACCACATTAATATACTTTTAGAAAGTTTTCTAGAGAACGAAATTCCTTCTTCTTTCATCAAAAGAACTTTAAGAAAAATTATTCTGAATAATAGAGTAAGGTTGGCAGATCTGCTTTAATTTTCTACACAGTTAATAATATGATTCTGACCAATCAAAGCCGTAAGGAAGTTGGCTAGAGGATGCCTATTAACTACCTAAAGGAACCTTAGTGCTATGGATATGACGGTCCTATTAAAACAAAAAATTAAATAATATAAACAAAATCACAAAAAAAGCTTAAAAATCTGTTTATAAAAGAAAATAAAAACAAATAAAAAAGAAAACTAGTTATTCATCACTAGGATAGCTATACTAAAAATAGTAAAACCAACATTAAAATTAATAAGATTCTGATTAATCTATAGAAGCTCACTAAGGTGATTTAATACATGCAAAGATTATTAAATAAACTGCTCGTGTATTTTATAATATTTCTCATGTATTCTGGAGAGTTAATTCTGCTCATTCTGATCATACAGATCCACAGTCTTAAGTTTATATATTTTTTTCTCTGGTTAAAATCTCCGCGCGTTGGTCTCTTGCTGTATGAGGAGGCCATCAGCCCCACCCTCACTGCCCCCAGCGTCTAAGGAGTGGCGGAAGGGGTCAGCCATGTTCTCCTCTTATGTGGAGAAAAGTTTTTGTCACACAAGAGGTAAGCTCTCTTCCTTGTTTTTGGGTTCTAGGTTTTATAAGTTCAATGTTTGTACTTTATGTACCTTTTCTCTGTCGTTTTTTAGCTTTTCAGCTTTTAAGCATTGGTTTGTCTGTTAACATTTTTGCGGGTTTTAACTCTTACTTTTCTTTGTAACTTTGAGCGTCTTTTGGGGTACCTAGGAACAGAAGAAGGCTAAGCCTGTTCCTTTTCTATGCGCTGTCTATGCGCTGTTTTTTCAAAGTAGTTAAGTTCTTAATAACTAATTAATTATGCACTTAAAGCACTGCTGAAATACTTTGTACATATTGCAACTAACTGTTTAAGGTATATAACTTTCACAAAGTTTTCTTTAGTTAATATTTATCTTTAACTTATTCTCGTTTTCGTGCTGTCATAAGTTGTAGAGTAGGGGGTTTTAGACTCAAGTTTTCTTTCAAAAATCTGTTCGTTATAAATTAACATTTCCTTTTTTTTAATTGCAATGTAAAATTTGGATTTCTTTTGCATTGTTTTTCAGGTTTAAATTCTCTCTCAAACGAACTTGGAATTTCGTTATAGCTGAAAATCATTTCCATTTATTATGTCACTCTCACAGCTTGAGTTCTCTTTAATCTTCTTCTCTCTGTTTAACAGTAACAGATGAAGAGCATGGGTCGGGCCATGAAGGTTAATGGATGCAAGCGAAATTGTTAACTAGTGCTAGGTCATGATACTCTACGGAGGACATGACTTATATATATATATATTTTTTAACTATTTTAGGTGGGAATGTTACTTGCATCTATGGCCTTGCAGAAACCCATTTCCAACTAGGTCTTTGTGGAAGTGAGAAAATGCAGAGTTTTTGCTGGTCCTTGATAAAGCCAAGGCTCAGTATTCTCGACACCTTCTACATTCAGTTGTTTTATTTTATTTTTTATCTTTTCTCCTTTTACTCACACAGGTAGATACATAACCTTTTCTATGTTGTATTAGGTGTGAGTCAAAATTATATATGTATTTTTTTGCTTAGGTATCTTCTTTATAGAATGTGTATTCTGAATTTTCAAAACTGCTGCGTTGCGCGTTTTGATTTTCAGGTTATTTTGCACCCTTCGTTTTAAATTCTAAAATTTTTTCCTTAGTCTTCAGTTTTGCTCTTAAATATATATATATATATATATATATATATATATATATTTTTTTTCTTTATATCAGGTATGTGGCGAAGTCAACAAGATACTAACATCAATGACAAGAATTCTTCTGTGGATGATACATTGTCACATATTACTATCATGAATGCTGATGGGATTTACTTGGCCATGTATTCTGCACTTTTGCTGAACTTAAAACTGATCAGGAACAGATATTATAATGATCCTTTTCAGGCTGTTCCTTTAACAGAGGTGAGATTTTTTTCTCTTACTCAATTTTTTGTCTTTTGAAAACATCATCATATATAAAGTTTATGTATTTATATAAATGCTATCTCTGAATGCACAACTTCTTTCATTGAACCATGCAAAAATCATGATACGTAGTGTATATCCATTTACCGATATTTCAGAAAAAATGGTACTGCAGTTTTTAAAATTCAAATGTTCTTACTTTTATGATTGTTTTCATGGTATACAATTTTGACAACTTTTTTCAAGTAGGAATGCTACAATATTTAGGATTCAAATGACACAGAAACCCAGAAATCTTACTGTATCTGTTCAGAAAAATATGTTGGTAGTGGGTAACTTTTGCCTCTATTAGCGGTTGCAATCAAGAAAATAGCGATGCTTTTCTTTAGATAAAGTACAAAAAAGTTGTACTTAGCTAGATTATTTGTACCAACTATGGTTAGGCATTGTAGGATTAGATAAACAAAAATTTAACAAAAAGTATGATTAAATAGTTTAGGGCCATGGTTTTCAACCATTTATGGAGTTAAGGATCCCTGCAATTATATTATGATATTTTGTGGAACTTGAATCATGTTTATGTGTATTACTTATGGCTTGTGTTTAACTGCTTACCAAATTTAATGAAAATATGCATAAAAAAAATACTTTCGTTTCCCAAAAATAGTAAACGTTCACCAAATTTTACACCATATTTAATCTTAAAGTGTTGACTAGATATTTACTTCTTGTTACTGTATTATATTATTTGCCACTAAAAAAACTTTTGTTTCCCAAAAATAGTAAATGATCATCAAATTTTAGACCACATAATAATGATAAAGTGATAACCAGATATTAACTTCTCGTCATTTTCTTAAATTATTTGACAGTAAAAAAATGTTTTTGTCTCCCAAAAATACAAAATGTTCACCAAATTTTAGATGATATCTAACTTTAAATCAATAACCAGATATTGACTTCTTGTTAGTCTCTTTTATCATTTGTAAGCAAAATAATATTTACCACACGTAAGACTACATATTTTTAAAATAGGGAAAATGTAATCATAATTGTTATTTCTTATGATATTGGAACTGAAATTAAAATTAATAATTCATGACTAAATCTAAAGTTCTTTTTCTGACCAAAAAATAACAGTAGTAATATCCATATACCTGTCTGCAGTTACCTGTAAATACTTGTAGTTATAAGTGTTAAGCTAAAACAATAAAAACTAAACTTTTAATGTTTTTTTTTATTATAATAATCATGGTATAGAAATCAGTCTCACTAATTATTAAAAATAAAATCACATAATAAATATGAAATAAGAAATTATTGAATTAGTAAGGCTTTTTTAAATTTTGCTGGCTGTCCTCTTTTACGTTTTTCCCCAGTGGGTACATTCCTTGCTTCAGCAGGTGGTTCAACATATTTCAAGTGAATTGCTAACCCAACTAAATGTTTACAAACATAATCTCTGAGATATTTTGGGCAATTGCATGTACCATTCAGCCAATCAGTCTTATCACGTGACTTCCATTTCTTCCTCGGGAACTTTGTTGGCCGGACACGCTTGTCGAAGCGGGACGTCAAGGAAGGGTGAGGCGTGCAGAAGCATTTGGGGTCGGGGCTTATAATTATGTTAGCTAAATAATAGTTTGACATAATAATAGTTTTTTTTTTGACAAAGTGTGTACAATAATTGCAAAAGAAAACATTTATTTTGGCAGTATTGTTGCGTAAATTTAGTGTTATACATAGACATTTAACGTGGACCAGGAACATCAAACAAAGATCTTTGCTCTTTCCTCGTTTATTAGTGAGTCACGGAAAAATTCTCATTGGCCGCCACCGGAAGTCGAACCCTGGAAGACCCTGGGTTCGACTCCCGGTGGCGGCCAATGAGAATTTTTCCGTGACTCTCTTATAAACGAGGAATGAGCGAAGATCTTTGTTTAGTGTTATACATTTGGTGAACATTTACTAAATTTGGTATAACCATAGTATTTAAAATAAAGGCATTATTAAAACAATAGGAACTGTTATTATTTTAGTGACGCAAATTTCGTTTTTCGATCTATCATCATTTGGTATCTCAAAAGTATTTTTGGTATTCATTCTTTTTTTTTTGGTGTACAGTGCTAGTCTAGGGGTTCAGAGTTTTAGAACCAAAGATATTTCATGCTAATTGTAGGTAAGAAGATTGATAATGCTGTCAAAGCACGGTAACATTTTTCGGATCCAAAGCACACACACCACATCCCTAAATTATCTTTTAAAAAACGTATGATTTAAAAATGTCTTTATTTACAATTAAAAAAAACAACCAAGATTGCTGATATGCATGGATACCCAGCGGGTTGTGTTCAAAGACTTGCTCAACAGTATGAACGTAAAACTTCTTGAACCCTAACTAGAAATGTACCCACGATTAAATATGTGGGGAGCATGGACTACCAAAAATCTGTGGTCTTTTTATTAAAAAAACACCTGTAAAAAATACTCTATTGGATTAGGTGTAAAAACCCAAAACCTCTTTTCAGTAATTAGAAGTGATAGAGACGTAGTTCCAACTATTTCTCCCTTTGGAGTGCATAATATCTCTCTAATGGACAAAGATGGACAAAGGGCAGATCTTTGTTATGTGGGCTCAACCTTCCAAAGCCTTGGTATTCGCTTGGCTGAACATCGATATGCCATCCGTAAGAAATCTGCTACCTCGACATTGTCAAAAACTGTTATTGAAAAGGACTTAAGACCTGACTGGGACAGTGCGAACTTACTATTCAACAACTTCTAATAAATGCTTTATGCTCTTCACTGAGAGTATTTATCGTAAAACTGGTACCAAAATGCTGTAATGAGGACGTGCCTGTGTACATTCTCAATGCCTGGAGAAACTTGGTTCTACAGTCCTCAAAGGGGGAAGAGTCTTAATAATTACAAAGACTTTAAACAATTTGTAGTGGATGGCAATGACTTTGTGTTTCATTTACATAATATATATCCCTTGTGCTCCTATCTGTCACTATTTAACCTTGTGCTGTTCTAATCTAATTTCACTCATCAGCCTGATAATGCGGCCATAGTGGTTCTCAAAAGTGCTTGCCAGAGCTTTTATCAACCATGTTTTTAAATTGTAAATAAAGACGTTTTTAAATGATATGTTTAATAAAAGATTAATTAGGGATGTGGTGTGGGTGCTTTGAAAAATGTTACCGTGCTTTGACAGCATTATCAATCTTCTGTTCAGAGTTTAATTTGGTAAACATTTAATTTGATCCCATTACTTATTATATAATGAAATAATAAAAAAAATAAATGTTGTTAAAATTTGTGTTTTTAGTAAATTACTAGAACTTTTATACATACATCACAGAAATCATAAGACATTTAGCCTGATAGTTCTGTACAAATTTATACTGATGAATTTTTTTTTGCAAAACCCCCATGAAGCTTCCAAAGCCCACTGATCTAAGTTGTGGGCTCTTCACTTCTTGTAGTTGGGCTTGAGGTTGAATCCCAGGCAAGACATAGGTGTTGTATTCCGTCTTATGGTACTAGTTCTCTTCTTTGATGCTCTTAGTCATCATTAAATAGCAAATAAATGAATGAACAAAGAAAAAGAGAACTAACAGAAGCTTGTGCTCAAGAACTGATTTTACACATTGAAGAGAAACCATTGTAAAGGGAATTCTTTTCTTTCTAAGGGCTCTTTGAAATAGGTTAATAAATGAATTGTGTACAAATAAATAAATTATGTATACATATATAACAGCTTTCAATATGAACCATGTTTTGATTTATTTTAAATAAAATAAAAATGGGAATTTCTACGGAAGGTTTTGGATTCTTTGAAAACCAACTCAGCTCTACCTCTGTATTTTGTAATTTGGTTTGTTTACTTCTGTTCTATTGGTGGAAAGTTAAATAGGCAGCTGTTACAGAATACTTCTATTGGAAGGTTTGGAATAATTATGCTATAATTAGGAATCTCCTTAAAAGTATGGAAGCTGTGTTGTATGCTGGCAGTAAAACATGAGTACAAGTGAATTGTGTTTTATTGAAATGGTTTTCTGTTGGTGCATTAGTCAGCCAAGGTTGTGTAATGTCACCATGGCTGTTTAATATTTTTATTGGTGCATGCATGCGCAATGCCAAAATAGATAATATGGTTTATGTTGTGGAATACTCATGTGTGCAAAATGCTCTATGATGATAACAGTCCTGTTGGCAGGGAGAAAAAGTGAGTTGCATGCTGTCCCAGATGTACAAAATTTGTTTGAAATTTAGAATGAGTGTGAATAAGGTAAAAATCAAAGTTGTGGTTTTTAGTGAGGAATTGTCAGTACTGAATGCAAGATCAGTCTAAATGGTACAGAGACAGACCTGGTAAATAATTTGTATATTTAGGTAGCATGTTTGACAGGGAAAACAAATTAGATGGTGAAAGTAGTTGGAGAGTGAATTCATCTTTGAGAGTCATAGCTGCTTTAGGAGAATTTCACAGGAATGGTGGGTTCTCAAAAAAGTCCCGCATGGCTGTGTAGGAAAGTGTAATTGTTCATACTCTGATGTACGGCATTGAAACCTGGATATTGCAGAAGAGACATAGGAGTTGTTTGTGTGCTGGAGAGGTGCGTTACTTATGGTGAGTTCATAGCAGGGCTTCCACTTCCATACTGCACTTTTTCCCTTTTAAGGAGCAAAAATCCTCACCCCCTTTTTTTGACAGCAGATAAATGTGGTATATTTCAAATTTTCTGTCTCTCTCTTTTTTCCTATGTGAGAAAAGACAAGTAATTTTTTTCATTCGAAGAGCAAAACAGGTTTATTTTGTACAAGGATATTGTTAAAAAGCATATGTTATTGCATTATTGTAAGAAAATAATAATTGTCCTGCGATATGACTAATCGTGATTTATCTATACAAGTATGTCACTAAATATCTGTCAAACAATCATAGGCCTGAAAGGAGAAATAATTCAGAATTCGGCACTACATTTGTGAAAATTAAAATCAAAATCATGCTTTTTTTGTCGTATACAAAATAAAATATAGAAAGAAAATTATTACTTACAAGTTGCAAAATGAAATTCTGAATACGATAAGTTCTGATGTACAGTCAGTTCCAAGTAATTAAACGCAGAAAATAAACATACAAAAACACAAGAAAAGAACCTTGAAATAAAAAAAAATAAAAAACATGGTCTGTCTTGCGCTGTGGCAGAGAGAGCAAGAAATGAAAATAAATTAATGGTAAGTAAGAGAGGAAACTGGAAAGATTGGAGCATACAATTAACTCATAAAAATGGTGAGGCTTGCTTACCACTTTGTCGTCAATTCTTTTTCTTCCATCTGTAGGCTTCTGATGTTTCTTTAACATTTATTTTCGATAGGTGCTGGGTTCCCCAAAATATGGCACTTATCTATTAAACCATCTGGGTTGTATTGGACTGGTGCTGTACATTGCCTACTGTGTTCTTGCAATTTGCTTATTGCAGTTTCAAAGGTGATGAGTGTGAGCCCTAAATGGTGTCACCCCTTCTATTCTTTGCTTTGGCTGATTCTTGAATTCTCTCATCCTTCCCAATGGCCGATGCTTTCTCATCAGCTTGCATTCCCACTAGCAGGCTGGCACCAAGCACAAACAACACATTAAAAGGAACCATATTATTAATTATTAATCTTAGGCAACACTGGATGTCAGTGTCCTCCCCCACGAGCAAAACATTTGCTGTAAAAAGATTCAACTCAGGCAGGAAAACATACGACTTCAGAAACTATAAAACCTGCGTCATTGAAGTTACCATGACAATTTGGGTGGGCTACTTTTAATTCGGGTACAGTTCCAGTTTTTAAATCTCTTGGACGAAAATTTCCCTTTTCCCTTTTTTTCCCTGAAGAGGTCAGATTTGGGGGAAATTTTCCCTGAAAGTGGAAGCCCTGGTTCATGGCAAGACACATTCTGATTATGTGAGGAGTGAAGATGTGTTGCAGATGTGTGATGTGAAGCAAAACAATGTTAGTAAGGTGAAGACAAATATTCCAAGGTGGTTTGGCCACATTGAAAGAATGAATGGTAAGATGCTTACTATTAGAATTTGTTCAGCCCAAGTGGCAGAAAAGAAAGGTAGAGGAAGGTCAAAGAAATCATGGGATTACCAGATTCAGGAATGTCTGAATGGGAAAAAGATTTATAAGTACAAAGGGTCTCGTGTGAGACATATCATGTATGTCAGTGAAGCTCGAGTGGTGTGCTGAGACATTTGATGCATTAGCAGTAAGTAAAATCTAGCACCATCAGTTTTAAGCTTTAATCTGGCAGATGATCTTTCTTTGAGGAGCTAATCTGTGAATCTCAAAGAACAGCTTAGTGATATGCATGTATGTATTACTGGAAAGGCACTGCCATGGAGTCAACTTTCAACTGTAATGACATTACTTTTTACCAGTGAAAATTGAAAATAATAAAATTAAAAAAATATTTGCTTATATGTGTGAAACACATGAGCACAAGAGAATAGTTTTTTTTTTCTTCATATGTCTAGTTGGAAAAAGTTTTGCTTTTCAGATGTCTTTGTACTGATGTGTACATCTGTTTATATATCTTCTAATCATTCCAGTAAAATGATTGTGAAGTGTATTTGGATTTCCTTCATGCTTCCAAAACAATTACCTGATGATCAATTGTGACTCAACTGAATTACATGTACTTGAAATATACCACTGAAAATTAAATGAAAACAATTTCAATCCATACATCAACAAAGCAAATGCCGAAGGCAGTATTTACCGAGTTCTTTAAATAACCTGGTGAGTGACCAACAGACACAATCTGACAAACAGAGCTTACCCTTTTTTCCTTCTGATGTGGAGAAATAAGGTATATTCATTTTGTTATAAATGTCTAGTTTAAAGAATTTTATGTGCTATAAAGATACAAGCTTGTAAAGAAGACTAGAAACTAGTATTTTTTTATTATTGAAATTCAGCTTTGGACCCTTTTAAAATCTTACCATTCTTAATTCACTGAAGAATAATGTTGTCTGCTTGTGGAATGTAAAGTCATTCTAAGCAAAATAGCATTTTAAAGTTCATGTTGAAATCTTAAAACATCTGTAGTTAAAATCGTTTTTTGAGTGAATGCAGTGGTAAAAGAAATAAATGCATGCATAAAACACAATTTTTTCTGTTAGTAAAGCAAAATGCAGATAAGATTTAGGAGAATCACATTTTTTAAACATGAAAAGTGGTGTACCAAAAGCCTAAAAACTATTAGTATAACTTTTACCAAATCTAGAACTCCATAGTTATTGTACTCACATTTACAAAGCTGTGTTGAATAGACTCAGAAAAAATGAAAGAAGCAGTTACAAACAAATCATAATCCAAATTTTTGTAAATATTGCATGCTGAATTAATGTTTTTTTTTTACTTCCCATTGTGAAGGTTTCATAAATGTAATTTTTTTGCATATTTTAATTGTTTTTGCCTTAACTGTAGTTATAACTTCCTACTTTTTACAATGTATATATATATGGTGATGTTTTTTTCTGACTTTATGCTTTGTAGAATCATTTAGATTATGCCAACTACTTTGGCTTTCTTTACACATGCACAAATTTACTACCATTGGTATTTTGTAAGGCTTTGAAATGGCAGGTTTTCCCATCTTTTTAGCATCATTTCATTGAGGAAGTTCATGGCAGTGGAGTTCTAGTTTACCTTTCAGCTACTTGGCTGGCCGAGTTATACCAGCAGGTTTTGGCTTCAAATCTCCTCGAGGCTGCTGGATATTGCCCAGGATCTCTTGAAAATTCTGCCATCATAAATCTTCTCACTGGTAAGTAAACATGATTTTTTACATTTTATGAAAACTTAAATACCAATTTAGAAGTGAATTTTTTTGGTAGTTTTTTACAGGTTTGCAGAACAGAGTTCACTGGTGGCATTCTTTATGGTTTCTGCTTTCTTCTATTTTTACTCTGCAAGACTTTTCTTGATTTCCTAATTATTACTTTTCACTCAGTTTTCAAACTACTAATGCAAACTGTAATTCTATTCTTTTGTTGTAACACCTACTCAATGAACAAGTGTATATTTAAAAAAAAAAAAAACCCAATAATACAATTCCAATAGTTATTATGTACTATTAATATCCAGACACCTCTCTATTGATAATTATCTAGGTTTTATGCAAGGACCTCATCACAGATGTAACTGCAGTCGAATCCACATAAAACGAGCTCACATAACACAAAGTTCTGCATAAACAAAAGTTTTAATAGATCCCTTGAGTTTCATAATATCTCCCTTGTTATTTTAACTGCATTTTACATGCAATTACTTTTGGAGAAACCCCATATATTGAAGTTTAGCACTGTTGTCAGCAAAAAAATAAAAAAAAAATAAAATAAAATAAATGTCATTCACCCAGTTCTTAAACCTTCCTCATTCACCAAAAAAGAAGGAATTATCTGCTATTATAAATAATGAACTGGCCTATCTGTAAAGAAATAAATGTCATTCATCCAGTTCTTAAACCTTCCTCTTTCACCAAAAAATAAGGAATTACCTGCCACCCCATGGTTCCCTTTACAGATAGGTCAGTTTGCGTGAAGACAAGTATGTTTTAGTTGGTGTTTTACTATCTGTGGATTCTCCTCCACACACACGTTTGCCAAACATACTCCTCCTGGTCAAATGCTATCTTTTATTCCTCCCTTTGCCACTTCTCAAACACTTAATCTCTGTTTAGAAAATCTTAAATTTCGTTTATTTGCCAATTTTCAATCACTTAATCACTGTTTAGAAAAGCTTAGAGTTTATTTTGCATTTGGAATTAGCTTAACCACTGTGTAAGGGGAAGTTGAAAATCATTTAAAACAGTGATTATGATAACTACAAAATAATAAAGAATTGGCTCATATCCGACATAACATGTAACAGATGAAATTTCAGATTTTTGTTAGTTATTTTAATTTTTACATTCGTTAAAATTTCTGATTATTTCAGATCTCACTCGTATTATTTTCCTAGCTATATAGCATTACCCAGCACTAGCAGAGGTCCTGCCGAGTCGGGTAGGGACTGTGTGTGATTCCTGTCATTCAGTTTTGTTGGCTGCAGCACCAGGTGTGAATCTCAGTTGCACCTCTGCACCCCAAGATTAGCGCCAGATAATAAACTGAAAAGAATAAAAGGGAGACTTGGGGATCAAAGAGTTGTGATGGGGTTCTCCCGCAATCACCAATTCATGACTGACTGAGTGTATTTGTCCAGAACTTACTCCGGTACATTCAATCGCCAACAAGCCAGAACAACAATCACTTTCACGAATAAATCATGATTCCCTGATGCACAACACAATTTAATTAAACATCAACAGAAGGAGAATAGATACAGCACTCTCTGGGTGCATGGACATTTACCCGTTCTACATGGGTAGCACACTGTACTCAGACCTCATTGTTGGGTGACAGAGGCTCGCTGCGTCTCCATAGGACGATTAAATCAGAAAAAAAAATATCACTCATTAACACTCTGAATAAAACAGTATATGATACTAAACACAAACACTTAGAGGAAAAGAAAAGGAAGATATATCAACACAAGATCACGTTAAAACACTAGTGATATAGAATACATTAACAAGTTATTTAGATTTACAGAGGATTCTCGGTGCGAATTGTACTGCCAAAGTTAATTAACTATATCTAAGCATGTACAGGCAGAAGCCTGCCCCGCTCACATTGGCCCTGAACTAAAGTTAAATGAATCTGTCCCACAAAGCGGAATTTGTGGCCACACCCTCTCATGAATTCTTGTAAAAGATCAGGATATGGGTCTTGTAAGAAATCAAAATGCATATGTGCTGGTACTCCCTCTAATTTTCAGTCTCAAAGGAGGCTCAGTATTGTTGCATCTATGTCCATGCAGCTTTGGGTGTTGGGATGGCACAAGTTCGCAGGTGTGTGAAAAAAAATAAAATAGAAATATTCATGTTCTTACAGCTTCTTGACCTTGCTGTGTAAATCTAGAGGGCATCACATAATAAAACACAAAGGAAAACATACACAAACACTTGCACCATGTGGCAGCACACTGATGAATTAAATTCACTTTGACACTTTATGTAAATGAAGCACAAAACGGAATTTGGAGCACACTATGTAAATGGTGATAACACACCGAACTTTGTTGCACAGATGAGTGTGTGTACAGTGATCCAGTCTTGTGATGATTGGAAGGTGTCCTGTTGTTAAACAAATAACTCTTCTGAAATCTGCTGTAGCAGGCTCTGAGACTAATTATCTGCATCCCGGAGAATGCCATCTGTCATCATGTAGGAAAAAGGCTGACCGCCAGTCTCTTTAGAGAGCGGGACCCTTCCTCACCTTTGCTGCTGTTATTTTACTCACGTCAGATCTGCGCTTTTTATTTAGACCCGTGTGTCTGATATCCTCCAGCGTTCTCAGTACGTCTCAGTTTCCATTTCCACAGGGTGAGGGTCCCCGATATCCTGGGCGTTGTTCGCTGTAGTAGGAATCCATTCGTCTCTCCCTCCTGACCTTTTTACCATTCTTTCGCTGTGCAGTCAGAACCTTTCCATTAAAGCAGCATCTCTATGTCTGAGTATGCAATTCCAAATATGCACACTTGCAGGCTTGAGCTTCGAAACTCCATTGACCCTTCGAGTTGCGATTTTCGCAGGTCCTGAGTGTATTTTCCTCGACCAAGCGAACACCAACATGGTTTACCTTTCAGCTTTCATCAGCAACTGCATTCCTCAGAACGACGCTCAAATTCTCTCTTCCACTTTTTCGGTGATTCCTTACTCTTAATTGCTCAATGTCGTCCGCAGACGTCTGAGTATGCTCTTACAGAGAGAATTTATGTGTCTGCTGCTTGGTCGCTTTGCCACCCAAGCGCACCACTGCTGTAAACATGCAGTAAACCCTGACCACTGCATTTAAGCTGGGGGGGGGGGGCACTTAGAACATTGCGGCTCCCATCCGCATTTGGAAGCACATTCCCTCGTTTGTGTTTGACCCTCTCAGAAAAACCCTTGAGGTAGGAATTTTTATGTTGCACTTGAGACTTCAGCGTGGGGTCTTGTGCACCAATATGTGGAGATCTGACTGATTTTCTCCATTCTAGAGCATTGGAGCGACTTCCTAATTAGCCCGCAATTTTGTTAATCAATTTAGTAGGGCCTGTGTACTGCCGAAAGAAAAGCAACGTAAGTCAGAAATAAAATAAAGACTGTAAACTGAAAAAGTAACGTGTGAGCCTGCCGAACCCTGATTCCCAGCTGCCTCATACAATTAGCAACATGGTGGCTAAATTTTAGAGTTTTCTTCAGGTTTTAGGTGGGGGTGTTCACTGTAACAATAGCTTTTAGTTAACGAGGATTTTTTACTTTTGATTAATCAATAGATAGTTTATGATTGACCAGTTTTAACCAGATGTAATGTAATTTGCTAAAAATAGCCCTTTTTTGCCTGTCCAGTTATAATAAAGTTCACATGTATCGTACATTTTCGACACTCCCTTCAACTTCTTTAAATATGGGTTCAACTGTATAAATATGCTCATAGGGCTGTGATGAGACAGTAGCACAACTGTGAATGCAAGATGCTTTGATTGACAGAGGTAACTGATTTCATTTGGATTGATAGCAGGTTGTCATATTAGCAATCACTCCATAAATGACATTTCAGTGGCATGGAAGATTCGTAGGTCAATGGTTAGGGATGTGACCTGCTAATGTAAGTGGGCTAATGCCAAATATGCCAAGAAATGACCAAGTACACCTCCAAAGCTAACAAAATGTGACAGAGCTCTGATAAGGACTGTCTGCTCAAAACTCAAATCAACATTGTCTGAAGTCATGCAAACTTTATGTGAAACTATTAGGATTGATGTTAGCATCAGTAACAGTACATAGGACAATGAACAGTGCTGGTTACCAGGGTTGAGCAGTCATCCACAAGCAACTAATCACTTCATCTAATGTGGCACTTAGATTATCATGATGCATGGAATCTTATTGATCTTTGATTGCAGACCAGTGGAAAACTGTGCTTTTTATTTTTTTATAGATGTGTCATGATACACAGTCTACCAGTTTGTTGGTTGTTCCTGGATGTGGTGGATGGTAGGAGAGCGGTACCCTCTGGACTGCCTTGTCCTGAAAATGAAGTTTCATAGAGGCAGTGAGATTTTATGGTGCTGTTTTCCATAGTTCAGCTGGCATTCATGAGATTCTTCTGCGGATTTGCAGAATTCCGTTTTTCTGTCATCATTTGGGATAAACTTTAGATCGATGGAAAAATGTAGAAAATTGTTTTTTGGATTAATGGGATGGCGTGAGGGATCGTTTATGATCTGAGAATGGTATTTCGTCTTCGAAAACTTTTAAAAACAGAAGTTAAACAGAAAAAAGATTTTTGCTGTAATCATAATTTATTTTTTTCTCGCCATATTTGCTCTGACCAATATTCATACTTGCCAACTTTTACAGAAATTCTACTTGTTTTACAGTTATTTTACAGACCACATAGTTTAGGAATACCCTTGTTTAGTGCAATTTTGAGGGAAGAATAACTATCCCAAGGACCACTGCGCCTTATATTCTGATGTACCTGATCACATTTGCCTCCACTTCTATGTCCCCAACCAAGGAAGTTAGAAAATACAAGGCCACGGTAAGAGAGATGAGTATTTTCTTTTTTAGTGATGTCACTTGGAAACTAAGACTTCCGATTGGATCTTAACGCTGTTGTGTATGATATCAAACACAACACTGATGTATTAGGCCATGTAACATGAGAGTAATGTCACAAACCGAGGGAACTGATCTCTCTAATGTCATGGTCTTGTACTTTCCAGGCAGCCCTTGCTCCAACCCTCTCTGTTTCAGCCTAGCCTGAAATACTGGTAAAAACTCTGCTGTAGAATTAGGATTTGTGTAACTGTTAAAAGATATATATATATATTATATAAGCCTCACATAAGACTTAAAATGGCATTTCTTAAGGTATACTTACACGTTGAAACAAAATTTAAAGGTAAAAACACTTTGCATTTTATAGCACATCAAATTGATAAAAATCAACAAATCATTTGCATAATAAATCAGCTTTTAATCAATACGTTCATTACTCCAGTCAGACAAACATATCAATTAAACATACTGATGATGTAATTATGTATCGATAGCTTTAATTGCTGAAAGTGTGAAATAGTGCGAAATTAATTTAATTATAGCATAGGAAGTCGATTAAAATCGACAAATCATTTCCAAAATAAATCAACTTTTAATCAATACATTCGATACTTCAGTTAATCGAACATGTCAATTAAACATACTAAGGAGATAATTATGCATCAATTGCATTTTAATTGCTGAAAATGTGAAATAGTGAGAAATTAGTTTAATAATATATGAAATTGATTAAAATTGATTAAATAGTATATGAAATTGATTAAAATCGACATTGTTTTCATAATAAATTGACTTTAATTTATATATTCAATGCGTTTAATTAATCAATACGTTCAATACATTATTCAATCAAACATATCGATTAAAAGTTCACTGAAAATGTTTTACGGATTTCACTTCTTGAAAATTGGCAGGTCTGAATATTGTTCTTAAATATCATTTTATTGCATAAATGTTTGTATTTCACTTTTATACAAACAATTACGCAATAAAATGTTATTCAACAACAATATTCAGACCTGCCAACTTTCAAGAAGTGAAATCTGTAAAACATTTTCAATGAGCTTTTAATCGATATATTTGATTGAATAATGTATTGAACATATAGATTAAACACATCGAATATATTGATTAAAGTCGATTTATTGTGAAAACAATCTGTCGATTTTAATCAATTTCATATGCTATTATTAAACTAATTTCTCACTATTTCACACTTGCAGAGTATGTTGCCTCGGATGTATGAAGTTTGCATGAAATTCAAACTGAGTATGAATAAGGGAAAAACCAAAGTTATGGTTTTTTAGAGAGGTACTGGTAGCACTGAATGTAATGTAAGTCTAAATGGTACAATGAGATGACCAGGTGAGTGAGTTTGTGTATTTAGGAAGCATGTTTGACAGAGAGAACAAATTGGATGGTGAAATTAGTAAGTGAGTGAATTCTTCATTGAAAGTCAGGGCTGCTCTGGGAGGTTTTCAGAGGAATGATGGGTTCTCAAGAGAGTCCCGCATGGCTGTGTATGAAAGTGTAATTTTTCCTACTCTGATGCATGGCAGTGAAACCTGGGTACTACAGAAGAAACATGGAAGTCACTTGTGTGCTGGAGAAATGCGTTACTTATGGGGTTAGGCATGTTTTGATTGTGTGAGGAATGAAGATGTGTTGCAGTTGTGTGATGTGAAGGAAAATGTTGTTAGCAAGGTGGAGACTAATATGCTTTGGTGGTTTGGCCATGTTGAAAGAATGAGTGATGAGATGCTTACTAAGAAAATCTTTTTAGCCCAAGTGTCAGGGAGGAAAGGCAGAGGAAGGCCAAGGAAGTCATCGGAGGATCAGATTCAGAAGTGTCTGCAAGAAAAAAAGATTATGAGTATGAAGTATAGAAGATCTTGTTTACGGCATGTAATGGATGTCAGTGAAGCCCAAGTTGTATATCCAGTTCATTGTAAATGTAGAAGTTTGATGCGACAACAGTAAGTAAAAATTATCTGGTAGTTTGTATTTCTTTTTGGAGCTAACCTTTGAATTTCAGAGAACAGCTTAGTGATATGTATGTATGTATGTATGGATTTATTTCAGCATGAAACTGTGGGCAACGATGGGACATCCTTAAAAGATCAGTGCACAGCCAAACAGAGAAAGAAAAAGTTTGAGGGGGATTAGTAATGGTGGTGGTGGAGGTATTCATTTTCCACTTGAGGACGGAATTCCGTCTTTCAAAACTTTCGAAAACAGAAGTTAGATGGAGTGAAGATTTCTCTTGTAATTGTAATATTTTTTTCCTGTGATGTTCCTTCTGCCCAATATTGTTCTTAAATATCTTGTTATTCCATAAATATCTGCATTTTGGCCTAAAAATAGAGGGAAAAGTTTCTGAAAATAGAAATCTCAAAAGCAAATATTTTATTCTCAAAGTTATCTAAAATAGTTAAAGCTTTAATATAATGAATCCATGGTTCTTGGGCTGAAAGTTGAGGGAATAAAAAAAAAAAGCTACAAAATGAAGAAATGGGAAGGAAATGATATCAACCAAAAGCAAGATTAAGCAATGAATGCTGAGCAGCTGCAAAGTCAACAAATATGGCCATGGAACTTGCTGAAAAGAAAGCAATACATGAGAAAAACTGAGCTGATGTTCTAGCAAATACATCAAAACAAGACAAGGCAAAAACTCTGTCTTTTAAAATCATTTTATTTTATTTTGAATTCAGTAGTTTTATATTGTGAACAGAGTGATGTGCTCCAGTTTTTACATAAATTACAGTGAACAATTCCATCTTTCTTGTGCTGCAGGATGTTGCCATTTTCTCATTACATGTTCTGATATTTCACCCGGTTTGAAAGTTCAGTTTTTTTGTTCCTTGGTCACCTTTTCTTACTCCTTGGGCCCATCAGTCATTTTCGACAAAACCACGAATACTGATCTCTACCTAAATGTTCTAAACAGTTATTTACTACCAACACAATGTGGCAGTGCTTTGAAAGGGCCCATACCTATATCAGCAGGACAAAACACCATGCCATACTACTGTCATTCTTACAAATTTATTTGAAGAGAACAAACCCTATATGAGACTATTGGAACTGGAAAACTTGGGCTGGCTGGACCAGGGTCCAGGCCTGATCCCCGTAGAGGAGAATTAGATCATTGGGTGCATGGAAGGAAGAAATCACCTAATAAAAAAATAAATGCAAAGCTGAGCTGGTTACTTCTTCGAAAGCTGCATGGCAGAACATTCAATGGACATTTATATTAAAAAAAAAAAAAAAAGAAAACCACAACTGTAGTGAATACTAAAAGCTATCAATAAGATCCAATGGTTTCAGCACAGGCTAAATGTTCTGCAAAGATTATTGTTGCTATGCAGGTGCCCAGATATTAATGGTAGGGGGTGCGCATACACACACATGCATGCATGCACGCACACACACAGTTTAATGTTCTTTGTATAAGGTACTGTCCATGTGAAGTTTGTTAGAGCTCATGACTTGGTGTTACTTCTGTATTTATGTGCATCTTCAAGTGCGGTGGACAAAAAGGCTGTTCATATGTTATGAAAAACATGATCTTGAAAAACACAGCAAACTTGTGTACTATAGAAAACATTGGATACTTCAGTAACATGCTGTAAAGTTTAAAAAGAAGACAATCAATTGAAGAAAGTGCGCTTCTTTATAAGGTTTAAAAGATAAGTCTTTTAAGTGTGTCCTGTGTACTTCATTCACATTTAAATCTTGCGACTTAGGTTTTTCAATGCATCTAAAAGAATGTTCATTCTCAAATACAACATTTTTTTTCCTTTGTTAAAGAAAGAACATGTCTTTCAGTCTATTTATTCTCTCCTGTTGTAACAGTGTGGCCGATATGTCTTTTGTTGGCGGTTTTTTCAGGGAAGGACAAGAATGTAGTTGTGACATTTGATATGAAAGAGTCACATAAACGCACTTTTCTGTTATTGAGCTGCATCCAGCAGGAGACCCAGATGAATTGTGTTTGGTAATCATAGTCATGGCAAATCCTAAAACATATACACTAGAATATATAACTCATTGTGGGGGCTTAATTAGGAATAAACATTGTTTTTTAATGGTCAAATTTTCGGGCAGTGACCCTACCCTTTATCAGGACCACACTATAGTAAGTGTTGCCAAGGAGTTTCACCCAAGGTTGGCAACACTTACTATAGTGTAGTCCTGATGAAGGGTAGGGGCTTCTTGCCAAAAATTTGACCATTAAAAAACAATGTTTATTCCTTTAAGTAAACCTCATAATCAGTTATATATTCTGATGAATTCTGTTGTTTTGTAGCTTCTTTTATTTATTTCAAAGTGTTTATATTTCATCTGCTGGAGCATTTGACCCTTTGCTTGATTTATTGTTTCCATTTTGATATTTGCACAACTTCTTATTTTGTGAACAATATGTTTAAAGGCATGTTGTGTAAGTATGCTTCTGTGCATTTTTACAGCAGGAAACTAATGTTTCTTTTAAAAGCATATTGTTTGTAATACATGTGTTCCTGGTTGATGGCTCCAGAAAAGCATCTTCAGAAGAGTAGTGATCCTGCAGATACCCCTTAGGTAATAATTTCTTTTCACTTTAGGGCCTTTCTCCTCATGTTTGAAAGTAAGTAGTCTCTGAAAGGAATTAATTACCTGTTTTAGTTTTAAAGTGTTGATATTTGTAAGTTTAGTTTTCCAATTTCTTAACTAGTTAAGTGTGTTTTAGCATCAGTATTAAGTTTAATGAAAATGTTGCATTACATGCTCATGCATTTTCCCATTTAAACAGAAGAGTTTGAAAAAGTAAGTAAGCATTATTGATTTCATATTCTGTTGGTGCCTTCATGTCTCCATTGTTCATGCTTACAATAAAGTGTTTGTCTGTGTGTAAAAATGTCATGTACCAAAAAAAAAAAAAGTTCACAAATTCTACTTGTCATAAAATTTGGTAACCAATTGTTTCTGAGAAACCTGAGAGAAAATTAAATTTCTTCAGCCTGTTGTACAATTTCAAACCATGTGGTAAATATGAAACTTAAACTGGAATTAAAGAAGTGAGAAAACCTTTTTTCTCTATGTATTAATTGAATTTCTAGGTGAAACTTCAGCTTGCTACTAGAATGAAGACTGAATTTCAAAAGTAGTAAATACTTTGCCATTTATTCCTAGTCTTTTACCAATTTCACAAAGTCAGGGATCCCAACTTTACATATGTCGGGGGTGGGGGATTCTCTCACGCAAGAAATGTTTGTAATTTGCAACTTGTGTTTCTTCTAATGAAATTAAGGTGGCATTAAGTTTGAATTATTTGTTTCAAACTTCCATCTGTTAATTATGTTATGCATTTAGCTCTGCTCATGGTAAAAGTGGTCTTACCATTCTTCCATGACACTCTATTGATTATGTAGCTATTTTGTAAGATATACAAAAGAGCATAATTCCTGTGTGATTCAGAATTTTAGAGTCTTTCACAGTAACTTCTTGGTGCTTGTGTATCTCAAAAACGCTACAAAATGTTTTGTTTTAGTTGTGAATCATGAATGGTATAAGATACATAAAATTTTTATACTTTTTTTTTTTTTTGCTAACTTTCTGAAAGATGTTAGAATTTTGTAAAAAAGTGTTATCCTGAAGTGAAGTAGATTGTAAACAAAGTAAATTTTATACAAATTTTGAAGATGACAATCCAATTTTTGACGTAAATGTGACAAGGATGGTACGTCAGATAACATCCGAAAACTTGAAAATTTTCATCGTCCTGGAGCGGGACTCGAACCCGCGTCTCCCAGAAAACGCCCGGGTATGCTAACCACTACACCACCCAGAACGACCAAGTTTCAAGTTTCCGATCAATTTGAATATAACCATCACAAGATTCGCTAGATTCTTGTGATGGTTATATTCAAATTGAAAGATTCGACTAGCGAATCTTGTGATGGTTATATTCAAATTGATTGGAAACTTGAAACTTGGTCGTTCTGGGTGGTGTAGTGGTTAGCATACCCGGGCGTTTTCTGGGAGACGCAGGTTCGAGTCCCGCTCCAGGACGATGAAAAAAAAAAAAAATTTCAAGTTTTCGGATGTTATCTGACGTACCATCCTTGTCACATTTACGTCAAAAATCAGATTGTTATCTTCAAAATTTGTATTATATGGCGTAATCCCGTATTTCTTTCGTAAATTTTATTTCTTCTAAATTGTCGTGAACAATTTGAATTTTGTTTACTTGTGAGTTTTTCATAAGAAATATAGCCATTTCCCACAGGTACCGTAAACCACGGACATAGTCCCGTATGAGTACTAATGCAAAACTTATTTTTCAAGTGCAACTTAGAAGTCTCCTGTGTTATAACATTTTCATTTTTTGCTTATTTTGTCATCAATTTATATTTTATTTTGCATCCAATATGTCACTTGGTCTGTCTTATTTTAAACTGTTTAGCATGTGAGTTGTGTTCCTTTAGTTCTTTTAAGCTTCTTTATTGGGCCGTGGTTTTTTGTTCAGCTTATTATTTATTATTTTTTGTTTTTATTTTAGTTGCATTTCTTTGGTTTTGTTTTTGTTTTTCTTTCTCTTCAATAGGGTTAGAGCATGGTGTTGATGGTACTTGGGTTGTAACTGTTTCAGATGTTGATGGATTGGGTAATTCACTGCCTGGTGGGCAACAGTTGGCTGATTACAGAAGACTAGAGCGTGCAGTAGCCAATGTTCAGAGCCCTCCAAATGTTGAAAGCAGGTATGTTAAGTTTTATTGTGATTTATCAGAGTTCTTAAAATAGTGACTTACTACATTTTTCATAATACAACACACACTTTTTCCCCAAAAAAATATGGTGTCAAAAATCCTCCTACGTCTTATAAACCGGAGGTAATTATTATTTCCATGAATATATGCAATGGCTATTCCATAAAAACTGAGAGTAAAATCACACAAAATGAAGAAATATGGGAAAAGCAAAATATATGTTATTTTTTTCTCAACGTATCTTCCCTCAGATAATATGCAACGGTCCCATCGTTCAGTCTACTTTTCAAAGCATGTGCTGAAGGCATTTTGTGGACGCTGCTTTAGCAATCCCTGTACAGCTTGAATAATGTCAGCATCTGTGTTGAATGTTGCTCCATAGAACTTCTCCTTCATTGTTGGAAACAACCAGAAATTGCATGGGACGAGTTCAGGACTGTAGGCAGGCTGTGGCATGATTTCAATACTGCATTTAATAAGACACTGTTGAACACAAGAAGCCACATGCAGGCAGGCTTTATCGCGATGTAGGGCCCACCCACTTGCCCACCAGTTTCGGTCGCTTAATCGATACGTGTCATCGCAGACGCTTTAAAACTCAAATGTAATACTCGGCACTGACAGTAATTTGTGGAGGAACGGCAGGCTGGCAGACTACACCTTTATGATCAAAGAAAATTATAATCATCACCTTCCCAGCTAATTTGGTTTGGCGGACTTTTTTTCTGAGGAGGCGAGCCTGTGTGTTTTCAGACACCCGTTGCACGCTTTGTGAGAGGGTTTGAAATAGTGGATCCATGTTTCATCAGCAGTTATTACTATGTTTAGAAAGTTTTGATCCTTTGCAATCATTTGTTTCCACTCATGACACACCTGAACTCTGGCTAACAATTGCTCTCTCATCAGGTGATGAGGTACCCATCTGGAAAACACACACGATGCAGCAGTAATTTGTCACATAGAATGCAGAGTTTTTGAAATATTAGTTGCTGCTATGTCTTCACACGTCATTCGTCGATCTTCTTGCAGGATTGCCTAAACAGTGTTAACAATACACTCCGTAACAACACTTTCAGGTCGACCTGGCCTAGGAGCAAGTTCTGTCGACAAATGCCCTTTTGCTGGTAACTTTCTGTTAATGCCCTGGCCTCAACATTCAGCTGACATGAATCCAATCGAACATTTGTGGTTCCACTTTGAAATCATGGTGCCATCTAAAACTTGTTGACTCACCCAAACATTTATCATTGTAAGTTTTTTTCATTAAATCAACTGTTTCTGAAGCTGTTTTACCCAAATGATAGAAAATTTTTATTGCACAGCATATTTCACTTCTTAACTCTGAATCACTGACCTGTATGGCGAAATGCAGACGTACCTTAAACAACTGCGCAATAACGCAACCAGAATTGCCTGCCACAGCTAATAACTGTTGCCATAGATGCTTCCTTAATTCAGTTAGTCCTCTGCGTGGTTATTTCCCGCCTTAGCACTGTTGCCAACTCAAAAAAAAATTACTGTCAGTGTTTTTTATGGAACAGCTTTGTGCATATGTATGCTGTTATAAAGACTGCTAAATGAGTTTAAAATGTTATTGCTTTATCTTAGGTATGGTAATTGATATTCTTCTGCACTTTTTCTGCAATGTCATTGTGTTGATAATGCTAGTATATGCTATACTTTTACGTTTATCTATTGTTAATTGCTTGCATTTTTTATGAACTGAGCCTGCTATCATACTGGATGTGTATTTGTGCCCATGTGCATACCTATGCATTTATGAGTTTAAACATATACCTTTTATGTTGGACATTATGATCTGAAATGAACATAAAAGGACTATCATAATTTCTTTAAAAAGCAAAGTGTTAGAAAAAAAGGTGTGTGTGTGTGTGTGTGGGGGGGGTGACCGCATTTCAGGTCAATAAATCACAACTGATGCATATGATGTCCACCAGCAAACTGCTGGGGGGGCAAATGAATTCATGCTGGCTGCATTATTCCTGCTTCAAATTCTTCGGTTTACACAACTTTCGTAGACAAAATGCAAAAATCTTATTAATTCGCAGTAACATAAGTACTGTGGAGTCATCATTTTTGAAAAATCCATTTGTGAAATGTGAAAATTTGGCTTGAACTTTAACTAGCAAGGAAAGTACTTTTTTTTTTTTTTAAAAATATACAATGAAAGATAGTATTGTATCAGATAGTTGTGTTGAAGCACTTGACGACTTTAGGCTAGAGTGCTGTCTCTTGCTTCCTTTAAGCTGTCCGCCAACAATGTGCAGAGGTTAACTCGTTCACTTCTTTGATGATATTTTTTATTTTGAACAGTTCTTAGCTAAGCTTTAAATGAAGAACAAACAAACAAAACAACTGCACGTTTGTATGCCACAGAATGCAGATAGACTTTGACCAAGGCTTACTTCGACACACCAGCCATGCAGCAAGGATTAACCAAGAACAAACCAAGAACAAAGGCCATTGGCTGTACAAAAGTGTGACATTGTGGGCAAATCCTGCTGTTCATGTATGCCATTGGCTGATGGACTGAGTGGTGTTTCTTTAGTTGTTTTCATCTGCAGTATCACACATTGCTAATTTTGCAAATCACAGGGATTCAATGATTCATAAGCTGCTGTTTTTACCATAAAGTTAAAAAATAAGTAAATTCTTAATTAAAATACTTGAAATGCCATTCTATTTTTTTAAATAATAATAAGGGAGCGTCTTGTAAACTGATGCATCTTATATTCCAAAAAATGTGGTACTTACTTTGGCTTTTCTCTGATGAAAATACGGTATGAGATCTTCTACCCAGAACCCTTGAGACTTGGGGTTCTGTGGATAAAGGGTATTCCAATGACTTGGAGGACCATGCCTAAAATCTACTGAAATGCATTAAAATTAGGATTCTAAAACTTAGTCCTAAAAATGCCTAAGTTTTAGCAGTTCTTATTGTATTGTTGTACCAAAAGCAAAATCTTTACAGAAGTCTGCTACACACAAAAAAAAAAAAAAAAAAATAAAAAAAAAAAAAAAATCCAAAAAACTGTGTGCAAGAAAAAATGACACATGAATGTTGAATCTGCCATAAAATTTATTATGCTGCACAGTGACTAAGAGTTTGCTTAAATGAACCAGTTTTTTTAAGATCTTGATAATTGTACAAATTATTATTTATGGGTAGTTGCAATAGTTAACAACTGTCTTTATGCTGATAAAAAATGCAGAAGAAAAAAGGTTTTATTATGGCATTCAGAATTTAAACTTCATCATTCCTTGATGCCCCTGGATATTAAAAAGTCATGACCAGTAAAATAAAATTTTTATTATCCTTTGGTTTTGCATTTATTTACTCATGAAACCTTCCAACTCCCCTACCAAAGGATGTTTTACTTCATGTCGATATTCTGTTCTTGTTATTTCCTGCAACAACTTTGTTGTAGCAGCAGCCCTCTCAGGTGATGACTTAGGTGGCTATGCTGTGGTAATGGCCATCTCAACTTCGGCCACAGCAGTGGTATGGCATTTCAGACTTTTGAGATCGTATTTGGCCAGTTTATTTCATTAAAAAAAAAGAAAAGGCCAAAATTGCTGTTTCAACTTCAGTAGTTTATCTGCATGATTATGCGAAAAAATTTGGGTGATATTTATTTCCTTGCAAATTAAAACAGCAAATACTTGATTTGTAAACATTTTTAGTTTGAAATGCATTTTGGAAATTTGTGAAACAGTTATGCAAATTTAGCTGATAATTTGAGAATAGGTGAGCTGTGAAGATCTATTGGAAGGTATTCATGGACACCATTAAACCCTATAACAGCATAAATAAGACAATCAACTCACCAAATAAGCTACTGTACATATTTTTCTTCTGAATGGGATAAAAAAAAGTTAAACTAAAATGAAATGAAATACTCCACTATTCCTGTTCATCTGTCAAGCACGATGGGAAATGTTGTCAGGAAGATTTCTTCAGCAGATAGACAAAAAGCTTCAGAAAAAATAATTTTGATAAGCTGATAGAAACCAGGCCGTACATTTTTGAATACCTCTGTTTTTAATACTTTTACATACTTACACAAGACCTTTTGTACTTCATACTCATTATCTTTTTCTCATGCAGACATTCCAGAATCTGGTCCTTTTTTTAATGCCCTTTAATTAATTGTTAATGGAATTAATGTATTTTAAAGTTTGACAGTTGTGATAATGCCTTACCAACCTTATGGTGGTTAGTGTAATTGTGGTTGTAGTCATAGTTTTCAAATGCATTGCATTTATGTACAAGTAGTTATAAATTCAAGAATCTGAAGAACACAAAATAACATTATTAGATGTTTTCAAATTGATAATGAACTAGAATTTCACTGAGAAATCTAGCCTGGAAAATATCAGTAAAAATGTAATTGATAAGCAAATGCAATTGCTAAAAAGTCAGTAAAATGTAATTCAATTCAATTTAATTTATTTATTGATATTGCTGTTACATAATAAAGTAATAATTCGAAACAGTTGCATGTTCACTGCTAAGAAATCAGTAAAAATGTAATTGCTAAGCAAATGTTTTGTGACTCCCATTGGGTAGAAAAATAAGTACAGTAGCTTATTTGGTAATTTGATTGTCTTATTTATGTTATGTAATTAAATGGTGAGTGTTTTAAAAAATATTTTAGGTTATTCTTGTAATCTATCAAGTTGTAAAATTAATGCATTAAAAATTTTTCAAATTTATAGGGTTTACTGAAAACATGCAGCAGGGTTGTGAAAGTTAGAGAAACACAGTCATATGTGTCTCTCTATCTTTTGCAACCCTGCTGCATGCTGACGTGAATGGACTATAACAGCAGACATCCCCTTCATGTACCATTCATCTCTGCTAAAAACTTTCAACTTACAGCTTTGTCTGCAGTGGTCATGGGAGCACCAAAACTGGGCCATTGAGGACTGGGGGGCCATTTTAGCACTTCAAAGGTAGTTATCTAGAACTTAACCTAATTGAACACCTGTGAGATGAGATTGAGAGAGCCATTCATAACAGAGATCTTCCTCCAGCAAACATTTGGGAATTGACAGATGACATCACGTCTGTTTGGCAGAGCATACCTGTAGGATTATATCAACACCTAGTTAAATCCATGCCATATTGTGAATTGAGGCTGTTTTGAAAGCCAAGGGCAGCCCAACATGTTATTAGGTAGGTGTTTCTAATAATTTGCTGCTTCAGTGTATGATTGTTACAATTACTTAATGATTCTCTTGAATTCATTTGATAAGATTTTAATGTTTTATAAGATATTTAGTTCTGCTGCTTATTTTATATAGATGGTGTGTGGATATGTAATAGTTTGTCATTCAAAATGTGATTATAACTTCAGATGTCCACTGCTTTATTCTGTAAGTACTAATAATTTGCTTTGATCTGCAGGCATGAAATTTGCTCGAAGAATTTTGACCAGCTCTTGGGAGACCATTTTAGAAGTCCTTTCAGTTCTGCTGAATGGTACTAATTCTTGTGGAATATCAAGCACTTTAGGATTCCTTTTAGGCACTGAAGGTGCTAAAGAAGAACATCGTAAAGCTAAAGATGCTATTGCTGAAAGCCTGGATGGGTTGCAAATGGCAGCTAAGCTTTGTAATGCTTTGGGTAAGCATTTTTTGTTGTTTTGTCAAATTACCTTAAGAGTAGTGCTTTCCCACTTTGTTATCCATTTGCTACATTTGAATGTACAGGATATTTCAAATGACTGTATTTTATGTGTTCTAAGTATAAGCGATTAAATGTACATAGGATAAAAAAAACAAAAAAAAACTGTCCAAAGTTTGTTTTTATACCTTCTAAATGTTCTATGTGACTTCTGTTGGTTACAGGAACTATGTCGAGGCGATAATCAAATTCCTGCCATATGTGATCTAGCATGTCTGTTGTCAATGACTGCAGAATGCAGTGCTTTTCCACTTTGTTATCAATGACTGCAGAGCACTACGAATGTGAACTTGGAGTTCATCTAGAATTGTTGGCAAAGGTGGCACAAAAACATTAGTATAATCCCATAAGAAAAAGTCGCAAGAGGTCAGATCCGGAGACCTGGCGGGCCACCTGCAGAGCACCTTGTCGTCATGTCCACAGTGACTGCTGGTTTGGTCGCTGTGGACATGACGGCAAGGGACTCTAGTGGTTGCTGTTAACACGATAACAAGGCACTCTACAGGTGGCCCCTCCAGATATCCAGATCTGACCACGTGTGACTTTTGTTTCTGGGGATTAAGGATAATGTGTGTGTGCCACCATTACCAATAACTCTAGATGAACTCAAAGTTCACATTCATAGTACTCTGCAGTCATTGACAACAGACATGCTAGATCACACATGGCAGGAATTCAATTATCGCCTCAACGTGGTTGGGGTGACCAACAGAAGCCGCATAGAACATTTAGAAGGCATGAAAACAAACTTTGGACAGTTTTTCTTTATCCTACTTGCATTTAATTGCTTTATATTTAGAAACACATAAAATACAGTCATTTGAAATCAGATGAATCATTTTGAATCACCCTGTATTATAACCATGAACTCATTGGAGATCAACGATTCATTGATGATACATTGTTAAGAACCCAATAAGACTTAAACTTATTTTTTAATGAAGATCAATTTCTCTTCTTTCACTTTCTGGCACAGTTGAACTCACTGAAGATTCCCTGAAATTTACCTTAGAACTCCAAAAAGATCATAGCCTCAGATACCTGGATTTTACCCTGTCTGAAAGAAGGAAATATATTTATTAACACAGATCTACAAAAAATCCAGATATTGGACTTTAATTCGGACCATCCAGACCACATAAAATCTAATACTGTAAGACAGTTTTTGGAGAAAACCATTTTCTGGATTCCACAGAAGCCCAGAAAGACATCCACCAAGAAGAATTGAAAATAATTTTGTCGGAAAACAACTTTCTTTTCCCATTCATGTAGAATATTTTTAGGAATAAGGCAAAAAAGAGGCAGCAGCAAGGTAACTTCAAATTCACCAGCAAAATTACTTACCACAAAGAACTTTTTGAAAAACCAATAAATATTAGTGAAAAAAATAAAATCAGGTTTTCCCCCAGGTGTGAACAACAAGCTAAAAAAAGTATTTCCATCCATAAAATAGCAAGAAAACATTTAACTACAAGAAGGGGTAGTGTATAGCATAGACTGTATCTTCAGACTAAGATTTATGGATGAAATGGGCAGAAGTGTAAAAGTCCATATGGAAGAACATAAGGCATCTATTAGAAACATTGCAAGCAAGATACAAGACAGGGTTAGATAGACATATACAAGCATGTGGACACTCCATAAATGGGACTCAATGGAAATAATTTGTAAAGAAGAAACTTAAAACTGATAGAAATAGTAAGAAGAAGCAGTATCATGCTAAATGATATTTGTGGTTGAACTTTCCCAACTGAATGGCAATGAAAACTCCAGAGACTTAGTCTTGATGATGAACTGGGTTTTAGTTTGAACATTTGACCACCACAAATATTGACAAATTACCTCCGTAAAACCCATAATTTCAATTATTTCACTAAGATTTTTTCCCCCCTATGAAATGTATGATGCTGTCTGTGTTGACGTTCGTGCATATGATTACATTTAAACCACTTCATATAGAAATTTATTTAAACTATGATGTGTGTAAGACTTATCTTATAACATGTAAAACATCAAATAGCACTTGGTTTTCTAGTGTGGTAGGCATTATATAGGATGGTACATATTAAAGGCAAAATTCATGCACTAAATATACATACGGTGTAAGCCGGATATAGCGTGGTCAGCTATACCGCAGAATCGGATATAACACAGGTCCAGTCATGTCCCTTAAACAAAATACATACACAGACAAATACATACCACTGTGATTCAGATATATTGCGGGTATCTCTATAACATGGTTATCGCTTTGTCCCCATATATATGTGTTTATAACAGGCTTCCACTGTAGTTTGATGATTATGTGTCTCTTCAAGCATTGTTAGTCTCCCATTCTGAATACTCCTCCTCTCATTAGAATATGAGACCAACTTTCATTGAAGAGAAATATGTTCTTTAAAACATGTATGTCTGATGCTGTCTCATGTAATGTCTGCTACAAAAGAAGAAATCAATGGATTCAATTAAAAGGGTGAAAAAAAAATATATTTTTGCAATTCTGTTCTGTGCATTATTATTTGGTAATGACATATATATGACGGACAGCTACTTATGCACTTATGGTGATAGAAGAATAAAGGGTATCTTATAACATACTTGTTGCTCATGTAGTGGCTTGGATTTACTTGGATATTGCAGTGGATAATATTGTCAGATTCCACGAGAAAAGGGGCGAAACAGGGGCTTTTGAACTATGTAAAATCAGCTTCTTAAAATGGATGGGTGAAGGATAAAAACTTGATCTATGGACTAGGAGGACTGAAATCTGAGCAGTAAAATTTTAAATGGATCAAGTACTATAAAACCAGAAAAAAAAAAACATTTGAAGAGAAATACATAAATCGTTTATAAATCAAAATGATTACACTTCCGAACATCAATAAAGGTACTAACTGGTACCATGGTTTCAGCTACTTAGGCTCTCATCAGCCAATGGATCACATACATTATTCTGTTCTGCAGTTTGTTTGTTTTCTGGTTCCATAGTATTTTATCCTATCCATTTTTACTGATTTTAGTCCTGAAAACTTTTATCCTTAGTTTTAGTTCCTACCTTTCACCCATCCATTTTAAGAAGTTGATTTTAAATTGTTCAAAGGCTCCTTTTTTTGGCCCCTTTTCTCATGGAATTGGAAAATATTAACTATTACTATATTCAAATGAATCCAGGCCATTGCATGAACAACAGGTAGGTTTCAAATACCTGTTGTTCATACAATGGCTTGAATTCACTTGAATGTTGTAACAAAAACACGTATAACAGGTATGTTTTTCAATTTGCTAAGATGAGTTATTTGCTTGCAATGTTTCTCAATGCAAGTGCCTTTGACAAACAGATTTTGAAGCTTATTTTTCTGTTTTGTTAACACTATTTCAGTAGTAAGTCATGCACTTCAAAATGTTCTTTTTATCTCATGTTAGTTCATTTTTAAACATCTTAGATTCTAATTCAGTTCCACGGAAATATATTAACTTCAGTTTTTTATGTTTCTGAAAAGGTCTCCAAGCCCGATCCAGTGCTGTTTTTGCCCATTTAGCAGCAGCCTCTTGTCCTTTGTCAGATGATAATTATTTAGGGCAAGCTGCCTCACCTAAACTAGAGCATCGTCAGCTTTTAAGGAAGTCTCTTCTACCAAGCAGGAGTAAATCCTTGCGGTTGCATACTTCTCAAATCCTTAGTATGGAAGCCATTCTCAAAAGAGGGTTGGAGCTTGGGAGCCATAGCTCTGACTGTTGGAAGTATGTTTTCCAGTAAGTATGATTAACTTTAATTCACTATTTTAGTTTCAGTAAATAGTAGTGTTAGAGTGGATATGTCACATGCAAAATTTATTAAGTACAGTAGAACTCCAATTATCTGGACTCCAGATATCCGGAACTCCAATTATCTGGACTCCAGATATCCGGAACTCCAGTTATCTGGATCGCTTGTTCTTCTTTCAAGGCCAAGTAAAATTAAGATTTTTGTTGATTTATTTATGTGTTTTTAGTTTTTTTGTTCATTTAAGTAATACAAAATGATAATGCAGTGCAGTAGATATTTATTTTTTAAACTGTATAACATTTGTTCTTATAAAATACAATAAACAAAAAATTAAATTCCCTCACTTCAATTAATAAATACGCATTTGGCCTACAGGAAAAAGACAACCCAATTATCTGGATTTTCCAAATATCCAGATGGGCCGTGGTCCAAGTTAATCTGGATATTTGGAGTTCTACTGTACAATTTTACAAAAATAGGAGACATAATTATTTGATCAGCTAGTTCAACCTTTAGTAAGCATTGATCTCCTGATATTATATTCAGTTATTTTACTTGAGACAATTTCTACAGAGCTATGCCTTCATACTTTACTGCTGCTCCAAGGGCATCCAATTCTGAGGCTGCCAACTGTTAGGCTAATTCTTTATTTTACATTGCATACTTATCAAAAGAATTAAAAATTCGCTATCATAAATATTATAATTCGTTTTCTAAAAGTTAATATGGCTGCAGATATTGAACCATAAGAAAAATGACAATGGTAGTTTTGCCAAAGTTGTCCCATTAATTGCCTCTCACAAAACAGCTAATTTTTTACAAGAAATCTTTCATATTTTTGTGGAATGTTTTGTAGCACATCTTTCGAAAAAAGTGTCTGCTTATGTTATCAGTATACGTGTCCATCTGTGAACACTGTATCTCTGCACTAAGTACTTGGTTTGAAATTTTTGCTTTGCATTGGGGAGCCTAATTAGACCTTGAGTAAACCTTGAGAATGATGATCCTTGTCTTTTGCTCTTTTTATTATGCATAAGTGTAACAGCTAGGACACTTATGCATAAGAAAAGTGTAATTGCAGATGATATGGAATTCAAAATATAAATGCAGATGCTGTGGAATTCAAAATATGTATTACTTTGTATATTTGCTTCTGTAAAAATCTAGTTGAAACAATTCATTTTTCCTTCAAAATGTTTACCATGAAGACTATTTTGCTGTGGACATGGTTGTTACAACCAAATTACATGGAGTATTAGTTTAAATATTATTTCTTTTTGATGAATGGGACTCAAGTTCTTAAAATACTTAACTTCCAACCTCTAAGTTTACACAATATCTTTAACTCTTCTTTTTCTTTTTTCTTCCTTTTTTTCTACTAAAGTTTTAAAACTCTAAAAATTTGGGCTAAAAAGAACTAACTTTGGAATGCTTCACCAGGTCTCATACACTAGCACTTTCATTTCTTCATATGAAATACTTCCGCAATGGTGGGTGTCTTTGATGTCACGTCATCAGTGTTGTGTTAGACTATCCTTGAAGTGCAAAGTGGAGTAATACTTTCAGAGAACTGGGTGCAGTCATCCATTTTTTATGTTTGAGGATTCAAGAAACGCAAACAAATATTGTCGATATTCTACTTTCTATCGTTAACTTGTAATTGGTAATTGTAATGAAATAAATATCACTTTTTTAAATTTCTCTCATTTTATTTATTAATTATTTTATGTATATGTATATATTTTTTGAGTATTCCTTTTCTGTTAAGCTTGTTTTCTTTTTTAATCTACAACCTCTGTTGCTCAGGCAATTAATAAGGTAGTTTTGTGATTATTACAAGCATATTTTTAATTTTTTTCAGTAGAAGCTTTTTCTGATATTCAAGTATTCATTCATTTTGATGCAAAGTTAGCAATTTAATTTTGTCTTACTTTGGAATTTCTTATTTTTAACACAGAATTGAATCAATGTTGTTTTTATTTCTTTTCTTTGCCTGTCTTTTATATGCTGATTTAATTTTTTCTTTAAACTGTTTGATGCTTCCTGTGTGTATGATGTTTTTTGGGAAAGAAAGATTCACAGGATTCACGTGGCCCCTAGAATCCTGGAAATGTCCTAGAATATGATTTTCCTTTATTTCCAGGCCTGGAAAGTCCTTGATTTTTCATATTTTTGTGAAAGGTTTTGGAATAATCCTGGAATTTTTTCTTGCAATTAAAAACAGAATTGGTCTAAATGTTTGGGTTGTTAGTGTCACTTTGTTCTAGCTCCCCATTATGTTTGCTTGAGATGTCATTGCTTTCTTCCATGGAATGTGGGGACATGATATCATCTCATGTGACAGAATGCAAGATGTTTGAGTGATGCATTTCCAGTCACCTTGGTTTGTGGCACAATCATTGTGTGCAGTTGAAGTCGCAACATTGTGTGAAAACCTTTCTGCAAGTCCATGATGACCATTCCTGTTAGCACACATTTTCCTCACTGAAGAAAAATGATATCTGGCATCCTGCTGCGAATGGTCATACGAATGGATGACCATAGAATAGGGAATCTTCAGTGCCATAGCAAAATAGTTTTGTGTTATTATCATTGTGCTAGGTTCCAGATTGCTCCATATAAGTTTTTATACAGAGCAATTTCTAGATGCAGAAATTTTGCAACTTTGTCGAAGATGTAACACTCAACAGCATGCTGTACTATCAGAGCCCTTAGGACTCTGAATTCTAAATGCATAATAAATTTCAACCCAATTTGCAAAATATGAAACAAAGCAGTATGATACTAGCCAAAAGTTAAGCTTTTGGAATTTTTTGATGAGCTCCTGAAAACCCCTGGGTAAGTTGTGGAATTTACCATATTTTTCCATGTGTAAGACACGCCCATGTATAAGATGACCCCCTACTTTTTCAAACCGAAAATTAAGAAATCAATATTTTTATTACAAAAAAGCACACATTTGATATTTCTTAGAAATTAGGTAATATCATTGAAGTAAATTTAGAAATTAGGTAACAGCACAGACATAGTAATATATATATATATATATATATATATATATATATATATATATATATATATGGGATGTAAGGTCAGGTGATGCGTAACATCACAGCCTCTCCTTGACAAATGTCAACCCCGCCTTCTCGTGGTGCATCCTGTTCCCACTAAAGGGGCTCTGACGACCGCCAATAGCGGTATAACTATACCATCGGGATCAGAGGAAATGCTATCCCACACTCACCAACCCGCTTGGCCAGCGTGGTGAGTTATGGCCAAACACCTCCAAAATGACTCTACAACTTAAATCTTGGCCCTCAGTCTCCGGCAGCTGGAATGTACCTGGCCAAGGCAGCGGCCAGTGCGACATGAAGGCAGAGGGTGCTAAGAATCCCCGGAGGACCGGACTAGGCTGCCATTTGATGCTGACCTTGGCTACCTATAACGGACGCTCCCTATCTTCTGATTCAAGGCTTCTTGAATTGGAAGAGGAACTACAAAGGATCAAGTGGGACATCGTCGGGCTAAGTGAGGTAAGGAGAAAAGGAGAAGATCTCATTGAACTGAAAAGTGGACATCTCTTCTATTATCGTGGGACAGATACTGGCAGAACTAGTGGTGTTGGATTTATAATAAACAAGAAACTGAAGGATAAAGTGGTAGAAGTTGAAAGTTCCTCTGACAGAGCTGCACGACTCGTTATCCAACTATCGAGAAGATACCAGGCTCAGATTATTCAAACTTATGCACCCACCACAAGTCATCCTGAAGAAGAAATTGAAGAATTTTATGAGGAAATTCGTCATCTAAATAATAAAGGTAAGCAGCGCTTGAAGATAATTATGGGAGATTTCAATGCAAAAATAGGGCAACGGCAACAGAATGAAACTTCAGTAGGTAAATTCGGTCACGGCAACAGAAACCAGCGTGGAAATACTCTCGTTGAGTTTGCAGAGGCAGAAGGATTTTTCATCTTGAACTCCTTTTTCAAGAAAAAGCCACACAGGAAATGGACATGGAGACATCCAATTGGGACGACAAGTGAAATTGATTTTATTATGTGTAACAAAAAATTCGTCATCGAAGACTGCAGTGTGCTGAACAAGTTCAACACAGGTAGTGACCATAGATTGGTGAGATGTAAGATGCACCTCAACACTAAACTGGAACGTGGCAAGCTCATAAGACAAACAAAATGTATTGACATAACCAACCTTAAAAAACGCCATAATACTTTCAAGTTGGAACTGAAGAACAGATTCTCTGCTTTAGAAGGCCTAACATCGGAAGAAGTGGATATTTCGGAAGTTAACAGAAAAGTAACCAAAGCTCTAATGGAAACAGCAACAAAATTAGCTGGGTCTAAGAACAAGTTGCATGTGAACAAATTATCAGGAAAAACCAAAATGTTGATGCAAAAAAGAAGAGAGATGAGGACAACTAAAGTAGATGTGACTTCCAAAGTGGAATATATAGAGCTATGCAAGACAACACGAAAAAGTATCACTGAAGACGTAAGGAAATTCAACTGTGAGCTAGTGAGGAAAGCAATTGAAAACAACCAAAGCCTTAAGATAGCAAAGGGACATCTCAGTAAGGGAAGAAAACAGATTATGGCTCTGAGAAAAGAAGATGGTTCTATAACAAGAAATAGAGGTGACATTTTGACAAGAGTGAAAGATTTCTACTCCAAATTATATGAAAGGGATGATACATGTACTCCAGACATCATGAAAGGTACCAGAGTTCTTCCAGTCCTCCCAGCAGAAGTTGCTCATGCGATCAAGAACATGAAGCGAGGGAAAGCTCCAGGAGAAGATGGAATTACTATAGACATCATACAAGAAGCAAGTGGAGAAATTGAAACAGTACTCGCCCAAATTTTCACTCGATGCCTTAATGAAGGGAAGATTCCTGTGGATTGGAACCATGCTACAATGATCCTGCTACATAAAAAAGGTGACATTGAGGATCTCAGGAACTACAGACCTATCAGCCTCCTATCAGTGGTTTATAAAATCTTCACTAAAGTTCTTTCACACCGCTTGAAGGTAACACTGGACATGGCTCAACCGAGAGAACAAGCTGGATTCAGGAGTGGCTACAGCACAATAGATCATATCCACGTACTGAGAGAACTGATTGAAAGAGCGAGGGAATATGAACTTCCATTGTGCATGGCTTTTATCGATTATGAAAAAGCCTTTGATTCGGTGAAACCATCAGCAGTTACCACGGCTCTGAAATCCTGCGGTATTGAAGATGCATACATTAATATTATTAATAACATCTATGAAAATGCAAGTGCAAAGATTCGGCTGTTTGAAAATACAACACACATAAAAATTGGAAAGGGAGTGAGACAAGGTGACACCATATCTCCGAAGCTCTTTAATGCCACATTGGAAAATGTCTTTCAATCACTGAACTGGGAAAACAAAGGGATAAAGATTAATGGAGATTATCTAACCCACCTTCGTTTTGCTGATGACATAGTCATTTTTGCAACTACCCCATCAGAGCTGCAGAGTATGATCCAGGAACTTGCTGACAAGAGTAAAGAAGTGGGATTAAAAATGAACTTTCAGAAGACAAAAGTGATGTTCAATGCTTTTACAAGAAATGAAGATTTATCGATTGATGGAGAAAAACTGGAGATAACAGATACGTATGTTTATCTTGGACAGCAGATATCAAGTGAGGGTCACATTGATGAAGAAATTAATCGGCGTACAAAACTTGCCTGGAGAGCTTTTGGAAGAAACAGCATAATTTTCAAGAGCAATATGCCATTATGTCTTAAAAGAAAAGTGTTTGATCAATGCATCCTTCCAGTGCTTACGTATGGTGCAGAGACGTGGACCTTAACTAAAAGAGACATACAAAAGCTGCAGACAACTCAAAGAAGCATGGAGAGGTGCATGCTTGGTATAACCAGGAGAGATAAGAAGAGGAACTCGTGGATCCGAAAAATGACGAGAGTGGAAGACATCATGATCAGAGTTAAATCCCTGAAATGGCAATGGGCTGGACATACTGCCAGAAGGACAGATCATCGATGGACAGCCGAAATTTTAGATTGGATTCCAAGGGACAGGAAAAGACCCAGAAAAAGACCACATGGGAGATGGGTGGATGAAATTCGTAAATATGCGGGAGTGACATGGAGGAGACTGGCACAAGACAGACCGTTGTGGAGGAAACTTGGGGAGACCTTCGTCCAGCAGTGGATTGATAATGGTTGACAATGATGATGATGATGATATATATATATATATATATATATATAGGTATCTTCTTAATAGAATATATATATATATATAGATATATAACAAGAAGTTTGGAAATTTATATTATTTAGAAATTAGGTAATATTTTAAAGATACAAACTATGAAATTCTGCATCACTTTAAGGAAGCTTAACAAAAGTAGCTGTGACTCAATGCGCTGGTAACTCAGTAGATTTGTAAGCCACAGTGGGGAGAGGGGATAAGCGGTACTGGCAGTCTTGCTGCGGTAACCCCAGAGTTCTCTTAACCGGTTACCCCCCCATGTATAAGACGACCCCCAATTTTTGGTGTAAAAATTTTGGAAAAAAAATATGGTCTCACACACAGAAAAATATGGCATTTTCTGTAAATATGTATGAATCCTGGATCTGCAGTATTGGTATTTCATATACTAAACCCCTGCTTTCTGTAAACAAATTTAGATTTGTTTTTTGCTATTAATTTTTTGAAATGTTACTCAGTAAAATAGGTAAAAAGTAAAATTGTTTTTTTTTTATCAATCAGTAAGAATTAATAGTTGCCAATTACTTTAAATAACTTAGTTACAGAAATATTTAAAATGACTTTTAGTTATAGAAATATTTTAAATAACTTTTTCAGGATTTTATTGCTTTTTAAAATGATATGAAAATACTTATAATAATTTGGGCAGAAGGAACTTCTTAATGTTATTGTATTATGTGTTACACAATTACATGTGCACACCTCTACAAGAGTTTTTAGTAAGTCCTCAGTTTAAAGGATTTCATTTACAATGAATTTTTACATATAAATTGTAGGGCAGTATCTTTATTGCATTGTATAGAAAGTTCCAAGGGTTGTAAACTATTGTGAAACATTTTAAGTTTGAGTCTGTTTTGTGATAAGATAGATGTACAGGTTATCAATAAATGAAGTATACAACCTCAGTAGGCTATTAAAAAAATACGATAGTAAAAGACTTGCTTTAAACGTTAAAGACATGGCAAGTGTTAAGTCAGATGATAGATGGTGTCAGGTGTCTCATGTAATGAAACATCTTGTCAAACACAGAATACACCAGGCATGGCTTCCCCAGTGGAGAAAGCAGCATGTGTGGCGTGGATTGCAGAGTCAAATTCTCTAACAACAGTTCAGCGTAAGTTCAGAACAGAGTACAAGAGACAGCCGCCGACACGAAGGAGCATTGAACAATAGGTAGATAAATTCAAAGCAGCAGGAAGTGTCTTGAAAAGCTAAAGCACTGGGAGACCTTGCATTTCGGATGAAAAGGTGGAAGATGTGCGTAAGACTTATCTAAGGAGCCCGAAGAAGTCCGTCCACATCGCCAGTTGTGAACTCGAAATGCCACGAGCTACGGTTCACAAGATTCTGCATAAACGTCCCCTTCCATATATGTATAAAGTGCAGTTAGTGCAAAAACTTTGACCAAATGATCAACTACATCGAAAAACATTTGTGGTAGACATGCTTAATCACATTGATGAAGACCCCATACTCCTTTCAGGGATGTTTCAATGATTAGTTGACATTCCACGTTACTGGCACAGTGAATAAACATAACTGCCAAATCTGGGGCACAGAAAATTCCCATGTGGTCATAGTACACAACAGAGATAGCCTGAAGGTTAATATCTGGACTGGCCTAATGGAAACAGAGTGATAGGGACCTTTTTTTTGCTGAACCAACCGTTACTGGCATATAACATACCTGGATTTATTAGAACAGTTCGCAATTCCACAACTCCAGGATATTCAACACATCATTTCTCTCGTGTGCTACAACCACATGGGGATTTTCCGTGCCCCAGATTCGGCGGTTATGTTTATTCACTTGGCCAGAAATACAAATGTCGATTCATCGTTGAAACAGATCCGTGAATGGAGTGTGGGGTCGTCATCAGTGTGATTAAGCATGTCTACCACAAATGCTTTTCAATGTGGTTGATCATTTGGTTGACGTTTTTGCACTAACTATACTTTATACGCATATAGGTGGAGACGCTTATGTAGAATCTTGTCAACCTTTGCTCGCAGTATTTCGAGTTCACAACTGGCGACGCGAACAAACTTCTTTGGGCTCCTTAAATAAATCTACCTGGACATGTTGTAACGTACTTGGACATGTTAAAACAATTCACAATTCCACAACTCCAGAATATTCAAGACATCATTTTCCAGCAAGATGGAGCACTTCCGCACTGGTCTTTGGATGTACGCAAGTCTTTAGACCACCATTTTCCAGGGTGTTGGATTGGACGTGGGAGTTTGACAGCATGGCCACTCCATTCTTCTGATGTTACCCCATGCGATTTGTTTTCTTTGGGGCTTTATTAGTGACGTTGTGTACAAGAAAAAGGTTACATCTATCACTGAGCTCAAAGAACACATTACTGCAGCCTTCCTCCTTGTTACACCTGACATTTTGCAGCGTACATAGGTGGAAAGAGACTATTGTTTAGACATCGTGCAAGCAACCAACAGAGCACATGTGGAGACCTACTGACATTAAAAAAAACTTTCACAATTACCATGTGTTTAGATATTAAAAGTAAGTTGTTATTTGCTGTAGTTTTCTTTTCAATAGCATATTGAAGTTGTATACTTCGTTTATGGACACCCTAAACTTAGTACACACAATGTCAGTAGCATTCCTTTTATTAATTTGATTGGGTTATGGTTTGGCTTTCTGAATTCCCTTTCAATGGTACAAGAGTGTCTCTGAGCTGCTATTAGAAAAAATTAATTTTTGCTGTCTCACTGGTTTTTTAGAATCATGTTTTTACTACAAAAATTTTTCAAATAATGATTCAAGAACTTTATCAAATAATGGTTCAAGAACTTTATCAAATAATGATGCAAGATATCAAAAAATGGTTTAAGGAATTTATCAGAGTGATTCAAGAAATTTATCCAATAATAATTGAACCACAGTGATCAAAAATCAGTAATGGAATCAACCTTAGTGTTTATAAGTTCTCTAATAAATTTTAAGGATGATTCATAATTTTCATTTAAAGTAAACTTGTTGCCTACAAGAGAGAGAGAGAGAGAAAAAAAATAACGAAGCTGGAATTAATTACAGTGTACAGTGCACAATTTTTAATTCACTGCTTATGTGTAGTATTTCTAACTAACTCATAAAAGAAAAATTAAAACACACACACACACACACACACACAATAGGTGCAGACTGGAATTTTAGCTAAGTGGCCAGTGGCTGGTAAGTCCAAAAAAGTTAGTGGCCAAAAAGAAGTCTCCAGCATAAAAAAAAAAAAAAAAAAAAAAAGAGGGGAAGGATTAATAGGAACTTTAATGTAACTGCTGTTATTTGCGTGGGGGCTTTATCTGAACATAAAAGAAGCCACTCACTGTGCAAAATTAAAACCATTTTGTAAATCTTTTTTTCCTCTGGGTTTACTCATTCCCAAAACATCGACAACATTGGGGGAAATTTTCCATGTATCAGTGAAAACCTCGATGTTTTTGCTAATAAGCCGATGAATCGTATTTTTCAATGTGCAGCAGTAAATGGGCACATTGGTGGGTAAAATCTCTGCTCAATATAACAGTGATTACTCACCAATTCAAATCGTGTAACTAATAATATCTGTTAAAGCACTCGATGTATTGGTGGAAACCTTGATGGGTTTTTTTATGTATCGGTTCCTGTAGCATCGAGGAAAAGAACTCGATTTTGTCAATGAAACATTGACTAAAACAGCTAATTCACGACAAAAATATGGTATTCCTTTCATCTTTACAAGAATGCAACAAAAAAAAAATTCATTTACTTTATGCAGAATATATTCTTTACCAGTTTCAAAAATCGGTAATGAAACCTCAATGTTTTTTCAATGTATTGGCTTATGAAACATTGTGGTTTAAGCTTTTTTAGTGCTACATGTAATGTGTGTGTATATGTCCGGAATGCCACGCCATTTTCGTAGAAATTGCAAGCTTCTACAAAAACGCTGTACTTTCCATAAATTTTAATGTTTTGGGCCAAAAATTTCTCCTGATCTTTATAAGATTTTTCTTAACATTTCTATACATGTAATACACACATGTGTATCATCATCATCATCATCGTCAACCATTATCAATCCACTGCTGGACGAAGGTCTCCCCAAGTTTCCACCACAACGGTCTGTCTTGTGCCAGTCTCCTCCATGTCACTCCCGCATACTTTCGAATTTCATCCACCCATCTCCCATGTGGTCTTCTTCTGGGTCTTTTCCTGTCCCTTGGAATCCAATCTAAAATTTCGGCTGTCCATCGATGGTCTGTCCTTCTGGCAGTATGCCCAGCCCATTGCCATTTCAGGGATTTAAGTCTGATCATGATATCTTCCACTCTTGTCATTTTTTGGATCCATGAGTTCCTTTTCTTATCTCTCCTGGTTACACCAAGCATGCACCTCTCCATGCCTTTTTGAGTTGTTTGCAGCCTTTGTATGTCTCTTTTAGTTAAGGTCCACGTCTTTGCACCATACGTAAGCACTGGAAGGATGCATTGAGCAAACACTTTTCTTTTAAGACATAATGGCATATTGCTCTTGAAAATTATGCTGTTTCTTCCAAAAGCTCTCCAGGCAAGTTTTGTACGCCGATTAATTTCTTCATCAATGTGACCCTCACTTGATATATGCTGTCCAAGATAAACGTATGTGTCTGTTATCTCCAGCTTTCCTCCATCAATCGATAAATCTTCATTTCTTGTAAAAGCATTGAACATCACTTTTGTCTTGTGAAAGTTCATTTTTAATCCCACTTCTTTACTCTTGTCAGCAAGTTCCTGGATCATACTCTGCAGCTCTGATGGGTAGTTGCAAAAATGACTACGTCATCAGCAAAACGAAGTTGGGTTAGATAATCTCCATTAATCTTTATCCCTTTGTTTTCCCAGTTCAGTGATTGAAAGACATTTTCCAATGGGGCATTAAAGAGCTTCGGAGATATGGTGTCACCTTGTCTCACTCCCTTTCCAATTTTTATGTGTGTTGTATTATCAAACAGCCGAATCTTTGCATTTTCATAGATGTTATTAATAATATTAATGTATGCATCTTCAATACCGCAGGATTTCAGAGCCATTGTAACTGCTGATGGTTTCACCGAATCAAAGGCTTTTTCATAATCGATAAAAGCCATACACAATGGAAGTTCATATTCCCTCGCTCTTTCAATTAGTTCTCTCAGTGCGTGGATATGATCTATTGTGCTGTAGCCACTCCTGAATCCAGCTTGTTCTCTTGGTTGAGCCATGTCCAGTGTTACCTTCAAGCGGTGTGAAAGAACTTTAGTGAAGATTTTATAAACCACTGATAGGAGGCTGATAGGTCTGTAGTTCCTGAGATCCTCAATGTCACCTTTTTTATGTAGCAGGATCATTGTAGCGTTGTTCCACAATCCTCAGGAATCTTCCCTTCATTAAGGCATCAAGTGAAAATTTGAGCGAGTACTGTTTTGATTTTTCCACTTGCTTCTTGTATGATGTCTACAGTAATTCCATCTTCTCCTGGAGCTTTTCCCCACTTGATGTTCTTGATTGCATGTGCATCTTCTGCTGGGAGAATTGGAAGAACTCTTGTACTGGTACCTTTCATGATGTCTGAAGTACATGTATCATCCCTTTCATATAATTTGGAGTAGAAATCTTTCACTCTTGTCAAAATTTTGCCTCTATTTCTTGTTACAGAACCATCTTCTTTTCTCAGTGCCATAATCTGTTTTCTTCCCTTACTGAGATGTCCCCTTGCTATCTTTAGGCTTTGGTTGTTTTCAATTGCTTTCCTCACTAGTTCACAGTTGAATTTCCTTACGTCTTCAGTGATACTTTTTCGTACTGTCTTGCATAGCGCTATATATTCCACTTTGGAAGTCACGTCTTCTTTAGTTGTCCTCATCTCTCTTCTTTTTTGCATCAACATTTTGGTTTTTCCTGATAATTTGTTCACATGCAACTTGTTCGTAGACCCAGCTAATTTTGTTGCTGTTTCCATAAGAGCTTTGGTTACTTTTCTGTTAACTTCAGAAATATCCACTTCTTCCGATGTTAGGCCTTCTAAAGCAGAGAACCTGTTCTTCAGTTCCAACTTGAAGGTATTATGGTGTTTTTTTAAGGTTGGTTATGTCAGTACATTTTGTTTGTCTTATGAGCTTGCCACGTTCGAGTTTAGTGTTGAGGTGCATCTGACATCTCACCAATCTATGGTCACTACCTGTGTTGAACTTGTTTAGCACACTGCAGTCTTCTGTGATGAATTTTTTGTTACACATAATAAAATCAATTTCACTTGTCGTCCCATTTAGATGTCTCCATGTCCATTTCTTGTGTAACTTTTTCTTGAAAAAGGAATTCAAGATGAAAAACCCTTCTGCCTCTGCAAACTCAACGAGATTATTTCCACGCTGGTTTCTGTTGCAGTGACCGAATTTACCTACTGAAGTTTCATGTTGCTGTTGCCCTATTTTTGCATTGAAATCTCCATAATTATCTTCAAGTGCTGCTTCCCTGTATTACTTAGATGACGAATTTCCTCATAAAATTCTTCAATTTCTTCTTCAGGATGACTTGTGGTGGGTGCATAAGTTTGAATAATCTGAGCCTTGTATTTTCTCAAGAGTTGGATAACGAGTCGTGCAGCTCTGTCAGAGGAACTTTCAACTTCTACAACTGTATCCTTCAGTTTCTTGTTTATTATAAATCCAACACCACTAGTTCTGCCAGTATCTGTCCCACGATAGTAGAAGATATGTCCACTTTTCAGTTCAATGAGATCTTCTCCTTTTCTCTTTACCTCACTTAGCCCGATGGTGTCCCACTTAATCCTTTGTAGTTCCTCTTCCAATTCAAGAAGCCTTGAATCAGAAGATAGGGAGTGTAAATTATACTTAGCCAAGGTCAGCATCAGATGGCAGCCTAGTCCGGTCCTCCGGGAATTCTTAGCACCCTCTGCCTTCATGTCGCACTGGCTGCTGCCTTCGCAAGGTATATTCCAGCTGCCGGAGACTGAGGGCCAAGATTTAACTTGTGGAGTCATTTTGGAGGGGTTTGGCCATAACTCACCACGCTGGCCAAGCGGGTTGGTGAGTGTGGGATAGCACTTCCTCTAATCCCGATGGTATAGTTATACCGCTATTGGCGGTCGTCAGAGCCCCTTTAGTGGGAACAGGATGCACCACGAGAAGGCGGGGTTGACATTTGTCAAGGAGAGGCTGTGATGTTACGCATCACCTGAATATACATATATATATATTTAAATATATTACATTTCAGATAACTGAATTTTGTTTAAAAAATAACTTTACGTAAAATAATTTTTTTGAAATAGAAATTGCAAATTCAAAATGCATTTTCAAAGACTTCTTTCTTCTGCAAAAATAAAAAAAAATAAATAAATGAAGAAATGTAACGATAACTCTTAATTTTGAATATACCCTTACAGATTAATGTTATTCTAAAGTGATTCAAAATTATCACTATCACTTGGCAAATTTTCACTCTCACTACAACTAGCCATTTCAAGATTTCCTTATAGGCTGGTATTATTCTAAGGTGATTCAAAATGCACGTCTGCAAATACTGAGGAACAAGCTGTCAATAAAGTTCATCCTTAGCTAACACACGAATTTTTGAAAAAGATGTCGGGGATTCGCAATTCACCGAGTTTTGCAATTGTGTCAGGTTGTTTGAGAAAAAAGGAATGAATAATGTGGAGAGTTTCTAGTAATAAAACACATTTCATTCTTCTGCACAGCAAAGTTCGCAAGAAAAAATAAACACGCCATTGTCACTGGATGATCAGTTGCACATTATTGGACAACTGATCATCCAGTGACAATGGCGTGTTTATTTTTTCTTGTGAACTTTGCTGTGCAGAAGAATGAAATGTGTTTTATTACTAGAAACTCTCTGATTGCAGTTGTGTGATGTGAAGCAAAATGTTGTTAGCAAGGTGGAGACCGATGTGCTTCGGTGGTTTGGCCATGTTGAAAGAATGAGTAATGAAATGCTTACTAAGAAAATCTTTTCAGCCCAAGTGGCAGGAAGGAAAGGCAGAGGAAAGCCAAGGAAGACATGGGTGGATCAGATTCAGGAGTGTCTGCATGAGAAAAAGATTATGAGTATGAAGTATAAAAGATCTTGTGTACGGCATGTAATGGATATCAGTGAATCACGAGTTGTATGTCAAGATCGCTGTAAATGGAGAAGTTTGATACGACAACAATAAATAAAAATATCTGGAAGTTTGTATTTCTTTTTGGAGCTAACCTCTGAATCTCAGGGAACAGCTTAGTGATATGCATGTATGTACAAAAAAGTGATTTCCGACAGTGTAACGTTCTTTAATTCACTCACAATCCCATGTGAACAGTCCTGCATTTTTCAATAATATTGCTGTTTGATGTTATGATTCATGGAGATTTCATTTCAAAACAATAAGCTTAATAAATGATATGATCATTCACGCTGATGTCTGATTCGGGAACTACTCGGGTCAGTCTCAAGGGCTGATCATTCAGCCCACCACACTTTTAGCACACCACGCGCAGGCCGATGAATTGACCACATTGCACTAAAAGGGTTCTGTAACTTCGAGGTTTAAACATCGATTATCGGTGGCAAAACTTCAATATTCAAAAACATCGAGGTTTTTTTTCCATCCCTAGTTAGGACTGGTTTCACTTTCTTTTATCTTTACTTCTGAATTATTATACTTTTGTAAATTGGCACTTAAAATAACAAATTGCCAAACTGGTGACTACTAAAATAAATTTAATCGCCAAAGTTGCCAGCTAATCGCCACCTGGTGAGTGGCGAGTGCTAATTTGCACCTAACACACACACACACACACACACAATATTGTATCATATCATATCATATCATATCATATCACATCACATATCATGAAGCTGTTGACTGAGATTCAGAGTTGTTAACTCCCTAAAGAAAGTTCATCTGCCAGATTGAGTTTAGAACTGATGCTACTAGATTTTACTTGCTGTGGATATATCAAACATCTTCACATTTACGACTGTCTTGGCACACATCTCAAACTTCACTGACATCCATCACACATCTTACACATGACCTTTTGTACTTAATACTCATTATCTTTTTCTCACTCTGACATTCCTGAATCTGGTCTTTCTGTGATTTCGTTAACTTTCCTCTACCTTTCTTTCCTGCCACTTAGTCAGAATAAATTCTCTTAGTAAGCATCTCACCAGTTATCCTTTCAACATGGCCAAAACCACCGCAGAATATTTGTCTCCACTGCTTCAGAGAATGCATGACTGACCAAAATTTGCAATGGCAGAACAGGCATTCATTGAAAAACATGAGGTTTTATATGCTTAATGTTGCAGCAATATCCTTTGAAACATGAAATGTAATACTACTGTACTTTTACAGCTTCTTTTTGTCATAGAAATGCCATTAAAAAAAATGTCGTCCATTAAGATTTTACCTTAAAGAAATGCATCATTCTGGAAGCGCAAATTGAACGTATGTATTTTGACTTCAACACAAGTACATTGCACATGGTTAACAAACATGTTATGAAGAATAGAAGTGTGCTAGCATATTTGGACAAAAATGTAACTTCAGTTTCTTTTTCCCAGAATTGCAATTGGTGATGGTATTTCTATGTCTCAAAGTGATACGTCAAGTTACCACATTTGTCAAAATACAAAATTAATTTGAAATTGTTGTTACTGTACTTCTGCTTCTTTAGAAGATGATACATCATGTCTTGAACTAAAGCTGTATAGTAACCATATGTATTGTTCACTCTGGTATATCCATTGGCAGGTAACCCATTTTTACCTAGAGTTTCCCTAGCTTACCAACTAAGTTAAACTTTTTCTTAGAGAAAACTGGGATACATTTTAAAAGGAACTTATTCTGTTGAAATAGTGCAAAGCTGTAATTAATTTGGCATTTTGTGCCTCAGTGTTTAATTTTTCACCTTAAAATGTGTCATAAATTTAGCCTGGATGTAGAATATTTACAGTGGGCTGCTTTTACAATGATGACTCCCTTTTCAATTGTTTGCTTCTTGGTTATATGTCAGTACAGAAATTGTTTTTATAACTTGTGCAGTATTCTAGATTTTTTCTAAAACAAAACAGCCTATAATGTGCACGTATTTCTCTGATGTATCGAGATTTAAAAACGTGTTTTACATACGTTATTCTTTTTCAGTTAAAACTATTTAATGGTGGTTTAACTGTTGTAACTTTTACATGTTATATTTCATTTGTGTGAAATGCAATTTCTCAGTTGGAAGTTATTAATATTCACTGCAAACATATATCTCCGTAATCGAATGTAATTCAAGGAAAAATCTTTCATGTACCTCTCGGTTGTAAGTGGTCGATGTTCAAATCCTTGCATAGTTGTTTTCATCAAGTTCTTGAGTGTAAACTTTTTAGAAATAGTCCACACATTTTCTTGACTAGGATATACTTTTTGTTGAACTATGGGAGGCACGTGAAAGACAAAGGGGATGTGAAATTACGCTGTAAAACTTGAAAAAACGGAAAAATGGATCACTCGAAAAATATTCGCATGAGAAAATGCAATCACCAAAAAAACATAGTCTGACATCCTGGATGTACTGTCCGATGCATTTCGGCAGATCTGTCTGCCATCTTCTGGAACATCTGGTCGTCTGTTCTCTCTACCGTCTATGTTGAATATGCCACGTGCTCAGTCTGGGAATCTTTGTGTGTTATACGTCATCGAATGTGTTGCATTGCCACTCCTGTGATTTGAAGACTGCAATTTTTTTTTTTTTTTTTTTTACTTTATGTCTGCGTGTTTGCATTGTTTCTGTTCTGTTTGCCTTCCCATTTTTTGTTCTCTTCTTCTATCAGTATTTTCCATGGAATCGGCATTTCTACTCCACTACTAATGTTCCAGTTTTTTTTTCAATTACTATTGCTTCAGCCAACTGAAAAGACTATTCGTTTCGCCGAAGCAGTAGTAATTGAAAAAACCAAAAAAACCCAAGCGTTAGTAGTGGAGTAGAAATGCCGATAGAAGAAGAGAACAAAAATTGGAAGGCAAACAGAACCGGAACAATACAAACACACAGACAGAAAGTGAAAAAAATTACACAGTCTTCATATCACAGGAGTGGCAACGCAACACATTCAATGACGTATAAAACGCAAAGATTCCCAGACTGAGCATGTGGCATATTCAACATAGACTGCAGAGAGAACGGACGACCAGAGGGTTCCAGAAGATGGCAGACAGACTGCCGAAATGCATTGGACAATACATCCAGGAAGTCTGATGAAATTTGTTTGGTGATTGCATTTTCTCATGCAAATATTTTTCGAGTGATCCATTTTTCCGTTTTTTCAAGTTTTCCAGCGTCATTTCACATCTTCTTTGTCTTTCACGTGCCTCCCGTAGTTCAACAAAAAAGTATATCCTAGTCAAGAAAACGTGCGGACTAATTTCTAAAAAGTCTGCACTCAGGAACATGATGAAAACAACTGTGCAATGATTTGAACATCGACCAGTTACAACCGAGAGGTATGTGAAAGATTTTTCCTTGAATTACGTTCGATTACCGAGATATATGTTTGCAGTGAATATTAATAACTTCCAACTGAGAAATTGCATTTCACACAAAGAAAATATAACATGTAAAAGTTACAGCAGTTAAACCATCATTAAATGGTTTTAACTGAAAAAGAATGAAATAGGCTGAGTGCAGCTATCAACCTTTGAAATTAATATATTTTGATGTTTGCTACAGTGTGTAGTTTAGTTCCGCAACATTTCCTAATTAATGCATTTTTCTAAAAAGGTGTTGCATGTATGTTTTGGATTTGGAGCGTACTTACTTCAGTGACCACAGTAGTACGTCAACAGTATTAACACGCCCACCCATATTAGCGAGCAATTCGTTGGATAAGAGAGAGACGGGTGAAGATGATTTACTGTTTACTTCACTTTTTGACGCAACTAAGTAAGTTGTTTCATGTATATAAGCATAATACAGTTTTTTCGTTTGGAGTGATAAAATATTTTGTATACAAAGTAAGTTAAAAAAGTTCCCAAAATTTCTCGTAGTTGTGGGAATGAAGAATTCTGCCAGGGATTTTTTTCTGTTTCAGAGGTTGGCAGCACCCATGACATTGTCTGATATCAAATGGTGCCATCCCATTTCCTGTCTGTGTGGACCACCAGTAGTTTCTTTGTTTACCAGGCTTTTATTAGCATCGCTGTTGAAAATTTTTGGCAACTCAGCAGCATGCAAACGTGTAATTTCATATTGTGCTTCGGAAACCACCATCAGAGATGTCACCCATGCTTCTTCAAACATACATTTAAGTGCCAATGAAGAAATCGCAAATTTACACACATGGGTCAAGCATTTCAGTGATAGTTTTGATATCTGAAGGCAATTGCATAAACACATACCTTCTTTACACACTTCAGTATATTTTTTGCTCAAGTCAACCCCCCCCACAACAAATTTTAAATTTGTATCTCTATCAACATATAACAACAACCGAAAAATTCTACCATACTCCAAAATGAACTCTTAATTTAAAAGAACATTAATCAAGAACATACTAAAAAGTTTAAATCAAAACGAATTCTCCGTGAAAAGGATGGCCGAACTCAAACCTGTGAAACATCCTCTGCGAGCGCTTTCTGTAGTCAAACACTACAATCTTCAGGCAGCCAACTTGTTGAATTGATGGCACATGTAGAAGTGAACTTATTACGAGTATTCACCTCTCTCAAAGGGAGTGTCAGGGCATGGTCAGGCAGGCTTCACGTGTTCACACGATGACAAAAGTTCTCACTGCGCAGTGGCACCATCTATTGTTCATCCATTAAACCCATAACACCATTCATGAAATCAGATTTTCAAGCAAATTTGGGAATGTAATTTCTACCGATATATTGCGTTTAATTCAAAAATGGTTAATTATTTAATATAGGTTATTATTTATATATATTATTTATTTATTAAAAAAATGGGCCCTAAAAAGAACTATTAAACAATTAACCACTTTTGAATTAAGCACAATATACACTGGCAGAAATTACATTCCCAAATTTGCTCTTGATTCATGAATGGTGTTATGGGTTTAACTGATGAACAATAGATGGCGCAACTGCGCAGTGAAAACTTCTGTAGTCGTGTCAACACTTGAAGCCCGACTAACCACGCCCTAACACTCCCTTTGAAGGAGGTGAATGCTCATAATAAGTTCACTTCTAGATGTGCCTTGTGCCGTCAATTTAACAAGATGGCTGCCTGAAGATTGTAGTGTTTGACTACAGAAAGTGTTCGCATGGGATGTTTTCACAGGTTTGAGTTCGGCCATCCCTTTCACGGAGAATTCGTTTTAATTTAAACTTTTTAAATATGTTCTTGGTTGATGTTCTTTTAAATTAGAGTTCGTTTTATACAGTGGTCAAAGCGGCACATAGAGCTACTGCCGATATTGTGTCGACCATAGATCCACATAGTAAATAGGAGGTTTCAAAAGAAATACATACCATTTCACAATTATTTTTTTTGGTATTAAAAAATTAATGTATATATTATTAAAAAAATTAATGTAATAATTAAAAAAACACTTCATTGAAGGGTTTGTCATCTTTTTCAGACCCAGCTGCTAATCATTTACCAATTTTATCCATTAACAAGAAAGTTGACACCGAATTTTCGGGTGTAATAAGCACGTCTTTTGAATCCGTTCTGACGCAAATTAAATTTATCAAAGCTTTTCAAAGGCAATGGAACCGGTATGGAAAACAATAGTATCTGACCAAAGAAAGAAGATTTTCAATCGGGTTTTTAATCCCTCAGATATTGCTGTAAATGGAATCGTGAGCTTACGAACTCTTGGAAACAGAGATATTGACAAAAATAGGATGTCACTTTACGTCCCCTGGTGGGAAAATCATGCATTATTTTAGGAAGAAAGTATTCTCAAAAGGTATAAGCGGTATCGGTCGAAGAAAAAAAATTTCTCTTCTTATGAATATTATTCATAAGAAGAGAAATTTTATGGAAATTGAAAGATGAAAGAATAATTAAGTGAAATGATATTAGTGTAAGTGAAATTACTGCAAAGGAAAGGGTGTCTGAAAAAAATATAAAGTTATATAAGGAATAATGATATGAATAGGGATAAATTAAAACTCATATTGAAATTAAGATAGAAGAAAATGGTAAGTTTTGTTTAAGTCGAGAGGGTAAAACCACTCGGATAATGATGGGGGAAATGACAGCTATCAAAGTTGAGAAGATTAATATAAATAGAGGACGAAGAATGAAATGATCGAGAAATAGCAACAAGAAAACTTAGGCCTATTGATCTTCCTCTTACTATAATTGTGAGAAAAATAAGAATAAAAATAGAATTGGATGGGGGAGATAAAAAAATAAATACTATCAAATAAGATAGAAGAAATAGTTCTAGTCTAATTAATATTATAATAATATTGGTTCGTCATCATATAATTCTTAGAAGTCTAGTTATAATAATAAATTTAATAAAAATTGAGGAAATTCCTGCATCCAAAGCGGGTGTTTATTAAACTATTAAGAATATTGACAATAGCGATTGTTTTTTTTTGTTTAGGAGTATTAGGAGTTTCTCAACCTATAAGAATAGTCACATTAATGGTGATAATTACTTTAGGATATATATTTTTAATATATGTTCATATAAAGAGAATATGGTTTGGATATTTATTGATATTGGTAATTTTAAGAGGAATTATAGTGGTTTTTTCTTACATGGCTAGAATAACTCCTAATGAGAAGTTCGAATTATGAGGGGTAGTAGTCATTTTAATTGTTGTAGCAGGATGATCTTCTTTATTTATAGGTGATTATGTTAATTTTTCTTTTGGTTCGTTGTCTTTGTGGGAGGGTTGTTTTTTATTAATGAATTTAACCATGTTAGTAATTTTATTGAGCATAATGGTGATATCTGTATGAGTAAGAGATTGATGAGCTGGACCCGCTCGCGTGTAAATTTGATAATTAATATTCGAAGGAAAGATGTTTTTATAAAATCAGTAAGAGGAATATTAGTAGATCTTCCTACTCCTGGAAGATTATCTTATTTATGAAGTTTTGGGTCATTATTAGGATTATTTTTAGGATTTCAGTTGGGAACAGGGTTATTCCTTGCTTTACATTTTACCGGAGATGTAAGATTATCTTTTTTGGCTGTAGTTCATATTATAGGTGATGTTAATAATGGTTGATTGATTCGGGTTTTACATTCTAACGGTGCAAGATTATTCTTTTTTCTATTATATCTTCATATGGGACGGGGTTTATATTATGGGTCGTATCGTTTAAAAAATGTGTGAATAAGTGGAGTGACTATTTTTTTTATTAAGTATAGCAACTGCCTTTTTAGGGTATGTTTTACCTTGGGGTCAGATAATACTTCAGAAGCAGAAATTAACACTTATGACCCCTGGTGACCAAACCATTCTTGACCAAACATTAGAAATTATGTGAAAAATATTTTGCATCAGGTCTTGTATGCGATACAGGAAGAATTTTTCAAATCAGAGCTTCAGGAGCAAAAATAATACAGAAAACGCAATTTACCTTTGTGCCCCCTAGCGGAAAGTCTATGATATACTTGAAAATTTTGAATTTATATAAAAAAAACATTTCGCATTGGAAACACTATCCAACAAAGAAGGAATGTTTCCAATCGTACTCTGAGAAGTAGAGATATTGACAAAAATAAGATATACATCTATGCCACCTGGCGTAGAAACCATGCATTTTTTCAAGAAGAAAATTTTCCTAAAAGGTTTCTCGACATGACTAGTATCGGTCAACAAACGACGTTTTTTTTCAGTCGACAATTTAGAATCTCATATTTTGCTGCAAATACAACAGAAGCGGAAATTAAGATTAATGCCCCTGGTGGCCAAACTATTTTTTTTCAAAAAATTAGAAATTATGCGCAAACGATTTCCCATCAGGAGCTGCATCCGGCGCAGAAAGATTTTTTCAAATCGGAGATTTTGAAGCAGAGATATAGGGGGAAACACAATTTACCACTACGCCCCCTAGCGGAAAGTCTATGAATTACTTGAAAATTTTGAAATTATATGAAAAACATGTCACACGGAAAACACTATCCAACAAAGAAGGAATTTTTCAAATCGGACTCCTAGAAGTAGAGATATTGACAAAAATAAGATGTACATCTATGCCCCCTGGCGGAGAAACTGTGGAATATTTTAAGAAGAAAATATTCCAAAAAGGTGTATTGATGTGAGTGGAATCAGTCCACGAAAGAATTTTTTAATCGATATTTTAGAAGCTATGATTTTATGGCAAATACATCAGAAGCAAAAATTAACACTTACACCCCCTGGTGGCCAAAGTATTCTTTACCAAAAATTTGAAATTATATGCAAAAGATTTTCAATCAGGAGATGTATCCGCTGGAGAAAACATTTTTCAAATCGGAGTTTTAGAAGAAGAGTTATTGGGGAAAATGTAATTTACTTTTACGCCCCCTAGAGGAAAATCTATGCGTAATTTGAAAAATTAACTATATCTAAAATACTCTTCCACATAAATGGAATCGAAAGATATAAATTTTTTTTCAATCGGATGTTTAGAAGCAAATATGTGGAATAAAACGTATTTTTGAATTCGACATCATCTGCATTTAGGCCCTCTACCTGCGAAATTGTACATCATAAAATAAAAAGGAATTAAAGGATCATCATTTTCATATTTCAAGCTTCCCAATGCAAAAAGAATTTTTCAAATCGGGCTAATAGTTGCTGAGATATTATGGGTACAGACGGACGGATGGACAAACCAATAGCAGAAGCACGATCTTTTTTTACAAAAGACATGCTGAAAATGTCATTTGCCGATTTTTGCATCAAAATTTGTGCTTTCATCCTAATTTCTTTACGTAGTTTGTGATGGGTTTATGATTTATTACATACCGGGATGGTAAGTAATGTTTTTTTAACTGCCAGTATGCTCACTTCCATTTTTGTTAACTATCGGTATACCATACCGACCCACTTTGAACTTTGGTTTTATAGTATGATATGATTTCCTGGTTGTTGTTATATGTTGATAGAGATACAAATTTAAAAATTTGCCATGGGAGGGTGATCGACTCAACCAAAAAAATGTACTAAAGTGTATAAAGAAGGTTTGTGTTTATGCAATTACCTTCAGATATCAAAACTTCGTATATGTACGTTAATTAAACAATGAGGACACTTATTTTTGTCATCATAGTACAGATTGCACTCAATTTATGTGATAGTTATTTTCAACTGCCAAGAAAATTGAGTGTGTGTGTGCAACATTGTGGGATGTGACTGAATAAAAGCTGTAGAGTACATAGCATCAGCGGTAGGAATATCAGTTGGAAGGGTACATGGCTTCTCCACTACGATATACACTGAGTGGCCACTTTATTATGACCACCTGACAGTTTTAAGCAAATGAGCTATGGCTGCACGCTGTTGCCGCCAAAGGGTGAGGCTAGTATAAAAAGGGAAAGCTTAGTGCTTGCGACAGTAGTAGAAGTGATTTTTGGGTGAAGAGATGGGAAAAAATGTGATTTGACGGACTTTCAACGTGGGATGATTGTAGGAGCTCAGAGCCATGGAGAGAGTATCACCGAAACCGCCGCATTCGTGAAATGTTCCAGAGCAGCTGTTGTTAAAGTGTTTAAAGACTGGACTGTCAACCAAAAAACTGGGTCTCTACGTGCAACATGGGGTCGTCATCGACTAGTGACTGCTCGGGTGGAACCGAGACTTTCCAGATTGGTAACAGACAACAGAAGGGCAACAGTGCAGCAAATTACAGACCATCTTAATCAAGAATCCCCTCAAATGATCTCTGCACGCACTGTTCACCGTACACTGCATCGGGTGGGATATGGCAGCCGAAGGCCTATTCGAACACCTTTGCTGTCTGCAGTTAACAAGAGAAAACGTCTCCAGTTTGCACAGGAGCACAAAGATTGGACAGTCGATAATTGTCTTACTTTTGTATCCAGTGAGTTCTGTAATTTACTATTTATTTTCAGGAGAACAGCTGGTTCTGACCCGCTGATTGAATATTTTTCACCATTTCTATTTTTGAAATTATCAAACAAAATAGTTAAAAGGAGATATGCAATTTAAAAGTTCATTTTAAAAGCATATGCAATAATTATGATATAGCATAATAATCCTGTGTGGGAATATAATGTTTTTAAAGATTGTTTTATAACAAGACATTTAAAACTGTGCATTGTATATTCAATACAGAAAGCAGAAAAAGTAAGTATTCTTCAATACAAAAAGTAGAATAAGTATGTCCAGCATTTGAACAATCTGCTAAGTACATAGCAGTTATGTCATCATTTCTCTTGGATCAATAAATAATTTCAGGTTTACTTAGCATTTTAGTGCACTTTCACTAGAAATTGTGTGCAGTTTAGAAATTGCTTTTTGATATCATAACACTTCTGTATATTTTTTATTTTTTATTTTTTTGTGGGTTTAATGATATTTTACTGAGCTGTTCATAATTTGTGAGAATACTGTGTTTTTTGGAAATGCAGATAATTATTTTTTCTTATCCTTACAGAAGTTCTTTCATGGATACACTCCCAATGCCTGGAAAATCGTTAGCACAGAAGCTTAGTATCAATGAATTAATCAAACAAAATGGCACGGTAACAAATTCTACAGGCATTGTAAAAGACCGACAGCTGTTAGAGATAATTGAGGTTCTGTCTCAGTTAGTTGATAGGTTAGTATAATTAGCAACAGAAGAGTCATATTTTAATTGTTTGGAAAGTGTTATAATTTATTTGTTTGAGTATGTATGTTAGTGGCAATCTGTTTAATTTTTAGTAGTGTTTCACAGGAGTGAATAGCTGTTGTAGTTTTTTCACATCAGTTTGTTTGTAGTGATGTATCACTTTCTCAGGGGCGCACCAAGGGCATTTGTCACCCTGGTGCAAGCACAGATTTTCTGCCCCTTGTACGAGAATAATTTTCAATTTTTATTTATTTTTACATGAAATAAATATCTTTAGCAACATCATTTTCTATTTTACGTAAAGTAAGTGTTTTATTATATATATACAAGTACATAATATAGGGGATGTAAGGTCAGGTAATGCGTAACATCACAGCCTCTCCTTGACAAATGTCAACCCCGCCTTCTCGTGGTGCATCCTGTTTCCACTAAAGGGGCTCTGACGACCACCAATAGCGGTATAACTATACCATCGGGATTAGAGGAAATGCTATCCCACACTCACCAACCCGCTTGGCCAGCGTGGTGAGTTATGGCCAAACCCCTCCAAAATGACTCCACAAGTTAAATCTTGGCCCTCAGTCTCCGGCAGCTGGAATGTACCTAGCCAAGGCAGTGGCCAGTTCGACATGAAGGCAGAGGGTGCTAAGAATCCCCGGAGGACCGGACTAGGCTGCCATCTGATGCTGACCTTGGCTACGTATAATGGACGCTCCCTATCTTCTGATTCAAGGCTTCTTGAATTGGAAAGGGAACTACAAAGGATCAAGTGGGACATCGTCGGGCTAAGTGAGGTAAGGAGAAAAGGAGATCTCATTGAACTGAAAAGTGGACATCTCTTCTACTATAGTGGGACTGATATTGGCAGAACTAGTGGTGTTGGATTTATAATAAACAAGAAACTAAAGGATAAAGTTGTAGAAGTTGAAAGTTCCTCTGACAGAGCTGCACGATTCGTTATCCAACTGTCGAAAAGGTACCAGGCTCAGATTATTCAAACTTATGCACCCACCACAAGTCATCCTGAAGAAGCCTAAAGATAGCAAAGGGGCATCTCAGTAAGGGAAGAAAACAAATTATGGCACTGAGAAAAGAAGATGGTTCTGTAACAAGAAATAGATGCGAAATTTTGACAAGATTGAAAGATTTCTACTCCAAATTATATGAAAGGGATGATACATGTACTCCAGACATCATGAAAGGTACCAGTACTAGAGCTCCTCCTGTCCTCCCAGCAGAAGTTGCACATGCAATCAAGAACATGAAGCGGGGAAAAGCTCCAGGAGAAGATGGAATTACTGTAGACATCATACAAGAAGCAAGTGGAGTAATCGAAACAGTACTCGCCCAAATTTTCACTCGATGCCTTAATGAAGGGAAGATTCCTGAGGATTGGAACAACGCTACAATGATCCTGCTACATAAAAAAGGTGACATTAATGGTCTCGGGAACTACAGACCTATCAGCCTCCTATCAGTGGTTTATAAAATCTTCACTAAAGTTCTTTCACACCATTTGTAGGGAACACTGGACATGGCTCAACCGAGAGAACAAGCTGGATTCAGGAGTGGCTACAGCACAATAGATCATATCCACGTACTGAGAGAACTAATTGAAAGAGCGAGGGAATATGAACTTCCATTGTGCATGGCTTTTATCGATTATGAAAAAGCCTTTGATTCCGTGAAACCATCAGCAGTTACAATGGCTCTGAAATCCTGCGGTATTGAAGACACATACATTAATATTATTAATAACATCTATGAAAATGCAGGTGCAAAGATTCGGCTGTTTGAAAATACAACACACATAAAAATTGAAAAGGGAGTGAGACAAGGTGACACCACATTTCTGAAGCTCTTTAATGCCACATTGGAGGGTGTCTTTCAGTCGCTGAGCTGGGAAAACAAGGGGATAAGGATTAATGGAGATTATCTAACCCACCTTCGTTTTGCTGATGACATAGTCATTTTTGCAACTACCCCATCAGAGCTGCAGAGTATGATCCAAGAACTTGCTGACAAGAGTAAAGAAGTGGGATTAAAAATGAACTTTCAGAAGACAAAAGTGATGTTCAATGCTTTTACAAGAAATGAAGATTTATCGATTGATGGAGAAAAGCTGGAGATGACAGGCATGTACGTTTATCTTGGACAGCAGATATCAAGTGAGGGTCACATTGATGAAGAAATTAATCGGCGTACAAAACTTGCCTGGTGAGGTTTTGGAAGAAACAGCATAATTTTCAAGAGCAATATGCCATTATGTCTTAAAAGAAAAGTGTTTGATCAATGCATCCTTACAGTGCTTACGTAGACCTTAACTGAAGGAGACATACAAAGGCTGCAGACAATTCAAAGAAGCATGGAGAAGTGCATGCTTGGTGTAACCAGGAGAGATAAGAAGAGGAACTCGTGGATCCGAAAAATGACAAGAGTGGAAGACATCATGATCAGAGTTAAATCCCTGAAATGGCAATGGGCTGGACAATACTGCCAGAAGGACAGATCATCGATGGACAGCCGAAATTTTAGATTGGATTCCAAGGGACAGGAAAAGACCCAGAAGAAGACCACATGGGAGATGGGTGGATGAAATTTGAAAGTATGCAGGAGTGACATGGAGGAGACTGGTAAAAGACAGATTGTTGTGGAGGAAACTTGGGGAGACCTTCGTCCAGCAGTAGATTGATAATGGTTGACGATGATGATGATGACATAATATTGAACATGACGGGTGTCTGTTTAACTATTTTAACCAAGTAACCAAAAGATCTCTCATGCAGGTACATATACAAATAAGTTGTTTAAAACTAAGAAATAGAATTCGAAGCAACTGGTTTTGATATTTAAATAAAACTATTTTTACGTAAATATAAGTTGTATAAAACAAAAAACAGAATTAGAAGTAACTGTTTTCATAATATATCATCATCATCATCATTGTCAACCATTACCAATCCAGTGCTGGATGAAGGTCTCCCCAAGTTTCTTTCACAATTGTCTGTCTTGAGCCTGCCTCCTCCATGTCACTCCAGCATGCTTTCGAATTTCATCCATCCATCTCCCATGTGGTCTTTTTCTGCCCCTCGGAATCCAGTCTAAAATTTCGGTTGTCCATCGGTGGTCCATTCTTCTCGCAACATGTCGAGCCCATTGCCATTTTAGTGATTTCACTCTGGTCAAGATGTCGTCCACTCTTGTCATTTTCCTTATTCACAAGTTCCTCTTATCTTTCCTGGTTACACCAAGCATGCATCTCTCCAGGCTGCTTTGAGTTGTGTGCAGTCTTTGTATGTCTTTCTTAGTTAAGGTCCATGTCTCTGCTCCATATGTAAGCACTGGCAGGATGCAATCATTTAATTTTTTTCTTTTAGGACATAATGACATACTGCTCTTAAAAATTGTACCATTTCTTCCAAAAGCTCTCCATGCAAGTTTTATATGCCAATTAACTTCTTCATCAATGTGACCTTTACTTGATATCTGCTTTCCAAGATAAATGTAGGTATTGAGTATCTCAAGCTTTTCTCCATCATCAATCGATAAATCTTCATTTCTTGTAAAAACATTGTACATCACTTTTGTCTTCTAAAAGTTAATTTTGTAATCCCACTTCTTTACTCTTGTCAGCAAGTTCTTGGATCATGCTCTGAAGGTGTAGTTGCAAAAATAACCACGTTATCAGCAAAACGAAGGTGTTAAATAATCTCCATTAATCTTTATCCCTTTGTTTTCCCAGTTCAATAATTGAAAGACATTTTGCAATGTGGCATTAAAGAGCTTGGGAGATATGGTGTCACCTTGTCTTACTCCCTTTTCAATTTTTATTTGTGCTGTATCCTCAAATATCCAAATCCTTGCACTTGAATTTTCATAGATGTTATTAATAATGCTAATGTATGCATCTTCAATACCACAGGATTTCAAAGCCATTGTCACTTCTGATGGTTTCACAGAATCGAAGGCCTTTTCATAATCAATAAGAGCTGTGCATAATGGGAGTTCATATTCTCTTGTTCTTTCAATTAGTTCTCTCAGTACATAGATATGATCTATAGTGCTGTAGCCACTCCTGAATCCAGCTTGTTCTCTTGGTTGGGCCATGTCTAGTGTTACCTTCAAGTGATATGAAAAAATGTTAGTGAAGATCATAATATATATATTTATATATATAAATTTAGAAAAAACAACAACAAGAAAATGCTGGAAGCTCTTTCTTTAAAATTTGCCAAAGGTAAGGTGATTCAGAAAAGAAGGCATATATTTCTTGAATTATGCTGAAAATTCCTTGAGAATTTTTTTTGTCGTACGTTTAAAGTATGAGCCGCTCAAAGTACATAAAATGCATCAGGGTTTTAGATCGAAAAATTATGTTTCTTGAAGTCCACTGTGTTTTTCCTTTATATTGGCCCCATTGTTATAGGGCTGGCCACTCATATCATGATACTGAAATCTTCAAGATTTAAAAAACATTTAGAAAAAAATCATTAGTCCTTTATCCGCGTTATCTGTTACTGAACAAAACAATGAAAATTATTCTCTGATTTCAAGTCGTTTTCTACTGAATTATATGATGAATATTTTTACTAGAAAAATAAGCGTGCCGCGTAGCATTACGATTTCTCACAGTAAAATGTTTTCTTAACTTCTTCCACGTCACTAACATTAATTTGTCAACTGTAAAATTTGATTGAGGCTTCCTGCCGCCCCCGGAAGATGGCACTTGGTGCTTCGCACCCATTGAACCTCTGCTTGGTGCATCCTTGAGTGTGCTTATTGACAAGGTATTAAGAAATTTCATGAAGTTGGAGAAGATTTGGCTCCAATCAGATGTAATCAATAATATACAGTATTTATCATATATACATAATATCTAAGGTATTGCTTACCTGATGTTGACAAAGTATTTTGCACGTTGTTGCTCTGCAAGACACAGGCTCCCAGCCCGAGAAAGGTCGATTATGCTACGGGTTTTTGGTTAGTTAAAATTTTTTTAGAAATAAAACAATTAGGCTATATATTTTCAGTTCAACATTCATTCATTCGCACAATCAAACGTTTTAAATTTACTATTAATTAAAAGATTGTAGTAGAAAAAGTTATACACATCGGGTTGGGAGACGTCTCACAAGGGGTTTCATCATCACGTTGTTATGGCGAGCGCTTTCGTAATTGTCTTAATACCATCATCAGGCCATCTTCTACCTACACGAGGGTTGCTCGCGTATGTTCAGGTAAACAATACCTTAGATATTATGTATATTTAATCGCAGACATGTTTATAACATAAGTATTAAAAGTATCTCAGTTCATTTCTGTCACATTAAAACCACCTATTTGTTTCTGTAGGTTATTTGAAGAAGCTGCCAGCAGACTGAACCTATGTGCTTTAATTGGTTTTCTTGTTGAACTATGTGCTGCTAGTCAAATTCAGCTGTTTAATAAAAGTCTCAACCGTTTCCTTTCTTCTGATTGTCATGGCAACAGCTTATTGCTGTACCATTTAGGTGATATTATGTTGAGGTGTGCAAGAGGTGGACGACCACTGATCCATGTCATGAAGTCATGGAGTGTTGTAGCACCTCATTTTGTTGAGGTAAGTGACAGATAATACATTTTTAATGTCTTTTCTCTGATCCAGTTGGAAAACTTTTTTATGAATAGTTAAAAGCTCACTCATACTCTCCTTTGAGTTTTCTAACTTTATACAATTATGATTTTTTTAGTGTTGCATGTATTAATAATTGCAGCATGATTGGTCAAAATGATAGACAATGTTTTAAATTCAGCAGGCATCACTTTTTGGTTTATGATCACATTACTGAGCAGTACAGATTTGAGGCACTGGATATTTTTGTAATAAATTTGTTTATTGCAATATACTGATTTCAAAAACTTAAGCAACAAGCAGATTTTTGGTAGTATCTGTTATATAAATGGAACAGGCACCATAAAACCTGTATGCCAGTCTAAACTTACAATACTGCTGTAAAAGACCTTATGTAAATGTGGGTAGCTTGCCACCAATGTGATGCAAACACCAATGCAGCTGGTCTTTTCATGGTCATTTATAAGATTGCAGCTAGCAAGACTAGTTTATTCACTGTACAATGTGGCTACTGTTTGCAGTGATCTCATGTTCATGTTAAACATGTTTCACAGAAATCATATGCATGCATATTTGCAATGGAGATCCATTGGAAGGCTTGATGCTGGGCAGTCTGAAGTATATGTTGCCAGTTGGTCGTTTTCCGTCTGGGGATGGTAGTATTTCGTCTCTCAAGACTTTCGAAAACTGAAGTTAAACGGAGTGACGATTTTTCTCGTAATCGTAATTTCTTTTTTCTCACGATGTTGCCTGTTCCCAATATTGTTATTAAATGTTATTTTATTGCATAAATATTTGTATTTCAGCATGAAACTGTGGGCAACAATTTCCAAAAACGGAAGTTAAAACGGCGCGAAGATTTCCCCGTAGTCTTCAGGCAAAGATTCTTCCGTGGATTCGAAGAATTCCGCCATTTCTGTTATCATTTTGGGCATTCTCGAGATCAATACACAACTGAACAGAAAATTTGGGGGGAGAGTGATTCGTTTTTCATTTGACGACGGGATTCCATCTTACGAAACTTTCGAAAACAGGAGCTAGATGCAGCGAAGATTTCTCCCGTAATCTTTTTCTTTTTTCTGCTCGCGATGTTCCTTCTGCCCAGTATTGTTCTTAAATATCCTTTTATTCCACAAATACCGCATTTCAACCTAAAAATGGAGGAAGAAGTTTCAGAAAACGGAAGTCGGCCGGAACGAAGATTTCTCCCAAAATCGCATTTTTTTTTCTCCCCGCGATGTTCTCACCATCCTGTGTTGTTAAGCGTTACTTTACCCCCATAAATGTCTGCACTTAAGCTTGATAAGGGAGTGGAAATTTTCCAAAAACGGAAGTGACAGAGTTTGAAAATTTGTTAAAATTGATGCATGCGTTCAGAAGTATTCATATTCTGAAAGTCACACCATTTATTTAAAGTAGCAAAAGCTTTGATATCATGCGTTCGTGATCCTCAGGCCGAAAGTTCTTTCAGCATGATGGATAAATTATTGTCATCTGAGGGAATAAAAGGGGAGAAGGAAAGAAAAGTGGTGAAGAAATAGGGAAGGGAATTATATCAGTAGAAAGAAAAACTAAGCAAAGATTGCTGTGCAACTGCAGAGTCAACAAAAGAGAAATATAGCCATGGAACTTGCTGAGAAAAAAGCTACACAAGAGGAAAATTGAGCAGATGTTCTAGCAAGTACAAAAAAAAAAAAAAAAGAGAGAGAGAGAGAGAGAGAGAGAGAGAGAGAGAGAGAGAGAGAGAGAGAGAGAGAGAGAGAGAGAGAGAGAGAGAGAGAGAGAGAGAGATGTGTTTGAAGCAGTGTCTTTTAAAATCAATTTATTTTGTTTTGAATTTAGTAATTTATATTGTGAATACAGTAAACAATTCCATCTTGCTCGTTCTGCTTTATATTCGCATTTTCTTGTCACATGTTGTGATTTTTTTTTGCCCTATTAAAAAGTTCAGCTTTTTTGTTCCTTGGTCAGTCTCACGTATGAACTGTCATGAGCAGGAAGCTGCACGAGAATGGACTGTACTGCCAGATGGCCAGTGGTGTGTGCCCTGATCTCACATTTCAAGAGATAATATTGGGTCATCCCATAAGTAATGTGGTATTTTTGATGTGGTTGGAATGAATGCCACCAGATGCAGCATTCATTGTCAGGGCAAGAATGCCAGAGCAGCAGTGAGTGTCAAAACTGTGCGAGACTTATGGTTATCACCCTATTATAAGTGTGAGTCAAAGACAAAAATAGTTCCAGTCTTTTTGGTCTGAAAACTATAGCCTTAAAAATCAGCCAAGGACAGGACATTCTCAGGATTTGGTTGATGATCTGTTACAAATTGGTAAACTGGGTCAGTGGGTTCCTCATGAATTATCAGAGCCCAAACAAATACAGGTCTTCACGTTTCACCTCCGTTGATTGGAAAAGGAACCATTTCTGAATCAAATTTATACTGGTGATGAGAAATGATTATGTATAACAATATTATGTGTCAAAGACAATGGGTGAACTGCAACGAGACACCAGCTCCACAGCCAAAGGGAGGACTCCATTCGAGGAAGATTATGCTGTTAGCTTGGTGGGATATGGATGGCATTATCCATCACAAGCTACTACTAGCCAACCAAACTATCACAAAGGAGCTGTACTTTCAACAACTGGGCTGGCCAAAGTAATCCATTGAAGAAAAAATGGCCAGCATTGACCAACAGAAGAGGTGTCATTTTTCATCATAACACCCAAACCTCATAGACGAAAGACACACTCCAAAAACTGAGGCGGTTTGAATGGGAAGTTATGACACTGTTGCCATATTCTCCTGGTCTGGCATCATCAGATTATCTTTTCCACAGTTGTCAATACCACATTAGTAAGAAATGGTTTCATACAGAGGATGATGTCTGAAGAGAGCTTGATGTATTGTTTAGTTCAAAACCGAAAGACTTTTATTGCCAGGAAATTCAAAATTTAGATTATGACAGGAAGAAGTTGTAAATAGTGATGGTAAATATATTTTGGATTCAAAGTAATTTCTCACTTTGTTTGTTGCCTTTCAAAACTACCTCTGAAAAACTGCATTACTTATGGAATTACCCAATAATTGAATTGGTACAGAGAGCATGTGACTTGAACTGACAATATAGATGGTACACCGAGGAGTAGAGATTTTCTCTACTGAGTGATTGTCAGTGTGTACTCATCTGGAGGGAACCTCAATCAAGCCGTCATTCTCAAACAGAATTGAAAGCATCTTATTGCTTGTTTGGTGGACATATTGACTTCCATGTGAATCCAGAAGGCAGTATGCAGTGGTATAAAGATAAGGCCTTAGATGTCAGGTGCAATCTTATGCAGATGTAGTGCAAGAAAATTTCATTTTTCAAGACTATAATACTTCACCTCACTGTGTGAGGCTGGTTGACGAATGTCTGGAAGTGAACACCATTTGCCACATAGAGTAGCCAGAATGGTTACTCATTATCAATCCAATTGAGCATACTTACAAAGGACCTTCACGAATTTGTGAATTCAATTGCTGAAAATGCATAGCACCAATCAATAGAATGCAGAAACTTCTAAAGAGACAACATTTATCGGCAGAGCGCTGATGAGACAGAAAGCTACAGATGTTCAAAGTTCACAGAATAACTGGTCTTATTGCATTTTCAATGGACATAGACATGTTTAATTGTGATGACTGTGTGGTTCAGACAAAAATGGGAGGAATAGTGAGCACATTGGAAGAACAATAAAGATGGACAGCCGGGTTCATGGCATGTTTCAAAGGTATTGAAATTGAAGCAGTAATCAACAGGTGTAATGATGATGGTTCAGGTTCATCGTTAAGATATTAACTTTTGTAGAAAGCATATCAGATCATATTGTAAAAAATTGGAGGTGTTAATCTGAAGTGAGTGAGTGACATAAGGTTGATGAAATTTTCTTGTTGCCAGAATTTGAAGTCAGAAGATATGAGGACGCTGTCGGTGACATATTTCACAAAGTTCTTGTGCAGACGGAAGAAGAAAACATCGAGCGGTTAAATGAGTGAAGTACATCCATCAGGAATGAGGAGCCGTGTCAGATCAACATTGTCTGGTTTCTGTATCAGATCTTTAACTTTGTTGGTTCTCCATGAATCAATGAGAAGCTTATCTTGATGAATAGAAGGCCAGAAAACGTCAGTCATGAACTCTTTCAAGTTGTCCTTGGTCATATTTGCAATTTTTACCTGCATAAGAACGAATGTTGGGTAGATTGGCACTTTTGTTGGGTGGAAAGTGAGCATTGGGCTCGGTGCACAGGAGGTACATCAGACTCATCAGTTTCCCATCCATTGACACAACAGGATATACATCATGTAGGAATAGGTAGTAGCTGATGCCGATTCAACTTCAACATAGATCCACTTGTCACCTTGCAATGAAAAAGTCCACTCAGAATGCAGCTCTTTCAATTCATCTGCTGCTTTCCATTCTGTTCGTCGTTCTGTCAAAATGACTTGCCAACTTTGTGTGTGATGGACCTGGACACAATTTTGTTTCTGTGCTTCAACTTGTGTAACCACAAGGGTGAAGCTTTGAAAGGGATGTCCAGTCCGAGCTCTTGCTTAACTTGCAATGCCCACATTCGGATGGTGCAATCATGAACAATCACATTTTTGCTGTGCATGGCAAAGAAGATATCTTTTACCCTTTCATTGATTTTCTTCATCAGGTTCTCTTTCAACTTTGGATCTTCGTATCGATATTGCAAATGAAATCGGTTGTTCAGCTTTTTATATTTGGAGATAACTGATGACTGAAGCCGCAGTTTACCTCCTTTTTCAATGACAAGAGGGGTGTCGTTTGGCTGGAACGTCCAAAAATTATAAGCTTTTTTGAGGTATATCGTCAACCTTGTCGGCCTTCACTTGCTTTTCGGGAGACGGCTGGACATTGCTGTCATCGTCAGTTTCATCAAGGTTCTTGCTCACAATTGTCATCAGACTTGAAGTCATCATAGTCAAGTGTGTCAATAGTCTCTACCTCAGATTCCTTGTGTTGGAGCTGCTGATGAATTTGATGGAACATAGGAAGATCTCCAGAAGTTGGTTCATCATTCGAAATGCCAAAATGGTCGAGAAGAAGTTTGACAACTCGTTTAGGCTCCATGTCTAATATTGTATTCAAAATGAGCAAAGACACGATTAACTGTCTTATAAATCAGGTTGTCACAAAACTTTTTGTAGATTCATGATCTACAAGTTTGTAATGCGAGTCGAATGATATATAAATTTGCTATATTAGGAGCTTAAGTGGACAGTGTTAAAATATACACAGAGCAGCATGACTTACCTTTTTGATGGTCATGGATCAACTGAAAGGTCAGCTGTAGCGCAGTCTCTGTAGTTCGTGTTGACTGCAGCACCTCCAGTGGCTAAAAAAGACATCAAAAGAAAAATTTTGTCGAACGTTGAACTAATTTATCACCATCTGTATATACGGTCTGCCGATAAAAATCCTTGTTTTCGGCATTTCTTTAGGTGCTTAAACCAATGATGATAAGCGTTTTCAGTAATCGAATTCACAAGAATTTCACAGAATCGTAAAGGTCCCTTGTTAGGATGGTAAATAAGTTGGTACCCTTGACCCTAAACACAACCATGAATTGAGGAGTGCTTTTGCCAATGAATAGCCTTTATTCACAAAGTAGCTTTTGGACATCCTCTTAAATACAGCATGCACAATCGCTCTAAATTTTGTATTCGAGTCAGAGGTGACCATGCCCCTTATTGACCTTCATCTATCTTTTGTTCCGGAAGGTAAGCTGTTTTACATAATTTGCTTTCCTCGTCAATGTTTGGATGCATTTTTAATTGTATAGTAACCATTTGTCAATCTGTTAGTAATAGTTACGTATTTTGTGCAAAATATTTGTATATGAATCCTAGATATGTTAATTTTTCTGAATGTTGCCCAAATTTTGGAAACCAGTGTATTTTTTTATTTCTCTTTGTTGTTCTGATTATTAACCATCTGAAGTAGTTTTATTTCTCTTTGTTGTTCTGATTATTAACCATCTGAAGTAGAAAATGAAGTGCATCATCAATATTATACCCTGACAAATGTTCTTAGAATTGCCTCATCCTAAAAATCAAAATAGACAAAGTAATAAACTGTATTGATGCTACTTAAATTATATGTGTAGTGATCACATCTTAGGGCGACCAGTAAATTCAGAATCATATAGAACTTTTATAGTAATAGATACTTTGTTGTTCACAGATAAAGTATCTTTCCTCTTCTCCTAATGTCTATCATATTGTGTGTGTAAAAACTGGGAAGTTGTGGACATATTCTCTTTTGACAAATCCAAAAAGAATTTTTCCAGTCGACATTTTAGAAACAGACATATCTGGACTATTGCTAATATTCATTGCTCCTACCTTCTGAAAAAGTCTGCATTGAGAACAATTGTGTATATCCAAACCCGTAGGCATGTTCTCCCTTTTTTTTTAAATTGACAAAATGAAATCAGTCAAACTTCTTATTGAAGCTGAAATGTTATTCTTAAAAACACAGACAGAGTGAAATAGCAATTTTGTTTCCATCTATTGAGTGTAGTAAGAATTTTCCCAAAGTAGAAAGGAACTGTTGGATTACATGAAAGATCTAAATCAAAAATTTGTGGACAGAACTGTCCATGCTATTGTTTAAGTGAGTGTTTTTGCATAATATTGTTTTCAACATGAGCCACTGTTGTTAAGTATTTGGTTACTTTCATTCAAAAACCTCCATATGTTGTCTTCATTGTTTTTTGTTTTTTTTTATAGTAGTTCATTCAGATGAATTGTTGCCATAATATGTGTGGTTGTGAAGAAAGTTTTTGTTCTAGGTGGACTCACAGTACTTTGTTTTTGCCTTGAAGTGTAGGGTTCCTGGTTAGTGATTTCTGCCACTATATTTCAGTCGTTCTTCCTTTCATGTTCATTAGCAACTTCCAGGGTGGATGTTTGTTGTCAGCTATGTTTTCATTTCAGTCAACATATGTTGCTGGTAATGTACAGGGACCCTGTATTATACCTAACACAAAATTCGGTCTTTTTGTCAGTGATAAACAGTACTTTCCCAGACTCTAGTGAATTTATTTTTTAAAAAAGAGCTGTGCGAGTATAATTTTTTTAGGGTTGCCTCTTAGTTTATCTATTATGTAACTTATAAATATCCTCTGAAGAAAGTATCCTTCTTACCATATTACCATCAGTTAACCCATGTGTTTAAACAACTGGCCAATAAATTCAGCATGGGTTTTGGAATTAAAGTAACTAACATGAGTCTATTTGTTGAAAAGAGTTTGGGATAAAATTGAAATGCCACCCTGGTGGCTCAGTGGCCTAAGTGGTGGCTTCTGACCATTCATCCGAGAAGGGTCTGGGTTCAAATCCCGGTGAGGCATGGATGTTGTGTTTGTCTTTCAGCACTGGTTCTCTCCCTTCCCTGGAACCAGTGGCCCTAAATTAGGGATGAGTGACTGCTTATAGTCCAATGAGTTGCTCACGTTAGTTGTTAAACCTCCAATCAAAAGGGGGAAAAAATGCTTGCCCAAAATTGGAGTTGCACATTATACCACTTGTAGCTGATATCACAAACACCACACACATTATGCTAGCAGCACTTAGAGGTCATTTATAACTTGTATAATGGAGCATGTAGTGTGTGCAACCTATAGCATGTAGCAACAAGATCAGTTTTGTTTTTCTGTAAGAGACCATTTCATACTATTACAGAGCATTTACTAGTTTTGTTTTGAGGGTTCACAATGCACTGCAGTTGGTAAGATTTAAGTGTCTGCAACTGTTGAAGATAGGTATTATTGCTCTTTTCAATCTTTTTCATATCAACACATTCAAGGCGTGTCAATAAAATTTAGGGAATATTGTTATAGTGCATAAAAGGAAAGGTTGTGAAAGTTGTAACTTTTATTGTTTTTCATTCAGCAGTTTAATGACCACTGTAAGCACCTTAATGAGTGATTAGCAGCCACCTACCCCTAATTTAAGGCCACTGGTTCCTGGGTAGGGAAGGAGCCAGCATTGTAAAACACACACCTGGGAAGGGAAAGAGCCAGCATTGTAAAACATACCTGGGAAGGGAAAGAGCCAACATTGTTGATAACTTCATAAGCATTTTGTAAAAGAAATTCAAAAAGTTATACCACATTTTCTTTTTATAACCTTAATTTTGTCAAGCAGTGTGAATTAAATTGTAGTATGCACTATTTTTGAGATGCTATTATTTCTATGATGGGCATTGCGTTTTTGTTTTTATACTTTATCATTATAGGCTGCATGCCATAAAGACAGGGTGATATCAAAAAAGGCAATCACAATCATTCATGACATTGTTAGTGCATTGTTATCTTCAAATTCAGAGCTGCCTCATTTCCATTTCAATGAAGCTTTATTCAAGCCCTTCGAAAATCTCCTTTGTTTGGAACTGTGTGATGCAGATGTCCAAGAACAAGTAAGTATTTTCTCCCTGTCTTCCCTTTCTAAACCTAATTAAACATTTTTTTTTTTATTTTAAGTGTTTCTGTTTGACAGACATATTCACTTTGTTGTTTATAACTTCATAAGCATTTTAAACATTTTTATTCTTTTGCCTAATTAAACAAATAGAAAATGCTTTGTTCTTCAGTACTGAGAGTGTATTTGAATAGTTGAAAAGGTATGACAGGCTGGTTAATTTCCCCAAAGATATGCAAGAGAAAATTATTTTTGTCAAAATATTTTTCTTCTTTGCTTTGTTTAATCACACATCATGAGGTTCTTCCACAGATTGGCAAAATTCTGTTTTATTTTTGTTGGTCATCATTTGGATCATCCTCAAGATCAATGCAAACCTGAAAAGAAATTTGGGGAATTCTGTCCCCAGATGGTCATTTCCCATCTGGAGACAGTATTTCATCCTTTAAAAAATTTCCTGTAATTGTAATTTTTTCTCTCCCAATGTTGCTTCTGTCCAGTATTATTAAATATCATTTTATTACATAAATGTTTGTATTTCATCTTGAAATTACATACATACATACATATAACTAAGCTATTTTTTTGAGATTCAGAGGTTAGCTCCACAAAGAAATACAAACCACCAGATAATTTTTTTACTGATTTACTTACTGTTGCCATATCAAACTTCTCCATTTACAGCAATCTTGACACACAACTCAGGCTTCACTGACATCCATCATACAGCATACACAAGACTTTTTATACTTCATACTCATAATGCAGACACTCTTGAATCTGATCCTCCCATGACTTCCTTGGCCTTTCTGCCACTTTTGGGTTGAAAATTTTTTCTTAGTAAGCATCTCATCACTCATTCTTTCAACTTGGCCAAACTGCCTAAGAATAGCAGTCTTCACCTTGCTAACAACATTTTGCTACATATTACACAACTGCAGCACATCTTCATTCCTCACATGATCTGAACATGTGTTCCCAGAACCCAGAAACCTGCTGTAAGTAATGCATCTCTCTAGCACACAACTCTCTAGCACACAAATTACTCTTATGTCTCTTCTGTAGTACCCAGGTTTCACTGCCATACATCAGAGAAACAATTACACTTTCATACACAGCCATGTGGGACTCTCTTGAGAACACATCATTTCGGTGAAAACCTCCTAAAGCAGCTATGATTTTCAATGAAAAATTCACTCGCCTATTAATTTCACCATCTAATTTGTTCTCTCAGTTAAACATGCTTCCTAAATACACAAACTCATTCACCTGGTCAATCACTGTGCCATTTGGACTTTTCTTGCATTCAGTACTAACAGTTCCTCGTTCAAAAACCATAACTTTGGGGTTTCCCATATTTATACTCAGTTTGAATCATCTTGAAACTATAGGCAACAATTTCCGAAAATGAAAGTTAGGCAGTACATAAATTTTCCTTTGGTTTTCAGGCATGAGATTCTGCAGATTCGAGGAATCCTGCATTTTCCATTATCATTTGGGCCATCACAAGATCAATGCACAACTGAACAAAAGTTTCTGGGGGATTTGAAAGCAGGTTGTTTTTCGTCGGATGATGGAAAGAGAGAGAGAGAGAATACCATCCTTCATAACTTTCGGAAATGGAATGTTACTCGTAGGGGAGGGAAGATTTCTCTCGTAGTCATAACTTTTTTTCTTGCGATGTTCCTTCTGTCAAGTATTGTTGTTAGATATCATTTTATTCCATAAATACTTTTATTTTAGCTTGGAAATGTAGCATAAATTTCCAAAAACGGAAGTCGCAGAAAGCAAAATTTTCTTCCGTAATCGTAATTTTTTCTCTTCAGTGTTTGTACTCTCCTGTGTTGTTGATAAATGTTATTTCTCCCCATAAATGCATGCATTTAAGCTCAATAATAAGGGTGGGGAAAATTTTCGAAAATGGAATTGACGAAGTTTTGAAAATTTTTCAGAATAAAAGTATGGCGTTTAAAAGTATTTATCCCCTCAAAGTTACACCATTTATCTAAAGTTGTGAAAGCTTTGATTTAAGCATTCATGGTCCTCAGGCTAAGAATTCTTTCAGCTTGATAAATGAAATTATTGACATCTGAGGGTATATTAAAAAAAAAAAAAAAGAGCAACAAAGAAATGGGAAAGGAAGCTGGATGCAGAAAGACTTCGTAACCATGAATTCCGCACATTAGCAGCACTAAAAAATGAAACCAAAAAACAGATGAAAGCAACATTTGAAAAATCTGAAAAAAAAAAAATGAAGAAAAGACCGCATTGATACAATACTGTGTAAAACATAAAGAATACCCATAATTTGATGAAGTAAGCTTTTAACCTCAAATAAAAGTGAAAAACAGTTAGGAATAGCAAACTCCATTTGTATTGAAAAAAATAAAATAGTCTTTAACAATGATGACCCTAACAGTTTACCTATACCTTGGAAGCAGTAGTGCTCTTATCTCCATTTTTTTTAATGGGAGCATCTGCTTACTATTTTATATCATCATCAACTACAATGAATCCACTTTTAGGTGATAATCGTTGATGCTCCAAGTCTCCCACAACTTCATATATCTTGAGCAAATCTGAACCATGCCTCTTCACCATGCATAAAAACAAAAAGTATATATATATGTGCTCTATCATCAGGTAAAAGTTATACTGTATTATCAAGTACCTACAGGAATGAAGATGCTTATCTGAACTATATAATATTATTCATACTTTTTATGTGGCATTATTAGTATTTTGAGAAGCTTTTATGACTAAGGATGTTGTGCTACAACAGAAAGGGTTTGTGCTATTAAAGCTGTTCTAATTAATTTTTCACCAAGGTAAAGGGAAAGGCATAATTTCTGTGTTCTAAAATAAAGAATTATGAGTAGCACTTACCGAATGGATGTTATTAATAGAATATTAGAATTCTCCAAAGATTTATTCTAGGAATAGTTCATGATGCAATGGTCCTGGCTACATCATCCAGTTTCATTTCAACTGCCTGGTCTTGATGAGTGTACTGCAAAGTCAGATGTGTTAGTTATTTTTGTGACATTGTGGATCAAAGGTATGTTTTCAGTTGCTTCAGAGCCAAAAAAATTCCTGCAGCTTAAGGATTCCTTGGGGGCAGTGCCCACACAGGTTTTGATCTGTGGGGCATGTGCACCCATTGCCTCCATTGGTTAAGCACCACTGCTTGGTAGGAACTTACGAATGTTGAACAAAAACTTATTAAATAAAAAAAAACATCTATTTATGTGAATAGACAAACTCATTGCTCTTTCTATGTTTTCTTTAATTAACATACAGCAACCAGAAAATTGCTATCCAGACAGCGCTGGGATTGTACCCCAGATTTCTCGATAAAACAATCCATGGTGCTAGGTGTGTTTATCTGTCAGCATCTGACTTCACAAATCCGTAGAGATAGGCTCAGCAACTGAGACGTCTCCGTCTGGTGGGGCTTAACGGCACAAGCTATTAAATTATAGCTAATAAATCCAAAGGGCGAAAGTGATAGCGAAAATCTTCCAAATACATGGAGACAGTGTGAATAGACAAAGTTATCAAGAGATCTGGGGTACGATCCTGGTGGTGTCCAGTAAACAATTTTTCAGTTGCTGTGTGTTAATTAAAGAGAACATGGAAAGAGCAATGACTTTGTTTGTTCACATTGCCTCCACGTATTCAGGAAGATTTTCACCATCTATTTATTCTGTAACACACTAGATGGCACCACTAGGGCATGTTTTGAGCCGTCATTGTGATGAACATGAAAGGACTTGACAAGTTTTTCAATCAGCAATGACACACTACACATGTCTTCTTGATAATGCCATAACGTATCTGACAAAAGTGCTCCAAAGAGAGTTGTGGAAGTCATAGTGACCAGGCTGTACCCTTTGCTCTCTATTTCAATTGTTTTTAACTATCTTTTAATAATTCCTTTTAAGAATTAATTGATAATTAAGTATCATGTTATAACTTTACATGTTTTTTTCCCCACATGGTCTCTTTGTATGAAGAATGGTTAGTATAGTGTAGATTGGAGTTCAGTCTTATGGATTATGTAAATTATGCAAAATAAGCTTAACTTTTCAGCCTCTTAACTTATTTTAAATAGTTTTTGAAATAAAGCAATGTAAGTTTTAATATTAGTTTAGAGTTATGTCCTTGGTCACCGTCATTCTTTCTCGTGCACTGGTAAAATGTTCATTACAAGATGTGACAGAAATTAAATTAGATACATTTTTCCTGCCAATATCTCATGAATTCTTTTGTAGCCTGTAGTAAAAAACATAAAAAATTATTGCCTTTAGTGTTTTGTAAATAAAATTGTTATCAAACTTTCCCCAGCAAAAATAATATTTGCCTACCCTGATTTTGAAGTCTAGCAATGTCCCGGTTGTGACACCACCCAAGGACAGCCACATATAATCATGGTTCGTACGCTGCTTGAAAACCTTGAAAAGTCCTTGAATAAAAAAGTTCATTTTCAAGTTCTTGAAAGTACTTGAAAAAGTTTAAGGCTCTGTAAATAGTATTTCAAATAAATTTTGTTTGTTAAGTAATGATATGAAAGAGCATGTGTAAAGTAATTGTTTGTGCTAAAAAGTTGTATAGGAGATTTCTGTGTAGGCCTAGTTCCAATAAAAACACCAAGCTGATCAAATAGCGCAGAACTTGCGTTCAACCCAGGGAAGTGTGTGGACAGTTGGTGCCTTTGCTATGATATCACTACAGAGTAAAGCATCAGCCATGTGCGTAAAATAAGTGGAATGATATATTCCCAAATTGTGATGGGCTTCTGTTTACTGGGGTTAGGAACGCATTCTTGCCGGAGGGCGGAACTTCCAGGAATTGCTTGTGCTTCATGCGTGGACCCTTTCTTCTCCTCACTGCATCAAAAAATCCATCAAAGCATCAAAGTCATGCATCAAAAATAAAAGATTAAAACAAACAATAAGTGTTATACCAGTAAATGAATATGAAAATAGTGTACCCTTTCGAAATATTTCGCAAGATAAAATGATTTAAAAAAATACCAAAACAGAGGGGCAATGCAAAGTTAATAAAATAAACGAACTGTTTGTAAGGGGAAGGCATAATGGTAGGTCATTGAAGGTGTGCCAGCCCCAGCTAAGATTAATGGTCTGAACTTACTAAAATACCTACCTACTGACTGGCCAACAGTACATACATATGATAATTCAGGTTTAAAAAGTCCTTGAAAAGTGCTTGAATTTATTTTGCTTGGAAGAGTACGAACCATGATAATGCTTTTTAAGATGGAAAAATCTCTTGACTGCCTAGTTCATTCTTCATGTTGTTGAACAGAGCATAATCTGATGATGCCAGGTCAGATGAATGGAGAGGATGAGGCAACATAGTGTAACCTAGTGATGTTAATGCCTCACAGTTTTTCTGACTGCTTAGTGGGCACATTTTATCATGCCGCAGTTAGACTTTGTGTGCCCATTTTTCCTTGCGTTGCTGTTGGATTTTGCACCTGAGTCTTGTTTATCATTTCACAGTGGGTGTCACTATTGGTTGGCCAGTAGAGCCAGTCCATTAGCAATATTCCCTGAAGTCTCAGAAAATAGGTGACATTTTTTTTCCGTAGAAGGAGCACTTTGAAAGTTTTGAGGTCACAGATTTCCAGTGTTTCCATTTTGTTGACTGTCTCTTCTTTTGGGGTGTGTGATATTGAAACCAAGATTTGTTGCCTGCAACTAATCTTGTGAAGAAATCTTTAGTGTCCTGATCATGTAGTGCCAGCAGTTGATGACAAGTGTCCACACCTATCTGTTTCCATTGCTGCATCAGGTCTTGTGGGACCTAATGTGTGAACACTTTATTCATTTTCATATACTTGCAGATGACGTTGGTAACTGTTGCTTGACCAAGGCCTGTTTCCTGCTGCAGTGCATCAAAGGTAATGTGTGTATTTCCAGTAATCAAATCCAATATGGTTTGCACTCTGGCTGGTGTATGTGATGTCACTACTTTTAAAGCTACCCACTATTAAGACTCCATACCCAGGTGAACACAGTTCTGCATGCCAGTGCTTTTTCTCTCCTCAAATTGCAGATAACCAATGATGAATATATATGACTACGTAAGGCCTCTTTTCATTAGAACTATGTGGTCCATTTCTGCCCATTGAAAATCGTCTTCCTTTTTGTGCCTGTCATCCATGCTCTTTATTCTTTAGATAAAGTACTGATGCAACAGTTTTTCATTGTCACATATGACTAAGGCAGGGCTCGAATTAGGTTTTTTTTTTTACGTAGATGCACCTTGTGCACCTAAGTTTCTAAATTTGGGTACACACATTTTTTTTCAGATGCACACTTAAAAAAATTTATATTAGTTGACTAATGAAAACTAAAATTATCGGATATGTTTGTAATTAATAGAAATAGATATTTAATATTAATTTTTCGTTTGGAGAAATTATACTTATATGAAGAATTTTTTATTCATCATCAGACATTGGTTGGCAATCAGAATAGATTGCCAACCAAAGAACTGAAAAGCTGTAGCCTATTCAGTTCTTTCCCCATAAGGTTTAGTGTCCACTCTTTGCATTTTTCCACCATTGCAGCACAGCATTTTCTGGACAAAAAGTATCTAATGTCTCTTCACTTATACTGATACACATTAAATCACTCAGTGTGTTTGGATGAAGGGAGCATCTCCAGTCAGTTTTCACACGTCCCATTAAAGAAAAAACCCACTCACACTTAGCTGTATTGATGGGAATCACAAGTTCAATTGGTGTCAGACTGAGAATATCTTTATATTTCTCATCATCATCTGATATAACTTTCTGCCACAGTTCTGTAATTTAGCTTCTATGGAAATTTTTTTGGTTTTCCCACAGGTCCTTCACATGTTTCTTTAACATTTTCCACTGGATCATCACTTTAACTTTATTAAAGCCATTTTCTTCCAGTGGAATTTGAAAATGCGCCCATAAATTCTCAATTTTGTTGTTCCCATAGATCTTAATTTGTTCACTGCTTGGCCAATAACATGGCTGGAAGACTACAAATGCACACAAAAGTGGATCTTTAACAAAAGATTTAAATCTATCTTCAATCTGAGAACCGCACAGTTTGATTATATGTTGTGCTTCTTTCAAGATTTGTTCCTTTGCCAAGTCTAATTCTTCAGCTACGGATGATACACACTTTTCTTGCAATTTTTTTGATAAAGCAGAACGAGCTGTTTTTAAGTGCTGACTTGCACCTTCTGACAGATTTATCTTCTGAAACATAATCTTCTCTGATACTATATGAACACCATTCTCTGTATCTCAATCTGAAAATTTTGCAAGATTATTGATATCTGTTAAATCATTAAAATTGTTAATAATAGCTTCAAATTTTGTGCTAGCATATTCTAGACTAGTATCATTTGCTTGAAGTATTTTGCTTAAACTAGAAAGTAATTTTACTAATTTTGAAAAAAAGTTCAAGAATAGTACAAATTGTAAGGATTTCATTTTTTTTTTCAAAATGCTTGCGGCACATTCTTTGTTTTTTGCTCAGCCAGTTGATGCAAGATATTCCAAATGGATAATAAATGGCTCATGGCATCAGCAAGACATCAATGGCACGATCATGGTGAGGTAACCAACGAACACCTCCTACTTGAACACGTTTTGAAATTTTTGTTTCTAATGACTCACCAACTGTTTGTAACTTTGACCAGTTCTTAGAAGAATACTTATATATTACAAATAAGTCATTCAAAGCAGACTCCATTTGTGTGAAATATTTTGAACTTGGCATCACATCTTTCACTGCTAGTTCCATTCGATGTGCACAACAATGTATGCCAAGCAGATGACTGCAACTATCACAAAGTAGCTTGTAGACACCACTTTTGGCTCCGAAATTACTTGCTGCACCATCTAATGTACAAGCAATCAGTCTTGTTTTAGTCTCTTCTAAACTTAGATTCAAACAATCTGTCATAGCATTTTCCAACAAATTCTTGATGCTTTTTGCATCAGCATGTTGCACTTGCTCTATATTACAAATTTGGTGACAGCTCTTCCCTTTTCAAGAAATCTAATATAAATTATTTCTTCATTGCATTCACTGTGATTTATGCTGCCATCAGCCAAAATTGAAAAAAAAAAAAAATGCTTTCTTTCAAAGATGCAACTAAATTTGATTTCATATTCTTACTGATGTAGGAAATGAATGTTTTGGCTTGCTTATCATTGTTATAGGTTTCAGTTACTTCACATCCAACACATCTTAATAATTTAATTTCATTTCTTAATGCTGTAAATGGCATATTTTGTTTGGCTATGTGAAAAACAATCTTAAAGAGTGTGGGTAACTGCTTTATTTCCTTTTCTTCTAACATCAATATGGATCTCTGCATAGAGGTCTGAAAATCCTTTGCTTTGGCAAGTGCAGTTTTTGCTTCCATTGCTTTAAGATGTGCTGGTGTTTTCTCATGTACTTCACCATACGTTTCCTTAAAGAACAACAGCCTTTATCACGAAAGGTATTTGAACCCGATGTTTTGTCATATGACCGGCAAACAGTACAAAACATTGCTTTCAAGAGTTCATTGTAGGAAAGCCAATCATGTCCAGTTTTCCAAGTCTCTTGGAAAGCATAAGTTTTAGTGCAAATGACTTCTTCCACTTTATTTCTCTCAATTATTTCTTTGGGTTTTCTTTATCCACAATTTCAAAAAACATGTTGTCTTCATTTTCATCAACGGTTTCAATTATTTCTTTAGCCTTTTCTTTCTCAACAATTATTTCTACATCTTTTTCTGCTATTACTTTATTCACTTCATCATTTCCCCTTATTCCTTTCATCTGTTTGTCAAGCAGTAAGGAATCACTTTGGTCCATGACTGCTGTTTTAGGGATTTTGCTCACGTCTTTACGAAAATATTTCTGCGAAGTATTATTTTTCAAGCTAGGTGGTGCAGGACGCTTCTTCAGTGGCATTTTAAAAAAGCGTTTTAATTATTCATCCAATGGATAGAGATTAAATCAAAAACTGAACACCAGGCACAAATCAAAAGTTCCAAAGACAGCACACAGCTTTAGGTCTGTACTGTAACAATAAAGAGGGATCTTTTTATTGTTTGCACTAGTAATGGGCAAAAAACCTCGATGTTTTAACTTCAGTGTTTTAGGCAGCGACGCATTGAAAAAATGTCGATAGTTTCATGATCGATGTTTATAAGTGCAAAAGAATATTTCCGCACGATGCAAATGAATTTATCTTTGTTACACCCTTATAAAAAGAAAGGTAATATCATCATCTTATGCCACAAACTGGTGGGTTTTTTTGCTGTTTCACCAGCAAAAATCAAGTGATTTCCCTCAGTGTTACAGGAACCGATGCATCAGACAAGAGCGCCGGCACATGCGCGCTACCACTGTCGTCACCGGGTTCTCATATAATCTAAATTCTCTGTTCTCCGGAGTTGATCGCTTTGACGCTTTGATACAGCTTTTGCCCTCGTAACTGTTTCAATCATCGGAAAGTTCGGGCGCGCTCTTGTTGGCCACGGTTTGTACGAGAGTGTCGTAATAAACCTTCTTCCTACATTCATGCGATTTAGGCCCACAACATTTTGTTCAAACATCAAAATAGCATAAAACACTAAATATAGATATCTTTTTTAAGTTAGGTGCACTGCGTGCACCTTGTAAAAAAAAAAAAAAAATGGGTGCACAATTTAATTTTTACCTGCACAGTTCACCTGTGCACCCAGGTATTTCGAGCCCTGGACTAAGGACATCTGGTGGTGAAATGATGTACTAAGACTGCACTATCTGATGATACCTTGCACAATCATACAGCTTATTATTTACTGAAACAGCAGCCTCTATCCAAATTATTTTCAAAGATCTTTTGTATATATCTTGTTTGTTTACAAAAAAATTATTTGTGCACTGCAATGCAGTTTCATTGTTGTATTGCATTAGGCAAAGATATACAGGTGTTTTAATTCTTTTCTTAAAACTCATCAATTTAATCAATAATTTGGACGCTCATAGCATTTCTAAATAAGACTTTTTATACTATGGCAGTATGTTCTGATGCAGCCAGCTTTGATTGAAATGATGCAGGGATATAATTTCATAGTATCTGGGCTGATGCTATAACTGAATTTCACTTTATAGATGTAAAATACGCATTGCTGTTAGTGTAAACTTCATCATATGAAAACACAAATAGGAGGTATGTATCACATTCTGATCTCATACCAATACTGTAAAATTATAAAAGTGCCATGGGAAAAAAATTTCAGATATGCAATTTTCAGAGAGAAAATTGATACAACCTAGAAGTTTGTTATTAACCCATTCATGCAATTTTTTCTCAAGATTTTTGCATTCCTTTTGAAGTGATGTATCTTTTTGCATTCTTAACTGCTTTGTGGTTTTCAGTTGCTGTGTCATTGATACATGTCTTTTTTTCCATAGATTATAAGTTCCATTTGTGAATTTGTTGAAGGATGTACTGTGGATATTCGTTCTGGATGGAGACCACTGTTTGGTGCACTGCGTGCAGTTAGAATTTCAGGATTTTCTTCATGTGTGCCGACTTTAGAATTTGAAAGGGAACAGTCTCATCACTTACGTGTTGTTCTAGATGTATTTGAAGCCTTCCTTGGGACAAACAACATATTAGTCTTTGCATATGCTGTTGTGGACTGCCTCTTGTGCTTACTGAAGCATGTTCGGGGACCAGGTAAATTTTTTTTATTCACTGTTCTCATTTTTAAGTATTTTGTACATTGTTTTCATGTATGCTACACTTTGAAATATTGTCACTTAGCAATAAGGCAATACAATATCTGGTTTAGAAAGTCCTAGAGATGAGGTTTTCCTATGAATTCATGCAATACAACTTGGTTTTATTTGAAATTCACTGCACAAAATAATTGAAGGAGAAGTACTATAGTATAAATGCCATTGTCGGCACAAGTGTGCAATATTTTCATTGCTTCACATGTATCACTTCTTCAGAAAACTAGAAAATTCCATCGACCGAGAGTGGGAATCAAACCAGCATCTATCTCCTGATTTCTGTTTGAGCATGCTATCTGTTACACCACCAAGGTTAACAAAGTTCCAAGCAACTAAAGTTAAGCAGATGTAGCTGTGGAATCTGAGTACCATTCAGATTTACATTAATTGAAGCAATCCAATGCTTCCTTGCAACATCAATACGACCTTTCCTTATGTCCAGGTATGGATGTAGGTCACAAGTTCCAGTGCTTGAGACAACATCTTATACATGAGTGGGAGACGAATCTCCCTGAAGAATAATAACACACAATTTTTTTTTTTTACATATACGTGAAAAGCAATACAATTGTTATTGTCAGCACAAATGTGCTGTGTTTCACTGTTTCCTAAGCATGTAGCCACCACCTCTTCAGAAAACTTGAAAATTACATTGCCCTGGAGCAGGAATTGAATTCATATCTCTCAATTTTTGTTTGAGCATGTTATCCTATATTTGATTACTGCTCCAGGTCGATGCAATTTTTGTTTTCTGAAGAGGTTTCTACACTGGAAACAGTGAAAATACGGCACATTTGTGCTGGACAATGAGATCATATAACCTTTGATATTGAGTTTTCATAACAGAAATTCTTATCTTTCATATCATTCAATTGCACTGATTTTTTGTCATATACAGGAAAAGGTTGCTGCAAAATAAAAAATAATAAAAAGTACCCATGGTTTGTACCCTCCTTGAAAAGCCTTGAAAGTACTTGAAAAAGTTTAAGGTTCTGTAAATAGTACCGTATATACTCGCGTATAAGTCGAGAAATTTGGGACAAAATGAGAGCTTCAAAGTAATGGGGTCGACTTATACGCGGGTTCTAAAAAAATCGTAAGTCCAAAAGTTCTTCCTGTGAGGCAAAAGGCAATCCATCCCAAAAGAAATAAAAATGCTGATGCTGTATTTATTACGAAATCGCAACCCTCCGAAAGAAAAAAAAAAGAAAGAAAGAAAAAACACTGATGTGGTAGAATTACGAAATCGCGACCCTCCGAATTTCTCCGCGCTTTGAAAAGTCTCCTCTCTCCTGGCTTTGCGTATCCACAGCGCAGTCACAGCCGCGCATAGAAAGCTCCGCCCTTCCGACTACCAGTTGATTGCGCTGACCTTCGACGTAACGGAGCCATGCGACAGCCAGTGTTAGGTGTTGCTTGTTCTTAATCGCACGTGTTTTTCTTGTTCTTAATCGCACGTGTCTCGCTTCTCCTATTATGGGTGACATGGATTGTGTAAAGAAACGGATGTCCTATAATGCAGGATTCAAGTTGAAAGTGGTTTCTTTTGCAGAAAATACTAACAACTGTGCTGCTTCACGTCAATTTTGCATTAACGAAAAACTGATTCGCGATTGGCGTAAAAAACCGGACTTGGTGAAAATCGCAAAAGGCGCTGCGCCGTGGAACAACATTTTTCCCAGAGCTGGAAAGTGTCTTGAATGATTGGATTGTGGGCTGCAGACAAAATGGTTACATTGTAACGCGAACTGGTATACGTTTGTGAGCAATGAAGCTCGCAAAAGATAAAAAGTTTGCAGCCGCAAATAACACTTTTTGTGCCTCACCAGGTTGGTGCACAAGGTTCATGAACCGCTATGGCTTGTGTCTACGCCAGCTCACCAAAATTGCACAAAAGTTACCTCGTGACCTCGAAGCAATGATAATGGAATTTCAAAAGTATGTAATTCAAAAGAGAAAAGAGACTGCTTTTGAACTTTCCCAAATAGGGAACATGGATTAAACCACCATGTGTTTCGACCTTCCTGGAAATAAGACGGTGAACCAAAAGGGCGAAAAAAATATCTTGATCAAAACGACTGGCCACGAAGAATCCAGTTTCTAGGTTTTTCTTTCCTGTTTGGCCGACGGCAGTAAGCTACCTCCGATAATTATTTTCAAAAGCAAAACTCTGCTGAAAAGCGTTGTCTTTCCGTCTGGTGTGCTCGTTCCTGCCCATGAAAAAGGATGGATGAACGAATCCGGAACACTTGACTGGTTAAAGAATGTGTGGAACAAAAGGCCAGGTGCACTTTTGAGGAAACCTTCTCTTTTGGTGTGGGATATGTTTGTTGCACACTGTTGTGCAGAAGTGAAAAAAACTGCAGAAAATTCAAAATCAACTCTTGCTGTCATCCCAGGTGGGTTGACATCTGTTCTTCAACCACTAGATGTCTGCCTTAATAAGCCCTTCAAGGACAATGTGTGGAGGTATTGGGCAGATTGGATAAGTTCCGATTTGCTGACTGAAACCAAGGGTGGAAATCTAAAGAAGCCAGATATTGTTTTGATTATGCGATGGGTCAAGGATGCTTGGGATGCGATACTTGCGGAAATGGTCGTGAAATCATGCAAAAAATGTTGCATTAGTAACAAACTTGATGGCACAGAGGATGATGAGATTTTTCTGAGTGATGATGACAGTGATTCTGATGACACAGGCATAGATGAGAATACTGATGTTTATGATGACGCGCCGATGACGGAGAAAGACTTTTTGAACTGTTTGGCGAGTCTGACTCGGAATCAGATTTTGAAGGGTTCCGATGAAGTTTTTGGGTATGCAAATTAAATTTAGTATTATATATATAATTTTTTTCGTTTTCAAATGTTTTTGAATAAATTCATTGACATTTTTTTCTCATTCCGGGATCGACTTATACGCGAGTTTCCGATTTCTTACGATTTTTTCCTCTGAAAGTGTGTGTGTGTGTGTGTGTGTGGGGGGGGGGGGGTGTCGACTTATACGCGAGTATATACGGTACTTGAAAAAAATTGTTTTGTTTGTTATGTAATGACATTAAAAAGCATGTGTAAAATAATTGTTTCTGCTAAAAAGTTGAATAGGATATTTTTGTGTTGTTCCAATAAAAACACCAAGCTGATCAAATAGTGCAGAACTTGCGTTCAACTTAGGGGAGTGTGTGGACAGCTGGCACTTTGGCTATGATATGACTACAGAGTAAAGCATCAGCCATGTGAGTAAAATAAGTTATCATGATCGGAGTAAAATCCCTGAAATGGCAGTGGGCTGGACATATTGCCAGAAGGAGGGACCATTGACGTACAGCCAAAATTTTGAACTGGATTCCAAGGGACAGTAAAAGACCACATGAGAGATGGGTGGATGAAGTTCAAAAGCATGAAGCATGCAGGAGTGATATGGAGGAGAGTGGCTCAATACAGACCATTGTGGAAAAAAACTTGGCGAGACCTTCATCCAGCAGTGGATTGATAATGGTTGACAGTGATGATATATATATATATATATATATCATCATCATCATCATTGTCAACCATTATCAATCCACTGCTGGATGAAGGTCTCCCCAAGTTTCCTCCACAACGGTCTGTCTTGTGCCAGTCTCCTCCATGTCACTCCTGCATACTTTCGAATTTCATCCACCCATCTCCCATGTGGTCTTCTTCTGGGTCTTTTCTGGTCCCTTGGAATCCAATCTAAAATTTCGGCTGTCCATCGATGATCTGTCCTTCTGGCAGTATGTCCAGCCCATTGCCATTTCAGGGATTTAACTCTGATCATGATGTCTTCCACTCTTGTCATTTTTCGGATCCACGAGTTCCTCTTCTTATCTCTCCTGGTTACACCAAGCATGCACCTCTCCATGCTTTTTTGAGTTGTCTGCAGCCTTTGTATGTCTCTTTTAGTTAAGGTCCACGTCTCTGCACCATACGTAAGCACTGGAAGGATGCATTGATCAAACACTTTTCTTTTAAGACATAGTGGCATATTGCTCTTGAAAATTATGCTGTTTCTTCCAAAAGCTCTCCAGGCAAGTTTTATATACACAGTGTGTCAAAGAATTTTTAAGACTGGGTCTGTAAAATGAAATAGAAACAAGAATTTATAATTTGTTTTGGTTTGTTATTCAAAATAAGTCTCTCCGGCTTCAATACACTTGTTACAGCGATTTAATAATGATTCAAATGCCTGTTCCAGTTCACTTTGCGGAATTGCCTCCAAAGCATGCGTCGAAGCTGTTTGTATGGTCGAAATATCATCAAAATAACACTCTTTTAACGTCATTTTAAGTTATGGGAACAAATAAAAGTTGTGGGGTGCTAAATCAGGTGAATACGGTGGATGATTCAACACACAGACATTATTTTTCACCAAAAATCTACGAACAAGAAGTGAGGTGTGACTGGGTGTATTATTCTTGCAACAAATACTAACTGTTTTCATCTCGGTATTCTGGACGAATTCTGCCCATCAAACACCTCAAAACATTTAAATAAAACTCACCAGTAATTGTTTGTCCACTTGAAATAAATTCTTTGTGGATAATACCCTTACTATCAAAGAATGTAATGAGCATTGTTTTGATTTTCGATGGAACTTTTCTTGTTTTTTTTTTGGCTTGTGGCGAGTTTTTTGACTTCCATTCTGCACTTTGTCGCTTTGTTTTAGGATCATATTGAAAACACCATGTTTCATCACCGGTAAAAATCGATTTTAAGAAGTTTAGATCATTTTCAGTGGCTGAAATGATGTCTCTGCAATGTGCACTTCTTCTTGATTTTTGTTCATTGGTTAACGTGTGTGGAACAAATTTAGCACAGACTTTTGTTTTGCCCAAATTTTCATGCAGGATGGTTTGAATCATTTCTTTGTTGATGTTTAAAGACTCTTCCATCATTTTTAGTGACGCACATCGATTGTTTGCCACGAAATCACGCACTTTTTCAATAATCTCAGGTGTCCTAGATGAACTTGGTCTTCCGGTATGCTTATCATCTTCTAGCATCTCTTTTTCGTCCAAAAAACATTTGTGCCACAGAAAACATTTGATCTTCTTAAACAAAACTCACCGTAAACTTGTTTCATCATTTGGTACGTTTCCAAGGCACTTTTACCAAGTTTTGCATTAAATTTAATAACAGCCCTTTGTTCCATCTTAATAATTCAACATGAAAAAAATTTACTTCTTTAATGAACGCCCGTTTAGTTTGAGTTACTTTAACAACTGGGCAGTACTTTTGGCAGAAAGCAAGCAGATGGTCACGGTTTATAACGCATTCGCGATTACACTGGTGGCGCCACCGTAGACTGAAATCTAGCGCCAGTCTTAAAATTGATTTGACGCACTGTGTATATATATATATTGGGTTAGTGCGAATGAAATGTCCGGCGCGAACGAGCAGTGGAGACAGGTCCCCACCACAGCGGAATCGAACCACCCACAGGTGTTGCGGGTATTACGTCATAGAGTTACTATAAATAGCTAGCACATGTGTGAAGAACAAGATTCAGGCATAGCTTGTTTGGACATAACGTGGCTTTCAAAGGAAACATGCAGACGCATCATTTGGGGAGAATACAGCCAACGAACGAACCATTCGGCGATGGCTTGTGAAGTTTTAAAGTGGAGATACGGACATGCAAAATGAAGCACGTGACCACCAACTTGTTGCTGTTTCTGGCGATGTTCTGTTACCTGTGGTTGAAGTGGACCCCCGAAATACGTGTCGTGAGATAGCGGCAGAGGTAGGTGTCCACCACACGACAGTTGTTCGCCGTCTTGCTGTGCCGGGTAAGAAAAAAAGCTGGACATGTGGCTGCCGCATGAGTTGACAACTGCCAAGAAGACTGGGTGTTTGGAAGTCTGCATGTTGCTGCTTGCCAGGAATAAACAGGAACCTCTACTGCATCGAATCATCACCTGCGACGAGAAGTGGGTCCTTTATGATAATCGAAAATGATCTGCACAATGGTTAAGCAAGGCACAGCCTCAAAGTGACTGCTGGAAGTGAATTCTAAAGACTTTAAGAAATTTAAAATTTCGACGAGTAAAAGTTCAATATCCCGAAATACTGCATGAAAACGAAAATGTGAGTAACAGCTTTCATTTATATAATATTACCTTATTTTTAATATTCAGTTGCATTCAACAATAATAACCCAGTGTCAGACAAAGATGAATGTTTCCCGCGAGCACTTTGACACTCATACAACGTGAGAAACAGTACACAATATAACAACTATAGGGTTGACAAATATGTACAATAAATAATTGAAGGCACAGCCTGCTGGGCGGCATCCTAAGCCACCCCTACACACCAAGAAGATGATGCTCCTTGTCTTGTAATCCACAGCTGGGATAATTCATCGGAGTTTCTTGGCAAGAGGCCAAACCATCACTGCAGAACGTTATTGTGCTGAATTACACCAGATGCACCGGAAATGGCTGCAGAAACAACCGGGTTTGGTTAACAGACATGATGTTCTTCTGCTCCAGGACAACACTTGCCCTCATGTCGCACAACGAACGATGCTGACACTAAGTGCCCTGGGCTATGAAGCACTGCATCATCCTGCCTATTTCCCAGACTTGTCTCTAACAGACTTTCGTCTGTTAAAACGTGATAACAGAAAATTTGAAGTTCATGTCATAATACCTAAAACCTATGTACCACATAATAGAAATACTTGACGAGTTTAACGAATAAGTAACTCTCATAGGGTTATATACAGACTCATCTGTTTCATCGCCTGGATGACTCCCTGTCTGAGAAACAGTTCATGACAGACAACGAGGTTCAATGTGCAGTTGATGACTTCTTCGGGTCCCAGCCACAAGACTTTTTTTTGTTCCAGGATCATGGCCTTGCCGGACAGATGGCAACTATGTGTTGATGCCGAGGGAGATTATTTTGCCTTGGTAAGTTGTCCTACTTTTCGGTTCTCGCCGTCCGCGTGCGGGTCCTTTGCCGGTCATTTCATTTGCGCCAACCTAATATATAATCCAGTGACAAAATGTAATAAAATTTAAGTGTAGTTTCATTGGTATTGTTCAAAGGAACCTTTATTGTAAAATTTTTTGGTTAGCATACCAACCATCATCAGGACCGATTCTGCTTGAGATACAAGCACAAGCATCACTTTTGTGCTAAAAACAGCAATGCATGTATCTCAAGCAGAATGTGAGCCCAGGACAACTTTTGTGAAGTCAGGTATCACAAACCTCTCAGATTTCGTGTGTGATGTAGATGCATTCAATCTACAAGAGACAGGTCATATGAAACACTGTTCAGAGACTTCTAATAGCAACACCAAGGGAAATTGTAAAAAAAAAAAAATACACTGCTAGTATTTCAATTTCAGTTTGTTTCTAATACATGAAATATTGATGAAATGGGACAGCATTTATTAGAGATATTAGTTCATATTTGATTTTTCGACTTTAGAATATAATTATTTAGCTGCATTTAAAGAAAAGAAATCTCACAAAAAATTTTGAAACAACTCATGTGCTTAGAATTTTTTTTCAAGAGCTGTATTTTTTGTGAAATCTGTATTGATTGATGGGTTACTTTGAAATTCTGTTGATCATATGATTATATTTGCTCATTATTTCAGCAGAAATTCAAGATTCCTTTGAGGAGCAGTCTGTAGAGAGCTTAGAAAAACCATTTGTTCCAATTGATATGTGCCTTGCTGCTCTGAAATATCTTGAGAGATGTGCTGCTATATTGTCTTCTATGTATTCTATGCCTTCATGTCCTATATTCAATTCTGCCAATAGGTGAGTTAATTTTTATTTGAACAGTTTTATATTGTCAGTGTCTGCATTTGTCACTCCCATGTTTGAAGAAGGTAAGGATTACCACAGCTTGTAGCTTCTGTATTGTGAATAAAAAGTTTGGGAAACTTCTTTGCAATGTGTTGAAACATCTGATCATCATTTCAGTGAAATTTTAGAAACTGTTCAGAAAAAATGGAATAACTATATTCACTTTTATGAAGAAATAACTCAAAGAAATTATAGGGAAAATCAGTATTTAAAGGAAACACTTATTTCACAGTAGAGTTTTGCGTTATCCCACTAAAGAACATGTTTTTCAACTTCATGATGTAGTAGTGATTTCAGAAGTTTTACAGCAATATAAGGATTTTCTGGTGCCTGAAAATATTACTTTTGATGAGAATGTTCTATGTAAGCCTACTTCTGTGTGATGATTACAGTGTTTTAAAAGTAATGAAGGTATTATCTCTTCACAGGTAAATAAGGGACATCAATATTGCATTTGTACAATACAAATAAAAAATAATAATAATGTAGAATGGGCTCTGACTTTTGCCAAAGAACTCACACCTGACCTCATAGCATGTCCTCGGCTTTTGGTTTTTAAACACTTTCTTCAGTCTTTTTCTATAATGTTTGGAAAATATGGATTTAATGTCCAAAGAAAATATTTAAAAATTTTAAAGGAGAGTTGCAGAGTGTGTTGCCTCGAATGTATCAAGTTTGTATTAAATTCAAATGGATAAGTGAAGAAAATATAAGAACACGCTTATGTTGTGGAAATGTTATATTTTGCATGGGATCTTTCGAATTATCTCTTCAGTTCTTCTTCAGCCAGAGTTTGGGTGAAAACTGAAAATATATGGAGATATATCATCCCCATGATCTAAAAATCCTAATCTTTCAAAATAAATACAACATTCATGAATTTGGCAACCATTTACAAGAACCAAGTGATAAGTCAGTTTTCATCCAAACTCTGGCTGCAGAAGAAGTAAAGACATAGTTCAAACTCACATGCATATATCTTTTATGTAACTTAAACATGATCCTCTATTTTCTTCACATCCTTTTTTTAAGTTACGGGTTGCTGCCTAATTTCAGAAAGATTATAAATTAGGGGAAAATAAAAGTTATTGATTTTGAGTGTGAAGTTATTAGTACTGAATGCAAGATCAGTCTAAATGTTGCAAAGTTAGACCAGGTAGATGAGTTTTTGTATTTAGGAAACATGTCTGACACAGAAAACATATTAGATGATGAAATGGGTAGGTAAGTGAATTCAGCTTTAAAAGTCATGTCTGCATTAGGAGGATTTTACAGGACAAGTGGTTCTTGAAATGGTCCCAAATGGTATGAAAGTGTTAATGTTCCTGCTGTGATGTGTAGAAGTGAAACCTGGGTACTACAGGAGTCGTTTGTGAGCTGGAGAAATTCATTACACATGGGAAGGTTTGTAGCGGATCACATTTTTATCATGTGAAAAATGAAGGTGTGTTGCAGATGTGTAATGCAGAGCAACATGTTGTTAGTAAAGTGGAGACATTTTGAGATGGTTTTGCTATGTTGAAAGAATGAATGATGCGATTCTGACTTAGAGAATTTATGCACCTCAGATAACAGGAAAGAAAGGTAGAGGAAAGTCAAAGAAATCATGGTAGAACCAGATTCAGGAATATCTGCAAGTGAAAAAAATAATGAGTATGAAATGCAGAAGGTCTTGTATGCGATTTGTGATGGATGCCAGTAAAGCTCTGGTTGTTTACCAAAATTGCTGTAAATGGAGATGTTTGTTGTATCATTCATAAGTAATATCTAACACTATCAGTAACTTTGATTTGGCAAATAATCTTGCATTGTGTAGCTAACCTCTGAATTTCGAGAGAAGACCTTAATCTTATGTATTATAAAAATATTTATCATCAAGCAAGGAAGAACAGGGTACGACAACTGATTCTGATTATCGAGACACAGAAATATTGAGGAAAAAAGTGCGCATTCTTGTATTGAAAATATGACTGGAAAATAAGTTGACTAAAGAGGTACAAACAGGGGTGCATTTAGAGTGGCCCTTGCCCCCACTTCCAAAAAAAAAAAAAAAAAAAAATAGAGTTTATCTTTTTCTTTTTTTCTTTTTTATGTTTTTGGCTAAAATGCAATTTACATTAGAAAAAATGCTTCAATTTAAGAAAAATGCATCAATGTACATGTGAAAAAAGAAATGCTTTAATTTTTACTTTTATTTTTCATTAACTTTTATTTGGTCCTGGTGGATTTCAAAATCTTCCATTTTTGCCCCTCCGCCCCCAAAAAATCTATGTATGCCACCCCTGGCTGCAAAAGAACATGGTTTCATTTAAATTTATCTGATGAGCAGAGGGAATGCTACCAATCAATGAGATAATTAATTAGAAAAAAATATCCAAAACATTGTACAAAGACTTCATTCATAACATAATTAATTTTTGGGTTGTGTTTTTGTTTTAAATTGAAACTGTACAGATTGTTGATACATGTGATTTAGATAATATATGCCGCAATTTTCAGAGTAACAGCAATTAAGTGCATAGGTTTGCAGTGCATTGTATCACGGAAGAAAGATGCTGCGTTTACTCCTTATCCAGGAGAAGTGTGGCAGCTTTTGTACCATGTGGATAATTTTCACATTTTTTATCATGCTGATATTCACATATAGGGTTTAGTGTTGTGAAAGCTTTTACTCCTCTCCTGTGCAGTATTATGAACTGTGCACCTGTTGTCAAGTATGTTAAGGGTTTGTGAAAGCAGCAAATGAAAATTCATTGTTTATTGAAAAAACATTAAATGCCCCCTACTTAAGTAAGCTTCATCTCAGTAAATTATGGCAGATATCTATTTTACTTCAGCATCCACTGTTGTACTAATTGATATTTGTGTTTACAACATAAATTAGAATCTAATATATAAAACACAAAATGTCTGTTTGTTTGTTTGTCTGAAGCAGCAAAAACTCTCGAATGCGGAACTGTGGCATCGTGAAATTTGCATAGCTTATTAATACTGGAATTTCTAGATCAACGCAACTATTTAAAAATCTGTAAGTTATTCCGTTCACAAGTTATGAATTAATTAATAAGCTAATCAATAAAGTCAGCGTCATTTGCTACATCATCGTTATCTGTTACAAATCTGAAAGCACGTGACTGCATTTTATCGCTGCTGCGCATCCCATCCGCGGGTGTTTGTTCTTTGAAAACTGTGCATAAAAAAATGCAAAAATGAACTTTGCAAAATCTTAACGAAACAGGCTGAAATTTTTATCAACACCATGAATTGGTAATAAGAGGAGTCCCTCAAAATTTCACCGGAATCCGGTCAAAACTTTTTAAAATAGACATGGAATTTTTAATTCATGGGTAAACAGAAATATATACGCAGAAATGGTTAATAAAATGTTGACAGCTAATTTAAAAAGTTATTTACCGATTCAGGCGGTTTTTGGAGGTCATGTTACGATTAGCTATTTATGGTGTTCATTAAAATTTCAACCAGTTTCATAAAATATTCGCAAAGATACGTTTTTAACTTTTTTATCACAGAGATTTGCCCCTTAAAGACAACTGAAAGCATGTGATGCGTTTGATCGTCGATAACAAATTGTTAATGAGTTTTGTTCAGTCCGTTTTCTAATGCTGTGTCTCCTGGATGCGTGTTAAACAATTCATAATGCTTTTGGTTTGTTTGATTCTACAGATTCCCTACATACCGAGCAAAGCCGAGTAGTAAAGCTAGTAAAAGTATAAAACATCACTCCAGAACTGAATACAACCAACAGTTCTGTGCCAGTGTTTATGTATTTGTACTTATTTTATATCCAGGATTACAAAATGTTTCAGCAAGAAGAAGAGGTAAAGGATAATTTGTTCGAGAACCATTCCTACAGCAACCGAAACATACAGACATCAACAATTTGAAACATAGTTGTAGATCCTTCTGGGAGTTGTACAGTAATAAAATTGTGTCTTATCACCTGTGACAATGTGTGTTAACCATTTAGGGTCACTAGGTTCAAACATACCAATGCTTCCTTGCAGTAGTCTTTTTTTTTCTTTTTTTTTTATTGTTGTTGTTCTGTCTGTTTGTGGGGTATTCATTTGGCACAGGTCTTGCAGAACTTCAAATGTTGATGAATAACTGTTTCCACACTGCCAGTCCATACACTGACATCTAAACTTATTACTTGAACAGGGACATACATGCATTTTCTTTAATGATTTCACAAACAGCAACAGTGATGGTTCTCTCATTTGTGTCCTCTTACAGTCTTCCTCCATGATGGAGGTCCTTCATTGAAGCTTTGCCATCCTGCTCTGGATTTGCGTATCTATCTCATCACAGTGCCATACGAACAGGCTTGATTCCCATATACTTGTGATTAATATTGGCATGCATTTTTTTCATGCCATCCTTAGCTGCATCCTTGGGAAAATTTAAATTAATCCTTTTTTGTCTCTAGTAGGCTCCAAGGCAACAACAACACAGATTTTGCAGGCCAGACTTTGCATCACCAGCTAAGAGAAAAGTGGTGACCGTTGATTTTAACATGTAATAAAAAGTGATGATACGGCTTTTGTTTTGAACATGTAATGAAAAGTTTAGATAAGCTTTCAAACATATCATAGATAATTAATTATTGATGAGCAGCTGCAAATCTAGGGGCATGTGCCAATAAACGTTTTGATTACCCTATGTACTATCATGACCATTGGTCTCAAGAACTGTCAGAATTTGCCCCTTCTACTGCAGTTTTATGCTGCACTCTGTCACTCTACACCTATTTTGTGTCCAGCTTATTCAGTGCCACATAAATCAATTTGTCATTTCATTTATTTCTGCTTAATCATAACTTCGGAATTCCGTGCCTTGTTGCATTTTTTCTTGTGCATTTTTCAAGGTGTGGCTATTAATTAACTAGACTGACTCTATAACTTCGGTTAAAAAAGAAACACTCATTTTTAACTCTTTTCCTCTTCCACATCAACACACAGCTGCATTCTGACTTCCACTGGGCACTGTGCTGTAGCTTATGTGGTGTTGATACCTTTGGGAAGTTTGGTCGTTCTCTTCTTCACCACAGTAACTGACTCAAAATGGGTCCACTTAAGTACAGATTTGATATTAGTGATAAGAAAAAAGTTGCATGGAGGCAAATGTGGAAATAGGCAGGATGTTCAACCACTATGATGCCTTTTTCAGCTAAAAACTGATTCAGTGAGAATGCTTAGTAAGCTGGCACATTGTCCTTGTTAAGAATGAAGCTATTTTTCCACAACTATGGTCTCTTTCTTCTGACTTGCTCTCTTAAAGATACCAGCACCTGCTTGTAGCAATGCCAGTCACTGTTGCTCCATTGGGAATCCACTCTGCCATAATTGCATGCTTAATGTCAAGTAAAACAATTAACCTGACCTTGAACTTGGAGAAGTTGCTTTGCTGTGCTTTCTTCATCCTTGGTGATGTTGGTTTTTCCAATGCATTGACTGTTTTTTCATTTCATAGTTACATTGGAGATTCAAGTTTCACCACACGCGATTCACCTGAATTTTCCCAAGAATGTAAGCATAAATTCACTTACAATTTTATTTTTGTTCAGGCCACAGAAACTTCAGAACCACTGTAGCATGAACCTTTGCCATGCTCAGATTTCCACATAAAATTTGACTGACAGTCTCTTTATTGATGTTTACCATTTGTTCCATTGTTCTAATGCTCAGCTGTTTATCATTTTCAACAATTACATAGAATTTGTCCACATTGTCTTCTGTTTTTAAAGTGCTTCAGTGTCCCAGGCACTTTTCATATTTAGTGTTCTCCCTGCCTTCACTCAATGGTGAATCCAAAATCTTAGCTTAGGGGGAAGGGTTGCTATGGTAAAAAAAAAAAAGAAAATTGATAGAGGGATTTTTTGGAAGGGACACACACAAAGCCTGGCAGTGCTGCTCCTCCCTAGTATTGCACAGCTTTTTAGAAACATTTTCTATAACTTGGAAATATTCTAGTTGGATAATGCTTACCTAGGAATTCCGTTTCTAGCGATTATTCACTTTTCACGCATGTTTCGGGTCTTCGTTGACGCTATTGACCGTTGTATGTGTATCTACCTTTCACATCCAACACTCTACTTACTTTGGGTAGATTCAGTAGATTTTCACTTTAGGATTCAACAACTTCAATTCTTTACCGTTATTAATGCTCTAAATTTTTCACCCAGTCTTTGGGCATCCTCAGAAGCGTGACGACTTTCCCACCGATGTTTGTGGTTTATTTCTCGTCAATGGAGTCAGTGGAATCCGATACCCCACGTTGCCATTCGTCAGATATGCTGTATTAGATACTTTTCTTAATTAAACCTAGCTGGCGCCATCTATGCTTCCCTAATTCGACTTTTTTTTAATATATATTATTATTATTATTTTTTTTTCTTTTTCAAATGGTCGTTGATGTCGTCTTTCCGTATTCTTCTTCATTTCATTTCTTATTCCTGTTCCCTTGTCTCTTTTGTCGGTTTTTCTTTTGTTGTTCTTTTTCTTGTCTTATTAGCTAGCTCATTCCAAAGGCTAGATAATGTATTAGGGTCATTCTGGTTGCACACCCTTGTTTTATTTTTATAAATTAGGATCGATTCCTCCATTCTCATTTGTCTCTGTTTTTTTATTCCTTTTTAGCATTTTAATTTCTTCAAATTTTGGGAATGTTCGGTGGTCAATACAGAATTGCACTAATGCAGTTTTTGCTTCTTTTTTTTGCCAGTTAGCTATGTGTTGTTTTAGCCTTTTTTTTAAACCTGTTTTTAGTACTCCTATGTACGATATTGGGGGTATGTGTGCAATATGAATTTCGTAAGACCCTGATTCCTCTAATATTTTGCTCTCAGTTTTTTTGTTAATAGTCAGATTTTTCAAGGTGTTCACTGAACTTCCTAGTTGTAAGTCAAATTTGGCACATTGCCTATTAATTTCTTTACTGACACCTTCCAAGTAAGGGTATGCACCTATATATTTTAATTTATTTTCTCTCACCTTTCTTTGATTTTAAATTTCATTGTCTTCATTTCTCTTAGCCTTATGTGTTTTACTCTCATATATCCATTTTTTAATAACTTTGTTAGGGTAACCATAATCTTGTGATATTTTCAAGATAAAATCAAGCTCTTGAGTCTTTAGCCTATTATTAGAGGTGTGCGTATACGCTCTTCTAATCAAGTTTACTATGCTATTTTTTTTATGTATAACAGGATGGTGCGAGGAGTATGGAATGAGTACCGGAATGTACGTTGATTTCCTGAAAACAGTATTAAAACCTATTTTTTTTTTAAGTAGAATGTCTAAAAATGACAGACTATTATTAATTTCAAATTCAATCGTCAGTTCTATGGTGTTGCAGATTAAGTTGAAACGATGAGCAAGATCTTGTAGCTCGGTATTGTTGAGTTTTGAAATAATGATGATGTCATCAACATCATCATTATTTCAAAAATATAAAAAAAATAGCATAGTAAACTTGATTAGAAGAGTGTATAGGCACACCTCTAATAATAGGCTAAAGAATCAAGAGCTTGATTTTATCTTGAAAATATCACAAGATTATGGTTACCCTAACAAAGTTATTAAAAAATGGATATATGAGAGTAAAAAACATAAGGCTAAGAGAAATGAAGACAATGAAATTTATAATCGAAGAAAGGTGAGAAAAAATAAATTAAAATATATAGGTGCATACCCTTACTTGGAAGGTGTCAGTAAAGAAATTAATAGGCAATGTGCCAAATTTGACTTACAACTAGGAAGTTCAGTGAACACCTTGAAAAATCTGACTATTAACAAAAATACTGTGAGCAAAATATTAGAGGAATCAGGGTCTTACGAAATTCCCATTGCACACATACCACCAATATCGTACATAGGGAGTACTAAAAACAGATTAAAAAAAGGCTAAAACAACACATAGCTAACTGGCAAAAAAAAAAAAAAAGAAGCAAAAACTGCATTAGTGCAATTCTGTATTGGCCACCGAACATTCCCAAAATTCGAAGAAATTAAAATGCTAAAAAGGAATAAAAAATCAGAGAGACAAATGAGAATGGAGGAATCGATCCTAATTTATAAAAATAAAACAAGGGTGTGCAATCAGAATGACCCTAATACATTACCTAGCCTTTGGAATGAGCTAATAAAATAAGAAAAAGAACAACAAAAGAAACATCGACAAAAGAGACAAGGGAACAGGAATAAGAAATGAAATGAAGAAGAATGCGGAAAGACGACATCAATGACCATTTGAAAAAAAAAAAAAATAATAATAATAATATATATAAAAAAAAAAGTGGAATTAGGGAAACATAGATGGCGCCAACTAGGTTTAATTAAGAAAAGTGTCTAATACAGCGTATCTGACGAATGGCAACATGGGGTATCGGACTCTATTGACGAGAAATAAACCACGAACATCGGTGGGAAAGTCGTCATGCTCCTGAGGATGCCCAAAGACTGGGTGAAAAATTTAGAGCATTAATAACGGTAAAGAATTGAAGTTGTTGAATCCTAAAGTGAAAATCTACTGAATCTACCCAAAGTAAGCAGAGTGTTGGATGTGAAAGGTAGATGCACACACAACAAACAATAGGACAATAGCGTCAACAAAGAGCCGAAACGTGCATGAAAAGTGAATAATCGCTAGAAACAGAATGCCTAGGTAAGCATTTCCAAGTTTTTGAAATAATGCACGTAAAAATGAACAGTAGCATTTTCCGATCGATTTCTAAGTCGGAATATGAACTGTTAATATGAATTTTCTATAAAAGAAATTGTGCTAAATTGTTAAGTCACAAAGTGGGGTAAACAACACTATTTACTGCTTTGTAAGGAAATGAACTCCATGCTTTTTACATATCAAGATAAATAGAATCTTTTGAAATAAATTTGAGTCTTTCTATTCAGATGGCTTAATTTAATAGAAAAATTTCCAGTTTGAATCATCGGATCATTCCTAAGCAATATGACTGGTAATTCCTCTTTAAAATACTCTATTATTCTTTTGCCATGCATGATCCACACTACTTTTGAAAGGAACTTCCACATACTTCACCTCATCAAGTCATTCCTGCGCCTTTTTTTACTGACAATTTTCTATTGGAAGTTTTTGGAAACATTATCCCCATTGCTTTTCATGATCAAAATCTCTTTTCCTTTCTGCTCTCAGCTTCCTCTGTTTCTGAAACTGCAGTAGTTCTTTTTTTTTCTCTGTTCTCTCTCTCCCTCTCTCTCTCTATCTTCCCTCTCACCCTCTCTCTCTCCTTCTCCCCCTCTCTCTCTCTATCTTCCCTCTCACCCTCTCTCTCTCCTTCTCTCCCTCTCTCCCTCCATCTCTGAAGCTAGAACAGAACTTTTAATTTCCAAATTCACTGCACATTTTAATTGCTTTAAATTTTTTTACCAAAATCTGTGCATTTATTACTATAATTTTGCAAAAGTAAATATATTGATCATTTACAATTTTGGCCATTAAAAAAAGAAGACTGTTTTATGGGGGCCATCATCTCACTCACCGCTGCTGGATCCACTAGTGGCAAAAAGAAGTGCTATTAAGATTTGATACTTATGTATGATGTACACATGTGTACAATAGAAGAGACTTGGGGAGGGGGTAATGTTTTGGGAAAACATTACATTAAGCAAAGCACACCCATTGATTTTCATGATCAGTCAAAAAATTTTTTTTCCCTTTGTGCTCTCAGCTTCCTCTGTTTCTAAAACTATATATATATATATATTTCTTTCTCCTTTCTCTCTCTCATCAAGCTAGAACAGAGAATATTTAATCTCCAAATTCAATAAAAAAAATTACAAAAATCTGTGCATTTATTACTATCATTTTCCAAAGTAAATACATTAATTATTTATTGTCTTGGCCATTTGAAAAAGAGAAGTCTGTTTCAGGGGGCAAGTGCCCCAGTTGTCCCCCACTGGATTTGCTACTGCCTTCACTGAACCTCTTATGCCACTCAAACATATGCACACATGACATGCGTCCTTCTCCATATGACTTACTTAACATACAAAAAGACATGGTAGGCATTTCCCTAATGTCACCCAAAATTTCATGTTTATCTGTCACCGAATTCTTGAACTCAGCATTTTCCCGGCACATGACATATAGCACATCTTTTAGTGAGAGTTCAAGGTCAGTAGCCTCCCTCTCATTTTTGATCTGCATTATGCATTTCATTCACCAAAGCAGTTTCATTGTTTCATGACCACATCTTGTGGCCTAATTTTACTGTATAAATAAAGGATTTTGAGAAGATCCATGGTTTTAAATAGGGAAGTTAAATTGTTTATGATGCCATGCAGTACAGGTTTTATCTTTTGTGATCTCAACATTAAGAGAAAATTATTGTTTCGGCGTTCTATCACTTAAGCTTAACATATATCAGCTGTTCTTTTAATTTGGTATTTAAACCTACATGTAATCTGTAGTTAGTATCATGAGAACAAGACAGTATTTTATATAGCCTTAGAATAACATTTTCTCCTTTAAAATTAATTATTGATTGTATTTCTCTTCCAGAATCCAAATACATTCGGAGCCAAATTTAGTTGATCCAAACATTCCAGGAATGGAAATCATAGATTTTAGTGAACAATCTAGTCATTTGAATGTTGAGTATAGAAATAACAGGCAAAACTGTGATGGTGTAAAGGTTTGTCTACTTTATATTTCATGGAAAAATTTATTGATTTTCAAGATTAAATGTCAATACACTCAGGGCAACTTACTATTTTCATGGGCTTGCTCACAGTTCAACATTTCCTGCATGTGAGTTTTGATTAAAATGTTGCATGCTTTTAGTGGGGGCTATTCACTTTTCATATCTGAAGTCATTCATTTTTTTATATTCTGTTCCTGGTCATGTAAGGTTTTCGGAGGCGTCGTGCAGTAATCCTCTATTACTCCGAAAACCCTACACAACCAGGAACAGAATATAAAAGGAAATGACTTCAGATACGGAGGCGTCATGCAGTAATCCTCTATTACTCCGAAAACCCTACATGACCAGGAACAGAATATAAAAGTGAATGACTTCAGATACGGAGGCGTCATGCAGTAATCCTCTATTACTCCGAAAACCCTACACAACCAGGAACAGAATATAAAAGGGAATGACTTCAGATACGGAGGCGTCATGCAGTAATCCTGTATTACTCCGAAAACCCTACATGACCAGGAACAGAATATAAAAGTGAATGACTTCAGATACGGAGGCGTCATGCAGTAATCCTTGATTACTCCGAAAACCCTACATGACCAGGAACAGAATATAAAAGTGAATGACTTCAGATACAGAGGCATCATGCAGTAATCCTTTATTACTCCGAAAACCCTACATGACCAGGAACAGAATATAAAAGGGAATGACTTCAGATACGGAGGCGTCATGCAGTAATCCTCTATTACTCTGAAAACCCTACACGACAAGGAACAGAATATAAAAGTGAATGACAATAAAGGTAACTTGATCATGCTAGTTACGTTAAATGAAAACTTTTACAAAAAAAGTTCGTAAGTTGAAAGCTTTCGACCTTATCTTAGGTCTTCATCACGCCAATGGAGGACTAAGATTGTTGCCAGATTCTACATTTGAATTTTTCTTATTTTTGTTGCCAAAACTTAGAATTGATCTCCAGATCATCGGAATGTAGAGAGGAGATTCGGAATTGCAAGTCATTGAGTTGAAAATAATTTCCAGGCTTTCACGGAAACGGAGGGCAAAATGATTGTCAAAAGAAGCAATTCGTTTTGCTTCGTTCCAGTTGGGAACTGCAGATGTGTCTTCCATTGTCAAATCTATCTGCAGAAACGCTGATCTCTCCATTACTCGTTCCGTCTATCGTAAACCTTCTGCTGCCACTAACATCATTCCCTACAAATCTTTTACTCTGCATCTCTACAAGCTTGCAGCATTGAAGTCCTACATCCACAGGGCTCATATCATTTGCAACAACCAACTTTCTCTTCAAGAAGAACTCTCCAAAATTTCTACAATAGCCCTCTCTCATGATTTCCCTGCTCTTATAGTCAACTCCCTCATAAAGAAATATGAAAACCATTCGAAAATTGAATGCCTCCTAACTCAAAAGAAAGAAAACCTGAAATTCTGTGGTTCCGTTCCTTACCATCCTTCCTATGCTTATAAGTTACAGATTCTTTTTAGAAGTTTTGGTTACCATCTTGCCATTAAATCTACCCCAACGATCTTGAAACTTCTACAAAGGGATAGGGACAAAGTTGAAAGCCTGAACCTCCCAGGAGTTTACTGCATTCCTATCTCTTCTTCTACTGGGGATAACTTATACATTAGAAGCACATACAGGAGCATTAGCCATAGAATTTTAGAACATAAAAAAGATGTTTCAAAAGCTAATCCTAATACTGCCTTGTCTATTTTGACAATGGAAGACACATCTGCAGTTCCCCACTGGAACGAAGCAAAACGAATTGCTTCTTTTGACAATCGTTTTGCCCTCTGTTACCGTGAAAGTCTGGAAATTATTGTCAACTCAATGACTTGCAATTCCGAATCTCCTCTCTACATTCCGATGATCTGGAGATCAATTCTAAGTTTTGGCAACAAAAATAAGAAAAATTCAAATGTAGAATCTGGCAACAATCTTAGTCCTCCATTGGCGTGATGAAGACCTAAGATAAGGTCAAAAGCTTCCAACTTACGAACTTTTTGTAAAAGTTTTCATTTAACGTAACTAGCGTGATCAAGTTACCTTTATTGTTAATATTGTTACGTGTTGTGCCCATCATCGTCATGTTTCAAAGTGAATGACTTCAGATGCGAAGGTGTCATGCAGTAATCCTCTATTACTCCAAAAACCCTACACGTCCAGGAACAGAATATAAAAAAGTGAATGACTTCAGATATGAAAGGCGTCATGCAGTAATCCTCTATTACTCCGAAAACCCTACACGACCAGGAACAGAATATAAAAGTGAATGACTTCAGATACGGAGGCGTCATGCAGTAATCCTTTATTACTCCAAAAACCCTACGTGACCAGGAACAGAATATATAAAAGTGAATGACTTTTCCCATGCTACCTCTAAAAACGTGCGACATTTTGATCAAAACTCACATGCTGGAAATGTTGAACTGGGATCAAGGCCATGAAAATGGTAAGTTGCTCTGAATGTATTGATTACATAGCTGCACATTAAACTTGAACCTTTAGATATTGGACATGTTCCAATGTATAAGGTATTTACAGGATTCAATTTGTTTTTCAAGATTGAATTGTGCCTGACACTGTTCCGGTATAGCTTTTAATATGTGTTCTGTGTATTGTGATTTTTATTGCACTTAATTATTTTGTTGTGAGTACCACCTCCTGAAACTGAACTGTTTGTTCTGTATATTGATTTTTATTGCACTTAACTGTTTTGTTGTGAGTAACACCTCTTGAACCCTAACTGTTTTGGACAAATGAAACTGTTACATATGTCAGTAATGAAATAACAAAATGAGGAAGTTTCATTCTGCATACACTTGATGTGGGTGAAACTTCTTAGCATTGCAGTAATAATAATTTTGGAATACATGAGTATGGTAAAACTGTTAGAGAAACATTTACTTTGGCTTTAATCAGAAATTGAAATTACACTCAGTTGAAGAAGTACCTTATTCTTGTTTTTTCTTAGTGCTGTTTATTTGCAATAATTCTTTTAGTATGTACAATACCTTTAAGTGAAATATGGCAACATAATTCAAATTACATTTAGTGTCTACAAAACTTAAGATCTGAATTCAAAGCATTGAGAACAGGCTTTTGGGGACAACAAAAGGCCAGAAATGCCTGCAAATAAATAGAATTTAGAGAAAGAGGGGAAGAAAAATCTTTTAAAGTGAACATAATGGTAAAACTCGCAGTTATAATTTAATAATTACCTGTTTATCAAATAGAGATATGTTACCATATTTATCGGTATATAACACACATCCCCCCCCCTAAAATTTAGGGCTGAAATTCTATCTGCGTGTTATACACATGTACTACTTTTTGTTATTTAAACTTAGGTAAAATGAATACTGCTGCAGAGTTGCGACACATCCTGTTGTCGCCAAATGTTAATGGTTTGGTATCACTTTACTCTAACTGCAGACGCTTCTCTAATGTGTATCTCTTCTGTTTCCTGACAGATCTTGTTAAAAGTGGTATCAATACAATCTTCAGTTCTTCAGAAAGAAGATTCACAGAAAAAATGTTTGAGATAGACTCCTGATTTACCTTTTTTAAGCACCCGAAAGTAACCTCACTTTCTTCAGCAGTGAACGCAATCTGCCACATTAAGCCTAAGCATCTACTCTCGTTAAGTTGCTTGCACAGCACAACCTGCTTAAGCAGCAGCTGCTCAGGGAAAATATGAAACTTCTGGTGATGTCCGAATTCTTTGGCTGACGATTGGTGATAAAGATAGTGTATGCGTGGTCTTGTCGTGCTGGTTTGAGGGTATCATTTCTCACAGCGATGACCATGCATTATCGGCAAACTGCATCAGTTTAAGGAACCCAGACTTCTGGCTGTTTTTAATTTTTTAGTCTGTCTCATCACTTTCCAAGATAGCAGTGCTTCTGATTAAAATTTTTGTAACAGGTCTAATATCCAAGTTTTTTCATTCAAACAGTTGCTTTTTCTTTTGCATTATTTGCCTTATTAGTGGCATAAATAATAAACATGTGTTTTGAGTTATCTAAAAGAAAAAAATTCAGAGCTCTCAAGTAATTTATTTTAAATTTAAGTTTTTTTTTACTCAAACTTCGTTCTTAAAATTAGGGTGCATGTTATATGCCGATAAATACATACGGTACAATTTCCCACCTCAAATGTCCAGGATGAGTTAAATCACACATTGCTTGCTCACCAGATGGTCATGAGAGTGTGGTGTAATTTCTGTTAGAAGTTATTCTGTGTTCATGCACTGCACAGCACAGCACAGCACAGCACAGCACAGCACAGCACACACACACACACACACACACACACACACACACACACACACACACACACACACACACACACACACACTCTCTCTCTCTCTCTCTCTCTCTCTCTCTCTCTCTCTCTCTCTCTCTCTCTCTCTCTCATTCATCTTGAGGTAGATATTTTGCTATAAGCTCTTCTTTGTTCGGTAGCTCCTGTAGTATATTTAGCCTTTGATATTGTTCAAAAGAATGATTTTCTGTGTTACCATCTTTTGCATATCTATTATTTTCTCATTGGTATTTTCAAAAGTTTTGTTTAAAAAAAAAGATAGGTGCTTAAAAAAAAATATTGCCATAGCAACTTGATAAAAATGCACAAGTTTCAACTGGCCCCAGCTATATCATGGTGCTGAAATCTCCAATATGTATCATAGTTCTTGTGGTGCAAAACATCCTTCAACAGTTTTTGCCCATTGTGAACTCAGAAAATAAAGATGTTTTAGAACAAAGCCCAAAGAAAGTATTTTTTATTCCAAATAATTGTTGCTTTATTCTTGTGCTGCAGCAGCTGATTTGAAAGAGAGGTCATATTTTAAACTTATTCGTTTTGAGAACAAACCACTAAGCATTGTATAAACTTTTTAGGAAATAATTATTATCAAGAAATTAAAAAAACCCTGCTGGATTATTCCATTTACATTTTAGATAGTGGTGTTTCATAAAAGGATGGATGTAAAAGCAGCAAATTAAAATTCAGTGAGTATGGTTTGTGAATGTTTTGTTTGAAAATGTTGAAAGCATAGTTAATGCAGTCTGAAAGTTGTTTAGTTTAGTGCTTTTCATTTGTGCATAATTAGTTGTCACTTGCATTGTTCTGAAGTTGTGAATTATACCATTGTCATTTGTTCTGGTGTATGAATGTGTTTCTGTATTTGCCATCATAATTGCTTGTTCTTGTAATCAATGCTATTACACTCCATTAAGTCAGAAGACACTTGCAAATTTTCTACTGGTGAACTGACTTTTGTGGCTCATTTATGGTCATAGCTTGTCCCAAAATAATTGAGAATGCTTTTATAAAAAATGTGCAGTACTGTGTTTGACCTTGGCATGAGTCTTGAAAAATGAGTTGTTGTAGTAACCATAGTAACCGGCCATGACTGTTTATCACACATGTGCATCAGTAGTGCGCAGTTTAATTAGCATTGTCTTGTAAACCCTAACAAGTGTTTTCGAGCTTGTGATTTTTGGAAAACTGGATGTGAAAGAGGAACAAAGATGCACCATTGAATTTTGCTGTTGTCTTAAGAAGTCTGTTGTAGAGCCTTTCCATCTTATGCAAGATGTTTATACATATGAATGTCTTGGAAAGTCAGCAATTTACAAATGGCATAAAGAATTTATGGATGGCCACGAGTTGGCAAAATCATAATCATACTTGGACGAAGATCTTCAATGAGTATTACTGAGATCAACATCAATACAATAGTTGTTATTATATGGGAAGATGGACACCCATCTATTAGAGATATTGAAGATATGGTTTACATTCAATTCACAGAATTTTAACTGAACATTTGGACATGAAACGAGTTTGTTCAGCTTTGGTTCCCGATTTCTTTCCATGTGTGGCCCAATGCAAGGTCACACATGGCCAGTTCTGTCATTTCTTATTTGGAGAAAGTGAATATTAGCTTGATGCCCAAACCTGCATATAGTCCAGACTTGTCACCATGTGACTTTTCTGGTTGTTCCCCATTTTTAAAAAGACATTATGGGAACTACAATTTGAGACTGATCAATAACCTGTTACAGCTGTGCAGGGGTGTTTCAACAGCATTTCAGAAGAATAATTCCAGAAGACTATCAAAAAGTGGGAGAAACACTGGGACACCTGTATTTGATGGAATGGGCAGTATTTCAAAAAGATGACCACTTCCTTGATAATTAAGGTACACATTTTTTTTTCTTTTGAAAACATTTTAAGTTGTTTTGGAAAAATTCTTGTACAAATCTTCGTTGTGGTTTTTATGAGTTTTTTTTTTCCGGTTAATTTTGGCAAATTTTTGATTTACTTCAGTTTTTCTTTATTGTTTACTTTCGTTGCTGTTAAGGTTAACACTCAGCAAAGAATGAGGCACATGCATTTGAATAGGATTTTATTTTGTCAGTCAGAATGAGAAGACTGGGATTCTGTTGTTGTAGGGAGGGGAAGGGGGTTACTGTTTAGTGAAATCTGCCACAAGAAGACATATCTCTGAGTGAATTATGGGTTCTCAGGAATTGCTTAAACCATATTTACAGGACAATGAATACTATAGTCTGTTTGCAAACATACTATAGGTTGTTTTCAAAGTGATAAAATTCAAAAAAAAAAATTATCACATAATAAGAATGAAGTTGAGTGAGGATGGGGAGAGAGAGAGAGAGAGAGAGAGATGCAGGGAGGATATGAACAAAAAAGAAAGAAAAAATGCAATAACGTTTTATTATTTAGATCAGTTGGGACTGTAGAGGTCTGGTTAGTTTTACTTTTTTTTTTTTTTTTTTTCTATTTTATCTGTAAAGGTACAGTAACATGAAATCTTAGTGGGCAAAATATAAATCTCAAACTTAATCCCACATCTCCATCATGTGGTCAATATAACCAGCAGGAAGAGATGCCCTAGGGAAATGTGGTTTCAGCTTGGCCCACAGATAGGAGAATGCTTTAGTTAATTGAAGGGTGAAAAGTATCACAACAAAATGCTCTGTTGCACCAAATGCAGTGTACAAGATGTAAATCAGATAATTGGGAATTTGATAATCAGCATTGCACTGTATGAAGATGTGAGTATTATTAACATGAACTGTTGTATTCTTAATATACCACTGTGTTGAAACTCTTAATGGTATTTATCACTAACACTTTGAGCATCTGCAATTCATGTGCATAGCAATATGATATCTAGATTATTTGTAATGTTGCAACACTTCTGTACTTTCCACAGAGTTATTCTCTATCTTACAAGCAGTTAACAAGCTTGAAAAGCTTAGATAAATCGACAGGTGTCCTTCATGTGTGGTTTCTTCTCCTGGAGGGTTTAGCTGGAGCAATGGCTACGTGTCCTAAGCGATATCAACCACACACAATGGAATCATTGTTTTGCATGCTTCGCAACATCAAAGATGTTCCAGGTAGGTTTCCCTTTCTGTTGACTGAAACACTCGTGTTTAATTCATAGGAAATATTCACTGTCATTTAAACCACTTCAAACATTATGCATAGCTCTGAATGGTTATACATATACAATTTTATATTTATATACTTATCATCAAAAAAAAAAAAAAAAAAGTTGCACCCAGAAGGACATGTCGGATTGCAATGCTATTCGGGAGGAAGGTAAAGGCTACCAGGAACAATAAATGATTAAACATTGGGACTGATATGGACAATATTTATTGAGCCACACACCAATAAGTAGTGTCTCTCAGTATAGCATAGGGCCGCCATGTTTGCTCACACAGCGTACCAGATGTCTCAGTATGGAGTTGTACAGGTTTCTAATGGTGTCCTGTGATAAGCCATCCCATGAAACTTGGATCTTCTTACGCAGTTCCTGCAGATTGTACGGTAGGGGTGGAGTGTGGATAGCTCGTCCAATAGCATCCCACACATTTTCAATCAGCGATAGGTCTGGTGATGCAGCTGGCCATGGCAGAGTGTCAGTGTCTTGAAGGCAAGCTCTCAAGACAACAGCAGTATGCGGACGAGCATTTCTCTGTTGGAAAATCGCACCAGAGTGAGCGTTGAGAAAAGGTAGGGCCACTAGTTGCAGGACCTCAGTATCATAACCTTGGGCTGTCAAAGTGCCTGTAATGAACACCAAAGGTGATCTGGAATCATAGGCAATTGCACCCCACACCATGAATGACTCCAGGCCTTCTGGGCATGTGATGCTCGACAACAGACCAATCATCTTGGTGCTGACCACAGTGCCTCCACACATGGATTTGTTGGTCGTCTCCTCCAAGACGAAAGTGGGACTCATCACTGAAGATCACCCCCTGCCATTCTGAGTGGCTCCTTGACAGTCTAGCACGACACCATTGCAGTCTTTGGCAATGATGCAGTGGTGTTAAGGGCAGTCGTCATAACGGTTTGTGTGCGCGTAGTCCTACGTCCTGCAGCAATCTTCCAATGGTGCTGGCACTAATCGGATGATGCATGGAGGGCACCACTGCTTGCTGAATATCCGCAATCGTGGCTGTTGGACAACCCATTGGTCTTCTCTCTCCATGGTTCATCTAGGTTTCCCAAACCCTTCCTGTCACTGCTGCATGCCTTGTTCTATCCACTGCTACCAACAGCATGCTATGGGGATATCCGCACAACCAGTATGGCATGCAATATGGCAATAAGACCATCGTGCTTTGCAGAGCTCAATAACGCGGCCCCTCTTAAAACTCCTCCAACTGCTTGAATTGCTTCTGAACTTTTCTCCGAGGCATACTTCACTTGCAAAAGATGCAACTAACACAACAGCGTGAGTCAGAATGGCAAGCATGTGCAATGGTATGACCTTATATAGCCGGTCAGGCACAGCACTGCGACACCTCCATGCTGGCGTCACACGCGGGGCCGAGCGTGATACTTGAATCATTTGCATGTCTCAGGATGTCAAACCTACCCACCAAGTTTCATTCCTGTTGGTTGCTTCCTTCTGGGTGCAACTATTTTTTTTTGACAATGAGTGTACATCAGTGAGCATATTTTTTATATCATTCATGACTAGCAATCACTCTAAAGTATCATGATCTCATCATCATTACATATTTTCATACACATATCACTAAGCTGTTCTCCAAGATTCAGAGGTTAGCTCCTTAAAGAAAACTCATCTGCCAGATTAAAGGTTTAAACTAATGCAGGGTTCCCACGGTCCTTGAAGATCCTTGAAAACTCCTTTAATTTAATTTTCCTTTTCAAGGGCCCTTGAATTTTGTAAAAGTCCTTGAAAAGTACTTGCTTTTTTTTTTTTTTTTTTTTTCTCTTCCTGTTTACCAAATTTCAGAATAGCTGCAGTTTGGCCACGCTGTATTGTAGAACGTTCTCTTGGAATCAGGAGCACGTAGCTGTCACATTTACAGTTTTCACGTGGTTGTGATTCTGAACTACAATAAGCGAATGTGAGGGGAATTCTTCTGAACTACAATAAGCGAATGTGAGGGGGTGTAAGTGTAAGGTACTAGCATCTGAAACCGGGTTTGCGATCTGCTGAATTCTTGTAGCCCAAGAATGAAGTCTAAAATTTCGGTTGTTCATCGGTGGTCTGTCTTTCTGGCAATATGTCCACCTTATCACCATTTCAGGGATTTTATCTTCTGGAAGCAATAATACTTCACCAAAGTATGTCCCTATATTTAGATGTAACTATAATTTTAATTGAACTTTTTGACTGTTTGTTACAACTTATTTTAGTGTTTCATGAGAGTTCTTATTGGGCGTGAATATAGCCTTGAAAATTTTTATGAGTCCTGGAAAAGTCCTTGATTTTTTTGGTGGGAAAAGAGTGGGAACTATGTAATGGTACTAGGTTTTATTTACTGTTGATATATCAATTGTCTCCATTTACAGTGATCTTGGCACACAACTCGATCTTCACTGACATCCATCACACATCTCACTCAAGCCCTTTTATACTTCCTACTCATTATCTTTTCTCAAATAGACATTCTTGAATGTGATCCTTCCATGATTTCCTTGGTTTTCCTTTATCTTTCTTTCCTGCAACTTGGGCTGAATAAATTTTCTTAGTAAGCAACTCACCACTTTTTCAACATATCCAAACCACCTCAGAATATTTTTGTGTGTTTTGCCACAAACCCTTCATAAGAAATGCATCTGAACAGGACTTTTCTGTCTCTTCTGCAGTACCCAGTTTTCACTACTGTACATCAGAGTAATAATGATTACACTTTCGTGCACAGCCATTTAGGACCTTTTGAGAACCCATCAGTCCCATGCAATCCTCATAAGGCAGCTATGGATTTTGAAGGTGAATTCATTCTCCTACTGATTTTACAGCCTAATCTGTTTTCGTTATCAAAACATGTTTCCTAAATATCAAATTAATGCACTTGATGTATCTCTGTACCATGCAGACTGATTTTGAATTCAGCACTAACAGTTCCCTGCTGAAAAACCATAACTTTGGTTTTCCCTTATTTATACTCAGTTTGAATTTCATGCAAACTTCATACATCCAGGACAACATAATCTGCAACTCAGTTTTGCTGTCCATCAACAGGACTGGGTCATCAGAATATAGCAATCTGCACCAGTGCACATTTAAAGAGACAAGGGGCCTGGGTACTGGACATTATTTTAGGGCCTCAGTGTTAATATCACATCTAGGATTTCACTATGGGTGGATGAATAAAAATACAAATATCCCCGCTGTATTGAAGTGTGTATCCCTTGGTTCATGGACGAATCAGTGGTAGCAAGAAAATGTAACCCCCCCGGTTGGGTTCAGTTTGTTGACAAATATTGCGATTCAAACGAATTTTTAATGTGTGAAAATTTTCCCTAATTACAGATGTGTACTAAAAAACTTCTGTAATACTTTCGAAAAATTTGAGGATGGACTGGGAGCGACTATATGTTTTGTTTTGCGGAGTCTTCCTAAAAATGTGAAAAGAAATAGAAATTTTTTGCACAAGGCAGTTTCTTATAGTTTTTGCTGTGCTGTCTGAAAAAAGAAAAAAAAAAAAAAACCTGTAGAGCTCTGTCAATTCTTCAAGCATCCTACATAATGGCCTGGGGTCGTAGCTAGCTATCCCCCTCTTAAATGGGCTGTGATTGGTACATATGGATATTACCAAGACATAAACCAGTATTGTCTGTTTATCTCATCATCACTGATTCTCTCTCTCACTCTCTCTCAACAAAGGGTGATTTCTGTAAAATCCTCAAAACTTTAAAAATTGTTTGATATGAATGAAAAAAAGTGCTCATTAATTTCTCATTGTTTTTTTTTTGGGGGGGGGGGGTGTTCATTTTGTGTATATCATGATGTTTACAATGTATTCCACCTGATCTTCATGTGTTGGTGCACTCGGGCCATGTTTCCAAGACACTGTGTATTTCATCTGGGGTTCTCTCTTCTGTTCTGTCATTCTGTATGCATGGTCAGTCTTGTGTTCATCATGTTCAAGTAATGCTGTCATCTAACTGTAACTGTGGTTTTTGAATTTTCTTTTCTCCCCCCCCCTTTTATTACAATTCATTAACTTTTATGCAACTTGATTTAAACTGCTGACACAGAATAGTTTCCTGATGCTTCATGTAGGATCAGCATACATTTTGTTCACATTTCAGAAAAAATCAAACATGAAACTGATAACAGAAAAAGAATGAATTGCTTCAACTCATGTCACTCTCCTTATTAATAAAGTTGCTTCTACATACCCATCTTGAAAACAGTGTAAAATACTTCAGTGTAATGATGTTTCTTCCTTCATCGATTTATCTGTGGTACTGGTGAATTCTGACCTACATCCGTTTCTGGATGGGAGATGGAGTCAAAACGCTATGAGGAAGCAATGGTGCTTCGACTGGTGAAAAGCTGAAGATGTTCAGATTCCTAGGCTAAGTTTGCTTTGTCTCAGTTGCTTGGAACTTCACTGTCCTGGGTGGTGTAACGGTTAACATACTCGAACGGAAATTGGAAGATGCAGGTTCGATTCTCACTTCAGGGTGAGTAAATTTTCAAGTTTTCTGAGAGGTATTACATGGATGACCAGTAAGAGTTACAAGCAAATTGAGAATTCATATTCTGTTTGCTTTGAATATTCTAGTGTAAAATACATTTTTTTATTTATTAAGGAAATAGATATGCAATAAATATTGTGAAAAAAAATTTCCTGAAAATTCTCTGTGTACCAATAAATGTAACAGATGTTTCTTTTAGTATCATAATTGTGTGGATATATAAGAACACATTTTCCCTTTGAATTATTAAAATTCTCCATCTTTTATTGTCAGTGTCATGAAGACTAGCTAACAGTGTGTTCCAGTATTCATCATTTTTCAAGTTTACGTAATACTGAAAGTTATTTATTTTTACATAAAAGTTTATTTTCATTTCATTTCTGCGAATTTTTTGTATTCATGGGAGATGTGTTCTATGAAAACTGAAAGATAAAATGTTTGAGAAGTGGTGGTGGCACAAAGTATATATATTTCATTAAATATTTGGAAATATCACAATAAGAAAAGCAAAATGTTTTGTAAAGAAAAAAAAATCGTTTTACTTCCTTCTAGTTTCTGTGAAGTTTCATGATAGCATGAGTTGCAGTATTTTATTTTTCCTTTGAATTTATGTGGCTTCCTCCCCCCTCCCACCATGAACAATATTAAATCACGAGAGAGCTTGATGTTATGTTGCAAAGTTGAGACATTAAGTACACTCTCAGAAGGCATATTATCATTTTCATTTTGTGGGTGTAGTCCTAAAAGCTGAGCTCTATGGCTTTTTTTTTTCATTATCTTGTTATTGAAACTCTGCATGTTATGTGTTTATGTGTTTGTGACAGGTACACAGTACTGTGAATATTTGTACAGTGTGTAGTAGTAGGTATTTGCATGTGGTATGTAGTAATTCGTAATGATTGGAGGACATTTCCATAAGTTATGAATATGAATTTTTTTTTGGCATACAGTTGTCCCCCAAATTTATATTATATCATCATCATCGTCAACCATTATCAATCCACTGCTGGACGAAGGTCTCCCCAAGTTTCCTCCACAATGGTCTGTCTTGTGCCAGTCTCCTCCGTGTCACTCCCGCATACTTTTGAATTTCATCCACCCATCTCCCATGTGGTCTTCTTCTGGGTCTTTTCCCGTCCCTTGGAATCCAATCTAAAAATTAGGCTGTCCATCGATGGTCTGTCCTTCTGGCAGTATGTCCAGCCCATTGCCATTTCAGGGATTTTACTCTGATCATGATGTCTTCCACTCTTGCCATTTTTTAGATCCACGAGTTCCACTTCTTATCTCTCCTGGTTACACCAAGCATGCACCTCTCCATGCTTTTTTGAGTTGTCTGCAGCCTTTGTATGGCTCTTTTAGTTAAGGTCCACGTCTCTGCACCATACGTAAGTACTGGAAGGATGCATTGATCAAACACTTTTCTTTTAAGACATAATGGCATATTGCTCTTGAAAATTATGCTGTTTCTTCCAAAAGCTCTCCAGGCAAGTTTTGTACACCCATTAATTTCTTCATCAATGTGACCCTCACTTGATATCTGCTGTCCAAGATAAACGTACGTGTCTGTTATCTCCAGCTTTTCTCCATCAATCAATAAATCTTCATTTCTTGTAAAAGCATTGAACATCACTTTTGTCTTCTGAAAGTTCATTTTTAATCTCACTTCTTTACTCTTGTCAGCAAGTTCCTGGATCATGCTCTGTAGCTCTGATGGGTTAGTTGCAAAAATGACTATGTCATCAGCAAAACGAAGGTGGGTTAGATAAACTCCATTAATCTTTATCCCTTTGTTTTCCCAGTTCAGTGATTGAAAGACATTTTCCAATGTGTCATTGAAGAGCTTCGGAGATATGGTGTCACCTTGTCTTGCTCCCTTTCCAATTTTTATGTGTGTTGTATTTTCAAACAGCCGAATCTTTGCACTTGCATTTTCATAGATGTAATTAATAATAGTAATGTATGCATCTTCAAATATATATACATATTATATATAATATAAATTTGCAGCTGATTCGTTCCAAGACCCCCAGTGGATGGCTGAAACCTTCGATGGTACCAAACCATATATATATACTGTACTATGTTTTTTTCATATACATATATACCTATGGTAAAGTTTAATTTATAAATTAAGTGCAGTAAGAGATTAACAGCAATAACTAATTATAAAATAGAACAATTATAACAATCATCATCATCATCATCATTGTCAACCATTATCAATCCACTGCTGGACGAAGGTCTCCCCAAGTTTCCTCCACAACGGTCTGTCTTGTGCCAGTCTCCTCCATGTCACCCCTGCATACTTTCGAATTTCATCCACCCATCTCCCATGTGGTCTTCTTCTGGGTCTCTTCCTGTCCCTTGAATCCAATCTAAAATTTCGGCTGTCCATCGATGATCTGTCCTTCTGGCAGTATGTCCAGCCCATTGCCATTTCAGGGATTTAACTCTGATCATGATGTCTTCCACTCTTGTCATTTTTCGGATCCACGAGTTCCTCTTCTTATCTCTCCTGGTTACACCAAGTATGCACCTCTCCATGCTTTTTTGAGTTGTCTGCAGCCTTTGTATGTCTCTTTAGTTAAGGTCCACGTCTCTGCACCATACGTAAGCACTGGAAGGATGCATTGATCAAACACTTTTCTTTTAAGACATAATGGCATATTGCTCTTGAAAATTATGCTGTTTCTTCCAAAAGCTCTCCAGGCAAGTTTTGTACGCCGATTAATTTCTTCATCAATGTGACCCTCACTTGATATCTGCTGTCCAAGATAAACGTACGTATCTGTTATCTCCAGCTTTTCTCCATCAATCGATAAATCTTCATTTCTTGTAAAAGCATTGAACATCACTTTTGTCTTCTGAAAGTTCATTTTTAATCCCACTTCTTTACTCTTATCAGCAAGTTCCTGGATCATACTCTGCAGCTCTGATGGGCTAGTTGTAAAAATGACTAAGTCATCAGCAAAACGAAGGTGGGTTAGATAATCTCCATTAATCTTTATCCCCTTGTTTTCCCAGCTCAGTGACTGAAAAACACCCTCCAATGTGGCATTAAAGAGCTTCGGAGATATGGTGTCACCTTGTCTCACTCCCTTTCCAATTTTTATGTGTGTTGTATTTTCAAACAGCCTAATCTTGCACTTGCATTTTCATAGATGTTATTAATAATATTAATGTATGCATCTTCAATACCGCAGGTTTTCAGAGCCATTGTAACTGCTGATGGTTTCACCGAATCAAAGGCTTTTTCATAATCGATAAAAGCCATGCACAATGGAAGTTCATATTCCCTTGCTCTTTCAATTAGTTCTCTCAGCACATGGATATGATCTATTGTGCTGTAGCCACTCCTGAATCCAGCTTGTTCTCTCGGTTGAGCCATGTCCAGTGTTACCTTCAAGCGGTGTGAAAGAACTTTAGTGAAGATTTTATAAACTACTGATAGGAGGCTGATAGGTCTGTAGTTTCCAGATCCTCAATGTCACCTTTCTTATGTAGCAGGATCATTGTAGCGGTGTTCCAATCCTCAGGAATCTTTCCTTCATTAAGGCATCGAGTGAAAATTTGGGCAAGTACTGTTTCGATTTCTCCACTTGCTTCTTGTATGATGTCTACAGTAATTCCATCTTCTCCTGGAGCTTTTCCCCGCTTCATGTTCTTGATTGCATGTGCAACTTCTGCTGGAAGGACTGGAGGAACTCTGGTACTGGTATCTTTCATGATGTCTGGAGTGCATGTATCATCCCTTTCATATAATTTGGAGTAGAAATCTTTCACTCTTGTCAAAATTTCGCCTCTATTTCTTGTTACAGAACCATCTTCTTTTCTCAGTGCCATAATCTGTTTTCTTCCCTTACTGAGATGTCCCTTTGCTATCTTTAGGCTTTGGTTGTTTTCAATTGCTTTCCTCACTAGTTCACAGTTGAATTTTCTTACGTCTTCAGTGATACTTTTTCGTACTGTCTTGCATAGCTCTATATATTCCACTTTGGAAGTCACATCTTCTTTAGTTGTCCTCATCTCTCTTCTTTTTTGCATCAACATTTTCGTTTTTCCTGATAATTTATTTACATGCAACTTGTTCTTAGACCCAGCTAATTTTGTTGCTGTTTCCATAAGAGCTTTGGTTACTTTTCTGTTAACTTCAGAGATGTCCACTTCTTCCGATGTTAGGCCTTCTAAAGCAGAGAACCTGTTCTTCAGTTCCAACTTGAAGGTATTATGGTGTTTTTTAAGGTTGGTTATGTCAATAGATTTTGTTTGTCTTATGAGCTTGCCACGTTCAAGTTTAGTGTTGAGGTGCATCTTACATCTCACCAATCTATGGTCACTACCTGTGTTGAACTTGTTTAGCACACTGCAGTCTTCTATGACGAATTTTTTGTTACACATAATAAAATCAATTTCACTTGTTGTCCCATTTGGATGTCTCCATGTCCATTTCCTGTGTGGCTTTTTCTTGAAGAAGGAGTTCAAGATGAAAAACCCTTCTGCCTCTGCAAACTCAACGAGAGTATTTCCACGCTGGTTTCTGTTGCCGTGACCGAATTTACCTACTGAAGTTTCATTCTGTTGCTGTTGCCCTATTTTTGCATTGAAATCTCCCATAATTATTTTCAAGTGCTGCTTACCTTTATTATTTAGATGACAAATTTCCTCATAAAATTCTTCAATTTCTTCTTCAGGATGACTTGTGGTGGGTGCATAAGTTTGAATAATCTGAGCCTGGTATCTTCTCGATAGTTGGATTACAAGTCGTGCAGCTCTGTCAGAGGAACTTTCAACTTCTACCACTTTATTCTTCAGTTTCTTGTTTATTATAAATCCAACACCACTAGTTCTGCCAGTATCTGTCCCACGATAGTAGAAGAGATGTCCACTTTTCAGTTCGATGAGATCTTCTCCTTTTCTCCTTACCTCACTTAGCCCAACGATGTCCCACTTGATCCTTTGTAGTTCCTCTTCCAATTCAAGAAGCCTTGAATCAGAAGATAGGGAGCGTCCATTGTACGTTGCCAAGGTCAGCATCAGATGGCAGCCTAGTCCGGTCCTCCGGGGATTCTTAGCACCCTCTGCCTTCATGTCGCACTGGCCGCTGCCTTGGCCAGGTACATTCCAGCTGCCGGAGACTGAGGGCCAAGATTTAAGTTGTGGAGTCATTTTGGAGGGGTTTGGCCATAACTCACCACGCTGGCCAAGCGGGTTGGTGAGTGTGGGATAGAATTTCCTCTGATCCCGATGGTATAGTTATACCGCTATTGGCGGTCGTCAGAGCCCCTTTAGTGGGAACAGGATGCACCACGAGAAGGCGGGGTTGACATTTGTCAAGGAGAGGCTGTGATGTTACGCATCACCTGACCTTACATCCCAACAATATACAGTAGTAAAAGTTTTGTGAATTTGAAACTAGCACAAATTTCCTTTCCTTTCTTCAGTATTTTATGATAGAAGATTCGTGCTTTTCGTGGGTCTTAGCAACCTCAGAATATTATTTTTTTCTTTCCTTATTAAGTCAAGAACTTTCACCTTTTCACTTTAAAGAAGCACTTTACAGCTTTTCTTTGGCATATCTGAATTGCCAGCATCATTACTCTTGTGCTTTGGAGCCATTATTAAATAAAATAAGGGTTACTTGAACATATGCAATGCGTTACCACTACATATAAACCGAGATGATGCCACTACGGGCTAATAACCGAGGTGGCTACTAAGTGACTAGCAGGTGGATACGCTGGACAAAGGGATAATTCGCATCCTAGGTGGGGTGGGGTGGCTTGATTATTCATCATGCTACTCAACTGCGCACAATTTAAAACTTACGAATTGTTTATTTCCGGAATTTTTCATTTAATACTTTTGGACCGTGTTTAACTGAAATCATGGAAAGCGAGATTGCAGATTGCAAAGGGGGGGGGGGTACTACTGTATATCTTTGCAATCTGTCATCTTGTTTTGGACATATTTTCGAATTTCTGTTTCACATATTCTTGATAAATTGCTTCAAATGCTTAACTGCAGATGTCCCACAAAGGTGAAAGCAGCAAATAAGGGTGTGTCATTAAATGAAAAGCACTTTCTGTCATTAGAATGCAGTATGTGTGTCCCAGAATAAAGTTCACAATTGCAATCATTTTGCACCTGAAAAAATACTTAAATACCTTTAACAAACTCTGTTTTTGAAGCCTTTGTCAAAGCACGTGCTTATTATTCCCAGAAATTCTGTGGCATATTTTATTTTTGTTCTATATGGATTTGTGAACCTATGTACCAGAATTTATTCTGGAGTACAAAGGATTAGAAATTGTGATTCTGTAGTTGTGCTGATCTATATTGTCTGTCTGCTTTATCATCTTTCACTTCAAATTGTGAGTATACCATGACTGTCTGATTTCTTTTACTAGTCTTCTTATTATTAATCTTTTACTCTATATTTATAGTCAAGTAACCTATCTTGCAAATTTTATATTTGTTTTTACCTCTTTAACTTTCTATACTTCATGCAGGTCCATCTTTTGGTGTGTTTTGTGTGAACCATCTTCTGTTGCCAATGTTGCAGAACTGGTTGCGTAGAACGACCAATGTCCAGGCTTGGGATAACTTTGCTGCAAATTTCAAGCAGTGTTGTGGATTTGCAACTGATTTGGTTGTTGATTACATACAGTGTATGTCAGGTAATTGTAAACATTTTCATAAATTGGATTATGTAAAATATTGCTTTAGGTTTTTACATGTAGCTGTATAAATTTGTTCCAAATGGTAAATATTTTTTTTTGTGTGTGTAATAATCATCATGACATGATTATGGCTTGAAAAATATATCAAAAATTAAATGCACAGCTGGACATGTGCAGAAATTATTTCCCTGCCCAGGTAGTAAAAGCTGGATGTCCATGATAATTATAACAAATCAGAGCCTCATTTTTAAGTTAAAAAACATAATGAACTTTTTTTACATGTTGTTTTGCATTTCCATTTTAAGGGTCTGTATTGAAAATGTTCATTGCACAAAAGTGTATGTCTTAAGTTTTAAGATGATGCTGGAACTGATATGAAATGATATGATGAAATTGGCATTTGAGAAATTTAGTGATTCTGCCATGTTAGTGCTTATGTCTCATGATTAACTAACTTTGTACAGTGCAGTTTTTCCATAAAAAAATTCTACTTCAAAAGTTTTTATATAACTCTCATTAGGTACCTTTTTTTTTTTTTGTCAAGTATTATTTTTAAATTTGCAACTTTGTGAGTTCAGTGCTGACCAATTTATATTTTGTGGGAATGAGTCTAGTAGAAAATTGCTCATTGTACCACTAAACTGGAATGGTTGTTTTATAAAGTACATCTTTAGAATATGTTACCATGAAATATATTCTTTCGCAGTATAAAGTTGGTGCTTAGCAATTGGAGTTATATTTTACATAATAATGCTACTACTGCTGTTGTTGTTGCTCTTACTACACAACATAAAACTTTATGTATAAAAGTGGTCTGTTTCATCTCTGCACCTTTTGGAATTCAGGCTCTTACCTTTTTTCTTTGCATTAATTATACTATTCGTAAAAATAAGAAGTTTAACAAGTGGAAATAAAAAAAATATTTATTCATAGTAAAAATCAGTATTTTTCTGTTGTTGTGCTCACATATTGTGTTACTGAGCCTGCAGTGGTTTTGCGGTATCACTGATAACATGTATGGAGCGTGTTCATATACACTGCATTATAGACTCACTTGAAAGTAAATACCATTAAATGTGATTCTCCACAACAGTGTAAATTTGAAGTCTTAACAAGCTGGGCTTTTTTTTTTTTTCATCAGTTAAGTAAAAAAATTCTGGGCTTGAGCTGGATCTGTAGGTTTAGCACCTTGCTCTGCATTGAAAGAATCTTTTCATTTCACAAAACAAAAACTGACTTGTGAAATAATTAATAGATGGTAAAGGCCACTGAGTAAAAGGAATCTCCCACTAGATGTACCCATTAATTGCAGCTAGAGACAGTTTATTTCTTTTGAGGTTGAAATCGAATTCTACTTTCACTTTGTTGGATTTAGTGATTTTAAAACATTTGACATTTTTCTTTTCTGAGAAATACTTATGAAAACAGAGTTTTTAGCTTTTCAAAACCAAAACCAGCTTCTGGTGCCATTTGTTGCTGCAGTGGATATGAGTAAATTCAAAGTATTTGTGTACATATTTGGGGATTGAGGGCTACCATGTTTGTATTTAAGTGTAGAAGAGGAAAAGTATATGTATTGTAACAAAAGTATGAGTATGTGGTCAGGCCTAAACCACTCTTCTATGAAAGGAATTCTTACGAGAAATGGCACATCTCTCTGTGTGACATCCCCTCTACTACTGACGTAGTTCTGTTCAGTACAGCACCTTTGTTTCTCTATAGCTGGTGGTCTTCAACCTTTAATGAATCATGGACAATATGGCAGAGTGGAATAGGACTCAAGAGCCACATGAAAAAGAAGAGTAAAAATGCTTGTGTTTATAATGAATATTGATTATTTCAAAGGAATTTTGAATCGTAAAACTTAACTTTTGGGAAAATAAATGTTAGCATGATATCTATGTTACAAAGAATTCCAAAGTAGGTACCTGACACATGTATATTTTTCAGTACTTTTTAGAAATTTCAATTGTATAATTTATTGCAGCATAGGTTCATAGTAGATTTGGAAATTCAAAGTCCATGTACCCAGGATACTTGGATATTCATTTCTCCATTTTTGAATCCCCCCCCCCCCCATTTTAGAATTTCTTTTGTGGACAATGTATCGTGAGCCATTGAAAAATGCTCCATGAGCCAGAAGTTAGAGACCCGTACTCTAAAGGAAGAATCGTGCTATTGTTATGAATGGCAGAGAATGCTTGACGAAAGTCTGAAACGAGCAGGGCAGTAAACTGGAGATTCTTAATTAGGCCGGATATTCTGAATTAAGGGCTGTGCAGACCTCTAGTGTAAATTATACTTCTGTCCTGCTAATATACGTGCATTTTGTTAGGAAGAATATATAATTCTTCAGATTTTGATAACACAGATCTTATGAATTATGAACTAACTTTTGGGATCTCTTAGAATTATAATGAGTTTAATTTGTGGATAATAAAATGCAATGCATTCCAACTTGTTTTAGCATATTGAGTACTTGCTAAATATTTCATGAACATAGATATTACAAATATGTTCTGTTTACTAGGCTTTAAATCACGGGTCCTAAGACATTGACAAATGTATTTTTTCATATTTTTGTTAAATCAGGTAGTCCATTGTGTGTTGGTATGTTATTGCCATAGCTTTTTGTTTATAGTAATGCATTTTATGACCTTTTAATTCTAGAGCAGTTATTTTCTTTCTCTCCTTTCCCTTGCTTTTTGGCAGCAAACTTTGGAATTATTTCACAAATTTTTAATTAGTAGTTGTCTTAACATAATGAATAATTAATGTATTTGTCTTTTTTAGAAAGTAGATATGCAGGGTGCAGATGTATGGTGTTCATAAATGCCATTTTTAAGAAAGATAAAAAATTGGTCTTTTACTGCCCTTTTTAAAAGAAATGTTAAGCAATTAAAATATTTAGATATTTATAGCCCTGCTTATAATCTAAACATTATGCTTTACTATAAGGCAGGTTTGTGTAATTATTTTTAATGCTTGTTTGGAGATTTCATATTACATCTGTAATTCAGGTTTTAATTTTCAGTTTGGCATTATTAATGGTTTCATAGAAAAATGAGCATGTAATTCTTATTTTTGTAACTTGTGGTTTTTTATGTATTATGAAGTTGCAAGAATACTAAAAAAAAATTCTTGTTTAGAAATGATTAAAGAAGAATCACACCAAACTGACGATGTGAAATTGATGCTGCAACAATTGTTTGTGGTTTTAACTGAATGCATTGCACAGTCTACTGAAACAATTTCTCGCCTTGGTTGTGCTTGTATAAAGTAAGTTCTTTTGCTGTTTTACAGTTTTTCTACTTTTGCTATGCTCTTCCTCATACTAAGTAGAATAGTGATGCTTATTTTGAGTAGGAATAGCTTTAGTGTCTGCTGATGTAATTAAAAAGAGCCACACAGAAAAAGATTCATGTTGCTTCAAAAACTCTGCTATCAAAAGATTTGTACAATTTTAAAAAGCTTCATATTAAGTATTAAATATACCTGCTAATTTGTAAATCAGTTTTTACTGATTTCTTAGTTTTACCTTACTACTACTTTATGAAAATCACTTTGTTTCCAAATTGGCATGATTCTTTCTCCCCCCCTCTCTCAACACACGCACTCACTCACTCTGATAATTTTTAGGACTTGAAGAGTGACTGTATTTCTGCTGGAGTTACAGCTTTTGCTTTTACATTTAAGATACATCATTCAGAAGTTTATCATGGAAAGTGGCTACTAAATGTTCAGAAAATATATGATCTCAGTTTTTGTATCAAAATGTAAAATAGGTCAGCTAGTAAAATAAGGATGTATATACATTATATTAGAACAGAGATTAGGAACCCATTGTAGACCTTATTGTGATGTATATTTGAGATGATGTTGGTAATTAATTCATTTAGGTTAGAAGTGATCTTTACATTATTATATGTGTTTTTAGTCAGCATACAGATGATGCAGTCTGTTCTTGAGTTGTGTTATGATGGGAATGAGGAGTTAAGGTTAGGTGGGTAATTAATATTTAAACTTATGCACCTGTCAAAATTATGGTAAAAGTTGAATTTAGGTGAAAATTAAAATTTGGGAGATGGGTGGATACATTTCGAAACAAAAAGTAAATTCAATTATCTTAAGGCCATGATAAATGAAAATATAAATAAAATGCAACACTGATGTTTGAAAACTCCCAAAAGTTATTATTGAAGGTTTGCGTTGTTTGAATATACGATGAGTTGAGGCACCTGTAAGTGTAAAATACGTAATTATTGTTTACATGTGTACCAAATTTGTAAACACTAAAAATTAGATGGTATACAATGTACACATGTAATAACTTTTGGAGGCTGTGATGATCAATTTTGTGGTTAGGACAAAATGCATTAATTAAATAAACAAACTTCTCAGGGTCGTTTCTGGTCTTAGGCAAGCTAAGGTGGATTAGCATGTGGCCCTGCGATGAACTTCAACTGAGTCAACTAATTCTTCACTGCACAAGGTTTGGGTTTTTGAAAGGCCACTTAGCCTGCATTTATTTTAAAAACTTAACCATCAAACAGAACAAGAAAAACCAGCATATGTTGCTCAAAAACACAAACAGGGCTTTAAACCCTCAAAGAAAAAAAAAAAAAAAAAAAAAATGGTTAACATTGGAGTTTGGGCTTTATTTCAATTCAAATCAACATGACCCACAACTAGATTCAAAAAGGGAAAAATAAATATGTCTGCTAGCGAATAACAATTCTGTACCTTCAATTTTAAACTTTCACATTAAGCAGACAATCTCATTCAATTCAAGTTAAACTGGTACAACAGTGTGTTGATCTTTTTGCTATAAGAAAAAAGATCTAGCTTATCCCTTTGGGGTAGCACAATTTCACTTCATTTACAAAGAAAACATATTTCTTTGTGAAACACAAACACTTGACTGATGATACAGTAGGACTTAACATTGTGGATTGGTTCTGATATCTGAAGTGTTATTTCTCTCTCTCTCTCTCTCTCGCAGCCAGGAATTTACAGCTTAATGAATACACTAACCCCTCCACAGATTTCATTTAGCCTTACGAACAACCCTCTCAAAACCAGTTTCCTTAGCAAGCATCAATTTTAAAATTATAATAACTGGGCAAAAATTTATAAATAACCAAAAGTTACCTTAGTAAACAATCCTACACTACCAGGAAAATTTGCATTAAAATTTAATATACTCAACATTCTAGCATTACTTGATACAAAATCACTCTCAACACTCTACTAAACCTACTGCACTAAATACCTTACTCAATTACCTCAAAGGTTATCATTACACAGTAATGCTGACAAATACACTTAAAATTCATCCTATCATCTGGAAAAATTCAAAAATACTTCACTATATAAACTTGCTCTGAGTACTCAATATTCCACCATGTAAATAAAAGGCAAACACTAACTCTCAACACTCCTGAACTTGAACTTATATTTGTGTGTACTCTTACTACTCACCAAAATTTTAAAATACACAACTATTTCTGACATGCAACTCCTAAATCAGCTTAATCTACATTTGCAAAGATACACTAAGTTTTTCACCAATTTAATAGATCCATATAGTAAATTTAGGCACTAGCTAGACAAACATCTCATTCAAATCACTCAATTTCACTGAAACCAAAATTCTCACTGTGAGGAAGTATTATCTAGGCTGAAGGTGAGATTGGGTCATGAATCCAATCAGGCCTATGCACTGAAATGAAAGAATAAGTGTGACTATCACCCTGTATTGTTTTCTTCACTTACTGTTTTGGGACAACACTCCTGAACTTGTCTTGCTCGGGATAGCTTCCTGTGGGTCTTCGGCTTACTGAGGGTGGAAGAACAATACCCCAATTGTTTCCCATTTATACCCTTTCAGATACAAAGCATTTTCCACATAAGGAAAGCACCCTGCAAGAACTTTCTTGCCCCCAAATTATTTTTCCCTGGTACACAGCTTCCAGAAAAACACCATACGAAGACTCACATTATTTCCAGAAATACCCTTATCCTTTCATTCCCTAGGCACACAGCTTCCAGGAGAATTACACTACTTTCCAGAAAAATACACTAACATCATTATTTCCCAGAAAAATATACTATACTACTCATTTCTCAGAAAAATACTCTATATCACTCATTTCCCAGAAAAATACTCTATAACACTCATTTCCTAGAAAAACCATTTAACCACTTTTTTCTCAGGAAAACACACTACATCACAGAACCATTTATTTCTAGAAAATTACACCTATGAAAGAACTATCTATTTCCAGAAATCACCACCTCCTGAAGAATTCCAACATTTTACAAGGGTAATTATACAGACCAACACTTTATTAACCTAGTCTGCATGCATGCCTTTTTTAATGTCTCCCACTCATGAAAATTAATTTTTCAGATCCACCGACTGATATTGGAAACTAGTCCACCCTACTACAAAATGGTACAGACAATTTTAAACCCATTACTTGCCAAACTCAAAAATCACCATAACCTGCCTCCAAGACACAAATTTTAACTACATGGCCCTGTATCTGTATAAATACAAATACAATTTAAATATTATTAAAACTACCAAGCACAAAAAAAGTTAAATTTCCTGAATAAAAATTTTACTGGTTTGAAAGGTTGTTCTTCAAAATAGCTTATAACACAATTATGATACTATATACTAATGCCCTACCAAATGAAAAATTACATTCCCTGTCTGTTGCCTCTACAAGATTACCAAATTAATTCTTACAACAGCAACAAACATGACTTGCTCAAATTATTTACGGTACTCTCATCCTGAATTTTAACACACACTGAGCATACTACAGAGGAGACTCGTCATAGCAGAAAACAAGCGTGCCACTTGGCAAAAAAACATAAAGTAACTATTTGAACCAAACTTTATCATGATTATCAAAATTTTGTTTTTGCAAAATGCTTTTTTTAGCAGACCGGTTATTTTAAGTTATTACCGCAGAACCCTGTTATGTCTGCAGTTAGATAACAATTTTACCTTAAGAGCTGAATGCAACACGCTCTAGTACACAAAAATTCACCTAACTGCCGAACAAGATAAACAAAAAAAACTAAGCCTTTCCTCCCATGTTTTTCTTCATGAATTTTGAGTTCAGGTCATACATAACCAGAGGCAACATCGACCTGACTTACAAAGCATAAATTAGCACATTACCTTTTGCTGACTTCATTTGAAAGACAAAATAAAAAAAAAGGTCCTCTTCCTCTAGCGGCAGTCGTCTTTTTCTTTCTTTTTCTCCTCCTCTGGGGATGAAGGTTTGCAGTCCATAGTACCCCTGAGCATGGTTCCTCTGCTTGTCTTTATGGACGGGAAAACAAAATATCGGCTCCTAGATAAAAGGCCACCGGCAGGAATCTTTCACCGGTTTCAGGAAGGGCTTTTCTTTCAGATGGTTGGAAGTTGGGCGAACTAGCAGAAGCTTCCGTAGGGGTCCTACACACTGCCTCCTGGGTCAAGCGGAATCAGCTTTCCTCCATCTTGGATTTCATAGGATGGTCCAGGCAAGAAACATTGCTGGTCATCGCTGGTAGATAGCCAGCAAACTGAGAGCAAAAAAAATATTCAATTTGCTTTAGTTGTTTGCTTTTTTTCCTTCAAAATATTCAGCCCGTCGTGAGACACAGGGTCCACTCACGCCTTTTTCTTTCAATAAATCCAAACAACAGAAGTAATTTTCATTTCGTCCAGCACGCCAAGCTCAAGAAGAACTGGCTGGCACCCCCAACGGAGCTTTTCCGTTGTTATTGTTACATGCTGGCCTACCAACGGATAAGACAAGAGTGACACTTTCTCCAAAAATAACTGGGGTGCTTGAAAACCTGTTGACCCCTCATTGGCTAAACTCTTCCCCTAGTAACCAACGAATTCGCTGGCCATTGGCTAACATGTTCCTGCCAAAACTCTGATACTGACCACATGGCCCTGCATCTGTACAAACCTCCCCACGCCAGCCAGGGTGACCTCTGACCTCCATGCAGGGGAATGCTGTACCCTCCTGCATGCTGTTGATCTAAAAATAACCTGACACTTGCTTAGAGAACTTTTGGTGACACATTTTTAGAGACTTCTAAACTTTCCTTCCCTAAAATGGCGGACGCTGAAAGGAAGATTTTGGCTTTTGCACAAATTTACAAAAATGCTTTCCCTTCATTCCCTGATTAATAGCGAATAATTTTGTTTTCTGAAAGGGTTGATGGTAACTTCTTGCTCGCCTTTTCCTTCTAACGTACAAGAGTAAAAAGTAAATTAATCCAAAAGAAAAGAGAAGTTTAATTCTTATTATTCCCCCCCCCTTTTTTTTTTTCAAGAAATTTTGCTTGTCTGGTCAGGGCTGAGAAATGAATGAACGAACTTGGCCATTATTCCCTCACTTCACCATCTCCTCCAAACAAAGTTTTGAAACATGGACTGTAGAGAATTTTCATTCTATTTATTTATCCCCCCCCCCCCGTAAATTTCAGTTTCCCCAAGATTTACGAACATGAAAATTCTCGACAGGACAGTTGCATACAATAACAAAATGAGAAGTTTTCTAGAATTTATGTTGTTTATTGTAACAGGTCCTCTTAACTTAGAAGCAACTCAGTTTCAGGTGCTTCTAAGACAAGAGGAAGAGAGAAATTTCAAGTATATTTCCTTTCTAATGACTAGAAGCACAGCTTTCAAAGTGTTCTGCATTTTTCTTAATGTTGTTTTACAGCTTTTCATAAAATACTACATTTTAAAATCTTGAGATGAGTAAAATTCAGTTTTATATATATTTTTAATTTCGCAATCGGTGTCCCACTGTACGTATTTGAGTGATGAGTTTTCTGTAAGATAATAGAAGAACATGTTAATCAAAACAGTAAACACATTTAACGGGATGTGACATAATGGATGAAGCTACTTCTTACCTGCACACGTGGCACACACTCCACTGAATAACAAAAGAGATATGTGTTGTATTATTTATAATGACATTACAAACAGAACTGCCACTGCAATGAGAAACATGATCTTAAATGAGTGCTATGCTATTTGTCAGAATTGTTAGCAAGTGTTTGTGCACATCAGCTTTCTCATTTGACCATCCATTTTCAGATATTAGTAATCTTGCATGTTTTTTCAGATACATAAATTTATGTAAAATGCAGTGAATATCATGATTAATAAAATGTGTTTTTTTAAAGAATTATAATGTAAAATTGACCTGCAAACATGACCTTGTCAGCAGTCTGTGATGGACATTATATTCTTACTTGGAGTGGTGAAGTGGCATTCATTTGGCTCCTTTGATAGGCATATTTAAGATAATCATCTATATGAGGGAATGCGGGAAAGTTCTCGGCCTTACCCACTTCCTGTAATTATAGCATTATTTTGTCAGTGCAGCTCAAAAGAATATTCTTTTGTATTGTGAAGTGCCAATTTTCAGACTAAAATCTCTTTTTTTTTTTTTTTTTTTTTGCAGATGTTTGATGTCCTGAACTTAATTATGTCAATGCAGAGTGTTGAATTTTCGAATGTGGAACTGCGGGATTTCATGAAATTTCTGTTTCTGCAGAAGAAAACTGCAAAGGAAATCTATGAGTATATGACACAAACATTAAGTGACAAGTGCCCTTCATATTCCAATGGTGTGCGAACTTTCAGCTTGGAGACTTAGAGACCGAAGATGCAGCAAGATCTGAGAGACCTTCAACAGTGACAATAACTAAAATTGGTGATCGTGTTCATGACTTGATTTTGTCAGATTGGCGAATCTTGGCTAAAACAATAGCTCAGACACTTGAGATATCTAGGGAATGTGTTGGGTTCATAATTCATGAGCACTTGGATATGCAAAAGATGTCAGCAAAGTGGGTGCCCAAATGCTTGAATGCTGTTGAGAAACGAAAATGAGTGGACATTTCCAAATTGGTTTTGCAGCATTTTGAGCAATCTGGTGATGATTTTTTGCAGCGACATGTTGCTGTTGATGAATCGTGGTTATGTTACTACGATCCAAAGACGAAACAATAATCCCTGCAGTGGCGGCACTTGGGTTTTCCACGACCAAAATAATTCAAGACTCAAAGGACTGCAGGAAAGGATATGGCAGCTGTGTTTTTGGGATTTGGAAGGCGTTTTACTGACTATCTCCCGAAGGGCCAAACAATAAATGCGGAATACTATTCCAACTTGCTGTGCTGATTAAAGGAGGCATTGAAGGAAAAAAAGCAAGGAAAGGTGTTCTCTTTTTTGCAGGACAATGGGCCAGCTCACAAGGCTGGTAAGACAATGGATGCTTTGAGAGATCTGAGGTTTAAGTGTATAGACCATCCACCCAACTCACCAGACCTTGTTCCATTGGACTATTTCCTTTTCCCAAACCTTAAAAAAAGTTTGAAAGGGAAGCATTTTTTTGAATGTTTTAGAGGTGATATCAGCAGCAGAGCAGTATTTGAGTGATCAGACTTCAGAATGTTTTCTTGGGAGGGTTAAAGAAATTCCAGAAATGCTGTGCCAAGTGTGTTGAACTTTGGTGTGAATATGTAGAATAGTCTGTAAGTTTCATGTCTCTAGCCCATTTCCTTCATAGTGAGGTCGAGAACTTATCAGCATCCCCTAATAACAATGGAAATACTGCTGTCCAGAATGTCATCTGAATACATTCTGGCCGCCCCGGTGGCGCAGTGGTTTAATGGCTTCTAATCATTCGTGCGAAAGGGGTCCGGGTTCGAATCCCGGCTAGACATGGATGTTGTTTGACTGACGGCACTGGCTCTCTCCCTTCCCTGAAACCAGTGGCCCTAAATTAGAAATTAGAGATGGGAGACTGCTGAGTTGCTCACAATGGTCGTTCAATCTCCAATAAAAAAAAAAAAAAAAAAAAAAAGAAAAAGAGTATATTCTGATCTAAATCACAGTGATCATTTTTTAATTCCAAGATCATGAAACCCACAAAGAGAATATCAAAAACATGTGGGGACATATAAGCACATCATGATGATCCATATAGTCCTAAACCTCATATTAAACATACATTTTGTAATTTTGTAATAAATAAATAACTCAGGATTACCAAAACTTACCCTCAATGCGCTTACATATGTGGTACATTCTAATCTCTGCTGAGGTGCTCGCACAACGACATAGTCATTATCAACACATGGTTATTTAACACTAAAACTGTATATGTACTTACAGGATAAAATTGAAAACTATAAAGCACTATTATTATACATCCTAGGTCTTCCAAATTAACATACTAAACCTTTAAACTGTTAAAATAATTACAGGGTGCGCACGCGTGCTTGAAAACCTGGAAAGTCCTGGAAAATCATGATTACGTTTTCAAGGCCTGGAATATCCTGGAAAAACAGTATTTTTTTAATGCTGTCTTGAAAAGCCTTGAAATTTGAAATTAGTGCTTAAAAAAAATGCCCTTTTAGGAAATCGTGTTACTGACTGTTACCCCTTAATTTTTTTAAGTTCCTCTCCTCTGTTCTCAAAGAAACCGCCAGCTACAGTGGTGTTTCGGATGTGCCCAAATCCTAATTTGGCTGGGGGGGAGCACTACTTCCAGTGCAATAAAATTGGATGATTACTAGCAGGTCTGTTAGGGAAGGGGAGCTTGATGCATTCTCTAGCCCTGAGCTTGATGTCCGTCCGACAACTACTGAGAACAACAGAAGGGGAAAGAAGAGACATTTAGCATTTGCAAGGGGGTTGCGTGTTTACCAAGTCAGCTGGCATCCACCAGTGAAGAGTATGCCTGAACAACACATTCATCTGCTCCTTGTTTATTGCATTAAGACGCTTGCTTCCGGCCCACCCCTCAAGAGACTTCGGCTACTTATGATAAAAAATAAGAAAACTATCTTTGCGAATTTTTCACAAAAGTGACTGAAATTTTTACATTTACTATAATTGGATTACAGAAGCTCACTCCCAAAATTCCATTTGAATCGGTTTAAAACTTAAAAAGTTAGCATTGGAAATTTTTATTATGTGTGCCTCTTTAGACAGTGAGCCTTGAGCAGAAAGTGTGTTACCAAAGCAATGGTTGATTGACAGCTGGGAGCGCTGATCCGAAGCCCTTGGTTGGGAAGAAAGCAAACACCTGTTTATCACTTCCACGGCTCAAAAGGACTAAGAGATATTTTCAGAAATCCATTTTCCGGAATTTTGAAAATGGACTCTATTTTAATTTTTACAGTGGTTAAAATACATCACAATAAAGTTCTAGTGCAAATTTCGCCGAATTCTGTTTGAAACTTTAGCAGATGCAAAAAAAAAAAAAAAAAAATCTTCCGTTGCAAAATCGGATTCAAAAAAAGAAACGGCAATTATAAATTACGGGAAAAGCAAGCAAATTATTTTTTTTTAGATGCCATAGTTTATTTAAACAGAGTGATCCTTAAATTTTGTTTCTGTGATGATATGGACTCTATTTTAATTACAAACATACATTTTTATTCAGATGTCTGAGTTACTGTTTTAATAAAAAAAATCTATAATTAAAAAGTTTTCAATGGATTTAGGCGAAATTCAGCTGATAAACGTATTTTAGTAAATTGCAACGTTATGACGTAAATTTGGTCATTTTGTCGAAAATTGGGCAGCATTTTTTTTTTTTTTTTTTTTTCTCCTATAGTTAGGGTGAAGGAGGAAGACACTTCAGTGAGCTGCAGGTGGTGATTTATGGCGATGTGCCAAATGAAAAGAAGCCGTTCCATCAGGACATTCCAGAGGTTGAGTGTGCGTGGACGCGTGCTCCTGCTGTTTGAACTTAATCGGAATGTTTTCGGGAGGGGAAGAAATATCCGTTTCAGCTTTACAGCTTTCAGGCTCCTTTTTTTTTTCTTGGTAATAAATAAAAACCATAGTTGCTGCATTCACCATTGATCCATATTCGCATTTCTTGAATATAAACAGCAGACAATCGGAAACATGGTGTTGGGTGGGTCTTGATGTTCTTCATTTGTATCTGCTGAATTTTGTTCTGTGGGAATACGGAATGAGTTATACTGTGAATACATACAAAACTACATATTTTTGAGCTGAAAAAATATGTCTACTTGTACACAGTAGCTAACGTGTGAACTCAGACGAAGACAATCAGATATATGGACGTCTGATTCCATAAAAAAATCAACCCATTTTATTATATACGACAGGTAAAAAAGAAAAAACATTACATGTTTTTAAACATTATAAAGGAAAGCGGATTTTTGAAACACCATGACAGGGTTCCCACGCCACCTGGAAAACCGGGAAAACCGGGAATTCTCAGGGAATTTGAAAATTGTTCCAAAAATCAGGGAAAACTCAGGGAAAATCGTGTTTTCCGTAAAAATCAGGGAATTTTTATCAGGGAACTGAAAAGTCAGGGAATTTTATTTTGCCAAAAAAATATTTTCTTTCAGACTTTTGTAGGATATATTTCTGTATTGCTAAGTTTTAAAATAATTCGGAGTTGTTTTATCCTTCGAGGTAACCCACCCACCGATTAAAGTGCAGCTGTGCTGGGGAGTGCGTCTCTTCGCGGTTTCCCCCATCTCCAGATGCTCTAAACTACAACCGAACAAACGGACACGTCAAAGCGTGAGAGAAAGCCATTAATCACACACCCATTTCGCAGGCTCTTATCTGCTGCGTTCGCTTGCAGAGGCAGTCACTTGTTCCTAAGTAGGTGCCCTGGCTCTCTGTGTAGACTGGGAAAAAAATTATGAAAAAGCTATTTCCTCAATTTTTTAAATAACCGACTGAAATTTTTTACAGTGGGCAAGATATATGAAAATAACGTTCCATTTTAAATTTCGCCGAAATTCATCGGAAACTTTAGAAGTTGCGCTTTTTTTTTTTTTTTTTTTTTTCGCTTTTGCATGTTCCACTTGTCTTTTATCAAACCGTACAAAAACATTTTATTTTGCCGGATTTTGGTCATCCTAATAAATTCGCCTCCCCTCCCCTCCCTTCAAGAGCAGTGTGGATGAATGTTGCAAATTGAGGGCACCTAATTTATTTTGAAAAAAGTTCGTATCACTTACGAACTAAAGCTTCGCTTACGTAATTCTGTAGCAGAGTTGGTATAGTTGGAAAAGTATGTACCTTCAAATGTTTGAACAGGGAAGATATTATGAAATAGAAAGATTCTTCAAAGAGGGAAAGATCAATTTTTTTCATAGTACTTACGAGTATTTTGTATGAAAAATACCATGCAATGAAGCCGGTACTATTGCATACCTACCAAATTTCCCAGATTTCACGGCCGTTTTCTACATTCGTTGTTTTACGGCCGGAAAGAGATTTTCTTGATTCTGTCATATTTCTATTTCATAATGCATGAAGAAATTTATTTATAGCTATTTTAAGACGATATTCCGATTACTGCAAGAGCTGGCTGGTTGCGAAAAATAGGGTAGTCCGACGCCCGGAACCATAGATTTTCACATCTGGGTCATTCCACGCAAAATCGTCAGATATTGAAATAATTTTCCACCAACACATCTCCGATTCTTACGGGTAGCTGCCTCCAAGTTATGAAAAAAACCCTAAAAGTTTCAACTTTTTTGTTTCTGATAGATTAGAAGATATTATTTTTTGAATTTTTGTGCATAGTGGAACCGTTTTCCAGTAAGAACGCAAATATCTCCGTTATTTAGAATAAGAAATATAAAATTCGTCATTCTCTCGTAATTTTTCCTAAGGTTTCAGCTTATACATGGGGAAAAAAATTGCGAGAACAAAAGTTAGACGGGGTAGAAATTTTCTTGTAATCGTAAATTCTTTTTCTTGCGTTGCTGCACCTCACAAGAGTTGCATAAATTATTCATTTCACATCTTTACCCTCACATTGCCGAAAAAAATATAAAAAATCTACCTAGTTACTACTGATTTAAATCTTTGCCGTGCGTGCTCTATTGGTTTCAGGTGTGTCAGTGCAGGCGCTAAAGCTTCTGTCTCCGTTTTGGATGACGTTATTTGTGGGGAGTTACTGCAAATGACACGAGTATGCTCCAGACCTTTCTCGCACTTTGCCTGATCAACATCGCACAAATGTATTGCCCTTCGTAAAGATATTGTTAAGTATAAACATGCCACTCGCCACAGGATGAAAAATTATGTTGACAAAAAAGTGTTAGGAGGATTTTATGAGCACACATGCACATAAAACTTCCTCTAATTGTTTCCCGTACAAGTAATTTGACGTAGCGTGGAAATTAACTGTGACCTGCGAGAAAAGTTCAGTACTAATGTTTGTGTCACAAACGTATGCAATCAATTTTAAGACTTCCGGATTTTGGAAGTACTTGTATGAATTGTAGCCTCTCAGGCAAAATGGTATTCCGTATTAACTGTTAGTTTTCTCCACTTGTTGCTTCCATTATTTTTTTCTTTATCCCTGGGTTTAATTTTTTTTTTTTTTTTTTTTTTTGCCGTTATGGCATTAGGATCTCTGTGTGCCAGCTTATTGATTATGAAATTTAACAGCACAATGTCTAAATATCCTATGCTGCGTTATTTAGAAGCAAATAGCAGAGGTGCCAACTATTACGAATTGTCCGTAATTATTACGGTTTCGACTGTCAGATTACGGAATTACGGACAGGTTGGAAGAATTACGGATTGCCGCCCCTATAGCCCATTGAGTTGCTCACGGTGGTCGTTAAACCTCCAAACAAAACAACAACAAAAAAAATTACGGATTTCAGTGTGTTTTTGGAGAATCTCAATTTGTATCCTTTTTCGTTAAACCCTTTTAGTGCGACGCTGCCGATTTGTCGGCCTTCGATTTTGATCCGCATGTTTTCCGAATCAGACTGCAGCTTTCGGTGTCTCAATGATCATATCATTTATCAATCATATCGTTTTGAAATGGAATGTCCCGCAGTGGTCTAAGCGATGGCCTCTGATCATTCGTCTGTAAGTGGTCCGGGTTCGAATCCCGTTGAGGCATGGATGTTGTGTTTGTCTTACGGCACTGGCTCTCTCCCTTCCCTGGAACTAGTGACCCTAAATTAGGGGCGGGCGACTGCTTATAGCCCATTGAGTTGCTCCACGGTGGTCGTTAAACCTCCAATCAAAAAAAAAAAAAAAAAAATGGAATGTCCATGAATCATATTGTCAAACAGCGATATTATCGGAAGAGTGGTACCGTAATTTTCTTCGTATAATCCGCGGATTATCTGTTAAAAAAATTAAAATTATAGGTTTTGCGGATTATACACCGATGCCGTTATACGCCGATTTAAAAAAAAAAAAAAATTACAACCTTCCGATTTTTAAAAAATCTGCAGCGTGATTGTGCAGGAAGGGTGTAATAATTGGAAAAGGAACTCCTCGGAAGAATTTTCCTCAGTTCAGGAGTTTGTACGGAGCGGGGAGGAGGGGAGGAATGTCGTAACGAAAGATCGGGAAAGTTGTGGGGAAGGACGACAGGGGTCATTTTGATATCGTTGAGGAGAGCTCTGACTGTCGTGCCGGCTCTGTTTTTGGCAAAAAGCCAAAGAAGTACGCACAGCACTTGCTGCACGAACCTATGCGTTTCTCCTTTCGGATTTCATGTGCGCGACCTTGTGTCTAGTTTGCTTTCGTTGTTTTGGCGGCAACGTCGTTGCTGCTGTTTTCCTTCATTGCTAATCATGATGTCTCTGAAGAAGGAAACGTTTCAGTTACACTGCCGAATTTAAGCTTGAAGTGGTGGGCAGAATTGAGGATATGATCGTGTCACTGCGCGATAGTTTTGAGGTCAGAACACAATCGTGCAGCAACATACGGAAAGCCTCTGTGTCGCGATCTAAAACGTAAACAAATCCGTCTGTTTATTCCGCGGGAGAATTCACGGGTTTTATTGGCCCACGTATAAGACGATCTCTCAACTCTGAAAGCAGGAATTCCTCCAAAAACTTTCGACTTATACGCGAGTACATACGGTATTTCTACGACTTGTTCTATATCAGCCTTTCGTCATTGGCAAGGTGTAATGCAATACTCTGGAGCTGCATCGGCGTGATCTATGGATGCCACACCCTTTATCTGTCCGGAGATGAAAAATATAAAACAGTTACCTTTAAAAATGAATTTCTTCATTTAATAAAATCGTTTTTTTTTCTCTTACTTCTTCGGACTCATTATGTGTTTCTGGAACGTGGAAAGAGCGATGTATTTATTTATTTTCTGACGCCACGTATTTGGAGGATTTTCACCTTGGATCTCGCCCTTTGGATTTAACTGCTATAATATATATAGCCAGTGCCGTTAATACCCACCAGATGGAGACGTCTCAGTAGCTGAGCCCATCTTACGGATTTATGATGTCAGAAGCTGACTTAAAAATACACATAGCACCGTGGATTGTTGGCCACCATGGTGTAAAGCTAACGCGCTAATCTATATATGGAGAGATCCGTGGATTCAATTCCCCGGCGGCGGCTGAAAACAATTTTTCGGTTGCTATGTGTTTCTGGAACGTGGAAAGAGCGATGTATTTATTTATTTATGTGGCCGACTTTTCTGTCGGAAATTCCACTTCTGGTTTAACATCTATGATGTGCGGATTATACGGCGATTTTTATTTCCTGAATGTCACAGTCTGCGGATTATACAAAGGATTTTTTTTTTTTAAATATGAATTTCGTATTCTGCGGATAATACGACGAAAATTGCCGGTAATATGCAGTAAGTGTCATCGTAAAAGAGTTTGCGCTTGCTACGCACTTTTCCGTGTGACAGGAGAAAGGTTACTTTAGCCAAAACTTTTCCTGCTGCAGTTGAGGCAGTGCTGTTCACTTTGTATTGTTGGTGAATTATAAGACGTCGTACTGTCGGAAATCACTTTTTCGAGCCCCCGTTCGAAGTGCAATAACGATCAACTGCGTCGCTACGCGTGGTCCCGCGATGACGGATGTTTATATTTCTTGCGGACTTTAGCCGCGCGGGAGAACGAAGTGCGGTGTTTTATTACTAGAAGCTCTTCACATTATTCATTTCTTTTTCCCAAACAAACAGACACAATCGCAAAACTCCGTGAATTACGAATCCCCATCTTTTTCCAAACTCGTGTTAGCAGAGGATGACTTTATTGACAGCTTGTTCCTCAGACTAGGAGACGTGCTTTTCCTACTGCGTGAAATTGTTTTCTAAGGTTATTTGAAATGGCTTGTAGTGAGAGTGAAAGTTGGCCAAGTGATGGTGATGATTTTGAATCATCTGAAAGTGATATTGGCCTAGCAACATCAAGCCAAAAAACTAGCCACCATATCTTCTTCAGAAGGTGAAGATCTTCATAGTGAATCTTCAGATCATGAAAGTTCTGAAAGTGAATGGGAGGATGTTAATAGAGAGAAGTGATGAACAACCTCAGCATCTTTTTTTATTAACATGAAATGCAGGGAGCCCAAACATGCTCCTGCAACTGATGTGGCACCTATTGCATATTTTTACTTGTTTTTACCAATTTCATCCTTGGAATTATCGTTTCTGAAACAAATAAATATGCAAAGAGGTTTCTCCAGGAACATCCAAATCTTGAGCAAGGAAATGGAGAATGTTACAAATGCTGAAATAAAGGTTCTAATATGAGAGTAATCAGTAGCCCATGTAGGACGAGATGATTGCCGAAGGCATAACCAGTCAAAACAAACACCAGGATTGTGTAAAATTAAAGACTGGATCAAAGCCTTTGGATAATTTTTTTGCAAAAAAGAATGAAAATAGCGTGATAAACGCTGAATTGCTGTTTACTGCAATCGTTGTGGAGCATAACCTACCTATAGCAAGCTGTGATCATGCTATGTTCCCAGACTCTGATATTGATGAAGCTCTATATCCTTGAGCAGATGTGGCATGGAATGAAATATCTAAGACAAAGGATTCATCTGGCCTTCTCAAGTATTCCACATTGCCTAAACTAATGTTGGTAATATTGACTATCCCTCACAGCAATTCCTCTACGTAGAGAATATTTAGTATAGTAAGGAAATACCTCACATACTTTTGCCCAACAATGAGCACCAAAACATTAAGCGCCCTTCTTGTACAGAAAAGTAAAGCATTTTCCTCAGGTGAGCTCTGTTATAAAAGTTTTCTGAAAAAGAATATACCACTGCAAAAAAAGCAACAAGGGAGTTTTTATGTCAGCAATGACATGAGGTAAGTACAATATTGATAATTTAATTTCATATTTTTTTTGTGAGGATAGTGTTAACATACAAAGTTATTACACATTTCATGCATTAATTTCTCATGAAATACCCATTCCACGCGTTAACGATGAGGCTCCGTATGGTGATTACCGATAGGCACCTCATACAAGTATTACAGGTTACACAGTAATACTATAATATTGTCCTTAACTTTAAAAAAAAAATGGCGTGTTACATTACTGAAAGTTTGTGTTACATTGCTGAAACATTACTGAAAAATCCCCTATTGATTACTGATACGTTCTGCTAGAGGTTGGCCCCTCTGAAATAGCATAGATTCGATGTTCTCATTGCCAAGTGCAAGAACTAACTTTAGCTAAAATAATTACAATTTTGATTTTTAAATATCAGCAGTATTTTCCCTGATTGCTAGAAATTGTTGGGATGGTACTGGCACACGTTTTCCTCAGGCGCAGAAATGCTGTCACGATTTCCATTCTCTCTCTCTCTCTCTTCTTTTTTTTTATTTTTTAATAGCTGTTTTAGTTTGCTTTGTCTTTAAAGATTCTAAGTGAATTCCAATAGAAAATACAAATTGTTAGATCGATTTGATAGAACCGCTCTAACAAAATGTTAAGAGAGACTGTCAGACACTCTCCATTTTATCATTCCCATTAGACTTCAATTTCAGCAAAAGTTTCTGTGTTCTGTAATATTTATGTAAAATAAGCACTTAAAGGATTTAAAGCTTCAGCATTGTATCATTTAACGGCAATTTATTCTCTTCAGCCACAATTCTCCCAGCTTGCATTTTTAAACCTAACTGGAACTCTAAATGTTGTGAGTCGTTTAAAATGTTATTTATATACTTGTGTGCACTTAAAATACAGATAAATCAGTTATATAATTTCACCTAATCGATTGAAATATTTCATTATATAGAATTTAAATTAAGTCTTTGTTCAAATATTCTTTAAAACATGTAAATACATGGTTTGCCACCTCGGTGGTGCAGTGATCTAAGCTCTGGCTTCTGACTATTCGTCCAAGTGAGGTATGGGTGGTGTGTTTATCTTACGGCACTGGCTCTCCTTCTTCGTGAAGCCAATGGTCCTAAATTACGGATGGACGGATGACTGCTTATAGCCCAACAAGTTGCTTATGGTGGTCGTTAAACCTGAAACAAAAAAATAAGACATGCTTTTGTTAAATATTATGTAAAATTTATGTTAAATACACTAATTTTTTTAACTATAAAGTAATTAGGGAAAATGAAAGTTATTTATCCTTTATATTCCATATTTTCTGTTTATCTTTATGGACTGTATAATCGGGACGTTCATTATGTGGTGTCTTTTAATTCTCCCTCATGTGAGATGAACATAACATTATCAGTATTAATTTCAGGTAAGCAATTATTTGCAATTACAGCCTGTCTAGAATTTGATAAATCTTGCTTTCAATACATTACATTATTCCTTAGTTCTCTAAAAATTATCAAAACTGAATTTAAAAAATTGCCTGTAGACATTACGGTTTTATTCAATTTCTGCAGATAGTTTGCTTCATATTTTGTAACATGGAACAATTAGGCACAGTGGCCTGGTACACTCTTGCTTGGAGAAACACATCACAAGAGAACCACTTAAACAATGGATCAAAGCCCTTTGTTGGTTGATTCTCTTTCGACATTTCTCTGAGCAGGAGCCCATTCGGTCATTAAGCTTATCTACACTGTGCTATAAAAAGAAAGGAAAACAAACTATTCAACATACAGATTTTTTTTTACATATGAACTGTTTCTACGGGAATGTACTAACAAATTGTACATGGGCAGTATACCACTTAGGTTCAAAAAAGATCATGGAATTATAATACCAAAAATAATATGCCTCATGCATTTAATTGTTATTAATAAAAAGCAGGTAATTGTATAAAGAACAGTTATTTAAAGAATTAACAAATGTATGCTTTCGTAAGGAACGCAAGAATGTAAGGAAATGCAACAATTTGTCACAATGTTATTTTATTTACCGCTCTGGAAAAACTCTCAGAACCACCTGGAAAACCTGGAAAAGTCAGGGAATTTTTTTTCTACTTTTGAGTGGGAACCCTGCATGACTTGATGATATTAATTTCTGAATGTTTTTTTTTTTCGATTTTAATTTCTGAAATCTTTTTTTTTTTTTTTTTTTTTTTTTCAATTACAATACATTGTAACAGGATACCTGTGTGTTGTATCCCTTAGTTGTATGGCAGATTTTCAGTTGGCCGATATCCGCGATCGTAAGTGGTAGTTACATTGCTATTGTTGATGATGACAAGATAAATACTGGAGTAATGTAGAATGTTGCATAAAGTAAAAAAAAAAAAATCGCCCCCCTCCTCCCCCTTCGAACTTTTATGCGGTTATCATAGCTGATCAACCATTTCATTCCATGAACATCAGCACATTTCAATCATTTGACCATTGGGGGTCTGACGGAATTCAGCAGTGCTTAAGCGCCTAGCGCAACGAGAACATGCTAATTATGGACAGTTCTATTCCCTTCCCCCTATCATCCCTAATAATTGAGAGCGCATACTGTAGTTTCAAATATTCTGTGTATGAGCTAGTTTTCACGCTGTTCGTTATGTTTTTATTTTAGAAATTACTAACCCTTTCGAACTGTAGGTTGCAGAAACGTTTATGCTTTGGTTTTTCCATTTGTCCGTACGATAATTCACGTAAAAGGGGTTGGATTTTGGCGAAATTTTAGTATGCTGTTAGGTACAACCTAGGAACCTACCCTGTTGAAAATGGTTGAAATTATATTCAAAGGCATAGATATAAGAGCAGTATTCATTCTCCAAGCTTGAAGCCCTACGTCCACTCCAGCTGGGTAAGTATGAAAGATTTGAGACTTGGAGGAGACCCAGTACAAAGTTTTGCTTCCCTCAGGCACTAAGTGTTTAACATTTCCTTTCCTCTGGTTTGGAGCCCAGCTGTAAGAGGTGATGCTTTGTAACAGTCTTTTAGCACAACACTCTGTCTACTGATTGGCATACAGGTCATAAAACAGTAACTTCACTAAGTGTTGTTTCCTTGTTTTGAATGAAGACTAAATCAATGCCAAAGCATTTGCAACCCAGGCTGCCTAAAGGACAAAGCTGGGGGAGCAGGAAAGAACATAGCAGTAAGACCCCTTTTTCTTTAATTACTTAAAATCTGGCCTATAGTAATTGGTCACATGTGTAGCCCCTTACTCAGGGGAAATTCTCAATTTTTAGTTGTGTGGTTCCTGATCTTAGATATTTTTTTGGTTTTCATTTACTGTTTCAGTTGATTTACCCATTTTTACCCCCCCCTCCCCATTAAATATGGGTAAGTGTACTTTTAGTGATCTTTGGCTAATAAATCCTAAATATGCTGGATGGATTAAAAAAGATGAAAGCAATTGCCATGTTGCAAAATGCATTTTTATCCATTAAAATAATAGATGTTTCGAATATGGGGGAATCCGCTTTAAGAAGCCACATGAAAGGAAAAAAACATAGTATGTTGACAGAAAGTTGTAAAAATGTTCCACTAACTGTTGATAAATTGCTATGTGTATCAAGTGATAAACAAGTACAGCCTATTGCATCCACATCTAATCCTCTGCATATTCCTCTTGAAAAAAATGCAACCATTAAAGCAGAAGCATTGTGGTGTTTAAAAGTGGTTAAATCCCATTACTCTTACAGGTCTTGTGCAGGTAATGATGTTTTATTCAGCCTAATGTTTTCTGACAGCAGAATTGCTGGAAACTTCAGCTGTGGCGAAAAAAAGTGTTCCTACATTTGTTGCTTTGGTTTGGCACCTCACTTTAAATCAGTGTTGGTTCAGGAAGTCGAAAATGAAAATTTTGTGATTTTGTTTGACGAAAGTTTAAACAAGTTTAGTCAGTCAAAACAAATGGATATACATGTTCGTTTATGGGAAAAAGGAACAGTTTCAACCAGATATTTGTCATCAGTTTTTTGGGGTCATGTTAGTGCAGACATAATGATGGAAAAATTTCTTGAATGCATGGCATGCCTCCCACTGTGTAACATTGTGCAGTTATCAATGGATGGACCCAATGTTAATTGGAAGTTTTTTGATATGCTGCAATCAACACTTAGTGCTGACTCAAATGTCCAACTCCTAAACACAGGGAGCTGTGGACTTCACATTGTAAACAATGCCTTTCGACATGGAGCCTCAGCAACAGGGTGGGAAATTCAAAAGTTGCTTTCATCATTATTTAGGCTTTTTAAAGATTCACCTGCAAGGAGGGAAGATTTTTCTAAAATAATTTTAACCAGTAAGATGCCATTAAAATTCTGCCCACACAGGTGGCTAGAAAATACTCCTGCCTGCGAGCGAGCATTAGAAATTTGGGTAGACATTGAAAATTATCTTAACCAAGTTGAAAAGAAGTGCATCAAGAATCCCCACACTGTATCATTTGATGCTATCAAAACTTTCACTAAATAACCTTTTGTTTTGGCTAAACTCCATTTCTTCAATTCAGTTTCAAAACAGCTGGTACCATTTCTCAAGGCATATCAGTCAGATAAGCCAATGATGCCTTTTATGGCCACAGATCTTGAAAAGATGCTAAAAAATATGATAAATCGCTTTGTTAAAAGAACCGTAATGGCAGAAGCTAACTCTGCCTTAAAGCTGTTACAAGTAGACCTTACAGATGCATCTCAGTGTTGTCACTATAAAGAAATTGATGTTGGGTTTCAAACAGAGAAGGTATTGAAAGAATTAAGTGCTAAGAACATTAGTGAACGCAAACTTACGGAGTTTAGAATGGAATGCCGAATATTTTTGCAAAAGCTAGTTGTGAAGCTATTGGAAAAAAATCCACTTAAGTACTCCCTTGTTCGCCACATGAAGTGTTTAGATCCTCGGTTGATGTCAAAAAATAGTGAGACTTGTATTAAGAATCTAACATTCATTCTCACACTTCTTGTTGATGCTCATAGAATACAACCAGAATTATGTGATGGTGTAATATGGCAGTTTAAGGAATTTGTGACCAGTGTTGCAGCAGTAAAATCTTCATTCATAAACTTTGATCCAGAAGATAAACAACAAAGAGTAGACACATTATTGTATGAGTACATGTCTTCTACTGAAGCTTTTAGTGAACTGTGGAAAGTTGTGAAACTTCTTTTACTGTTGTCACATGGGCAAGCTTCTGTTGAGAGGGGTTTTTCAGTCAATAAGGAGCTCATTGTAGAAAACATGAGAGAGGAGTCAATTGTAGTACAGAGAATTATTTATGATCATATATCCTATGTAGGTGGTATTGATAAGGTAAATATCTCAAAATCCCTTCTGTTATCAGTTGGAGCTGCAAGGCAAAAATACATACATTATTTGGATGATAAGTCCAAAGAAAAGGAAAAAGCAGCCATATGTGGAAAAAGGAAAGCTATTTTAGATGAAATTGATAGCATAAAAAAGAAAAGGAAACTCATTGAAGGAGAAGTCAAAGAATTACTTAACTCTGCTGATGATTTAGCTTTAAAAGCTGAAACTACAAATAACAATACATACATTGTAAAATCTAATAGCTTTAGAAAAACTGCTCATGAGAAAAGAGCAGTACTTTAAAAAATGGATATGGAACTTGAAACCAAAGTCAGCAATCTTAAATCTGTATAACCATCCATTGATATTTCATATTTGTGGTATCTTCCAAGCATATAGAGAATTAATACTAAAACATAAAAATTTTATATTTGTACAATTTACAATAGAAATGAACTTTTTTTCTTTCTTTGAAGCATGTTGAACTTCAAACCAGTTTTGATCTTTTATCTTCATAATTATTTAGTGTTTTTCATATGAAGTTCATGTAAATAGACTAATGAACTCTTCTGTTCCAAAAACTTATAACTTTCTGCAACTAACTTCCACAATTGGGCTTCTTATTGGACTAAAACTTTGGTAAGTAATATAAAACCTTATATATACTTGTACAGTAAATACTCATGGGCTCCTAAAACATATTTTTGCTGTACATTTTACTATGAATTTGTGGCCAAAACAATTCAATCAATTGTCCTTAATGCATTGATCAGATTTTGGTTTATATAACTGACAAACTTCCAATTTTTTTAAAAAAAGCTTTTAAAAACTTAATTCATATAATTGTCTTATGTTTTGGGAGTTGAACCAAAAGTGGTTATTCTGATTCTGGTTATGATTGAAGCTTAACTGGAGGTAGAGATTCCTTATGCTCATCATTTTTCATTTATGTAAAATACTTAAGAATATCCTAATTTATACCAATAAAAAACTGAAATTGTTTTATGTTTAAGGTTTTTATAAATAGTTTAGCTAGTTCCACATTTTGGGGTAGCACTTCATAAATTTAGTTTAGCAGTGATTTTGATTTAAAAAAATAAAAGTAAATTGAGGCAATCTTGTTTGATATGAAAAATAATTTTTGGAAAGTAATATGAGGCAAGTGTACTGGTAGACATAAAAGTGGTTAGATTCCTTTGGGTTGGGTGGTGGGCCAGGACTTTCTGACTTCTATGATGAAACTTATTTGAAATTTGTTGCCATGTTCCTAAAATTACACTTTCTGTTTTAAACTATTGGTTCACCTTTCTATGATTGTCCACTCCCGAATCATTTCTTGAGGTGCATAGTGATTCCGTGGCTTATGCTTTTTGATTTAACATAACTGTACTACAATTGGGGGAAATTTTCCTCAAGTCTGGAACATATTCTGTCTAGTAATAAGATTTTCATTGCCTTCAAAAGTCACATCCCAATATGCAGCCACCAGTGGCAGTTATTGGGAATGTTAAAAAGAAAAAAAAATCATTCCCATGTATGGAAACACTTTTTATCAGAGCTAGAATCCACCTGTGGGCATAACAGGCACATGCCCCATTTCAAAAAAAAAAAAGGGGGGGGGGGTTTGAGTAAGTAGATAAGTGCTTTGCTTTGTCTCACGTTTCTTGTTTTCAGACATCACACTTTTTCACTTATGGATTTGCAACTCCACGTTTTGTCTTACATTGGCCCGAACTTTTCAGTGATCCACACAGCAGTACTTCAGAACTGCTGTTTGTGATGTACTCTGACAGGCAAGCACCCCATCTCCCCCTTATGGGTCCTCCATGTTTTACCACCGTGTTTTTTTGGAGGAAATAAATCTCAGAGATTTTTTTACCAGTCCTCTGTTAGACGTGCGCCCTCCCCATTCTTAAATTCTGAATCTGCCCTCACTTTATTTTATAATAATTTCAATTGTTATCAATAATAGTCTGATTACATGGAAGATAGTGCAGAATAGTGATGCAGCTAAAATGACTGATTAAATTAATCATTTTCTGATTGAGGGAAAGGATTTTCTGAATAGCCTTGTGGTAATTGCATCATGATTCAATTTAGCATTATTGGGTAATTCGCCAATTAAAAACTTTAAAAAGAAATGTAATGGGTAAAAAAGCACACTCATCCATTTGCATCTTTCATCATTTTTATTACTTAAAACTGAAATTGCTTTTAAAAACTAATTTGAGCATGATACTGTAAAGCGTAGTAATCATCCTGGAATTTTTTGTATATGGCCTGGAAAAGGCCTGGAAAGTCCTTGAATTTTTTCCCCCAAAAAGAGTACGAACCCTGTAATTAGTACTAAAAGCATGTAAAAATACCATCAGGTCAGATAGCTAGTTGCAGCTAATGTTTTGCTCTGGAGAGTGACTTCAGATTGCTGCACAAGCAAGATTGACCCTTGGGTGACATCGTGAAAGCCTGATGATGCTGACCGTAGGTTAGTGAAAGTGCTAGCTGCAAATGTTACTGTGTTCGGCATCTCCTTATTCGATGTGACAGTATTTTTACATGCATTTAGTACTAATTATTTTAATGGTTTAAAGGTTTAGTACGTTAATTTAGAAGACCTAGGATGTGCAGTGATACTGGTTTATAGTTTTCCATTTTATTTTGTAAGTATATAGTTTTAGTGTTAAATAACCACGTGTTGAATATGCCCCTGTCGTTGTGAGAGCACATTGACAAAGATTAGAACATACCACATATGTAAGCGAATTGAGGGTAAGTTTTGCTTACCATGAGCTATTCTTAATAATTAGAATACATATTAAAAGGAAGATGAAACCCCTCCTTTCACACTAGCGAATTCTTCCAATCATATGACAAAGCTGCTGATGTATCATAATGATTTGCTAAGCCTAATATGGAAGCCAAACCAACACTATCTACCTGTTCCATGCAATAGAGTGATGTTTGCCACAGCTTTCAGTGATCTTCTCATGCACGCAGGTAAAACTTACATAAATAAATCGCTAAAAATATTTCTTTACCATACCTTTTCATTAGAAAACAGTTTATTACTACCGTAATTTTTTGGGCTAAGAGCCGCAGCTCTTACGTTACCAAAATTGAAATTTTTCCGGTCTGCGGCCCTTATGCCGAATTTGTTTTCGAAAAGACTGTTTCTCAGATCCCTTTTTTTTTTTTTTTTTTTTCGTACAGATGCTTATTAAATTTTTCAAACCACGTCTTTTTTTTTTCACAAACTCGACTGTGATCATGTTTTCCCCCTTTCTACTCATATGTTAGACACATCTATTTAAATGATAACTCCGCTGCCCTGATGTTGGTTTAGGAGGAAAAGTGGGGGAGGACAGGAATGCCTGACTCAAATGCCCTTTGCGTGGGGGATGGATGGGGACATAAGCACACAGACGAGTAGCGTGACGTCCGAGGCTTCTGTGGATAGCGCGCCCAGCGCATCTCTTTCGTTGGCTGCAGCATACATCATGCAGGAAGGCAGGCAGGATGGTGCGATGCAACCAAGGGAAGGAACGTTGATTTTCACTGGAGTGCGGAGGCCGTGTTTGATGGGCACTTCCCTGAACAAAAGCTTAAGAACATGAACAATGCAAAAGCCTGCCCCAGGATGATTCCATTTGCAGAGACCTATTCCAAACAATACTGGCGGGACGGAAAGACAAATTCTGTTCACTCTTCTTGGTTAATCTGGCATGCGATACAGGTGTTTCTTGGCTCTGCTCCTGAGTTTTGCTTCGACTTTAATTTTTTTTAATAATCTAAAGCAACTTATGGGAATTTACTAGGAATTTTTTTCCATTTATAGCAAATTTTCGGAGAAAACTCTTCTCCTTCTTCAGGCTCTCTTGTTGTTGTCACTTTTTGCTTGTCACTATCATGGTTACGGTTTACCTTGACGGTTACGGTTAACCTTGATGGTTTAGGTTATTTTTCAACAAATCCTGCCAGATGTTAGGCAGGAAAATCCTTTGCAGTCATTGATGATGGAATTTTGATTTTTCTCAATCTCTATTCCTTCTCTCAGTTTTCTTTTTTGGAAATTGCTTTGGAAACTGATTACTTTAAGGGAATTCCAATCCATGCTGTGCCCAGTTTCTCTAACATGCCTATCTAATCCAGTCTTGTTGGAGCAATTTTTTTTATAGCTGCTTTATGCTCAGCTATACGAGTTTCTAGTCTGCGACCTGTTTCACCTATGTAAGATAGTCCACAACTACAATTTACTTCATAAACTACTCCTTGCATTTTTAAAATATCTTCTTCTCTTTGAACTATTTTAGGGAAAAGGCTAGCTCCAAGTTTAGAAGAACGAAGTTAAAAATTTTTTCCCTAAAATAGTTCAAAGAGAAGAAGATATTTTAAAAATGCAAGGAGTAGTTTATGAAGTAAATTGTAGTTGTGGACTATCTTACATAGGTGAAACAGGTCGCAGACTAGAAACTCGTATAGCTGAGCATAAAGCAGCTATAAAAAATTGCTCCAACAAGACTGGATTAGATAGGCATGTTAGAGAAACTGGGCACAGCATGGATTGGAATTCCCTTAAAGTAATCAGTTTCCAAAGCAATTTCCAAAAGAAAACTGAGAGAAGGAATAGAGATTGAGAAAAATCAAAATTCCATCATCAATGACTGCAAAGGATTTTCCCTGCCTAACATCTGGCAGGATTTGTTGAAAAATAACCTAAACCGTCAAGGTTAACCGTAACCGTCAAGGTAAACCGTAACCATGATAGTGACAAAAGAAAAAGTGACAACAACAAGAGAGCCTGAAGAAGGAGAAGAGTTTTCTCCGAAAATTTGCTATAAATGGAAAAAAATTCCTAGTAAATTCCCATAAGTTGCTTTAGATTATTAATTCAATTAAACTAGGAAGCCATTTCTCAATATGAGCTTTATTCAAAAAATTTAATTTTTTTTTTTTACTGACGATGGTGGAAGTTGAAGGCTTTGGCTGGAAAAGAAAAAAAGAAGGGAGAGCTTTCCCATTCATATAAAAGCGGAGCTCAACGCGAATGCTCAGTGCGCAGTAAATGAAAGTAGGTCAAATCACTTGAAAGAGAGAAAGCGGCACCGCTGTTTCGAAGTGTTGGCGGCCAGATCCGCGAACACGTGCGAGGCTGCTGGTAAAAGGAAGCGCAACTTCATTCAAACAAAAACATCTGTAGATGAGAAAGAAAGTATCACATAGAAGGAACATATTATTAAATAAAACATTAATCGAAAGCATTACAAGCGATAATTTATAAGTTAATTACTTCTAAGATGGATTCTATTGCGGTGAACAGAGAACCATCCTGTAGCAGACATCCACATTGAATGGAATTCAGACAAATGTGCGTTTTACGAGCAATGCGATATTCTGACAGGAGTCTTAAGATTAACTGTGATTTATATTGATTACATAAATGGTTTTGAGCATTTAATAAAGGCAAACAAATAACATCATTAGCATGATTAATTAAAAAATGTATAAATAAAATTTTTTTGCCAGTATGAAAAAATAAGTGCATAAAGCAGATCGACACTGAGTTGCAGAATTAGCCTTTGAAGTATACATATAATCACGTTGGGTGTGAGTTAATTCATGAAAATAAGGAAGATAATTTAGTTTTCTGAGCAGCACCACGACTTCACAGGTGCTGCCCTTACAGCAACTTTTGCTTCCAAGATTGCAAAATTTCTCACCTGCGGCTCTTAGTTCGAAAATTACGGTAATTTTTTAGTTGAAATGAATAAAATAAGTCTAAATCTATGGCTTTTTAGTGAAATACTAAATTCATTGCGTGGTTCAGTGAAAGGTGCATGAACAGGTATCAGATTATTAATGTTTGGGCATTGTAATTGATGAGACAGAGAAACTTGATGAGGAATTGGACAATAGAATTAGCAGTGTGGAAAATGTCTTCCATCAGCTGTGTAAGACTATTTTCACTGAGGAAAAGGTTACATGAAAAATAAAGTTGGCTGTTCACAATGCAGTATTCAGAACTACCATTTTCTATGGCAGTGAGAGATGGGCACAAAGTAAAGGTCTCACCAGACAGCTAAATGGGGCTGATGTGAGAGCGGTAGATGTTTTTGTAGCATCTATGTAGATCTCAGCACATTCATGGTTTTATCCAAATTGACTAATGGGCTCTACCTAAACCATGAAAAGCAACTCCATACCATCACTCTACCTACACAAAACTTCATTGTCAGAATAATACAGTCTGGAAGGTACCGGTCTCCCGGTATAGTATACTATTCTGCTGACACGCCCAGAAATGGCCACCATCATGCTGGTAGATGGTGTGCAGTGACTCATCAGTCCAAGATTAAAATTCTTGACATTATGCTAATTGGCATAGTGTCAAGAATGGCTGTTTGACTGTGGTAACCCATGCCATGATGCATCCTGCACACTGTACTGGTGCTAATATCAATTCAAATAGTCTCGCATAGGGTGTGCATGATTTGCAACAATGTTGATTTGCATTCCGTGTAACAGGTCTTTTGAAGAGCTCTCCTGTCATGTTTTATTAGCTTCAGAGGTTTGCTGAGTCAATTCTTTGCAGATTCTGCCCCATTCTTCCATTTGCATTTCAGATTCCCAGTCATTGACCTAAGGCTCTTCAATGACACTGAAATGTCATGCACAGAGGGGTTGCTTATATGGCACTCTATTCTCAATCTTCACTGGAAATCAATTAACTTAGTTGATCGAGGCATCTTGTATTCACAATCATGCGATTGCATTGCCGATTATTCGTTGCCGTATGAACATAATTTATAGTTGGATCTGTGATTTGGTGCTATCAATTTACTATCAATAATTTCACTAATCCACTATCAATAGATGGGTGTTTCGACATTAATGGTAGGGCAGAGTATATTCAAATAGTTTCATAAATTTTCCTGTGACATGCCTGTTTTTCCATTTCTTACAGTCTGTTTTCTGTATCAGTTAACAGGGCACATTTGTTTTTATTATTTTTTAAGTGAAATTAAAGTTCAAAATTTCCTGTCTATGCTAAAACCATCACCGTTTCTGTAACGTGCAAACTTGTTTTTTATGTCAAGCAATGATATGCAATGATATAAGATCTGGAACTTTAATTTTGAAATGTATGCTCTCCCATTCTTTAATCATTTCAGCTATTCATTTTTCTTTTGATTAAAGGGAAATTAAAATTCAAAAATGGTGCTGCTTGCATGTAATGTAGTGAAAATGACCATACAGGTCATAAAAAAAATGGTAGTGGAGAGGGTAAGTGGTGATGGCAAACTTTTATTTTGCTTTAAACTAGAAGAAAAATTCTTGCTGTGTTGACTGATGTAGCAAGAAGAGACTGTAACGAATAAGAAAAGTAAAATCAGTAAAATGTACTAAGTCATTGTTCTGCCATATTATTAATATTTTAGCACTTGTTATCATATTTATGTGAATCTGTTATGAAGTTGGAAATTTCTGTCCTGCTTGCACCAATTTTAAGGTCATCCATGTAAAATTGCGTCTTCACTGATTTTCATGCTATTTCACATAGCTGATGCAAAATTTTATTGCAGACATGCTGTGATGACTGCTGGGAAGTTTTTTACCTGTGATTTGTGGGATATAGTGTGCAGTAACATTCAGAGAGCATGTAGGGTTACTTTACATAATGTCAGGCAGCTGATAGTGTGCTTCCATCCTGATTCGGATAATTTCTATGGTGACTTGGGAGAAGTTCAAGTTGCTGCAAGAAGGGACTGCACTCTACAAGAGTCAGAACGACTCAGGCAGTTAGCTCACCAAGTAAGTGGATGCAATGTGATTGAGAAGTTTGAGATTCTAGTGATGTGTAGCTCTTATATTATTATTTATTCTTTTCCTGTTTTGTAACCCTTCATGAAAATTTTGTCGTAAACTATCTGTGTACATTTGTGTTTTTGTCATCATTTTATATCGTCCTTAATTACAGGATCTGTGTGTCTAACCTTAAGTGGTAGCTAGTACAATGCACTGATTACTTAGTTTCCTTTTCAGACAAGTATATTTTTCATTTAAAAATCACATTTCATGTTTTACCATCCTAATAGGTTTTTATGAACACTGACTTGCTACATATAAAAAGTTGTCATCTTGCCGGTAAAATAATTTCCCCACAATTTATGTATATAGTTGTGTATAGTTTTTTTTTTATCCTGGTTGCAACAGTCATAGAATAAAAAAAACAATCGGTGATAATGCGGAGCTTTAACATCATGAAGTGATAATAATTTCTTACCTCACACAGCAAACCCTGTTAAAAAATCTTCTGGTTTTGGAGCACAAGGATTTTCCTTTCTTTCACTGTTTTGTTATTCTCTTCTCTCTTGGTTTTACTTGAAAAATGTCTTCTAGTAAAATCGCTATGTAGTTATAAGTAATTACATTTTTGGGTTCAGAATGAATGATTGCTGTTTTATATATTGGTAAAATTGGGTACACTTGTCGTGATTCTGGTATGGTTTTGATTTGAATCATTTGCAGGGCTTGGAAAATATCTGAAAAGTTACATGCCCAGGTGGGCATGTGCCGAAATTATTTTACCTGCCCAGGTAGTAAAAGATGGATGCCCCCAAAAAAATTATCTTTTAAGATAACATATCAGAACCCTCATTTTTTTAAGTAAAAAAATATGATGAACATTTTTTACATGTTTTGCATTTCCATTTTAAGGTTCTGTATTCAAAATGTTCAATGCACAAATGCGTGTATCGCAAGTTTTAAGATGATGATGATGAAATTGGTATGAAATGGTGTGATGATGAACTTAATATTGGAGAAATTTAGTGATTCTGCCATGTTCCTTTCATTGAAGTTTTCACCCTTTGCACTAAATACCGGAGCTAGTTCCATCAGAGGCATGCATTCCATCGCTGACTATAAACAATATTTAGAGCAAAACTATAAATGGTTCCAATTTCTGGACCTAGAGAATCATATAATTGAAGAAGTGATATTCTTCTGGTGATATTCTTCTGTACAACTTTCGATGATTAACAGTGAAATGAAAGCACGGCATGTGATGACTGTCTTTTTTCTTGTAGTAGGAAATTCTATTCCAAACTGTTTTATTTTTAAATCTAATTTCCCAGACTCAGCAACTAGATTTTTCATTAACCTGTCCAGGCCAATAATTCACATGCCCTGTGCATCTTGGGCATGGTATTTTTCAAGCCCTGATTTGTAATTATGAGAGACGTTCCAAAAATTTGCAATATATATCTTCAGAACAAAAACCATTGCACTGATGTCAGAATATTTACTGTCCTTCAAAGTATTTTCCTCCAGCATCTATGCAAAGTTGCAGATGTCTGCACCATTTCTAGAACTCTAGTAGTGCTGCTTTTGGGGAAATTATACTCCGTAACTGTGCATGAACACACTTTGCACTCTTGAAGAAGGTTTCCCAGCAAGCTCCTTTTTCATTATCAGAAACAACCAAAAGTGGCAGGGTGCAAGATTGGGGAAATATATGCAGAATGGTTTGATTATGCAGAATGCAGCAGCTTCTTCCTGCTTCATGTACATTGTAACCTGCCAGATTTTGTGAGCACTGACATTATGAAGGAGAACCCTTGACATGTGCCTGTTGTTAGACACTGCTTCCCCATCTGCTTAACCATTTTGGACCAAACAATGTTAGTATAGTATTGGCTATTTATTTTCATTTTTTCAGGTAAGGCATCCACAGTAACCTCTTCATTGGAATTGAAAGCAATTCTTAACATTCTCTTCCATGAGGAAAAGTCTTGTCAGGGGATTTTGGAATGCAGTTCATCTTCCATAACCCAAACACAATGGTGGTTCTTTCTGGGAGTTGTATAGCAAAATAATAATAATAATAATAATAATAAAGACACATGCCATTACCTGTAACAAAATATGTTAACCATCTGGGATTTTTGGTTCAAGCCTTGCAGACATCATCTTGCAAGTGTCAACTGTAGCTTTTCTTTTTATACTGTTCTTTCAGTTTATGAGGTAACACATTTGACACAGTTTGTGCATGCAGAACTTTAAATGTTGATGAATAATTAATGTTACCACACTGCCAATTGATGTACTGATATCTAAACTTGTTACTTGAAGTTATGTGTGAGCTTTCCTTAACACGAGTTCATGAACAGCTGCAATGGTTCTCTCACCTCTTTCAGTTTTCTTGCGTGATGGAGATTTTTGAAGCTCTGTCATCTTTCTCTGAATTTGTGCATTTATCTTGTAACAGTGCCATGAACAGGGATGATCCCCATATACATGACACTTGTGATAAATCAACATGAATTTTTTCACATCATCCCCAAGTGACATCTTTGTGGAAATGCAAAATCTTTCCACATCTTTAGACTCCATAGTTACAGTGCACAGTTTCCACAGACCAAACTTTACATGCCACCAGCAAAGGGAGAAATGATGATATGGACTTTGTTTTCAGCATGTACTGACAAGTTTAGACAAGCTTTCAAACAATGTGTAACTTGTTAACTTTGGAAGAGTGAGTGCAAATCTGCAGACACATGCCAAGAACTTTTAAACTCCCTACATAATTACATGAGCACATTTTTATTTCTTTATGGTTTAGAATTTCAGTTGTACTTCTAATATTCCTGTTTAATTGAACCAAAAGTATAGGTATATATAATTTTTGGTTCAATTATATACATATAGACACACACACACACACACACACATACACAAAATGTTGTCGAAACTATTTGGACACCTACCTGAAATTGCAACAAATGTTTTTATTTTAAAATCTTAATATAGTGCCAGCTCTGGCTTTAATGGCAGCAGTAACCTTTCTGGCAATTTTTTCCTACTAAATTCTGGTAATTCTCAACTGAAATATTCCTGCACTTTTCCTGCAAAGCTACTGACAAACCTGATTTGGAGAAGATTGCTGTGGTTGAGATCTGATTCATTGTTTTAATACATCCCAGACATGTTCTGTTGGTATGTGAACTTTATGATAGAATCACATGAGAGATATTGATGTTCTGTTGGGTTGAATTATGAACTTTTGAGGTGGCCAAATCAACATTTCAATTTTGTCCTCCACAAATCAGCCTTGTACACATCATGCAGTGTGACATGGATCATAACTAGGCTAGTAATTCTTTTGTAGCATGAATTTCGGATATTTTTTCACGAATTTTAGTGTTTTTTCTGTAATTTCGCGAATATCAAATATATCCGCAAATTTCAGATTTTTTCCTATTTTTGGAGAATTCCTATTAAGTTTTAAGATTATTTTTCACATTCAAATAATTTTATTGCTGCTTTTATTAGAATTTACGCAAAAGATATGCTGCAAAGTAATCATACTCCAAAGTCCAAATCTTAACTTTAAACCTTGAATTACCTTTGAAGATCGTTCGTTATAAAGAGTTTCTTATTGAACAAGCTTGATGACTAATTCCAGGTCACATGCACTCTGCTAAAAAATGCACGTGTGGTCTTTCGTAATTCCACCACCCCCACTACTGTTGAATGACCTTGGTGACTTGCAGTACTAGTAAACCGTAAACTACATGTCGTCAATTGCATTAGTAGTTTTAGCTGGGAAAAGCAACTCACAGAAAAGAGCGAGTTTTGCAGATGTTTAGCTTAGAAAAATTTTATGCTTTTGTGTGAGTATTTAGTTTATAAAGTTTCTAGATATTGTTTTTTTAATTTTGAGAATGAGTCATGTGAGTAGAATAAGTGCATCTAAAACTTCAAAGCAGTACAGCAAGGGAATATTTCATGTAAACAAAAATCTATTGTTCTGTTCATGTTGCAACATACCAGTGGATTTTTCAAGAAAGGACAGTTGTGAAAAGCATTTAGCAAACAAGCTGCATAAAACAAAATTGTGTCAACAGTCAACCGAAAATGATGCAGAAATGTGTTGATGAATTAATCAGGAAAAGAAGGACAGTATCAGTCAACTGAACTTTCAAAACTAATTGGGGCCTTTTGTGCAGCTAACATCCCACTTCCAAAACCGGATAACCCTACATCAAAAAATTACTTGGAAAATTCATTGAGAAATATTGGTGTTATTCCAAAGGCAAGTTAGATGTGGAAATGTTATTTGCCAAACATATATGATATTCACCAGCAACAAATGAAGGATTTTTTAATTCAGTATCCGATGTAAGCATCATAGCAGACAAAACAACTGTTTCAGATGATAGGTACATTTTGAATATTCTTGCTGTTCCATCAGCTGAAATGAATGTTGAAAGCTGAAATGCTGAAATCTCTTTGAATACAATCTTCCTCCAGTGCCTCACTTTGGAATCCATAAATTTTAAAGCAGTCAGCGAGGCAATACTTCATTGCGTTAATAAGTATGAAATGCCTTTTGCAAATATAACCGCTTTTGAGACAGACAATGCATTGTACATATCCAAAGAGTGGGAAAAGAGCCTGAAAGCCTAATTTTTGAGGAAATGCATTATTTCGCAAGTTTTTGTGATTTACTTCACGACCGCCCCTCAAATTTTGCCATTTTCCCCCCTGCGATAAAATTACTACCCTAATCATAATCAGGCAAACAATGTTCCGTACTGGAGTTAAGGCCACAGTGTAAGGAGCGTGGAATTCTTCTGAATATCAAGGTACAGGTTGATCTTCATTGTTCCAGGTTCAACAACCAATTTGACCAAGTTCCATCCTTCTAAAACTGCCCTAAACCTTTACAGGACTGCCATGAAACTTAAAAGTGTTGGAACTATACAGACCTGAGAGAACTGTTCTCCCAGCAATTTCCAGATCCAAATGTATCCAGCTAAACAAGATAAAGCATGATTAATAGTTTCATTGAATCATTTTCCAGTGCACTATGGTCCAAGAACTGTGGACAACACACCAGTCAAAACATTATTGAGCATTTAGAGGAGTGATGTTAGGTTTGTGTGCAGCTACGTGGAAACACAGAATATAACTCTGTGCATGTACTTCTAAATAGTTCTGACAGATATTTCTACAGCATTGTGAAATTTGACAGGGAGTTTTTTTGCAGATTACATGCATGATTCTCAGATTCCCCTCAGTAGGTTCCTGTGAGACTGGTTAGTAAGCTTGTGCAGTTTCTCAGGGTGTTTTTTTACGTTTTCTAATCGTAGGCTGAAGAAGCGTATATGCTCCAGCTTTGTCCGTCTGTCCGCACAATAACTCGCGTAAAAAAATGGTTCGATTTCGATGAAATTTTAGTATGTGGTAGGGGACCACTTGGGGACGAACCTATTGAAAATGGGGTTAATGGGGTCAAAGATCACAACATAAGAGTGTGGGATCCATTCCATTGTCCTTATGCGTCATAACTTGCGTAAATATGGTTCGATTTCGATGCAATTTTAGTATGTGGTAGGGGACCACCTGGGTACGAACCCTATTGAAAATGGGTGAAGTGGGGTCAAAGGTCAGGACATAGGTGCGGGATGCATTCCGTTGCCCTTATGCATCATAACTTGCGTAAATATGGTTCGATTTCGATAAAATTTTAGTTTGTCGTAGGGGACCACCTGGAGATGAACCCTATTAAAAATAGGTGAAGCGGGGTCAAAGGTCAGGACATAGGTGTGGGATGCATTCCATTGCCCTTATGCGTCAAACTTGCGTAAAAATGTTTCGATTTCGACGAAATCTTAGTATGTGGTAGGGGATCAGCTGGGGTTGAACCCTATTGAAAATGGGCGAAATGTGGTCAAAGGTCAGGATATAGGATAGGTATTCATTCCATCGCCCTTATGCGTCATAACTTGCGTAAAAATGCTTCGATTGCGACAAAACTTTATCATGTTGTTCCGGAGGTATGATGAACCAGTGCTGTTGAATATAATCAAAATGTGGTTAAAGGTCAGGGCACAGGAGCAAGATTTATTCCATAGCCATTATCCTCATAACTTGAGTAATAGCTTGAGTAATGATTTCTGGTTTGTTGGAAAGCATATCATAATCAATGCATCGCATGATTTTACTAACTTGTTTATTATTATTACCATGGTGAGTCATAAGTTTGTAGCGTTTTGTGGTACAATGTTCAGTCCAGTACCACATGTTGACCACATATGGCTTTACTGCAGAATACAGTCTATCAGATTCTATGGTCCTTCGCCAACGTTCAGTAAAAGATGCAATGCTGTTGTGATACCAGGCGGCTGGCTTGAATGCAAAAACTCAGTGATGCCATCTTTCACAGCCTCCAAGGAACAGAACTGTCTGCCGGCAAAAAAGTGCGCCATGGAACAGCACAGGTGAAAATCCGAAGGGGCAAGATCTGGGCTATAGGCTGGGTATGGTAGGATTTTGACACCATCCAAATCTTGAATTTTCTGGCAGACAATCTGTGACCTATGACATGGGGCATTGTCGAACTGCAGGAGGACCTTCTTTTTGTTCACCATTGTGAGGTAGACATTGGAGTAGAACATCATATATGTATCAAAAACTACTATTATGGAAATTATTACTAGGGAATTTTTAACTTAATTGCAAATTTTTGGAGAAAACTTTTCCCCTTCTTCAGGCTGTCTTTTGTTGTCACTTATTCCTGTCACTATCGCGGTTACGGTTATTTTTCATCAAATCCTGCCAGATGTTAGGCAGGGAAAATCCTCTGCAGTCATTGATGTTGGAATTTTAATTTTTCTCAATCTCTATTCCTTCTTTTAGCTTTCTTTTTGAAAATTGCTTTGGAAACTGATGACTTTAAGGGAATTCCAATCCATGTTGTGACCAGTTTCTCTAACATGCCTATCTAATCCAGTCTTATTGGAGCACATTTTTATAGCAGCTTTATGCTCTGTTATACGAATTTTTAGTCTGCGACCTGTCTCACCTATGTAAGATAGTCCACAACTACATTTTACTTCATAGACTACACCTTGCATTTTAAAATTATCTTCTTCTCTTTGAACTATTTAAGGGAAAACATTTTTAACCTTGTTCTCTAAACTTGGAGCTAACCTAATATTGTACTTCTTACTGATTCCCTTTAAGGACTCAAATAAACCTTTGTGATAAGAATTTTTTTAGTGAATTTTATTTGTTGTTTTTGTGAGTTCTTCGTACCATTAAAATTCAGAAGCTTCTTAATTTCTCCTTTAGGATTGTTATTTTCTGCAAGTATGACTAAGTTCTTTATGGGCTTCTTTTCGTATCTGCTGTAGATACTATTATATTATTTTTTTCAAAAACTGACTTGCCACATTCTTCTTAATAGAAACTGGATGATAGGAATTGAAATCCAATAGTTTATTAGTATTCATTAATTTTTTATACCAACTAGTGAGGAATTTTCCATCTTCATAATAGATAGTAATATCTAAGAAGTTAATTCTTTCTTTTGAAGTTCAATAGTGAACTTAAGGGAATCATCTAATTCATTGAATGAGTCTAGTATTCTTTCTGGAACAATTTCTGCGCTATCTATTATAAATAAGATGCCATCCATGTATCTGCTATAGTTTTTGATTAGTAATTGAATTAAGAAACTAGGAATCCAATTCTCAACATGAGCTTTATTCAAATCATATATGTGTTGCAGCTGGTTGACACACAGGTTCCCATTGATGGCCCCACCATCTGGCACAAGCTCCCAGTGGATAGGACCCTCGAAATTCCACCATATATTAATACACAACATTATCTTGGGTGCAAGTTTTGAAAATATCCGAAGACGGAAGTGGGACGGAAGAAAATATCAGTAAAAATAAAATTTCCAAATATGTATTTTTCTTTTTTCCCTTTCTATCCAGACGCTCTACTCCGGAAAGTAAGTACGCCATCGGCAACCACGCTCGTACCGTAGTACCTTGTTTATCGTAAACTCGGAGTAGCAGCGGCGCCTGATGCATTCTGGGTAAGAGGGGCATTCTGGTTGAAGAAGAATCGAGGAGCAGCTACCTTGGAGGTTCTACGCCGATCCTCTCCTACATCATAACCCCCAACCCAACGCCCAACCTCACCCGCCCTGGCTTTCTCTTCGCTACGGGTACGTCACCGGTTCACCCATCGACCACTGGCTCTGCCGTCGTAGGTCACAGCTAATCTTTGGAGTGAGTAGTACCAGTCGATCTTGCCGTAATTTACGCGTGTATGCGTACGCATTTCTATATTAATTTACGTATGCGAAATTAACCAAGTATTGGTACATTTGTGATTCCTTTTTTCAACATGCAGTCAGCTATCGAATTCATAGATTCAAAAAATATGTCGGCTTTGAACGATAGCAGTGTTAAAAAATAAGTGGCGATGGGAATGGTTAGATGAGACTGATTCCCATGACCAGAGATCGCGATAACGTCTCTACACGCGTATTTCACGCCTTAAAAACGCCGAATATGCTTTAAAATTTAGAAATACGTATTTTTAAGCATTGTTTTTCCATATGAAATTTCCTTTTATAATCGGTGATTACACCGCGATTATGGCATAAAAATGACTTTTTTTTATCAAGAAATTATATCTTAACTTTTATGTCACAGTTTATGAAAAAATCATGATTTGGTTCCCATTGCCGAGCTGTTCAGCTAGGGATCGGCTTTTGGCAATCATTCGGAAGAACCTTCAGGCAGTGCGGGAAAGAGCAGCTCAACCGATGGGCATGCGCATTTCAGCCGCGTCGGAATTGAGACGCTAGTGTATCGGTGCATCGTGGTGCCGTTAAACCTTGGCGTGGAGGAAGTGAAAAGCGACGTGTTTTGAAGTTCATTTAATTGCCATTTCAGGGCGGGATTCTCTTGCCTTACTAAATTTTAAGAAAATATAAATATAAAATCAGGCGGGGCTCGTTTTCTGCCTGGGGAACGGTATTCCGTTTTTCAGAACTAACGAAAGCTAAACGGAGTGAAATTTTTTCCCGCGAATGTAATTTCTTTTTCTCGCGAAGTTTCCTCTGTCCAGTATTGTTATTAAATATCAATTTATTGCATAAATGTTTGCATTTCAGCTTTAAAGTGTAGACAATAGTTTCTGATAACGGAAGTTCGACGGAGCAAAAATTTCCTTGTAAACTTTAGGCACGAGTTTCTTTCGCGGATTCGAAGAGTAACTCTTTGTTGTCATCAAAACTGAAGATAATTTTTTTGGGTGGTGTGTGTGTGTGTGTGTGTGTGTGTGTGTGTGTGTGTGTGTGTGCATGCGTGCGCGCGCGCTCGGTGGAAGGGGGGGTCCGGCTGGTGACGGGATTTCGCCTTTCAAAACTTTCGAAAAACGGAAGTTAGACGAACTGCAGATTTATTCTGTCTTTGCAATATTTTCTCTGCTCATTTTTTTTGTAAAATATAACTTTGTTTGATAACCGATTGTGTTTCAGCTTGAAAACGGAGGGAAAATTTCCGAAAACGGAAGTCGGACGAAGCGAAGATTTTTTTTTTTTCGTAATCGTAATTTTTTTTTTTTTTTTTCGCGATGTGTTCACTGTCCTGAATTATTGTTAAATGTTATTTTCCCTCTATAAATAGTTGCAAAGTGAGAAACTGGACATTCCTCATATCAGAAGAATGGTTGAATCAACCAACTCTCAATTATGTTAACTGTAAACATCTCATCATAGTATTCAAGATATGTTTTTTTCAGAGCTGAAGGAAAACATGTTCACAAATAATAAATTAGTTGACCTTTGCAATACTAAACTTGCACATCACAATGTCCAATGAAGGTTTATTTTATCTTTTGTGATTGAGATAGACTGTAGATTTCCTTCCTCCACAATAGAACTCTTTCTGAAGTTTGAGTGTGTAGAATCTGAATCTGCGAAGCAACACACACACAAGTTTTGGTACAGTCTTTTGAAAGCAAAACAAAAGTTTTTTGCAGCCTCATGGATAAAACAAGACAAGTAGGTAAGATTTTGATAAATTATGACTTATTTTATATAAAAGAAAATCAATTACATGCTAATTCATGTTTACATATTTATATATAGATATAATTAGTTGTTTTAATATAAAATATTATTTAGCTAAAAATTTAATGCAATAATTGTTCGTTCTCTAAAATTACTCCTTTGAAAAGAAAAATATTCCTTCAAAAATTGTGAAGGAGTATTTTTACTCTTTTGAAAAAATCCTAGCATGATCTCTGCCCATGACGTCAAATTTGATTCTTGGTGCCGGAAAATTAAGGAACCAGGATTTAGCTTTTGTGTTTTCTGCAGCAGAAAGTTAAACTATGGAAGCAATGGTAAAAAAGTGCTGTTCAGACACAGTAAGGATGCTGATCATTAAAAGTGTGTACGATCACAGCAGCGTACACAAACATTGCCTGGAGTCGCCTCCTGTTCAAAGAAATAATTCACCTATGAAAATTTGTGATGGTTACTATAAAACTGTGATCATGGTGAAGTGAATTAATGAAACGAGCTCTCTGTGTACACAACTACAGTTGGACATGCATAATCTTGATTATAATTTTTTTTTATCCTTCTGTAATTTTACAATTTAAATGACTCAATTCCACTTAGTAGTTCTAATTCTGACTATTATATAGCTCTAATTATTGTACTATTCTCTTTTACGTGCGATATTTCAAAGTAACTTGTACAGAAAACTAGCGGATAATGCTTACCTTGGCATTCCTTTCTAGCGACGGGGACATTTCACGCACGTGTTTTCCGGTCTTTGTTGAGGTTATTGTCCTAAAGTCCATTGTATGCGATGACTGGCTTTACTTCTCACACTTTTCGCTGGGTATACTCATTGGATCTTTGCTTTAGGATTCCAAACATCAATTTTTACCGTTCTTTATACTCGAAATTTTCGCCCATACTCTGGGCATCTTCAGGAGCGTGGCGACTTTACCACCGATGTTCGTGGCTAACTTCGCGCTAATGGAGTCCGATACTCCTTGTTGCCATTCGTCGGAAAAACTTTCCTGGATATATTTCGTTAACAAGCCCGGCTGGCGCCATCTATGTTTAGTTAAGACCACTTTTTTTTTTTTTTTTTCCCCCGTATTTTTTTTTTTTTTTAATTTTTTAAATTTCTTCTCCTATCCTGGTTTTCTTGTCTTTTTTGCCTGTTTTTCTTTTGTTGTTGTTTTTCTTGTCTTATTAGTTCTTTCCACAGGCCCGATAATGTGCTAGGGTCGTTCTGGTTACATACCCTTGCTTTATTTTTGTAGATTAATATTGCTTCTTCCCTCCTCATTTGCCTTTCCGATTTTTTATTCTTTTTTAGCATTTTAATTTCATCGAACTTTGGGAATGTCCGGTTTTCCAAGCAGAATTGCACTAAAGCCGTTTTGGCTTCTTTTTTTTTTGCCAGTTAGATATGTGTTGTTTAAGTCTTTTTTTTAATCTGTTTTTCGTACTTCCAATGTACGATATTGGGGGTATGTGTGCTATTGGAATTTCGTAGGTTCCTGATTCTTCTAGCATTTTTTCCTCTGTTTTTTTGTTGACAGTCATACTTTTCACGGTGTGCACTGAGCTTCCTAGTTGTAAGTCATATTTAGCACAGTGCCTATTGATTTCTTTACTCACTCCTTCCAGGTATGGAAAAGCTCCAATGTATTTCAATTTTTTATTTCTCATCTTCCTTTGGTTGTGCACTTCTTGGCCTTCTTTCCTCTGAGTCATATGCTTTTTACTCTCATGTATCCATTTATTAATTAGCTTGCTCGGGTACCCATACTCTTGTGATATTTTCGAGATAAACTCTAGCTCTTGATTTTTTAGCCTGTTGTTAGATGTGTGTGTGTACGCTCGCCGTATCAAGTTTACTATGCTGTTTTTTTTATGTATCACTGGATGGTGCGACGAGTATGGTATCAGTACAGGTATGTAAGTTGCTTTTCTGAACACAGAGTATTCAAAACTATTTTTGTTTTTCTTTAGTTGAATGTCCAGGAAGGATAGGCAATTATCCTCTTCAAACTCAATAGTTAGCTCTATGGTGTTACATATTTTGCTAAACTGCTGTGCTAGATCTTGTAGCTCGGCTTTGTTAAGTTTAGACATTATAATAATGTCGTCTACATATCGAGCATAAAGTATTGGTTTTTCAGGTAAATTTTGAATAATTTCTTTTTCGAGGTATGCCATAATCACTTCTGCGTATAATGCCGATAATGGGGATCCCATAGGGCCACCTTTGTGTTTGTTTATATATATTTCCTTCAAAATGGAAGATGTTGTTTTCCTTGATGAAATATAAGGTATTCTTTAGCTCTTTCAATTGTGACAAGTTTAGTTCTTTGTTGATGCTTAGTTGCTGCATAATCAATTCGATGGCTAGCTCGACAGGAGTGTTTGGGTATAACGCCTTAACATCCATGGAGGCCATAGTTATTTGCTCTAGGTCTTGATTAATTAATTTGATTTTTTCTATAAACTCATAGCTATTCTTTAATGTATATTGATTCCTCATGAATATTGGGGATAGATAGTTGTATATCTTTTTTTCTAGGTTGATGAGTGGTGAGATTTTTTCGATAGAATCAGTCTTAAAGGTGTGTTTTCTTTATGAGTTTTAATTTTTGAGAATATTTTTGGCATCCCTACTCCCATTGGAGGGTTTGCATTTTTTATTTCTGTTGGTAACGTGCTGTGGTTCCTTATATTAGCCAGGAAGGTAAGTTGTTTGTCGGTGGGATCTTTGTTGATGCTATCGCACTGTAGCTCTGAGATGGCCGTCCGCATTTTATCATTATATTCCAAAGTGTCCATAATAACAATTTGCCCTGTTTTGTCCGCTTCGCAGAATTTGATCGTGGGGTCTTTGCAAAGATTTACTAGTTGTTTTCTGTCATACTTTTAATTTATTAATCTTACAGTTTTTTTTGTGCTTAGCATTATACTCTTTAAGCATGATTCTGAATAGCTTAAACCTTAGATCGGTAGCATGTTCTGGATGCACTCGCTGCACAATATCTTCTAAGATAGGAATGTACTCTTCTGTTCTTGGGGTTTTAGGTGGAAATGCGTATTTTTCCCACGTTGTAGCACTGCCTTTTCACTAAAAGTTAGCGCTCTCGATGATTGATTCACAAACACTGGGTATTCTGTGCTTTCATCACCCCTCATTTTGATTCCATCTAAAAGGGTATTAAATTTCTTGGAAGTTGAGCTTTCTGCCGCCTTTTGTTGGCTTTCGACTATTTCATTGATTTCAGTGAGAACATCGTCTATAATAAGGGTTTTCCATGTCCCGTTAAAATTCATATATTCAGTATTCAGTATCTGGTTCCACATATAATAGCACTGAATGTGGTTTTGGTATAGTTGTTTTCTTTTATAAATGATTTCTGCACTTAGTCTTTTCTCTTGACACGTCAGTAGCAGCCTTTTGTCTTTTCCATGCATAGGTTTGTTGGAAATTCGTAAGTATTTTGGTATAATATTAAAGTCTCTACAGTTCGTTAAGAACTTTATTTGGATATCTTCTTTTACCAGTTTAATTTTCTTTTTTTTAAACTTCCTTATGATGTTTAGTTCTTTAGGCGTCAGCAGGCTTCTATACTTCATTATCCGTTCTCACGTATCGTTGTTCCGCCTGTGGCCGATTCTAATGCATGTATAACGAATCAATTCCACTTAGTAGTTCTAATTCTGACTATTATATAGCTCTAATTATTTACTATTTTCTTTTACGTGCGATATTTCAAAGTAACTTGTACAGAAAACTAGCGGATAATACTTACCTTGGCATTCCTTTCTAGCGACGGGGACATTTCACGCACGTGTTTTCCGGTCTTTGTTGAGGTTATTGTCCTAAAGTCCGTTGTATGCGATGATTGGCTTTACTTCTCACACTTTTCGCTGGGTATACTCATTGGATCTTTGCTTTAGGATTCCAAACATCAATTTTTACCGTTCTTTATACTCGAAATTTTCGCCCATACTCTGGGCATCTTCAGGAGCGTGGCGACTTTACCACCGATGTTCGTGGCTAACTTCGCGCTAATGGAGTCCGATACTCCTTGTTGCCATTCGTCGGAAAAACTTTCCTGGATATATTTCGTTAGCAAGCCCGGCTGGCGCCATCTATGTTTAGTTAAGACCACTTTTTTTTTCCCCCGTATTTTTTTTTTTTTTTTAATTTTTTAAATTTCTTCTCCTATCCTGGTTTTCTTGTCTTTTTTGCCTGTTTTTCTTTTGTTGTTGTTTTTCTTGTCTTATTAGTTCTTTCCACAGGCCCGATAATGTGCTAGGGTCGTTCTGGTTACATACCCTTGCTTTATTTTTGTAGATTAATATTGCTTCTTCCCTCCTCATTTGCCTTTCCGATTTTTTATTCTTTTTTAGCATTTTAATTTCATCGAACTTTGGGAATGTCCGGTTTTCCAAGCAGAATTGCACTAAAGCCGTTTTGGCTTCTTTTTTTTTTTTTGCCAGTTAGATATGTGTTGTTTAAGTCTTTTTTTTAATCTGTTTTTCGTACTTCCAATGTACGATATTGGGGGTATGTGTGCTATTGGAATTTCGTAGGTTCCTGATTCTTCTAGCATTTTTTCCTCTGTTTTTTTGTTGACAGTCATACTTTTCACGGTGTGCACTGAGCTTCCTAGTTGTAAGTCATATTTAGCACAGTGCCTATTGATTTCTTTACTCACTCCTTCCAGGTATGGGAAAGCTCCAATGTATTTCAATTTTTTATTTCTCATCTTCCTTTGGTTGTGCACTTCTTGGCCTTCTTTCCTCTGAGTCATATGCTTTTTACTCTCATGTATCCATTTATTAATTAGCTTGCTCGGGTACCCATACTCTTGTGATATTTTCGAGATAAACTCTAGCTCTTGATTTTTTAGCCTGTTGTTAGATGTGTGTGTGTACGCTCGCCGTATCAAGTTTACTATGCTGTTTTTTTTATGTATCACTGGATGGTGCGACGAGTATGGTATCAGTACAGGTATGTAAGTTGCTTTTCTGAACACAGAGTATTCAAAACTATTTTTGTTTTTCTTTAGTTGAATGTCCAGGAAAGATAGGCAATTATCCTCTTCAAACTCAATAGTTAGCTCTATGGTGTTACATATTTTGCTAAACTGCTGTGCTAGATCTTGTAGCTCGGCTTTGTTAAGTTTAGACATTATAATAATGTCGTCTACATATCGAGCATAAAGTATTGGTTTTTCAGGTAAATTTTGAATAATTTCTTTTTCGAGGTATGCCATAATCACTTCTGCGTATAATGCCGATAATGGGGATCCCATAGGGCCACCTTGTGTTTGTTTATATATATTTCCTTCAAAATGGAAGATGTTGTTTTCCTTGATGAAATATAAGGTATTCTTTAGCTCTTTCAATTGTGACAAGTTAAAGGAAAAGAGTATAAAGAGTATAATGCTAAGCACAAAAAAAACTGTAAGATTAATAAATTAAAGTATGACAGAAAACAACTAGTAAATCTTTGCAAAGACCCCACGATCAAATTCTGCGAAGCGGACAAAACAGGGCAAATTGTTATTATGGACACTTTGGAATATAATGATAAAATGCGGACGGCCATCTCAGAGCTACAGTGCGATAGCATCAACAAAGATCCCACCGACAAACAACTTACCTTCCTGGCTAATATAAGGAACCACAGCACGTTACCAACAGAAACAAAAATGCAAACCCTCCAATGGGAGCAGGGATGCCAAAAATATTCTCGAAAATTAAAACTCATAAAGAAAACACACCTTTAAGACTGATTCTATCGAAAAAAATCTCACCACTCATCAACCTAGAAAAAAAGATATACAACTATCTATCCCCAATATTCATGAGGAATCAATATACATTAAAGAATAGCTATGAGTTTATAGAAAAAATCAAATTAATTAATCAAGACCTAGAGCAAATAACTATGGCCTCCATGGATGTTAAGGCGTTATACCCAAACACTCCTGTAGAGCTAGCCATCGAATTGATTATGCAGCAACTAAGCATCAACAAAGAACTAAACTTGTCACAATTGAAAGAGCTAAAGAATACCTTATATTTCATCAAGGAAAACAACATCTTCCATTTTGAAGGAAATATATATAAACAAACACAAGGTGGCCCTATGGGATCCCCATTATCGGCATTATACGCAGAAGTGATTATGGCATACCTCGAAAAAGAAATTATTCAAAATTTACCTGAAAAACCAATACTTTATGCTCGATATGTAGACGACATTATTATAATGTCTAAACTTAACAAAGCCGAGCTACAAGATCTAGCACAGCAGTTTAGCAAAATATGTAACACCATAGAGCTAACTATTGAGTTTGAAGAGGATAATTGCCTATCCTTCCTGGACATTCAACTAAAGAAAAACAAAAATAGTTTTGAATACTCTGTGTTCAGAAAAGCAACTTACATACCTGTACTGATACCATACTCGTCGCACCATCCAGTGATACATAAAAAAAACAGCATAGTAAACTTGATACGGCGAGCGTACACACACACATCTAACAACAGGCTAGAAAATCAAGAGCTAGAGTTTATCTCGAAAATATCACAAGAGTATGGGTACCCGAGCAAGCTAATTAATAAATGGATACATGAGAGTAAAAAGCATATGACTCAGAGGAAAGAAGGCCAAGAAGTGCACAACCAAAGGAAGATGAGAAATAAAAAATTGAAATACATTGGAGCTTTCCCATACCTGGAAGGAGTGAGTAAAGAAATCAATAGGCACTGTGCTAAATATGACTTACAACTAGGAAGCTCAGTGCACACCGTGAAAAGTATGACTGTCAACAAAAAAACAGAGGAAAAAATGCTAGAAGAATCAGGAACCTACGAAATTCCAATAGCACACATACCCCCAATATCGTACATTGGAAGTACGAAAAACAGATTAAAAAAAAGACTTAAACAACACATATCTAACTGGCAAAAAAAAGAAGCCAAAACGGCTTTAGTGCAATTCTGCTTGGAAAACCGGACATTCCCAAAGTTCGATGAAATTAAAATGCTAAAAAAGAATAAAAAATCGGAAAGGCAAATGAGGAGGGAAGAAGCAATATTAATCTACAAAAATAAAGCAAGGGTATGTAACCAGAACGACCCTAGCACATTATCGGGCCTGTGGAAAGAACTAATAAGACAAGAAAAACAACAACAAAAGAAAAACAGGCAAAAAAGACAAGAAAACCAGGATAGGTGAAGAAATTAAAAAAATAAAAAAAAAAAAAATACGGGGGAAAAAAAAAGTGGTCTTAACTAAACATAGATGGCGCCAGCCGGGCTTGTTAACGAAATATATCCAGGAAAGTTTTTCCAACGAATGGCAACAAGGAGTATCGGACTCCATTAGTGCGAAGTTAGCCACGAACATCGGTGGTAAAGTCGCCACGCTCCTGAAGATGCCCAGAGTATGGGCGAAAATTTCGAGTATAAAGAACGGTAAAAATTGATGTTTGGAATCCTAAAGCAAAGATCCAATGAGTATACCCAGCGAAAAGTGTGAGAAGTAAAGCCAGTCATCGCATACAACGGACTTTAGGACAATAACCTCAACAAAGACCGGAAAACACGTGCGTGAAATGTTCCCGTCGCTAGAAAGGAATGCCAAGGTAAGCATTATCCGCTAGTTTTCTGTACAATTTAAATGAATTTTAAAAGTGTGCAACACTTATTTGATTCAACAGAATTTACTAAAGATTATTTGAAACTTCTTCCATGGTATGTTATGTATTAATTATTACAATTTCAATAATTTGGTTAACATATTTCTATTATGGGCTTAAAATGCTGTATAAGCAGCAAATAGGTAGATTGGATTTGAATATTATGCAAGATCTTTTTTTTTTTTTTTTTTGCAAGATAAGGAATTTTGGAGATTTGTTAAATTTCAACTGGTAGTTCCTACCAAATAATCAAATTTAACTTTCCGATTACAATTTGCATATACATCAAATTTTGTTTACATGTATATGCATTAATGTTCGGTCGTTTTATGCTCTTTTGATTTAATAATGAATTTTAATCGCATATAATATTTATTGTATATTGTGTTTATGTCTGAGTGTGCATAGTGTGTGTGTGTGTGTGTGGGGGGTATTCGAAATATTTTCAGTCGTGGCCACATCTCAGAACTTGCACCCATGAACATTTTCTTCATTTCAAAACGTCCATCTTTGAACCACTGCTTCAGCCTCATTCCCTGGCTGCAGCCATTGGTTTCTGTTATCAGGATAATGTAGGAAGACCCACTTCTCATCATTCATCATGATTCTTTGCCAAAAACCAGTTGCCACGCCGATTTTGCAGCAGTTCTCGACACAGTGACGTGCACCTCAGCTTGCTTTGGGCTCCACTCGTGGGGAACCATTCACGGATGTCTTGAGTGAAAACTGAACTGGTGTAGGTGACGAACAATGGTGGTTTGTGCTGCATGGACCTGCTGTGCTAATCGTCAGGTGCTGGTTTCTGGGTGCTGTTCAACAGCTAGACGCAGGGCTTCGGTGTTGGTGGTGACTAGTCTCCCACACCTTGATTTGTCAATGAGCTCTGTGTCTCTGGATCGGAAGTGCTGAAACCATTTTCTTTCTGTTGCAGGATGCACTGTCCCCTCACCTTCTACACTACAAATTTCCTTCGCGGTAGCTGTTGCGTTCAACCCGTTTTTCCAATAATGGCGTAGGAGCACACATACAGCAAGTTTCTTCTCCAACATTCTTGTCTTGTATGAGTGGCACAGCCTGGCACATGGTCTGAGTAGCAGAGCACATTACCTAATCAAGGGTGGAACACATTTCACCTTACTGCACATGTTCCACCTGTTCGGCAGAACATGTGCAGATGATTTCTTGAAAGCTGTGTTCCTCCATTTTTTTTTCTTTACTTTATTAGTGCTGTTGGTTGTTGGTTTTTCATCTTTGAATTGCATAATTTGCTGTATATTTTGGAATTTAAGACAGTTTGCAGTGTTGCATACAAGAAGGTTATTAATGTGGCATCTAAGCACCACTCCACAATGAAAGGCTTTAAGTTGTGATGTATGTAGCATATTGACTTTCAGTATACTATTACTACTCCAGTAGGCACAATACATTGTCACTGTCACAGGCACAATGCAGATGCACGTTAATGTGTGAATCCAGGATTTCCATAATCAACCAGGTGTCTGAATACTTTTGGCACCATAATCAGAGCTTGAAAAATACTGTGACTAAGATATATAAATTTTCGGCCTGAGCAGGTAAAAAACAGAAACAATAACAACTGTAGTCGCCCCACCAGGTAACTATGTTTCACATAAAGAAAAGGTTTAAGTGAATTTACTGCGAAAAGAAAAAAGATGATCATTGCCTGTAATTTTTTATTTCACTGCAAGTTGCAGAAAGCTGTATTATTTTTGTTGAATCCCAAGGTCAAGAAATATCACTTTTTTAATTATAATGTGCTTTCGGTCCAGAAATTGGGGCAATATGCTGTGCTATTCCAAATGCCTACAGGGTTGTTCCATGTCAAATCACCCAGCATTTTCACAAGATGTCACCCACCCATCTCAGATTTATGTGAAAATTGGTACAAAGTATTGTACTGGTGAGATATGAAACCTGTGAAAATTTTAGATCAGTAGATCTTGAGTAACGCCATTTTAAAAATTTGGTAACTGTGCCTTTAAAGTTTTCACAACTGCACTGTAGAACAAAAGAATTCATAACTTCACAACTATCTGTTGCAACCACATAATTTTTTCTTAAATGAGCTGCATGATCCATATATTTTGGAACAACTTGTTTATGCACATTTTTAGAATTAAAAGAACCCTTTTTTTTAAATTTAGTGACAAAAGACATGAAAAAATGAGGCCACATTTTTATTAAAGCAAACAATTTTTTTCAAAATGAGCTCCCACTTCAAATTTGCTAAAAAATATTTTTATGTGTGCATTATAACTTAACCTTTGAAGCAGGGAAAAAAATACTTTAGGCCATTCGCAATTTTGGCAAGGAAAAAAATAATAATCCAAAATAGTGTGTTTTATATTTACTGGGCATTCCGACATGATGTTACCCAATTTTTTACTTAAGTGGTTGCTTGACCATTTTATACCCCCCCTCCTAGTTTAACCTTATTGGTCAGTAGCTCAAAACAATTTTTATTTTATTTTTATGTGCCATCATCTTGGATGTAGGTTCATGTTTCTTTTCTGCGGCAAGCCAAAATAGGGCCTTACAATGGTTTTTAAAAAGGCAATTGGTTTCCTCTTATTGTAGGTCAAAAGTTTTGGTTTTCACTACCTAGAAGAGGGCATTTTCGGCTTACAGAAAATGTATAGAAATGATAGAAAATACTTCTTTAACCTTGATTAAAATGGCATTGAAATCTGCAATACTAGCAAGCATAATAACCATTTTTGACTGGGAGTTGGAACCCCAAGTTATGAATTTTTAGGTAATAACTATGGCTAGTAGAGTTTACTTAAATCTGGGAGAGAAAACACAAATACACACACGCATGCACAAACATATGTACGCACGTTTTAGATCAGCAAATGAAATTTATTTTGGATCTTTAGATTTTTTCTTAAGTACATAGTACATAAACTCATTCGTATTAAATGTGCAATCAAATATAAGTAATTTTACCTGTTGAATGTAAAGTTGTAATAATGTACAGGAATTTTCTTTACTTAGTTTTTTATCTGGTGCATGTAAATATTTTTAAGAAAATGGGGGGAAAAAACAACAACGTCCAACCTATTTTTTTTGTTTTTGTATCAATAATAAGATGCTTGCTATAGTTACTAATGAATGTGGAACCCCCCCCCCTCCCTCCAAAAAAATCATTCCTCCTTACATGACTTCAAAATAAAGTTCTATCCTCACTTGCTATCTTAATTTTTGGCTCCTACTAAAATTTCTAGACATTGTGGATGTTTCTTTTTCCTTCAGTTTAGAAAAAAGGTTGTGCATCGTGCATTACCACAGACTGTGAGAAATATTGAGTATTTCACTGGTGGTTGTTCTGCACAATATAAAAACTGCAAGAATTTTCTGAACTTGTGCTATCATGAACAGGACTTTTTTAGGTTGGTAGGAAGTGGTCATTTTTTTCAACAAGCCATGGCAAGTCACCATGTGATGGCATTGGTGCAGTTGTAAAAAGGCTAACAACAAAAGCCAGTTTGCTTGTCTGCTGGCAACAGTAAATAAATCTTAGGGAGAACAGGAGAGTAAATCTTCTAGGGAAACAGGGTAATCAGGTTCTCTACACAGTGTTTGCATTCTTTTTGTAATTTTTGTTTGAATGGTTTTTCCATTTTTGTTTTACAAGCAGGACTTGATAATTCTTTATTATTTTACCTGTATAAATGCAAAAATATAAAATTTTACTGTTTAATAGTGAAAACATAGTACGCACCATAATAAAACTGTGTACCTATTACTGTATTTCAAAGTGAAAATATAAAATGATCTCTGTTAAAAAAAAAATTCCTTATAGGTGTTCTTATTAGATTGCCAAAGACACATTTATCCTGCTAAATCAGATTCCTCTTCTCAAGAAGAAGAAAGATCTTTTATATTTTTGTTACGCCCTCCAGATCAGGAAAACAGTGATAACTCTGACATTGGTACTGTTCGGTAAGTTTTTTTTTTTTTTTTTCTGTGGTTTCATTTGTTATATATATATCAGTACAGAGGCTGTGAATTTTTTAGTACCGCAAAAAGTACTTTCGTGAAGGTTACTGCAAAATCATTCAGACTCATAAGTATCACAGACCCATTATCTGAAATTCAAATGCTAGCTCCTGAAACAAAAAGAGAAAATTGAAGTTGTAGAATTCTAGTCACCCTCTTGTATTAAAAATTTCTATTAAATTTATTGTTTTAATGTTTTATATTCAGTATTCTATTTCAGGCATTCATTTTTTCAATTTACCTTACTAAGTATTTTCCAAGAATTGGCTGCTTCAAAGGATAGGTTTAGTGTTAATATAACATGTCCTTTGAACCAGTAAAAAGCCACAGTAAAGCATTAATTACTTTTCTATATATTGTATTTTGTTGCATGTCATATGCAGTTGTGAGCTTTCCCATTTACAATCATATGATTCAAATGAAAACTGTTATCTCTTACATGAAACATTTTTTGCATATATATATCTGTTTCATTAGTATTAATATTTGCAGTGTTTTGTTACAATCAGGGTACTTTTTTTCTTCAGTAATGAATTAATTTTCTTAAGTTAAGTCATTCAATAGATTGGTTCATTGCTCATTGCCTGTGGAATGTTCTATTAAAATATCAAAAATATTGTGTTTGCTTCATTTAATGAATAATATACATTATGAATCCATTATGCTATTAACATTTTCTCGATTAGATTTCACTGTGTAGCATAACTGAATGGACTTCAAATAATATCTCTTTAAGATTCCTTGCCATCTTCCCTAATAATAAACTAAAAATCACATCTAGTTTCATTTAGTAGATATTTCCTGAGAGAACATTGTGGAATAATTTCTGTTTGCAGAAAAAATTCTGCTCCTTCATCTTTCTAAACTTTTGCATGATTTGCTTATAGTATTGAAGTTCTCAAATTGTATATTGACTGAGTCTATTCTCATTTGTAACAATTAGAGTTCGCTTAGCTTAGTTAAAAGTTGATACAATCAAGCAAATGACCTGAAGCATAGGGTGGTCCTTAAAAGTGAAATTTAAAAATTTGTCACATACCCTGTAAATAATCTAAATATTTTCTATTCTAGGTGTAATAACATTTGGCCAAATTTTAGTAAAATCAAAGAATATTTTAAGGTTTTCTTTTTATATTATATTTTTGTGCTTGTTGTCATTCTAAATTTAATGTAGAAATACAAGAGAAAGAAAATCACCTCTTTACTTCAAGTTACTAAAAAAGCACTTTTTCAAAATAGCTCACATTGAATTTTTCACTGGTTGTAATTTTCAAAAGTCCTGCATTACGGTAGAAACAAAAGTTAACACTCTTAATTCCCTATGTTTATTAAAATTTTATTGAAACTGCCTTTGGGGTAATTTTTATGCTGGTAGTTTGTTTTACATATTCCACAGAAAGACATTCTCCTGTAAAATACTCTTACTTATGTTATGTTATACCTTAGCTGTTAATAACAAGTTGACAGGTGTTTAAATGTATAATACTTTATGCCAATTCGTTTTACATTTTAAGCAATTTAAGTTTTTATATAACCTTTGCATTAGAATATGAAAAAAACTTTTTCATATTCTGATTTAAGTTTTTATATAACCTTTGTGGGATGTAAGGTCAGGTGATACGCAACATCACAGCCTCTCTTTGACAAATGTCAACCCCGCCTTCTTGTGGTGCGTCCTGTTCCCACTAAAGGGGCTCTGTGACCGCCAATAGCATTATAACTATACCATTAGGATTAGAGAAAATGCTATCCCACACTCACCAACCCGCTTGGCCAGCATGGTGAGTTATGGCCAAACCCCTCCAAAATGACTCCACAACTTAAATCTTGGCCCTCAGTCTCCGGCAGCTGGAATGTGCCTGGTCAAGGCAGCGGCCAGTGTGACATGAAGGCAGAGGATGCTAAGAATTACCGAAGAACCGGACTAGGCTGTCATTTGATGCTGACCTTGGCTACTTGCAATGGACGCTCCCTATCTTATGATTCAAGACTTCTTGAATTGGAAGAGGAACTACAAAGGATCAAGTAGGACATCGTTGGGCTAAGTGAGGAAAGGAGAAGATCTCATTGAACTGAAAAGTGGACTTCTCTTCTACTATCGTGGGACAGATACTGGCAGAACTAGTGGTGTTGGATTTATAATAAACAAGAAACTGAAGGATAAAGTTGTAGAAGTTGAAAGTTCCTTTGACAGAGCTACACAACTTGTTAACCAACTCTCGAGAAGATACAAGGCTCAGATTATTCAAACTTATGCACCCACCACAAGTCATCCTGAAGAAGAAATTGAAGAATTTTATAAGGAAATTCGTCATCTAAATAATAAAGGCAAGCAGCACTTGAAGATAATTATGGGAGATTTCAATGCAAAAATAGGGCAACAGCAACAGAATAAAACTTCAATAAGTAAATTCGGTCACAACAACAGAAACCAGCATGGAAATACTCTCGTACAATTTGCAGAGGCAGAAGGGTTTTTCATCTTAAACTCCTTTTTCATGAAAAAGCCACACAGGAAATGAACATGGAAGCATCCAAATGGGACGACAAGTGAAATTGATTTTATTATGTGTAACAAAAAATTCGTCGTAGAAGACTGTAGTGTGCTAAACAAGTTCAACACAGGTAGTGACCATAGATTGGTGAGATGTAAGATGCACCTCAACACTAAACTCGAACGTGGCAAGCTCATAAGACAAAAAAAATGTATTGACATAACTAACCTTAAAAAACACCATAATACCTTCAAGTTGGAACTGAAGAACAGATTCTCAGCTTTAGAAGGCCTAACATCGGAAGAAGTGGATATTTCTGAAGTTAACAGAAAAGTAACCAAAGCTCTTATGGAAACAGCAACAAAATTAGCTGGGTCTAAGAACAAGGTGCATGTGAACAAATTATCAGGAAAAACCAAAATGTTGATGCAAAAAAGAAGAGAGATGAGGACAACTAAAGAAGATGTGACTTCCAAAGTGGAATATATAAAGCTACGCAAGACAGTACGGAAAAGTATAACTGAAGACGTAAGGAAATTCAACTGTGAACTAGTGAGGAAAGCAATTGAAAACAACCAAAGCCTAAAGATAGCAAAGGAACATCTCAGTAAGGGAAGAAAACAGATTATGGCACTGAGAAAAAAAGATGGTTCTGTAACAAGAAATAGATGCAAAATTTCGACAAGAGTGAAAGATTTCTACTCCAAATTATATGAAAGGGATGATACATATACTCCAGATATCATGAAAGGTACCGGAGTTCTTCCTGTCCTCCCAGCAGAAGTTGCACATGCAATCAAGAACATGAAGTGGGGAAAAGGTCCAGGAGAAGATGGTATTACTGTAGACATCATACCAGAAGCAAATGGAGATATTGAAATAGTACTCGCCCAAGTTTTCACTCAATGCCTTAATGAAGGGAAGATTCCTGAGGATTGGAACAACGCTACAATGATCCTGCTACGTAAAAAAGGTGCCATTGAGGATCTCAGGAACTACAGACCTATCAGCCTTATATCAGTGGTTTATAATATCTTTACTAAAGTTCTTTCACACCGCTTAAAGGTAACACTGGACATGGCTGAACCAAGAGAACAAGCTGGATTCAGGAGTGGAGCACTATAGATCATATCCACGTACTGAGAGAACTAATTGAAAGAGCGAGGGAATATGAACTTCCATTGTGCATGGCTTTTATCGATTATGAAAAGGCCTTTGATTTGGTGAAACCATCAGCAGTTACAATGGTTTTGAAGTCCTGCGGTATTGAAGATGCATACATTAATATTATTAATAACATCTATGAAAATGCAAGTGCAAAGATTCGGCTGTTTGAAAATACAACACACATAAAAATTGGAAAGGGAGTGAGACAAGGTGACACCGTATCTCCGAAGCTCTTTAATGCCACATTGGTAAATGTCTTTCAATCACTGAACTGTGAAAACAAAGGGATAAAGATTAATGGAGATTATCTAACTCACCTTCGTTTTCCTGATGACGTAGTCATTTTTGCAATTACCCCATCAGAGCTGCAGAGTATGATCCGGGAACTTGCTGGCAAGAGTAAAGAATTGGGATTAAAAATGAATTTTCGTAAGACAAAAGGGATGTTCAATGCTTTAACAAGAAATGAAGATTTATCGATTGATGGAGAAAGCTGGAGATAACAGACACGTACGTTTATCTTGGACAGCAGATATCAAGTGAGGGTCACATTGATGAAGAAATTAATCGGCGTACAAAACTTGCCTGGAGAGCTTTTGGAAGAAACAGCATAATTTTCAAGAGCAATATGCCATTATGTCTTAAAAGAAAAGTGGTTAAGTGGTTGATCAATGCATCCTTCCAGTGCTTACGTATGGTGCAGAGACGTGGACCTTAACTAAAAGAGATATACAAAGGCTGCAGACAACTCCAAGCAGCATGGAGAGGTGCATGCTTGGTGTAACCAGGAGAGATAAGAAGAGGAACTCGTGGATCCGAAAAATGACAAGAGTGGAAGACATCATGACCAGAGTTAAATCCCTGAAATGGCAATGGGCTGGACATACTGCCAGAAGGACGGACCATCGATGGACAGGCGAAATTTTAGATTAGATTCCAAGGGACAGGAAAAGACCCAGAAGAAGACCACATGGGAGATGGGTGGATGAAATTCGAAAGTATGCGAGAGTGACATGGAGGAGACTGGCACAAGACAGACCGTTATGGAAGAAGCTTGGAGAGACCTTCGTCCAGCAGTGGATTGATAATGGTTGACAATGATGATGATGATGATAACCTTTGCATCAGAATATGAAAAACAATGAAAAAAACTTTTTCATATTCTAATGCAAAGGTTATATAAAAACTTAAATTATTTAAAATGTAAAATGAATGGGCATAAAATGTGATTATATATTTAAACACATGTCAACTGGTCATTAACAGCTCAGGTATAACATAATGTGAGTAACAGTATTTTACAGCAGAATGTCTTTCTGCAGAATATGTATGAAGTAATCACCATGCAAAAAGGATTCAAATACAACATGTGAACTTGAGATGAAATGGTAGGTCTTTTATTTCCAGTTTCTGAAGATTAAAAATTACCTAAACTAAAGTCATGGAATATCACCCACTGCTTAAGAAATTTATTGGAAACGCCCATTCAAACAGGACTACTATTACTAACACAATGAATATGCAAATGTAATAACCAACAGCATGGCTGCAAGGTGCAAAATTGGGAAACAGTGAATCTGATAAATTCTGATTGTGAGTTATGTTTTACAAATGGAGCTGAATTGGGTAGGTTCTTCTTACATATATTTCGTGGAAGTCAGTAAAGAATCAATGGGAAATAGCTTCCCACATGTATTTCTCATGTCAGCAAACATAGAAAACGGGATATCATCATGGTGAATGTGGCCACTGCACTACATAAATGGATGCTGCTTAGCTTGCAACATCAGGCACTGTAACACAATTCCAATGTAGCAATAAGTTTGCACGAGTTCCGGATGCTCCAGACTGTGTGATGGAAACTGAAACGTGCACAGTTTGGTTAAGTTCTAATTTCTTTCTCCCTTTTTATTGCAACCAACTACAACAATGCCACTGGTGCAAGCTACAGCAAGATTTAATGGTACAGAACTGTCATATTAATTTAGACTTTGGAAATTTGTATGTCAGAGATATGAGGGTCATTTCAAAAGTTTTGCACCCTGTGGGTTATCTCGTGAAAAAAACCAATTTATTTCACAACATACCTTTACGGGCCTTCGAAGTAATCTCCATGTTTCTTTATGACAGCGGCCCGACGTTTGGGCAAGTCTTGTATTCCAGTTAGGACACCTCCATTGTTGTGGCGTCGGATTACTCGGGTCACCTCAACATACCTTTACAGGCCTTCGAAGTAATCTCCATGTTTCTTTATGACAGCGGCCCAACATTTGGGCAAGTCTTGTGTTCCAGTCAGGACACCTCCATTGTTGAGGCGTCGGATTACTCGGGTCACCTCAACATACCTTTACAGGCCTTCGAAGTAATCTCCATGTTTCTTTATGACAGTGGCCCAACGTTTGGGCAAGTCTTGTATTTTAGTCAGGACACCTCCATTGTTGAGGCGTCGGATTACTCGGGTCACCTCAACATACCTTTACAGGCCTTCGAAGTAATCTCCATGTTTCTTTATGACAGCGGCCCAACGTTTTGGCAAGTCTTGTATTCCAGTCAGGCTACCTCCATTGTTGAGGCGTCGGATTACTCGGGTCACCTCAACATACCTTTACAGGCCTTCGAAGTGATCTCAATGTTTCTTTATGACAGCGGCCCAACGTTTGGGCAAGTCTTGTATTCCAGTCAGGACACCTCCATTGTTGAGGCGTCGGATTACTCGGGTCACCTCATCACAAACATCCTAAATCGTACTGAATCGTTTCTCGTGGAGTGGCTTCTTCAGTTTTGGGAACAAGTCATAGTATGGTGGGCTCATGTCAAGACTGTATGGCATGTGGGGAAGCAATCCCCATCCATACTTTTCCAGAATGTATCTTACTGTACGGACAACACGCGGTCTCATGTTGTCATGCAAAATGATGACACCAGCTTCGAGCATGTCGGGCCTTTTTTGGCAAATCTTTGGGTTGACATGCGAATCTTTTATAGACAAGAAGTGGTAGACATGTTTGCTTCATATGCAATCTCTTCACAAGTTCTCCATTGACCTTCCAAAATACTATTGACGATAACCACAGAAGTGTCCGTCTGTTGTATCTGATGGCCGGCTGCTTCTTGGATAATCTTCAATGCTTTCCCGACCTTGGTGGAAATGAGAAGCCCACCGTGACATTGTGGTAGGATCCACTACACTAACCCCACAAACTTCACACAATGCTTTATGAATTTTGGTAGGGGATTTTCCCCACAAAGTTTCAGTTTTAATGTAGGATCGCTGGTTGCAACGCGAGATCTGACCTGACTCACTTTCTTCCTCCATTTCTAAGCAGAATTTTTCAGAACAGGAACAAATTAGCCAGCAAACATAGACAAAACTTTGTATACTGAAGCCTGACTCACAACTGGCGCAACAATTGGAGCAGTTGCATTATATTACAAGCAGCACTTGCGCCGTGTGCAAAACTTTTGAAATGGTCTACGTATGAATGGGAAGCAAATCCCCTGAAAAATAGTTGATCATAAATTCACAAAAGGCTTGTACAGATGTTTTTATCGATACAAAGGTGCTGTATTTTTACTGTTTCTGACGTAGCTTCCTTTTCATACTGTGCAGATTCGATTCCTGCTCTAGGGTGATGCAATTTTCAAGTTTTCGGAAGAGAAGGCTACAAGGGAAACAGTGAAAATACAGCACCTTTGTGCCAATAATGATAGAAGTATAATTGGGTTGGTCTTGTGTAGGTGAACAACACATTTCTTTGAATTATTTTTGTAAAATAAAGAAATATCAAGAATTATTCATTTCTTTTGTGATAGCTTACAAAATGTCAAGTTTAACACTTTTCTCTTCCAGAATTCCATTTCGTAGCCTAGTTGAAGGATTGCTGTCTCACCAGATCCTTCTCCAGACAATAGGAACAATACTATTAGAAGGAACAAATCACTTACTTCCTAGTCTCATGGCATTGCTGCCATCACTAACTATGGGAAATGCAAATTCATCCCACTCTCAAAACAGTGCTCCTCAACTTCCAGGTATAGTATGCACTTTATAATTACAGTTGGCTTTCCCTGCTCCCATAATGTTAACTTAATGTAATTAAATTTTATTAAAATATAGGGTAACATTACAAACTTTGGTTTATTTATTTTTTTTTTTATATATGTATATACATACAGGGTGATTCCTAAAGTTCTAAGTCACCTCAATAACGTGGGAACAAAGACAGCTAGAGCTATGGAAGTAAGGTATGGTATAGTAAAACAACCATGCGCTATTGGAGGAGAGTGACTGCAGTGCCCCTAGTGGCAAAATGTGGAAGTTAGTACTCCTGTCTCGGAAACCATGAGAGATATGGGAAAGAGATCATTTAGAAACTTGTAGAGCATCAACGAATTAGTAGGAAACGACATATGGTAGAAACGGCTGGGATAAGTAGAAGGCTGGAAACGCGAACTTGTGCAAAGCCGGTTCGTGTCGTTGTTGCGGCAACAGTTTAGCAGAGAGAAATGTATGACGTATGCGACCGCACGCCTGTGAGTGTCGTATGCAAATTCTGGTGTGACATAGCGCCTCACCTGCTGTGTCAGACGCAGCGTGGCAATGTATAAAGGATCGTCGGTCAGGAGCTATGTCATTCGTAACGTGAGTATCGGGTGAAGAACGAACATGGCAGGCTATTCGAATGAACAGTGTTGCGAGATGGTACTGCTATATGGAGAATTTGTATGCAATGCGAGGGAAGCGTCATGCCAGTATGGCTTGCGATTTCCGACTCGTCCATCACCGACAACATGGACCATCAATCGCGCGGTTCGACGGCTATGAGAGACAGGCAGTATTGCAGCGCGTCCCCGTTCGGGCTGACCCACCGGAATGAGTAGGGATGTGCAACCAGTCAATGTTCTGGCCTGCATTTTGGTCAACCCACACATCAGTACGAGGGAAGTCAGTATGGCATATGGCTTATCACAATCTCGTGTGTGGAACATTTTGAATCAGCATGGTGCCAACCCGTACCGTACAGTATCGCTGCACGTACTGATGCCAGGAGATAACCAACGACGTCTAGATTGGTGCAATTTTGTAATGAACACCGTAGAAGAAAATGCGGCCTTTCTATCAAACATCCTTTGGACTGACGAGGCGCAGTTCACACGCGCCAGGATGCTGAACAAACAAAACACCCATTACTGGGCAGTTCATAATCCGTGTTTTACATGGGAAATAAGGCATCAGGTGCGCTGGTCGATCAATGTCTGGTGTGGCATCTGGAAGGACCGACTTGTTGGGCCTGTGTTCTATAAGGGCGCATTAAATGGACGAAGATACTTGCAGCTGTTACAAAGCACATTACCTGAGTGGTTAGATGATCTGTCTCTGCAAGATGTACGCTCATTATGGGTTCAGCATGATGGCGCTCCGGCACGTCAACCTACAGCGGTACAGCACTTCCTGTCCGACGCTTTCGGGCAACAGATCTTCGGTTATGGTGGTCCCGTAGCGTCGCCTCCACAATCTCCGGATCTAGCTCCCATGGATTTCTTCCTCTGGGGTTACCTAAAGATCATGTGTACAGGGTGGAACCGACGAGTCTCCACGATCTCCGACTGCGTATCGTCGCTGCGTGTGAGAGCATGACACCTGTTATGCTGGCGAACGTACAACGGGAAGTTCTGTCTCACATTCAAATGTGTATTGTGGCAGATGGTGGCCATATTGAACCCTATTTACGTTAAACGCAACATTATGTAAGTACCGCTGTTGCATTAAATACAACCAATGTACTCCATTTGTATTCATGCCTGAGTATAATAAACCTCGTGTTTCCCTCACGTTTCCAGCCTTCAACTTACCCCAGCCATTTCTACCATATGTCGTTTCCTACTAATTCATTGATGCTCTACAAGTTTCTGATTGATCTCTTTCCCATATCTCTCATGGTTTCTGAGATAGGAGTGCTAACTTCCACATTTTGCCACTAGGGGCGCTGCAGTCACTCTCATCCGATAGCGCACGGTTGTTTTACTATACCATACCTTACTTCCATAGCTCTAGCTGTCTTTGTTCCCAAGGTATTGAGGTTTCTTAGGACTTTAGGAATCACCTTGTATACTGCATCCAGCTAAGCTGTAGCTATGAAACTTGCATTGATGTATCTATTATATTCTCACGTTTCATGGGTTACAACTGTTATGTGCATAGGACATAAGATGGCAGCACATTAGTCAAGCAAGCAAAATGGCTGATTGTTGTGGGGCAGAGAAGGCAGAATGTGTATTGTGGTTTTATCAAACAAACTCGGTGAATGGAGTTCAGATTTCACACAAAAAATATTTTTGGGAAACCAACTTAAAAAAAAAAAAAAAAAAAAACAAACTAGGTGTGTGGTACAAATCATTTTTTGAGGGAAATTGTGCAACAGAAAAGATTGTGGCATTTGCAGCAGCAAGTTGCAAAACAGTGAGCAGACCGTTCTTTGCAAAATCAACCGTCACATGGATTGTGTATCTGGACATGCTGGAAAATTTCCAGATTTCACTACTGGACATTGATATTAAGCCTAATATGTTGTTTCAGCAAGATGGTGTGTCACCACATTTCTTGAAGGATGGCTACAGCTTTTTTGATAGCTTCTACCCTGAAAAATTGGTTGGCCTCGGGGATCCTATTCCATGACTTCCCAGGTCACCAGACCTTTGAATTTCACTTTATAGGGCTGTCTGTTTTGAGGTACTGTCTGTGTACCACCGATGCTCAGCAGTGTTGCTGAGTTGAGAACCTTGGTTTCTGAAGCCATGTTGCAAGTGGAAGAGGCAGTGCTAGACAAGTTCTGGAATATCACTGGAATATATGCCATTCATATTGAAAAAAATATGTACTTAAATATATTATATATGTGTTTAAATATTAAATGCAGAGTTCAACATGTGAACTTTTAAATTTGTTACTGAAGTTTGTAATTACCCTTCTCACTATCTGTGAGGGCAAGTAAAAAATTAATACCCCCACCCCCCTTCTTCCTTTGTTTTTACTGTAAATGATGCACATTCTTAACACAATGACTGCCAATGCTTATTTGAGGAAACGGATCTCCGACTCCAATTTTAGTTAGGCATGTTAATTTATTCCAGACCCAAATTATAATATATATTCATAACCAAAACTAATAAAACAGTTTATTGTTATAAAAAAAAGCTTCGTGAATTATCACGTATGTGGCATCCTGTGCCAGATCTCCAAATACAAGTTGACTCATTTGTCAGTCACCTGATTAAAAGACTATTTTTTCATGTAATCACCATATTAATTTAGGCTCCTGCTGTAGCATTCAGAATTTGAAAACCATATTGATAGAATGTTATATCCTGCAGCTATGGATATTGGCTGACCTTGCCAGGGTGCCTCCATCCACTGAAAGCAATGCCATATAAAGAAAGGCAAAATTTGTATGCTGCTTGGGTAAGAAGCTATCTGCCCAGAGTGAAATTTATTCTGAAACTTTTGTGTAGTGTGTTTTTTTTTTTCTTTTTCTTTCAATTTTTACATTTACCACATTTCTGTTCATTATGAAGATAAAAAATGGAAACACAAGCACTAAGAGATCATTAGTATTATCCCTTGGTGATAAAAACCTGCTAACAATGGCATCAATTATGAATCATTTTGGTATGCTCCTGCCATCATACTCAAATTCTCACATTGATTTTCTTCAACATCTATTACCTTTCATACCTCTCTGTAGAAATGCTCAGTGGTTGTTTTACATATCACAAAAATAAAAATTGAAAAGGCGAAATTAAAACTCAGCTCTTGGAGTGTACAAGGCTCGTAGAAAAGAAATCATGTACACACAAAAAGTGAAGGACGGGGCAGTGATGTGCCCAGATTTTTTTTCGGGGTGGGGGTTACGATTTTTTTTATATATACAATTAAATGTGTTATAAGTGCATTTACTAACAATATATTGCGACATACTACAGAGGTGAAAATGTGTCAAGACAATAAATCTGAAGCGAGACATTCTGTCCGCGTAGCTCAGTTGGGAGAGTGACTTACTCTGGAGTGAGGAGGACACGGATTCGATGCCCGTCGCAGACAAACTTGTGTTTTCACAATATTTTGAAATGAGTGCATTTACTGGCAATATATTTTTGAAATATTGAAAGGTTCCAAATTTGTAGGGGGGGGGGGTTAATGCCCAACCCCTGGGCATGCCACTGGGAGGGGGACTACTGGAATAGTAGACATTGATGGTGTGGTAATAAGTGTCATCACTCAGAATCACTCTATGAACTATGTGAATGTTTTCCCCGCCATTTTGTTTTACATTAGAGCAACTTTGTTTCTTTCGGGGGGGGGGGTCACAAGCATGCAAGGTTTTTGAGTTCAGAGCACTCCAATGTAATCTGAAGAAGATACTGTAGTTCATTCTGCTTCTGGAAGCAGTTTTCACATGTTTTGCTGCTGAGACAGCTCTTTTCATGATTTCATTTGAAATTAGAAATAATGTTAATGATTAGACACATTTGTGCTAGACATATTGTAGTTTTTCATAATGTCTAACCACAAATTACTTTGTTTTTAGTAATGATGGGTGATACAGCTATTCCTAGAAGTTGTTATCCATAAATTTTAAGTATAACAGCGTTTCATAGGAGTATGTTAATTTTCAGACAGTAAACCTACCCATCATCAAGTCGCAGTAGGTGTTGCTACTTCTAGAATAAATCCAACTGTTGCGGCCCTTTAATATAGCTCCTCTTTTTCTCTCTATCTTTCTGTTATTTTTCTTTTTCAAAAGTTCTGTTTGGTGTGCTAGTACTTCCACAGAGTCCCAGTTCACATTATGTTCTGTATTTTGTACATCTCAGTTTTGATGATGGGTAGGTTTACTGTTGACAAGTAAGTGAAAAATAACATATTCCTATGGAACTCCATTTTATACTTGAAATTTTTGAGTAACTACTTTGTTTGAAGTGCTGCAGATTCCACAGCCAAAGTTGTGGGAAAACACATCTTGAGAGTCAAAAGTGAATGAACTAGACCAGAGGTATAAAACTTTTTCATGTTGGAAAGCCACTTTAAGTTAGCTGTATTCTAACAAGGCTACATTCAAGAAACTTCAGTTAGATATACTTCAAAATGTACATTATTTTGTAAAAATCTTACAATGGACTAACTAATTTAAACAATGAAAAAAAAAGTTAATATTAAAGTTAACTACCCTTAACCTATCTATATTTTGATATTACTCACCTTTATTCCCTAAATCTTTTAGGAGGTTTTCATCTCTACACATTTCCAACACATATTTTTCTTATTTACATCGTGGTTCGAGGCCGGAAAAAAAAAAAAAAAAAAAAAAATCATTTTCAACTCACGCAAACCTCACTCTCTTCCCTTCTTTTCCCTTAACCTTTTAATCACTTTGTTGTGACTGCTTTTTGTTGGGAAGCATTTGAATATTTGGTTGCCACATGGAGGTCCACACTTTCAGCTGATCCTTGAGATGGGCATCTATCATTTGTGACTTTAAAGGCACTTTGATTTGGGTTAGGTAGGAAAATGTAGATTTGCAGCAACAAGTAGTTGAAAAGCAAGGAAGCATTTTTCATGCATGCTGTCAAAGGCATGGGTATTCTATTGCATTTTTCCGTATTTAAACTGGATCTTTCTTAGGGTCAAATAAGGACTTTAAAATGTCATCTTCTGAGATCTCAATCTATTCCATCTGTAGTTCGATTTAGGAGCCATAGAAAGAAATCATGAGTGTAGCAAGTGTCAAAATAGCCCTTATGACTTACTAACATTTTAATTGCGGTGTCAATCAGAAAGCATTATTTCGTTGAATCTTCTTTTACCCTTTGGTATTTTAAATACCATCATTTTAAGATAAAAATAAAAATCATGAAAAACAAACAAAATAAAAGGATTTGTTCTGCAACATTTGGATTCACTCAAACATGATGGTCTTAAAAGGCTGCAGGTTCCCCACCCCTAAACTAGACCATAAGCAGTGACTGCTACTCATGCTGTTCATGTGAAATAATTTTACTAATGTTGCATTGTTTTTTAGCACGTCTTTCGTAAAAAAAAAAAAAGATCGTTCTTATGTTATCAGCTTGTTCGTCCATGCGTCCTTCTGTAGACACCATATCTCTGCAGCTATTAGTCGGATTTCAAACATTCTTTTTTTTTTTTTGCATTCAGAAGCTTGAAATGTGCGAATAATGATCCTTCACTTCTTTTTTTTTTTTTATGATGTACAATTTTGCCGCTAGATGGCGAAAATGCATATGATATCGAATTCAAAGTACATTTTCATTCCATACATTTGCTTCTAAACATCCGATTGAATTTTTTTTTTTTTTTTTTTTTTACCTTTTGATTCTATTTATATTGAAGAATATTTCAGGTGTAGTTACTTTTTCAAGTTATGCATAGTTTTTTCGCTAGGGGGCATAAATGTGCGTTTTCCCTGATATCTGGGCTTCTGGAACTCCGATTTGAATTTTTTTTTTTTTCAGAGGATACAACTCCTGGTGGAAAATGTTTTGCATATAGTTTCTAATTTTTGGTAAAGAATACTTTGGCCACCAGGAGGCATAAGTGTTAATTTCTGCTTCTGTTGTATTTGCCACAAAATCTGTGCATCTAAAGTCTTGATTGAAAAAATTCGTTGTGGAACGATGGCACTCATGTCGATAAACCTTTTCGGAATATTTTCTTCTTAAAATATTGCATGGTTCTCCGACAGGGGACGTAGTAGGCATTTATTATACTTTTGTCAATATCTCTGCTTCTAATGGCCCAATTAAAAAATTCCTTCTTTATTGGATAGACTTTCCAATGCGACATGCTTTTCATATAATTACAAAATTTTCAAGTAATTCATAGACTTTCCACTAGGGCGCATTAAGATAAATTGTGTTTCCCCTATATTTCTGCTTCTAAAACTCCGATTTGAAAAATTCTTCCTGTATCGTATACAACTCCTGATGGGAAATGTTTTTCATACAATTTCTAATATTTGGTAAATAATAGTTTGACCACCAGGGGGCATAAGTGTTAGATTCTGGTTCTGATGTATTTGCAGCAAAATCTGAGCTGAAAAAAATTGTTTCCTGGACAGATACCACTCACATTGTAAAAATCTTTTGAGAATACTTTCTTCTTAAAATAATGCATGCTTTCCCCGCCAGGGTGCATAGGCGTATATCTTATATTTGTCAATATCTCGGCTTCTAAGAGTTCAAGTTGAAAAATTATTTCTTTGTTGGAGAGCGTTTCCTTTTCGCTGTGAAATGTTTCTCATATAATTTCAAATTTTTCTTAGCACACAAGTCTGCAACCAGAATACGTAAGTTCATAATCAGGGTGTCTACTGGTCATGAAAAATGAATGAAATTGAGCAGGTGGTCATGAAGCAATGAAAAAGTAATGAAATGAGTGGGTGGTCATGAAATTGTTTTTTTTGTATCAGTACCTGAAAGAAGACAAGTGTTCTCCCCTAGAAAAAAACATGAACCGGCACCTTTATAAACCAACGTGTAGTCGATGCGCCATGAAAGCGAAAAGCACTGGCCAACGCAAGCAATAGTACAGAGTGACAAGAGTGCTGGGTAGAAACCAGAGACATTGATTTACGCAACTTACAGACTTTGAGAGAGGCCTGATCATCAGGCTGAAAACCACAGGGTGATTGGCACGCTGTGTAGCTCGCCGTGTGGATCGTTCTGACCATACTGTCCAACTGCGTTGGGAGCAGTGGACATGTGACGGCACAGCTGCACGGTGGAGGACAAATTTGATCACTTCCTGATGAATTTACTACAAAGTGCGAACCATAACTTTATCAAGTTCTTACAGAAGCTGCTAGGCATGTATCATGGCAATGCTGCAGTTGAAAAAGGCTTTTCTGTTAATAAAGAACTTTTAATTGAAAACTTAGAAGAAGATGCAGTTGTTGCAGAAAGAAGTGTTTACAGTGCAATACAATCCTTAGATGGTTTTGCTAATAGTGAGAAAGAACTGAATGTGGACATCACAAAGTCAATGTTATTAGCTGTCAAAAATGCTTCACTAAAACAAGTAGAAGCCTTAAAAAAGTAGAAATCTGATGAAGATAAAGTGGTCAATCATAAAAGGAGTGCAGTCCAAGAACTAAAAGAACTCAAAGATAAGAAAAGAAAGCTTATAGAAAAGGCAAAAGAAGAAGCCGAAGTTCTAGATTCTGAGATAACAAGTTTAGCTAAGACACTTTAACACCGAGTCTCTCACTGTGAAATTTCAGTCTCGATAAATTTTGTACATTCAGTTTTTATATTGCCTTAATAAAAACTTTTAAGTTTTTACAGCATTATCATGTTAAAAGAATTTGTGTATTAATAAATGTAATGATAAATATTTCTGAAAATAGCCATACCCCATCCTAGATGAGAGTTGAATATTTTTATTTTTTTAAACACATAGAATTTGGTGAATGGCATAGTACAAGTCATACATAAATAATTTCATTATTCATGTTAACAAGCAATTTTATTGGCATAAGAATTACATTCAGCTTTCATCTCAACTGGCTTTCAGGTAGGTGTTCATTACCTCCCCACCCACCCACACACACACACACCCACCATGTAGCCATTTTAGCAGCAATGCTATTATAGACACATCAGTTTTGCCTAAATTATTGTTGCATGGAATTAATTTCAGTTTTTTGTAAAAATAAAAAGTCACCTGGGATCTCAAGCCAAGGGTACTAGATTATGAGTCTAGAATGGTTGTCATTGTGTCACGCATTGTTCTGAAGTCATGAATTTAACTGAAGATGTCATGGAAAAGTCATGAAAAAGTCATAAATTTGGTTCATTGGAAATCAGTAGTCACCCTGATGATTCCGTTTACAGCAGGATCTGCAGGATTGAAAACCTGATTGAGAAACTTGTTTCTTTGGTCAGATACTACTGTTTCCCATACCGGTTCCGTTGACTTTGAATAACCTTGATAAATTTAACGCACGTTAGAATGGATTCAAAAGATGTGCACATTACACTCGAAAATTTGGTGTCATCTTTCTTGTTTCTATCTGGAATGTGCCATTGCAGATCTGAGAGGCAAGATGTGTGCTTACTTTTGTTGGCCATAAAGAAGGAACTTTTTAAAATATGGAATTAGAGAAGAAAGAAAAGTGTGTTTTGAGGAAATGTGTAATTCTTCTGTATGTGTAGCACTAAAACTTCCTTCACAAAATATTGCTACAGTAATTACAAGACATGTCACAGCTCAGTGTGGAATGCATCACAAAATGCAATGTGATACTAGTTAAATTACACCCTGCTGTATGCCTACATTGCTTCATCATATACTGTAGTTAAGTAATATTTACAGATGTCATTTCTGCTCTTTAATTCACTGTACTTGTTCAGCTAATATCAAAAGTAGTAGTAGTACCACCATAACACTTGTTCACTGTATTTTGCAAACGTGAAATGGATAACTGATCAGAGTTCTGTCTTTGGCTACCATTTTGCTATTAATGCAATGCCACTGATCTGCTTGTGGAATTGGGTCAACCTGCTGGCACAACCACATTAATGAATATTTGTGTCACAGTCCTCTGTGGTAGAAGGAAGAGTAGTGCCCAAATTTGAATTAGTTTTAAAGAAATTTATTTTAAGAAAGGGAAAATATTGCTAAGTCAGCATGCACACATTCTCTCTCTCTCTCTCTCTCTCTCTCTCTCTCTCTCTCCTCTCTCTCTCTCTCTCTCTCTCTCTCTCTCTCTCTCTCTCTCTCTCTCTCTCTCTCTCTCACACACACACACACTCTCTCTCTCTCTCTCTCTGTGTACTTCCTTTTTCTGTTGAATAACAAATCTATTTTTTTTTCTGTCTTCCACCATCCATCTATTCATATGTCATAATGAATGGTTTAGTTAACTGCATTATTCTAGCATGAAGAGATGCAACTGGGGAAACCTTCCCCAAGTTTGCATTCCTCACAGCATTGACTGATATGCAACTCATTAAAGGTGGTGTTCCAACAGCACAAGCTTTCAATTTTCTTAGTTTGAATTGTTCTTGGCACACTATGGGTAGACCTAACTTTAGCATTCTACCCCCTTCTCTTCCCCTCAAGAAAATATACAGAGTTAAGTCACATTATTGTGACCACCTCCTACTTTTGACGTCAACAGCACGTAGCCAATGAAAGAAGGCATGTGTCGTGAGCTGGCTTGGAGGGTATATAAGGTGTGCTGTAGACATTCTGAAAACATATCACTCATTACTGTCATGGATAAAAGGAGCGATTTATCAGATTTACAAAAAGAGATGATTATCAGCTTTCGGGCCAAGAGTGGCAGTATTTCTGAAACAACACAGTTTGTGAACTGTTCACATGCTGCTGTGGTTAAAGTGTATCGTGATTGGAGAAATGGCACTGTTGCGAATAAGCGACGTGGAAACTGTGAAGCACCACATGCCATTGATGTGAGAGGTGAATGTTGGATTCAAAGGTGCGCGAGAGCCGATCGACACACTACAGTGGAGCATCTCGCTGACTGAATGAACCAGTGGGCTACCGGAAGTGTGTCTAAAATGACAGTTCAGACAACCCTGCTGCGTATGGAGCTCCAATGCAGACAGATGGTCACTGTACCTATGCTAACGAAGGTGCATCAGCAGAAAAGGCTTGCATTTACAAGGCAGTATTGGAATTGGACCTCTGCTGATTTGCAAAGGATTGCCTTCTCTGATGAGTCACGTTTTCTGCTTCGTCGAATTAATGGACGTTGGCATATAAGGTGAGAAACATTGGAGAACAAACGCTCTTCAGCCATTGCTGAAAGAATACAAGCTAGTGGGGTCAGCATTATGCTCTGGAGAATGCTTTTGTGGCATTCCCTGGGTCCACTCATACCCGTGGAAGGCACTATGGCCGCCCCGGTGGCGCAGTGGTCTAAGGCGCTGGCCTCTGATCATTCGTCCGTAAGGGGTCCGGGTTCGAATCCCGGTGAGGCATGGATGTTGTGTTTGTCTTACGGCACTGGCTCTCTCCCTTCCCTGGAACCAGTGACCCTAAATTAGGGACGGGCGACTGCTTATAGCCCATTGAGTTGCTCACGGTGGTCATTAAACCTCCAATCAAAAAAAAAAAAAAAAAAAAAAGAAGGCACTATGGACTGAATTCATTATGACTCCATCCTTGCAGACCACGTACACCCATACATGCTGATTGTCTTCCCTCAGGTGGATGGGATCTTTCAGCATGACAGTGCAACGTGTCACACAGCTAGAAATGTCTGAGAGTGGTTGAAGAGCACGATGAAGACTTCAAAGTACTTCTGTGGCCCTCTAATTTCCCAGACTTAAACCACATTGAGCACCTGTGGGAAGACCTCGATCGTGTTCTTCGCTGTATGGATCCTCCACCAAGCACCCCCAGCAGCTGTCAGATGCACTGTAGTTAGCATGGCTCCACATATCTGTGAACACCTTCCAGCACCTCATTGAGTCACTCCCAGCCCATGTAGCTGCTGTCCGCGCTGCACACGGCGGTTACTCTGGATATTAGCTGGTGGTCACAATAAGTTGACTTGATTGTGTATAATCTGAAATTGCATGGAGTCTACTGACTTACACTGTATTAGCTTTGCATTAGGAACACCTACTTAATAACGTGTTAGTTCATTTTTTGTAGACACATAAGAACAGATCCTACAAGGTGTCAAACATCCTCCATGCATAACTTGACCCACGTCCACTGCAGCAGTTGCGTCAGTTCAGGCTCGTTCTGTGGAGGAGGAATAGTAGTTTTCTAGCATATTCCACAAATGTTCAATTGGGTTACAGTCAGGGTAGTTTGGGGGTGTCAAGGCAATGTGGTGAATTCATTGTCATGTTCCTCCAACCACTCAATAGGGATATGAGCCCAATGACACATGGTGCTGTCCTGTTTGAAGATGGTGCTGTCCTGTTTGAAGATGGTGCTGTGGTCTGGGTAAACTTCCTTTCGATATGGATGGGGATGGTCAGCTAACTGGTCCCTGTAGCACCCACTATTCAGTGCTTGTTGGGATGATAATTAATGGGCCTAGTAGGGCTTGCCAGGAAAATGCTCCCCAGACCAGAACACAACCTCCACCAGCCTGTTGAACACTAACCATGCAACCAGGGGATGGGGCTTCATGCTGTTTACACTATATGCAAACCTGACCATCAGCATGCTGATGCAGCAGGAAACAAGACTCATCACTCCAGTCAACCTTCTATCTTTTTTTTTTTAATTCGGTTGACATTAAATGTCCGTAAATACTGTTTCACACGTTATGCAAGTTCAGCTATCGGGAGATTGCAAAAGGACGTTAACATAGTATTGGCAATTGAAGTCAAGTATATTAATAATAAGTATCTATACTTACAATATTCATAGTGGTTGTCGGGGCTTCATATATGCGTCATCTAAGAATGTGAATTCTTTCAATTGTGAAGTTAAAATTCATGATATTGTAAAATCTGCTCCAGATAAAATTAAACAAGATGAATTTTTTACAATGCAAAAAAATCCTTTAACAACTTTTAAAGGATTTTTTTGTGTTTTTTGTTTAAGGATTTTTTTGCATTGTAAAAAATTCATCTTGTTTAATTTTATCTGGTGCAGATTTTACAATATCATGAATTTTAACTTCACAATTGAAAGAATTCACATTCTTAGATGACGCATATATGAAGCCCCGACAACCACTATGAATATTGTAAGTATAGATACTTATTATTAATATACTTGACTTCAATTGCCAATATTACGTTAACGTCCTTTTGCAATCTCCCGATAGCTGAACTTGCATAACGTGTGAAACAGTATTTACAGACATTTAATGTCAACCAAATTAAAATATCGTAGCCACGTAAAAAGTATGTTCATCGCAACTTAGCGAAAATTGAACAACGATATATGTCAACCTTCTATCTGTTAGGGTTCATTGCCAATGTTGCTTGGCTTACCTGGGGTGTTGTTTGCCATGACCGAACGTCATAATGGGTACTCTCATTTGTCTCCAGCTGTGGAACCCCATTCAAAGCAAGGTATGATGGTGCATGTGGAAATAGATCAAACTGCACTGCTGTCCTACTGGTAGGTGAGCTGGGTGACAGTTACACATCATTGCTGGGTACCAGTTGTGACCAGGATCAGCCTTGCATGGCTACTATACATGATCCTATTGACATAATCACGTCAATCAATGTAGTAACAAAACATCACTAGAAAACACGTAACAGAACATCATTAGAAACACCTGTTGGCGTTTCTAATGATGTTCTATTACGTGTGGTTGAAGCGGATTCCCGAAGAACGTGTCTTAAGATAGCGGCAGAGGTGGGTGTCCAGCACACGACAGTTGTTCAGCAACTGGCTGCGCTGAGTAAGATAAAAGCGGGACATGTGGCTGCCGCATTAGTTGACAACAAGACTAGGCGTTTGGAAGTCTGCACGTCCCTGCTTGCCAGGAATAAACAGCAACCTCTACTGCATCGAATCATCGCCTACGAAGAGAAGTGGGTCCTTTATGATAATCAGAAACGATCTGCACAATGATTAAGCAAGGCACAGCCTGCTGGATGACATCCTAAGCCACTCCTGCACACCAAGAAGATGATGCTCCTTGTCTGGTGGTCCACAGCTGGGATAATTCATCACAGTTTCTTGGCAATAGGCCAAACCATCACCGCAGAACGTTATTGTGCTGAATTGCACCAGATGCACCAAAAATTGCTGCAGAAACAACCAGCTTTGGTCAACAGACATAAGGTTCTTCTGCTCCAGGACAACGCCCGCCCTCATGTCACACAACGAAGGATGCTGACACTAAGTGCCTTGGGCTATGAATCACTGTCTCATCCTACCTATTCCCCGGACTTGTTTCCGACAGACTATCATCTGTTTCGTCGCCTGGATCTCTTCCTGTTCAGGAAACAGTTAACTGCAGACGAGGTTCAGCGGGCAGTTGATGGCTTCTCCGGGTCCCAGCCACAAGGCTTTTTTCGTTCCGGGATCATGGCCTTGCCAGACAGATGGCAACTATGTGTCGATGCCAAGGGGGAATATATTTTGCCTAGGTAAGTTGTCCTACTTTTCCATTCTCGTCGTCCACATGTGCTGGTCCTTTGCCAGACATTTCATTTGCACCAACCCAATATATATATTAAATTGCAACAATATTGTGACAAACCCTTTCTTTTGATCATGTGTGAAAATCTGAGCCAGTGCCTATCCTATATTTATATGCATATTTTTTCCTCCCTCCCTCCCTCTCTCACACACACAAGTAAAAAAGTAAAAAAAAAAAAAATAGGAGTGTGCTTTCAAAATGCGGAATGTTCAAGGTGCTACAACTTCAGATCCTATGCTGATGTGCTGAGAGTGTGATGAACTCCTTGTCTTTTTTAGGCCTTGTATTTACATTCATTCCTTGACCCATCTCTTTGTTTGTACAATTCCACTTCCTTATCTCTCACATGTGCTGTGAAGATCAGAACTTCTGATTCTATGCATCATGTAAAGAATAGTAAACTGTTCTTTGAAATTTTGACATACCATTATTTCTTTCTTTTTGTAGAGAAATTTTTTATGAAACAACCTGAATTGCAATTTAGAAGTCTCAAACTAAAGCACAAGATATTCAGACAAACTTGATAAAAGAAAAAAATGTCATTTTTAAATAGTACTCAGATTTTAGCTTTTTAATTGTTTCAGGGGCATATTTTTACACTTTTATTTAATTTTTTAGAATAATTAGAATAATTAAAAGAAAATCTAGACTGTTTTCACATATTGTTGAAAATTATGGAGCATTTTCATTATTTTTTGATAAAATTTCTTGATTCAGTTGATCATCATTTGGCTCTTCAGTTTACTCAAAAGTAGAGTTCCTATGCCCTTAACTGAAAATATAAAAAAAGCTTCCTTTTTTTTCGCCCCAAAGTATCCTTTGTGTGGCTATCTGTGAGGTCATCTGTCTTTTGCATCATTTTCCTGACATTCATTGCCAGTCAGTGTAGATTTGTATGTATTTATTTCTCCCCTGGCTTTTCTAATTCCTTTTGTAACTTGCTCCTTTCTATGTTCCAGGATTTTTGTCGGTGCTTCGACCTGACCAGATGAAAGTATTACTTAGTTGCCTTGAAGAATCATACAAGGTTGCTTACGAATTTGATTGTCGGCCTGGTCTCAAATTCCTTATTGAAAAGGTTGCAGAGACAGATGTTGCTGCCAATTTATACAAACAAGCTGCTATAAGTTGGACCACACATATGTTAGTTCTTTTTGAGATTTGTCTGCAGGCAGGTGTTTCTTCAGAATTCAATGTAAAATCTCAGGTCAGTCAGAAACGCAATGCCTTGGTTAGCACCTGCTCCTGCTGTTCGTGCGAGTGCAATGAAAGCAGTGAAACTGAAATGTGTTCTGCAGAAAAAGTATTAGGTGACAATTGTAATAGTAAATTCAGTGAAAATATGGTGGCTATGAATTACTCTTTTGACTTACAAGAAAAATTCAGAGATCTCTGTGAAACATACATTGGATTAATTTTGGACCGTGATGGAACACTTGCAATCGTGGATAAAATAACCGATCAGCCAATTTTCTTCCTCATAGCATCTCCTGAAGAAACAAATGATTTTAGTTTTAGCAGTAGGAATAAAGAAATGCCTCCTGTACCTGACAGTAAAGATGACGTGCAAGACGATATTATAAAAGAATACCATAGTGATGACTCGAACTCAGAGGATTTCATGGTGTCTCCTGAAAATGCTGACAAAGATAAAATATATAAAGTTGCTACTGAACAGACGATCAACACCTTGATTAGTGAGTTTAAACGCAGAAAGATCCGTCATACAATGCCATCTACTCTAAGGGAAAAACTGCGTAGGAAATCGGTGTCATCTGATAAAGAGAGAAGCTTGTCTAATAGTTCCATATCCAAGGAAATTGAGGAGCAGCAAAAGGCTTCTGTAATGAGGGTAAGTAGAGTTTTCATATTAAATTTACTTGAACAATTTCCAGGTGTGAGGTGCAGTCAGATGTTTCAAGGTCTCCTGTTTTTTTCTTGAGCCACAATCATTGGTGAATGTTATTCCAACTATTTCTAAAACTTCATTAATGGAAACTCACCTAAAAGGTTGTTGTTCCTTTTACAACATTTACCACACATATATTTCTGGCTGACTTGTCATAATGCATGATGGACATTTCATGGTTGTCGATCTCTTCCCTGTGTCTTCGCATATACTCTTGCAAGTTGTTTTTGAGCAGACACATTACAATTACATTCACATTTTCATCACATACACACAACTTTCATTATCTTCAACATATATTTAAAAAGACTAAAACGCTATACATAACTTCCATTTCATTCATCAAAGACTAACCCTAATTCTCTTGGTTGCAATTGGCGCCCACGTCCTTATATTCCCATTTATACATACATTCATATTAAAAACGCTATCTATGTACACTATTTACAAAAGCCTTATTCCATCAACTCAATTCCTTTATACAAAAAAATGTTGCAAAAGGAACAACAACCTTTTAGGTGAGTTTCCATTAATGAAGTTAAATACAATTTGCATGTAAAATAAGAACAATGTTTGGGAATATGCATGTATTTTCGAGTTTTTTTTTTTTATTATTATTTCTAAAACATTTCCCCTGTTGCGGGACATGGTGCTTCAAATTAATCTCAATGCTCGACCAGTGTGTTTGAGGTAGTGCATCTCACCAGGAAAACTTGTATTGAAATTTATCAAGAAATGCTGAAAGTGTGTTTTGAAGCTTTTATTGATGTGAAAATTACGTTTTACCCTTTAAGCGGCTAATGCACCTGAACCATACAGTGCCTAAAATTTTCTGCATGCCCCAAGTAGAAATGTTTATATAGCCGCTGGGTTTTATGAGGCACGTGGCCAAACAATTCCTCCTCCCCTCTTATGTAAACATGTCACTATGGACAAGAGCTCCTTTCTAGTCCCTTACTCTCTGCTCCATGACTCAAATCATGATGTGAAAATGCTAGTCCTCCTGACACGGACATCATACCGCTGGGTAGAAACAAGTGACTCAAACATTTTCTCTCTTCTTAAGTTGTCTCTCATTAGTAGTTAATCAGTCAGGAAAGATCAGTGTCAATTATCCCTCAATGGCCACTTTAAATAACAAAGCTCAGGGGGAAAACAACACTTTTTAATGCTCACGTTCTCTTGTTTCAGCTGCGTTCAGCCCACCTTTTAGACTGTGGATATATTTTCGGTCTAGCTGATTTCAGCCCATTTTTCTTACTCTGAGTTAATTTGGTCCAATGATTTCAGCTCATTTTCATAACCCCAAGTTAATTTGTTCAGCCAGTTAAATAATTAAGTTTTATAAAGGCTAAGATTCTATTGAAAAACAAAGCATGTGGGCCAAGAGTCCCAATTCAGTAACTCTAAAGACAATATTTGCTAGATTGAGTGAATAGTTTCAGGTGATAGATCAATTATGAACATGGAGGAAATTCTGCTCCAGGTTGTTGGCATTTTTGTTGTCTCTGTGCATACCATTTTTCACGATGATCTCAAAATGACCTACGTAGGTTTCATCCAAATGGGTTCCAAAACTGTTTTCCCCGAAACAAAAAGATGTTTGCATAAACTTGTGTGAAGATCACTTGAGATTGTTCTGTGAATAGATCTGTTTTGAATTGATAGTAACATTTGATACACCCTGAGTTTAATTCAGAAGTGAAACATCAGTCTACCCAATGAAAGTATGCTGAAACATCCCCATCATAAAGATTTGGTATGACCAGCAGCCCAGACAAAATTGTGGTTGAAGTTTTCTGGGTTAGTGATATTGTGTCCCCAAAGGCACTACTGTGACTTAAAATTCATATGAAGATTTTCTTAAGGAGAAGTTTCTCATAATGTTTCAAGAGAAATGTGCATGCCAAACGATGCATGTTCAGTTCCATGAGAACACTTCTCCACCCCATTGTGATGCAAATGTGCAAAAAAATTCAAAAGAAGACAGAGATGAGGTCATCCCACATCTTCCATTCTTGCACATAGTGACATTTAATTGTTTCCAATGTTAAAAAATGCTCTTTGTGGCAGAAAATTTCTCATCCAACAATCACCTGGTTCTTCTGTTTGCCACTGTGCTAAACATACTGGTGAAAAAACCTTCATAGCTTTGAAGAAATAAGGGGAAATATCTGTATTATTTCTAGAATACTATGCTAAAAACATGAGGTAAATTTCATATCATGTATTTTGAAAAAATAATTACGAAGACCTTATAACTTGAATACAACTTGTGTTGCTGTAACAATATATGTTGGATACCAATTAATGTGATCACATCAAGGTGAATGTGTTTTGGTAACAATAGCCAAATAATAACTCTAAACAAAGAAATGAAAAATCTTAGTAGTGATTAGTATTTATTGACATAAAATGCCAAACATATTTCTGTCCAATACTTAATATGACAGTTCTTCTTATGCACTTACCAGCTTCAACAAACAATTTAAAATGAAATTTCCAGGTTTCATATTTGAGGCAAACATAATAGCTGGGTGAAAGCATTAAATGTTGAACCAATAGCTCGTTTATCAAAGGAAGAGTAAAGAAAATTTCAAATGCACTGTTCAACACTGAAATTGTCCCACTGAGAAAGTGCTGGCACGTCGACATGGAAATTGATAGGTGTGTGCATTCAGTTGGGATAAGCAAATGATTTAGGTATGTAACCAATTGTGCAAGATATGCAAGAGGAAAAACAGCAAACATGGACAACTGAAGCCAGGTTGTACAAGACAAAGTAATGGAGTGTTAAGGGCTACTACAGCATATCCAAGGACTGAAGATGCTTTGTAGACCTTGTTGCCAACCCTATTGTCAGCTGCAAGTTTTTGAAAAAGCAAAGATTGTAGACCTCTGTTAAGCTGATTGGTCCGTTCACTGAATTGCAGCCCATAGTGCATTGGGATGGCAGAATAGTTGAACATTGTTGGCAACAGTGGCTGCTAGAAGGCACTATCAGTCATCAGTTGATGTATTCATCACCAGGAAATTGTGGAGCCACTAGCTACTGCAGAGAGCATTCAACAGGGCTGTACGGGTAGCTATAGACATTGCAGTCACAACTTGATCAGTGAATTATAAATACTCAGTTGACCTGGACCAGGAACATCTAATAGAAGTCATTGCTCTTTCCACGTTTATAAGTGAGTCACAGAAAAATTATCATCGGCCCCCGCCGGGAATCGAACCCAGGGTCTTCCAGTTACGCGCCGCATATCTTCCACTGCACCACAGCGGCCTCGAAATTCTCCAGACTCACAAACGACAAACTGCCAAACCACATGTCAGGGTTTGCGATGACTTCTATTTGATGTTCCTGGTCCACGTCAACTGAGTATTTATCATTTACCACAGATGAACAGCAAAAAGCATATCCGGCGCGTAACTGGAAGACCCTGGGTTCGATTCCCGGTGGGGGCCGATGAGAAGTTTTCCATGACTCACTCATAAACGTGGAAAGAGCGATGACTTCTATTTGATTTTGATCAGTGAACTAAAGATTAACAGAGGGAAATCTGTGTTATTAACAGCAATTGCATCTATTACCATTGACCATAGAACAGTGGTCGCAAAGCTTTTAATGAGTTACAAAAACAGAAAAAAAATATAAGCTCAGTGAAGCTAATGCCAAGTGTTTACTTCTTTTACTACCAGTGATGTGTACACTGGGGCTGCAAGGATTTTAAAATTTTTCATACATCATTACAAGTTCTTGCAATTACTCAGCTGGCACCTAGCCGACATGAGATGTCTTTTGTAAACTCTTTTGTCATCAGTGCTCAAAAGGAGTTGGGGTAAAACAGCAGATGCCCCTTCTTCCTGGTTCAGAGAGAAAAGTGATCGGCATGCTATCATGGTCTCTAAACTATCCGATCTTAGCTTGTCTATTCATGTCCCTTTGTGTTATGCCTGGGGAGAATCCTTTGGTCATCTTCCTTAGATGAACCCAGTGAACTGTCATCTTCATATTTGTCTCTTTGGAAACTTCTTTCCCAAGATTCATTAAGCTGAAACAAATCCCTTTACTTAGCCTTTACTAAAATTCTGTAAGCTATCTTCAACATTCAAAACTGGAAAATATCCCTTACTAACAGCTGTTTCAGTTGGCAATAATTATAATAGTTATGCAATACTTTATTTACTGTGTGGTTAAAGAACCAAGGGACATTTTTATTGGCACACGGCACTTCATATTTTGTGCCAACAAAATTTTTTATCTTGCTACATTGGGCATGCATGCCATTGGTTTGCCACCCCTGTCATAGGTCAGTGCTGAACTTGGCTAGAGTGGTGTCACAGTAGAACTGTGTGGTGACAGAAATGTCACTGTGTCATGTTCAGTGATGAATCCTGATTCTGCCTTAATATACCAACAATCGTCAAATCCATGTCTGCTGATGATGTGGCCACATGGAGGATCAAGCTGTTGTTCATGAGCAAGTGCACTGCTCACGGGCCAGGTATGGTTATATGGGGGTACCATTAGTTATGATAGCCAGTCATCTCTGAAACACATCAGTCATGGTAACAGCACAGCTCTGTGTGGATGCCATTTTATAGCCTGTGTTGTTGACATTTCTTACTGGTATGCCAGAGTCTGTTTTCAAGCAAGATTACAATTGGCCATGCACCACTAGCATCTCCCAGACATGTTTACAAGGTGTCCATATGCTTCTGTGGGCAGCAAAATCTCCAGACCTATCACCCATCAAGTATGTATGGACTTCATCAGATGATGCTTGCATGCTTCTCTTTGGCTACCCCAAAATGCAGCTGAATTGTAAGACCGGGTAAAAAATATGTGGTCTCAGATACTCCTGGACTGTTAGTTGGTTGTATCACTTTTTGCAGCCCATGTATCTGATTGCTTTACACAACATGGCGGACACACATGGTATTGGTGAATATATTTATATTTACACATTTATATTCACACAATATTTTATATTTACACATGGTATTGACTGATATCATGTGATCCAATCTTGTATCCTGTCAAACTGTTGTACTGCCTTGGAAGGTAAATCATGTAATTTCCATCTGATATTCTACGTGTCTGGTTGTTTTTGGCTTATTTGGCTCTCTCTCTCTCTGGGTTGGACAGTTTCAGTGTTGAGCAGTGTGCATGTGTACAAGCAAACTGGATAAATCATTCAAACAATGCAGTACCCTCTTCGACCATAGATGCTGTTTTTGTGATAGTTTGGGTTACCTTCTGCTCAACTGTGCCAACTGCCTTTTGCACTCTAAAGCCCCCAAGACAACCTTATGACCTCTGTTGTGGAACTTAGCACACAGTTCAAGAACATATGTCTTATCCTTCTCATTGCTTCTTTTCTCCACCATCCTGCTCACCTTCACTGTCCTTTGTCTGTTCTTGTAACATCTGCATTTTTGCCTTTGTTTTACTCTAACACATCATATACCTATTCCACGTTCAGTCTCCTTTGATTTCTCCTTTCTTTCCTGTTGAAGACACTGAATGCATGCTGCTGCTCTGCTTCTGCTTGTGACTTTGTAATGAACTAAAATGAAATACCAAACCATGTTTGTCCTTAAAGCTTTCGTGAATCAATGGAATTCAAGATGTAATTTCTTTCAAATTTTCAAAGGAGCTGTTTGCTTGAATGAAAGTGTTGGTTGAATACTATTAGTTTCCCCTGTTTTCCTACAGTACAGTGTTACATGTTTATGTTACAGCTAATTGATTTCTGTACATAGATAAGGCTTTTTAAATAATCCTACAATCACCTAAGAGAGAGAGAGAGAGTAAGAGAATGAAAGAGAGAGAGGTGAGAGAGAATAAGAGAGAGTGAGAGAGAGAGGTGAGAGAGAATAAGAGAGAGAGAGAATGAGAGAGAGAGAGATAATGAGAGAGAGAGAGAGATAATGAGAGAGAGAGAGAGAGAGTTAGTTTGTTTGTTAGTTACTCTCTCCCTGATGGTACTGTGCATTTAGTGTTTGTATATTTGTATATACTAATGTGCTTCCACGTATGACCTTCTTCTGGATCTTTTCCCGTCCTTTATAATCCAGTGTAGTATTTCAGTTGTGCATCAATGGTCAGTTCTTGTAGCAATATGTCCAGCCCATTGCAGTTTTAGGGAGTTTACCTCAATTATTATGCCATCAACTCTTGTCATTTTCTTGATCCATCAGTTCCTCTTCCTATCTTTCCTGGTTATGCCAAGCATGCACCTCTCCATGCTTATTTCAGCAGTGTGCAGCCTCTGAATGTTCTTTTTAGTCAAGGCCCATGTCTCTGATCCATAAGTATGAATTGAAAAACGATGCATTGAGCAGAGTTGTATAAAAATGAAATGTATCTCCGTACACAGCCATTGAAACAGAAATCTGGCTGCAAACCCGAGAAGTGTGAACTACGATAACAATAGACTAAGATAATTTAAAGAGAAATTAGTAAAACAATAAATAATTATTAGAACATTACAGATTCCAATGAGAGCAAAATAAATACATTACAATTGAGTGTGCAGAAATGTGTGTGAAATGAACTTGTATGGAAAAATATTAAAATATTGGCCTACATAACCTCATAAAAACACGAGACTAATTAAAGAAAGTTTTTATATACCGAAAAACAGCTGCATTAATGAACCTTCAAAAATTATAAATAGCATTTTCAACAACGTAATTCAAAAATAGTAGACTTACAAAATACATAAGGAAAATATTTTAATTTCATAACTGAGAGCTGCAAGAGAAATCAAGCAATAAAATTTAAATTGTTTCTGTGTAAACAAAACTTTTGATACAGTTCACAGGCCTTGATAAAATCTAGAGGCCAGAAACATCTGTAAAAACAAAAGAACTCAGAAGATGTGAAAAATAATTGAAAGTTCTTCAAGTTAAAATAGAATTACCGTAAGTATATTAATCTGAGTAAAGCCTTGAGTAAGTGTTTTAATTGCTGTTAATAACATTTTTATTATTTTTTTTAATCTACAAGCAAAAACTGTCTGTAAAATCTTCTAATAATTTGGAAACTGTCCGCGTACAGCATACATGCATACATCTGCCTTCTGAAGCTCTGGCATTGAATAAACATGTTTCTTTTAAGACATAATGGTAAATTGCTCTTGAAAGTTGTACAGTTTTTTCAAAAACTTTCCAACCAAGTTCTAGACTCCTATTTATTTCTTCTGTGTAACCTTTGCCATATATATAAGAAATAAATAGGCATATGAATAAATCAATCAATAAATACATAAATAAATACGGAGTAGGATCCAAAATTTCAGGGACAGCGCCTACCCGTGACAATGCAAGCACATAGTTAAAGTTATGGCATCTGAAATGCATCCCACCATTCCTCCCCTCTGTAGTCAGAATGGTTTGGCCCATGGAAAGGGATTGGAATACACATGCAGACGTTTGCCGCTGTGGTTAGTCTTCTGCAATGTGAGAAGCATGGCTTTTGAAGAGCAAAGTTGTAACATTAAATTTTGTCAATGTTTAGGTAAAACAGCTGCACAGACCTTAGAAATGCTTTCAAAGGTGTACGGTCACTCTACGATGGCAAGATCGAAGGTGTATGAATGGTAGTGGCATTTCAAGGAGGGCTGAGAATCCATCGCGGTTAATGAGCATTGTGGTTGACCTGTGACTGGACGGAGTGAGGAAAACATTACGATGGTGATGCAGTGTGTTCATTAGTATCGTCACCGAACCATTGAGAAAATCGCTAACACAACTAACTTATCAGAGACCACATGCCAGCTCATTTTGAAGGAGGATCTTAACACGCACTGCGTGTATCAGCACATTGTCCCTCACCTTTTGACCTCCGAACAAAAGGATGAACGGATGCGAATATCGGGCGAATCAATTGACAAAGTCGATAGTTATCGTACGTTTTTGGATAACCATCATCACACATGATGAAATGTGGTGCTACTTGTTTGCTATTCAGCCAAAGCGTGCTTCTTCAACATGGAAATCACCATCTTCACCACGATTAAAAAAGTTCAGGCAGGATCGCAACAAAGGGAAAGCCATGCTGGCGTTTTTTTTTGTTTTTTTTTTTTGTTTTTTTTAATTCTCATGTCATTGTCCTTCCGAATTTATTCCTGAGGGCTCAATAGTTAACATGGAACGTTATCTGGACATTTTATGTCGCTTACTGGAGTCAAGCCGTCGTAAACGGCCAAAGATGTGGTGAAGTGGACAACGGTACCTTCTCCATGACAACGCGCTGGCACATCAGTCCGTACTGGTCATGAGTTTCTTGCCAGAAACTGTACTGATGTGCTTCCACATCCCACATATTCTCCTGACTGTGCCCCCTGCAATTTTTACCTCTTTCCACTGATGAAACAAAATCTGCAGAGACGTCGTTTTGTGTCAACAAATGAGGTAAGAACAGCAAAGCAGGAGGCATTACGAGGGGTTGCAAAACATGGCTTTCAGCAATGCTTCCAGGAGCTTTAAGAGCGCTGGCAAAAGTGCATCATCGCCCAAGGCTATTATTTTGAAGGTGGTTGTGCATCGGTGTTTTAAAGTATTCAAGGTAAGGAACTATACTCCAAGTCCTTGAACTTTCAGATCCTACCTCGTAAACAAACAAATATTGCTATGTGTATGATACTTGTAGATAAATGGTTTGCTCTCTTGCTAAGAAACAATCAACTATGTATGTGTGTGCTTGAAAAAAAAAACATATATAAAAAAATATATATTGAAACTCATATGCATTGTTTGAACTGATACTGAAGTTCAATATATTTCAATACCTTTTTATAGGATGGAGAAGCACATTTGCAAGTGTGGAAACAACTGATTCAGTGTGTATTTGATTTGCATCACTCCCTCTCAGACAAAGAATTCCGTGCATTCATACCTATGTTCTTCCCAGGAATCGAATGTTTGGTTGCATATGGTACTGACAATGACCTGAAATTAGCTCTTGCTGATTGGCTCCATAGACTTGTATTATGTTGTGGATTCTCTATGAATTCAAATCTGGTTTCTTCTGAGGGATGAAAGTAAACTTAAGAGCCATTTGTAGTTTTAGACTTCCTTACTATGTGCTGAATTTTATCCATTTTGTGTCAGTTGTGTTTTTACCAGAGGTTGTTGAAAAATGTGTATTTGTCTATGTGAAATATGCATTTAAAATCTTAAAAAAATTGTGAAAATTATTTTTAATACATGATGAGAAGTGTTGTCCTGTAAGGCAGGCATTTCATATATTGTGTAGGGTGATGTTATTTTGTTGGTAGCATTTATGTGTTAACAGAAATTTTAATTATGTTGTACCAAAGACTGCACAATAAAAAAACTAAAACATTCCGCAGTATTAGTACAAGGGGTTGGACGAATCGATTAAGTTAATCCCAAATACCATCAGTAGCAAGAGAAATGAAAATTTATGTTGTCATCAAAACAGAGGTATGTTATTCAATTGCATGATCATTATTTAAATTTCACATAAATAGTCAGAAATATATCAAATCACTGGAAAATAGTTAAACTGGTTTTTCGTAATTTTCAATTTACAGTCTAGATTCTCATACTAGTGCTGTTGTTATTAAATATATATATTCTGTTGGTGCCAAAATATGCAAAAACTGTTAATCAAACTACTTTCACTCTCTTGTAATTTTAGTAAGTTATGAATATTCAAAAAATTGCAGTCTGTAGGCCAAGTTTTAGTTTCAGGAACATCTGGTGTAACTTCTGAGTAAAATACAGATGTTTTGATTAACTTTTTAAAATGCTCATTAGAACAGGAACAAGTAATACTTTTAAAATGAGCTATACCTATCTGGTTATGAATAATTTTTTTCTTAAAGTGCTATTGGTATTTAATATACGAGGGTTGTACCGAAAGTAATGCAAAAGTGGGCATAACGTTTTTATTAACTGACAGAGGTCGTTCAAATTGCACATGTTGGTAGAGTTACTCTTTCTGTATACAAAGTATTACTCAACATAGTCTCCATCACAAGCAATGCATTTGTGCCATCGCTGAACCCAACTCTTGAATCCTCTTTGAAAAAATTCAGGTGTGGACTGCTGTACCCTCTTCTTCACAGCCACTTCCACCTTGTCTGTGTCATCAAATCGTTGTCCCCGGAGACTGTCCTTCATTGGACCAAACAGGTGGAAGTCTAAGGGCGCCAGATCTGGGCTATACGGTGGATGGGGAAACCACCGACCAGCCTAATTTGCTGATCGCCTGATTTGTTGCCAAAGATGTGTGTCGTCTCGCCTTGTCATGGTGAGTGTGGATCTTTTTCAGATTCTTGTTCGGCCTTTTCCTTATTATGGCTTCTCTAAGCTTCTTGAGTGTCTCATTGTACCGCTCACTGGTCACAACATGGCCACGTTGCAGAAAATCAAGGAGAATGACACCCCTGTCATCCCAAAAAACAGTCACCATGACTTTCTGTGCTGATTGCTGACTGTTGAACTTCTTAGGCCTTGGTGAAGAGGTGTGACGCCATTCCATGGATTGATTCTTCATTCCTGGATCATAAAGATATGCCCACGTTTCATCCCCTGTCACCAAATCAGAAAAAATGTACCTTCAGTGGCTTCAAGCGCTTCCAGCAGACCAGAACAGACTTCCACCCTTCTCTCCTTCAAATCAGGTGTCAACTGCTGAGGTACCCACTTTGCACAAACTTTCTGATACGCTAAGTCTTCCACCATCTTCTGTATGGCATTGTGACCATATTCCAGTTATGCAACAAGCTCACGGATAGTGACTTGTCTCTCTGCAGGAATCAGTTCATCCACTTACTGACGGTTGGTGTCAGTGATTTCAGATGATGGACTCCCACTGCCTGGGTTGTCTTCAATGCTGGTTTCATCTTCGTAAACATTCTGTAGCCTTCTGTAGATTCAGACAGCCTGCACCCTTCCTTCGTCAAGAACTCAATAACTGCACTTTACGTCTGATTGGAATCCGTTATTTACCTGCAATGACGAAGAAGGGTTACTATAGAGGAAGAGTTACTCTACCAGCATGTTCAATTTGAACGACCTCTGTCAGTTAATAAAAAAGTTATGCCCACTTTTGCATTGCTTTTGGTACAACCCTTGTGCTTAAGTGTTAATGCATTGGGGTGTGGGTTAGCAGAAATGAAGATCTCCAATGCACACACACACACGCGCGCATCTTGCAATGGCACCACATGTCTGGCATGCATTTTTAGCTAATTTTTATTCTTACCTTCTGAGATGAACCAGAAGCAGTATTTCATTGGCTTGTGTACACTGTGTTAGTGAATACAAGGACATTTCCTGTGATTAGTGTCATTTTTTTTGGCATCAGTAAGTTCATAGTTTAGTACATAATGAATTTTTTAGGAAACCGAAATGCATTTTATGAGACTGTCTGGAGTGTTTAGGTCAATATATGATGTAATACTGACAAACTTTCCTCATGCAAGTGTGTATACATGCACACAAAAATGTGCAGGCAGTGCTGAAAAGTGTATGTGGCTGGCACAAAATTTTCGTTGCTAATAAGAATAGTCAAAGTTTTTGTATCCCGCTATGTGTGCATTAAGTGCACTTAATCTGTGCCTAATGATATTTTCAACGGTATGACTTAATAATTAATGAACGCTATGCTGTACAGATTTTCAAGTGTTATTTAAATAGTCACCACTTTATATTCTCTGAAACCAGTGGCTCTAAATTAGGGATGGACAACTGCTAGTAGCCAATTGAGTTGCTCACAGTGGTTGTTAACCCCCAGACAAAATAAAAAAAGATTTGTAACTATTCAAAAACACAAAATTGCATTTTTTTTTTTTTTGTAAAAATTAAGATTACGATTCTCTCACATTAAAAAAAATCAACTTTATTTGTAGCCATAAGCTATGTAATTGTCACCATTGAACTTTTGGAAGAGTCTACGAGGGAGGTACTAAAAAGGTCTTTGAAATTTTTTGTAAGCAAGGTGTTTGCGGTTGCTCTGGCTTTTTTAAAGTATCACCAAATTCAATTTTTTTTTTTTTGTCTCAGGTCGCCATTTTTTTCACTCTCCACTGGAATTATAAAAACCATAAAAACAAAGTGTTACAATAGGTCTTACATCAGTGAACACACCACAACTCGTAATCGCTTTCCGTATCACATGCAATGCAAACAATGAGAAGAGTAACTAACATTTGAATTGAAAATGAAAAGTACATATGCGATTAATGCTGCAGGGAAGATAGTGCAAGATGGTGTTACAATGGGCAGGATATTTTTAATTACAAAAAATCTATGTCTTAAAGAAAACACAGAGGATGTGGTGTGTGTGTGTGAGAGAGAGAGAGAGAGAGAGAGTGTGTGTGTGTGTGAGAGAGAGAGAGAGAGAGAGAGAGAGAGAGAGAGAGAGAGAGAGAGAGAGAGAGAGAGAGAGAGTGTGTGTGTGTGTGTGAGAGAGAGAGAGAGAGAGAGAGAGAGAGAGAGAGAGAGAGAGAGAGAGAGAGAGAGAGAAAGAGAGAGAGAGAGAGAGAGAGAGAGAGAGTGCAGTTAGCTAATGGAGGTACCATCTGACGAAACTATGCAATTTGCTCCCACCCAGTCCTTCTGAACTGAAAAAACATCGAATGTTTATTGAAGTGTTTCACCGTTTCATTTAAGTTAACCAAATTAGAAAAAGATGTGATATAAGAACACAGGTTAAAATGCCATGGTACAAAAATGTACTGTTTTTTTTTTATTTTAAAAACTTGATAAGGCCATCTTGGCTTATCATAACTGACAAAAGTTTTGACTCCTTTAAAAGTAGTGTGAATGAGATACCAATGTTGAGTAGGCATCCCTGGCAGTGCAATGGTCTAAGTGCTGGCTTCTGACTGTTCATCCAAGAGACCCTGGTTCGAGTCTAAATGAGGGATGGGTGGCGTGTTTGTCTTACGGTGCTGATTCTCTCCCTGTCTTGGAATTAGTAGTCCTAAATTTGGGACAGGTGTTTGCATATATAGTCCTCAATTTGAGTTGCTCATAGTTGTCATTAAACCCTTGGGGGGAGTCTTGAGTTGACAACTACCTCTGATGATCATGGAATATTGTTATTGTAGTTGTGTGCATATCTCCTGCAAATTGGCTTTGTAACATGGTGTAATGCAAGCCTGGGTTAAGGTCAGATGAAATAAACAATTTAATTTTGTTGTTGTTGTTGTTTTGTTTTCTGTATCATAGTATTACCAAGTACCCCATAAAAATTTTCCAAAATCATTTATAGTCTTCTGTTACTGGGAATGAGTTTTGGTATTGGAAAAATTCTTTTGACCTCAACAGAGGAAACAAAAGCATCCTTAAAATGTGGTGCCATTAAAAAGGAAAAATGGCTGAAAGTACAGCTATCTACCTCCATTTTATCTGAGTTAAAGAAAGTGAGCAGAGGAGACTCATTTGCATTTTCCATTCCTGGTTTATCCCTTAGGTTTAAGAACACATTCAGTTCTTTGATTCCATCAGTGAATTATTGAATTCATGCAATGAAAACACACAGTAATTTTATTTCATTAAATGAACATTAATAAAAATAATAAGTAATTTTGATTCGAATCTCTAGAATAATTGTGTGGCAATCTATATTTTTGAGCAAGCTTCTCCACCCCACTCTTTCGTCCCTTCTCTTTTTAGTGATTACAGTGCAGCACATAACCTAAAATTTCAAAGAAAGGAAAATTTTCTACATTATATAAAGGCAAGGAAATTCAGCACTTTGCTAGCTACATGTTAAATAAATACTTCTAACTGCTATATAAAGAACTTTGTATACCTGCAATTAATATTCCAGTCAAATCTCATGTATGTTTTAGCAATTTAAGAAAAAAAAAAAAGAAAAGAAAAAGCTTTACATGGAAAGATTAAATCTTACTTCCCTTCCCTATAGCCAGTTGTAATATGGCTGTCTCTGTTTCAGGCTAATTTGTCTGTGGAAGAACACAAACTAGACTGCTCTTCCAAATGTGAAACCATTGTACATATATTTTTTTTTTCTGGATGTCTTATTATTTCTGTTGTTTTTTTGTAAAGTTTTATATTTCTGTACATTTTCAATGAGCTAGTCTTTTTTTCACTGTTCAAGTATTTCTGTGATGAGTATTTTATATTATGAGTAATACTATTTTTTGTGTTTTTGTTTTGACTATGTTATTTTTATTTGCATTTAAATTTTTTATCTTTTATTGATAATCTGTATATTTGGAGATACAGCACATTCGTTAAAATACTGTGTTCTAGTCATTGATTTAATTCTCTTATTACTTTGTAATACATGTACTACATTTTTGGCAGAGTAAAACTAAGATTGAATAAAAATCCCCAGTGTTATCCTTGCTAAACTGATTTCTTTCGGTTCAGTCAAAAGTTGTGGTAACATCTAGTCATATTTCCTGTGGTAACAGCGTGTGTTCATATTCAAAATGATAAGTCAGTTGAAAGAAAGAACTGCATACGAAATCTGAAACTTTTTGGATTCTATGAAGGAAATCAGTTTCCAAAACACCAAGCACCTAAATTCATTAAACATTCATTTGTACCAAATGAAAAGAAGTGCAATTAAATCAGATATCTCACTAATTAATTATAACATAATTAGTGCTCAAAGCCAAAATAAAAAAAATTGTATTTAATATTGAAAAATGTATTGTGAAGCTTCTTTTCTTCTTTCCCCAGGATTTTGTAAGGGCTTTATTAAATTGTGCTCTAGAAATTGTTTGCAACTTGTGTTTTGTTCTTATTAGAGTGTTTCCATATCACAAGTCTTACCACACTGTACTATTTCCATCCTTAATGAAAAATCTTGAAGTGAAACTAAATATCTTCCAACAAATTTTTTGAATTACTTTTTTTTTTCTATATTTGTTCAAAACATCCAGTGAAATTTATTAACCCATAGCGTAATATTTAAAATGTGGAATTGAAATACTGGTGTATATTACATACCAGATAAATCTTAGAACTGATCTAGAGTTAATAAAAGTTTAATACCTTATAATCCACAAACATTTTTCTCCCTCATTTTTTCTCTTACGCTCAAAAACAAACCTAATCATTCCTATACAGAACTACTGTATTTTTCATCAAATAATCCGCATACCATGAAATTTAGGAGAAAAGGAAATTTTTCTTCATATAAGCCAAGGCGGTGCATAATCGGTAGACCACAAAATTCAGAAAAAAGAAATGACCATATAATCCTCACTTGTGATGTAGATCGTGAGCCGTATTTTGCACATAATTTAAGTAATTCACGATTCTGAGCCGTAATTACATATAATTTAAGAAAAGGTCACGATTCACAAGATGACCAAGCAGCACAAAAAAAAAAAAAAATGTTATTTAAAGAGTTAAGTTTCATTTTTCAAGTCCTTTTGTGTTACTTTCCAGTGAACAAAGAAAATAAGTTATGAGTTTTTTTTTCACCATTACAGAAATTCCATAGTTATTCTGGATGGTTCTGTAATTGGGTTCCGTAGTGTGTAGTTCTGTAATTAGACCTGTGGCACACATGAACATTTGTAATGCTGAGCTTCCCACCGCACATGATCGTCTGTGAGATCAAATAGTACCATCTTTGTTGCATCGTAATTTCTGCCAAAATGCTTGTAAGTAAAACAACAACAAAAACTTCTTTCCAACTGTTTGCTGACCTCTTTCTATGTATTACATTATGTTTTTCTGTTGTTAACACGTTTTTGGCAATTTTCCAAATATACAATGTGGATTTTTAAAAAATCAAAGTGCCATTTGGGGGGTAGCAACCTATTATCCACAGAGACTAAATATCCAGGGCAGAAAAATATTCTGAAATCTGGTGGCCAGCTGAATTTTTTAGTGGTCAGACACTGGACCTGTGGGAGGGGGTGTATATATATAATGTTATAATGTCAGTCATGTATGTACACTTCCGTCTAAAAAAAATTTCTACCCTCAGCTTATCTCTCCCTGGCAAAAAACAAAAAAAAAAAAAAGGTACTATTAATTTTTTTTTGTCTGGAGCTCGCATTTTCATTGTTTATCCCCAGACTGGAATTCGCATATTTTTTTTTTTTTTTTTTTACCTTCGTATAACATACGCCGGCATATAATTTGTAGATTGTGACATTCAGTAAAAAAAATTAAAAAAAATCGCCGTATGATCCGCACATCACAAAAGCTGAATTTTCGACAGAAAAATCGGTCACATAAAGACACCGGAGTCCGAAGAAATAAAAAAAAAAAAACGATCTTATTTAATAATAAAGAAATTAATTTTTTAAAGGAAACTTTTTTTAATATATTTTTATCTTCGGACACAAAAGAAGCTTAGTGGTGTGGAATCCATAGAGAACAAAATTTAATCACGCCGATGCAGTAGCTCCAATTGCATTACACATTGCCCATGATACAGAACAATTCATAGAAATACCGTATATACTCACGTGTAAGTTGAAAGTTTTTGGAAGAAATCCTGCTTCCAAAGTAGGGGAGTCGGCTTGCACATAGGTAAAAAAAGGGGGAGGGGGAGGGCTGGATTTCTCCCGCAAATTTCCGCGTGATTTATCCCGCGGAGTTTACCACCGGGTTTGTTTACGTTTTAGACCACGGCTTTTTGCGTGTCACTGCGCGCTAGTTTTCTGATCTTTTGAAAACTATCGCGTAGTGACACGATCATATCCTCAGCTGTTACCCCACTTTAAGTTTAAATTCGGCAGTGTAACTGAAACGTTTTCTTTTCAAAGACATCATAAATAGCTATGAAGGAAAATATCAGCAGCAAAGACTTTGGTAAAAATGACAAAGGGCTAACTAAAATACAAGGCACTGCGCACACGAGTTCCAGAACATGGAACTTTGAAATGAGGCATGCATATGTAGGTTAGTGCAGCGGGCGCTTTGCGTACATTTTTATTGACCGATTGACGAAGAGAGGGCACAAGTACAGTCAGCGTTTTCTCTTTCCCAACAATACAAAGACAAAATAACTCCTGCCATCCCTCCCTACAACTTTCGCGGTCTTCCATTATGACACCCCTTCCCCCCTCCTCTCCGCACAAACTCCTGAACTGCGAATTTTCCCGAGGGAGTTCTTTTTATTATACCCCCTCTCCCGCACAATTACTCTGAGGATTTTTTTTTAAATCAAACGGCCGCAAAAACGTTTTTTTTTGTTTTTTTTCAAATCAGCGTTTATCTGTGGATTATACGACGAAAGTTACGGTATATGTTTTTAAGTGATGTTTTCCGTGATGGCCCGGACAAATGTTTTGGTCGCCCTGGACAACCAGACAACTGCATTTTTCGACCCCTGCTAAATATATAACTTTTTTTAAACATATAGCCCATGAATTACTTATTTGACGGAGATTTCAGTATTCACCTTGAAACAGGTGACCACAATGTTTTTGAAGGAAGTTTAAAGACCATCAAAAGACCAAAAATGTCTGTGATGTGCTAAAACAACTCAAAATTGAAGATGGTAGAACAATCTATTTTCTTACTTCTCATTTGGAATGCACATTGTGTATATCCTTGTCATGTATTACATGTGTTTGGAAAGCTTAAGATTTATTATTTTCCCCAAAAATTCTGCAGAACTCAGGATTTATTACAGTGCACTGCTATTCAACTTTTCTGAATGTTGGGACCAGATTTCAAATGAAAAGTCATTGTGGAGAACAGAATCTGTACTCAAAACTTGGGGAGAGTAAGTTTTCTATCTAAAGCAGCTGGTGAAATGCAAAAGATGTAGAAACAACATGTTCTTGGACTCATCAAAGTTGCCAAAATTTTACTGTTCAATGGCTACTTATAACTCTTATATCTTGCACGCATGCACGCACACACCAGGTTGTTTGGAGGCTGTAGGATTTTCTTTTATAGCTAGGATTTGAAAATCTGTATAACTCTTACTATTACAGTTCAGTGGTTTCTAAAAGTGCTTCATTGAGTTGAAATAGAGAGCAAGACAGATAGATGCATTGTTGTGTTTTTAGTTTTATATTTGTTTAATTTCATACAAGAAAAAAGTTTGCTTGCAATTCTTTGTTGATGCAAATCATGTGGGCATTCTTATGGTAGATCTTTTATATTTGGAAAACTATCAGATGTGAAAAAATATTTGTGGACTAAAGGTTGCTTGTTTCCATGACGTGATGGAAATCAGAACTTGAATAGCAATTTCAGATGCATTTGGCAGAATGCAGATGTGCATATTTAACACTTGAATTTTTTTGCATTCTGTAGGTAATATATTAGCTTGTCATCACACTCTTAACAAAGCAGTTTGTATTAACTTTTACTCATGGAAATAAATCTTGATGTAGGATAGAACTGCAAATGCCACTCCAGTGTCTCAGTGGTCTAAGTGCTGGTTTCTGACCATTCACCCAAGATTGGTCCAGATTCAAATCCCGTTGAGGCATGGATTTTGTGTTTGTCTTGCAGCATTGGCTATCTCCCTTCCCTGGAACCAGTGACCCTAAATTAGGGATGGGCAACTACTTATAGCCCACTGAGTTGCTCATGGTGGTTGTTTAATCTCCAATCAAATAAAACAGAAAGAGAAGAAAACAAAAGGGAATTCAACTGCAAACAAACTATTGTAATCAATATTTGAAGCATCACTGCATGACCAGTTATGCCATTTTGGGGGGGGGGGTACTTCATGTGTTATTTTGAGTATAAATGCTGGAATAGATTTTCTTTTGGTACCTTCCTTCTTGTTTCAAATTAACAGTATCATTCACATTATGTTACCATTCTTATCTTATCAAAATTGCTATCAATTAATATAAGTTGAACATCCTTTATCCAAAAATTCCCCTACCAAAAACCTCTGAAATCCAAAACATTTTTTGACTGCTGACATCACGTCACAAATGGATAATTCCAGAAGGCTCTTCGAAGATTCCCAGGCATTGTGCTGGTCTCCGTGCAGCTCGATGGTTATGTCAGGGGACTTCAAATACTCTTTAGTAGAGCTCAGATGCTCTGTTCTGTTGTAGCAATGGGCTAATTGCTTCTTTTGATTCAATTCGCTAAACAGTTTTTTTGCATTGATGCTACCGATGAGCAATTTTCATAGTGAATTACTCTCACAAATCGGTTGAATGGGATCTATTTGTGTCATTCATTGATTTTCTCTTCTGATAAACAGTTCTATAGGGAATGACTCGCAAATAGGACAAGTTGGATTCATTTACGTCATTCATTGACTCTCTTCCAGTGAACGGTTCTGCAGAGAATAGATGCCACGAATTGATCAAGTTGGATTTATTTGTGTTATCCGTTGACTCTTCTGGTGAATGGTTCTGCTGGGAGTGACTGTCGCAAATCGGTCAAGTTGGATCCATATGTGTAATTTGTTGACCTCAGGTGTTTGGTTCTGCAGGGAATGACTGGCAAATAGATTCTGAGTCAGATCCGTTTGCGTTGTTTGATTGCTTGGGAAGTGATTCACGAATTGGTCAAGTTGGATCCATTTGTATCATTGATCAGCTCTCTTCTAGTGAGTGGTTTCCGCAGGGAATGACTGTCGCGATTCAATTCTGAATCGGATCCATTTGTGTCATTCATTGACTCTCTTCTGGTGAATGTTTCCACAGGGAACGACTGTCGTGAATCCGTTCCGAGTCTGATCCATTTGTGTTGTTTGTTGACTTGTTGAATGATCTCCACAGCGAATGACTTGTGAATTGGTTGAGTCAGACCCATTTGTGTCATTTGTTGACTTGTTGAATGATCTCCTAAGCGAATGACTCTTGAATTGGTTGAGTCGGACCCATTTGTGTCATTTGTTGACTCTCATTCATTGTACGGTTCCCACAGGGAATGAATGCTGCGAGAATCAATTCTGAGTCTGATCTGTTTGTATCATTTGTTGACCTGTTGGACAAATTTCCACAGCAAATGACTCTCGCAAATTGTTCAAGTTGGATCCATTTGTGTCATTCAGTAACTCTTCCAGTGAACGGTTCTGCAGGAAATTACTGTGGTGAATCAATTCTGAATAGGGTTCATTTTGTGTCATTTGTTGAATCATCCGGTAAGTGGTTTCCACAGGAAATGACTGTCACAAATCTGTTCAGAGGTGGATCACTTAGTGTCACTTATTGACTCTTCCAATTTAGTAAATGATTTTTAGTTTAAATTTGTTTTTTAATCTTATAGAAAAAATATTCTTTTTTTTTTTAGATAAGTTGATTTTAAAACTTTCAAGAAACTTATTGCATTTTTACACTTCTGAATAAGGTTACGTTTTCCCTTACAGGAACATGAATCTTACCTAGAAACCCTTGTGAACATTTGGTTCTAGTGAATTAATTCTGACCTGTCATGTGAGAGAACCAAAGGAATCATTGAAAAACAACTTTAACTTTTTTGAAATATCAAAATCCCTGTAATTTCTTGAAATATAAATGAATTCAGTGTTCAGACTTGACCCCATCCCCAAGCTGTCTCATTTTATAGGTGTATTGTATGCAAATACTCCAAAAACCACCCAAGATCTGTGACACCAGTGGCCACAAACATTTTGGACAAGGGATGTTCAACCTGCATATTAAATGCAGTAGATTCCAGTTAACTGGAGTTAATCAGGGCACCCGTTTATTTGGGACAATTCTTGAAAAACATTCCAAATTGGCTTTTTTGAGATAAAGCTTTGCATAATTGGCAACTGCTTAATTGGGGCAAAGTGTTCTAGCCCTGAGGTGTCCCAAGTAATTGAAATCTGTTGTATCCTGAAATCATCTTAAAAAATAGTCATTACCTTAAATTTTACATGAAACATGCAATTAAGGATTTTTGAGTTTTTTAGTAAAATAATGTATTGAAAAGAAAGGAAGAAATTTATATGATTATTTGTCTTCAGTGAAATTCTAATAAAATAATGAATTAGTGTGGTTTTCCTTTGGGTGATTGCAGTCTTAACACATGATGTACCTAAGTTTGTCTGTTTTGGTGATTCAGTGCTCTCACAGCACCTTTCAGTTTAATTTGTCATTTTAACCACTGCTGACACGTAAATGCTTTGTAGTAGTACTCTAGTTTTTGTATTGGTTCTAACATTCTGGAATAGCACTCTAATGCCCAAAGCTTCCCATAGTGTTATAATTTTGTGTTTCTTAAGCACCACTGAAAATTTAGATCATTTCAGTAATTCCACTGAGCCGCTGCTGTTATTTTGCATGTCATTCTGCACTTGCAGCCATAATTTCTTTTTTTTTAAGTAAAAATCTGTGAATGCAACTTTTGGAGAAGTTTAATATATGTATATATATAAATGAACTAGCTGTTCACTGGCCAGGTGATTCAAATGATCTAACATGTAGCCATCCCTGAGAATGGATTATTATTATTATTATTATTTTGCATGTAGCAGCAGGTAACCACATCAGTAGGACCTCTTCACTGAGTTGATCTGAATTAGTAAATTTGTGCTCATTCTAAAATGCTTGCTGATTGCAAATCGTTTCATTAAACTTATTGTGACAACAACTGCAAAAGGGACAATATACACACAGGGGTGAAAAAATATGAGCCTTTATTTTGTATTGTGTAGGGTTACCTTTGTGGCAAATGACAGAAAGATTAATTTTTTTTTCTTTTTTGAGATTTATGTAGAGGTTTTTAGGAAGGGAGTGTCTCTGTGACCCCAGGTCTTAAACAACCCTTAGTAGGAAGCTAGGAGATTTGGGCTGGAGTGCCTGACAGGCAAGTCCTGTGGAAGCGAGGTAGAAAGGGGGAGGAAGACTCCATCATTTATAATTAATTGGTGGCCCAGTACCTGAGGTTCAACAGCTTAACGTGCCTATCTGACACAGAGCGGCTATTTCGTAGTTCGAGCACTCATACCTGCTCGGGATTGATCCTGTGACTTCTCTGTGAAAGTCACAAGCATTGAACAGAATGTTTGTGATGTGGCATAGATTTCATGAGGTGCTTGAGGTCATTTTGGTCCAGAGATGACCGTTCCTACAACAAAGTATCACGCAACTCTCAGTGTTGATGGAAGAAGATATTGATGCCAAACAGTACTTTCCAGCATGTTCCATTCACATTTTCAATAGGATGGAGATTATGGGGCTTATGGAGGCCAAGGGGATGATGGAAGTTCTCCTCATGCTCGTCAAACTATTCATCCACAACGTTGGCATGATATGCTATTGCATTACCAGTCATTATAAAATATTGTCGCATGCAGGAAAAAAGGTGTAACATTTTAGGGTATACTTGGTCTGCTAAAATACTTAGGTATTCCTGTGACATCATCTTACATTCCTCTGGTATCAGTGGGCCCATTCCATATCAACAGAACATCCTCATAGCATGGTGCCACCCAGTCGCATACTGGGCCACTTGGTCACTGGGAGAATTTCCAGTGAGCCGTCGTATTCTAGGCTAGTAGACCCTGTCCCAGTTTTTAAAAAATGTATATTTTTCTGTACTTGCTTGTAGAAGAAAATTAAGTTTTAGCGAAGTTTATTTATCACTTCAACGGCTTCAAAAAAGAAGTTAGTAAAATCATGCAATGCATTGATTATGATACGCTTCCCAACATACCAGAATTCATTACTCAAGTTATGAGCATAATGGCTGTGGAATAAATCTTGCTCCTGTGCCCTTACCTTTGACCCCATTCTGATGGTATTAAACAGAATTGGTTCAATATACCTCCAGAACAACATACTAAAGTTTTGTCTCAATAGAATCATTTTTGGTCAAGTTATGAGGATGATAGCTGTGGAATAAATCTCGCTCCTCTGCCCTGACCTTTGACCCCATTTTGATGGTATTCAATAGAATTGGTTCAGTATACCTCCGGAACAAGATACTAAAGTATTGTCGCAATAGAAGCATTTTTAGTCAAGTTATGAGGATAATGGCTGTGGAATAAATCTCGCTCCTCTGCCCTGACTTTTGACCACATTTCGATGATGTTCTACAAAACCGGTTCAGTGTACCGCTGGAGCAACATGATAAAGTTTTGTCGAAATCAAAGCATTTTTACTAAAAGTTATAACTCATAAGGGCGATGGAATGGATCCCGCTCCTGTGTCCTGACTTTTACCACATTTTGCCCATTTTCAATAGGGTTCGTCCCTAGGTTGTCCCCTACTACATACTAAATTTCATCGAAATCGAACCATTTTTACGCGAGTTATCGTGCAGACAGACTGACAGAGCTGGAGCATATACGCTTCTTCAACCTACGTTTGGAAAGCGTAAAAAAAAAAAGACACATAACAAATTCTCTGTTGAACTAAACTCTGGTCCTGTCGACTGATTTTCTGTATCTTGCTATGCTATTGTTTGTGACAGTTGAATAGCCCCGCAATAAATGCAAGTGTTCTCCGCTGATTAATTTTGCAGTATGTCCTGCAGATTGACTTGTTCTGAAAGTGGTATGCAAGGGTAACGGTAATCCATCAAAAGTGCATTGCCTTTTAAACAAATTCACATGCCAAATCAAATGTTTGTTTGTTGGTGTTATCATGCAAGCAATTTAAGCAAAGTGAAAAATAAGAAGAGCCTACCCCCACTACAACATTCAAAGATTGTCAAGGGTGCTCTGGCAATTACAATAAATAATGTTGCAGATGTCTCTTGGAGGTCCTATTCAAGACGTCCGGTGACCAGCACTCGAGGAATGCGAGGGGTGGGGTTTAGTCAAATTTTTTCGTGTAGTAGTGTTCGAAGTTCCATTTCCTAAGGTTAATTATGCCCAAAAACTTTGTTTGGTTCCTGGGCCGTTTATATGTACCGCTATTGCTGCCACCTCCAGATATTTGTATTGTGTTTGCACAAGGCATGTCGGATTCATCGCTCCAGGAGATTTTCACCATGTTCTCTGCCAACCAATAATATATACTGTGATTCACATGACTACATCACTTTCTTCCTTTGCTCTTCTGTTCATGGCGTTTTCAGCACAACTGTATGCAGGCTTTCTGTCGTTTGCTGAGAAAAGTGGCTTCCGAATGGGCAGACAAACTTCCAAGATCCAATTTTTTTAATCCTTGTGGTATGGTTCAGATCAAAATGGGCTACTCCTGGGATTGTTTGAATTCAGCACTCAGTTGTCGCACACTGGAAGACCTATTCTGTCTTACAATCCTCATGATGGTCGTACCATTTCTTTAAGTCTACCCCCCCCCCCCATTTATGCCTTTTGTGTAAGGGTCATCCAAATGAAACATAAACTAGCGGTTGGAGGTAGTGTACTGTCTTACAGCATAAGAATATGTACTCAGGTAAATATATACATAACACACGAGTGCTGATAGTGCTAGAAACAGGCACTCCTAACATTTAGGCAGATGTCTCATTATTTGATCCTCTGTCAGCTGCTTTGGAACCCACCTGCACACACACACTTTCGAATACCCCAGTTCTTGTTGGAGGATTGTACCAATGGAGTCTCCACTTATGCCTATTGCAGCTGCAAAACTCACAAACTGTTATTCTGTGGCTAACTTTCGCCACTTTGTCCACTGCTATGATTTGCATTCGGTGTGATGGTGGCCTGTGCTTGGCTAGATGTTGGCAGATCCATAGTGCTTTATTGTCCACATGGAAAATTTTTTGCACCATTTCAAGACCACATTCCTTTAAACCACCTGCATGCATTGTAAGACTTCTGTCAACTTGCCCTCTTTAGTCAAAAATTGGATCGCGGCTTGCTGTGGCCGTTTGGAGGTATCCATGAGATAGGTTATTTACATTTATTTGATATTACTCACATCCAACACGTTGCACCAACTAAATGCTTTATTCCTTTTTTTGTGTGTGTGGCTACTGCAGTGCCACCCCTCCTACCTAAGTCAATTTTTCATTTGGATGACCCATATACACAGCCGAGTCACATTATTGTGACCACCTCCTACTTTTGACGTCAACAGCGCATAGCCAATAAAAGAAGGCATGTGTCGTGAGCTGGCTTGGAGGGTACATAAGGTGTGCTGTAGGCATTCTGAAAACATATCACTTGTTGCTGTCATGGATAAGAGGAACGATTTATCAGATTTGCAAAAAGAGATGATTATCGGCTTTCAGACCAAGAGCGGCAGTGTTTCTGAAACAGCGCAGTTTGTGAACAGTTCGTGTGTTGCTGTGGTTAAAGTGTATCGTGATTGGAGAAATGGCACCATTGCGAATAAGCGAAGTGGAAACTGCGGAGCACCATGTGCCATTGATGTGAGGGGTGAACATCGGCTTCGAAGGTGCGTGAGAGCCGATCGACACGCTATAGTAGAGCAACTCACTGACTGAATAAACCAGTGGGCTACCGGAAGTGTGTCTGAAATGAGAGTTCTGTGAACCCTGCTGCGTATGGGGCTCCGATGCAGATAGATGGTCACTGTACCTACGCTAACAAAGGTGTTTGTGCAGAAAAGTCTTACATTTGCATGCCAGTATCGGAATTGGACCTCTGCTGATTGGCAAAGGATTTCCTTCTTCGACGAGTGACGTTTTCTGCTTCATCGAACGGATGGACGTTGGCGTATATGGCGAGAAACGTCAGAGAACAAACACTCTTCAACCATTGCTGGAAAAACATAAGCTGGTGGGGGCAGCGTCATGGTCTGAGGAATGTTTTTGTGGCATTATCTATGTCCACTCATACCTGTGGAAGGCACTATGGACCGAATTTGTTATGAATCCATCCTTGCAGACCACATACACCCATACATGCTGATTGCCTTTCGTGGGGCGGATGGGATCTTTCAGCAGTACAGTGCGACATGTCACACAGCTGGAAATGTCCAAGAGTGGTTAGAAGTGCAGGATGAGAACTTCAAAGTACTTCCCTGGCCCCATAATTCCCCAGATTTAAACCCAATTGAGCATCCGTGGGACCACCTCGATCGTGTTGTTCCCTCTATGGATCCTCAACCACACATCCTCCAGCAGCTGTCAGATGCACTGCGGTCAGCATGGCTCCACATACCTATGAACGCTTTCCAGCACCCTATTGAGTCACTTCCAGCCCTTCTAGCTGCTGTCCGCGCTGCACACGACGGTTACTCTAGATATTAGCTGGTGGTCACAATAATGTGACTCAACCGTGTATATGGAAGATCTGCATTTCATTCAATCAGTAAACATCGTTGAAATGGTTGCTTTTGAGGAACCAGTAATTTTGTTTTGTTTTGTTGATCGTGGCTCCTGCTTAAAGTACACGAACAACTAGGCCTAAAATTCCAACATATCCTGGGTTTATTCATGATTCCATGAATTACTTTATTCTGATAATTTGTATGCTGTTTGTAAAGGACAAGGCAAAACATCATCATTGCATGTGACAATTGCATTTGCATATATTTGTGTTTATGTGTGACTGTCTTATCGCATAAAGGTTCATATTTTTTTGCATACTATATGTATATGAAGTATAACAATTCTTGAATGATATACAGGATTTGAAATCTTATCAGAATAGTTGCCATAATATTTGCATTGAAATTATTGGGGAGATAATTATGTGGTGCCGAGTTTTGTGCTATACCATCCCAGTTTGTAGTCTAAGTTGCTGTCAGAGTAATTAATAAGTATAACCACATTCCTGTTGTTTCAACAATGTCTTGATGTTGGGTTGCTGAAGATTTGATGTGTGTTATTTATTGTATAGAAATTTTCAAGAAAATGTAATAAAAAAATTGTAATTTTCAGAGCCCGATGTACACCCTTCTCAGAATGTTTTTGGATGCAACATCAGTCTCGCCCTAACTTTGCATGCTATATTTATTAAGCACTTATGTATACCTTAATTCGATTGTCTTCTAAAGTTATCTCAAATGGGCACAGGAAAGTTAGATGCAGTGATATTAATGTGCGCTGTGCATGTTTTATGAGGTATTTATGTGAAACTGTCCTTATAATAAAAATGGGCCAAGATTTTCTGAAGTATTTAAACTGTAAATGAAATATGTGAAAACTCGTATATACAGTATATATGTTTCTATATTTCTTGTAAAAAGTAAAGTTACTTGTAAGTATATATCTGTATGTGCGTAACATTTTGAAATAGTTCTATATACCATGGAAATAGAAATTATGTAAATTATGTATTGTATATTCAGAATAAAGGTAATATATTGTTCTCCTATAGTACGGAATCTTTTATAAGGTATCAAATTGTTGTTCAAAACTAAAATGCATCCCCAAATCTGTATTATTTGCTGCCCCGGTGGCGCAGTGGTCCGTAAGGGGTCCGGGTTCGAATCCCGTTGAGGCATGGATGTTGTGTTGTCTTACGGCACTGGCTCTCTCCCTTCCCTGGAACCAGTGACCCTAAATTAGGGACGGGCGACTGCTTATAGCCCATTGAGTTGCTCATGGTGGTCGTTAAACCTTCAATCAAAAAAAATCTGTATTAAAATTAATGAAAAGCTATGTCCCAGGTCCATTTTGCTTGAGAAATATGCTGTATTTCTAACGAAATCCGAGGTAGAATGTGTAGGGTTTGATGAACTGCCTTGATATTTGCTGTTTACGAAGGGTATCAGAAAGTTTGTGCAATCACCAAGAAATAGACAAGCTAGAAATATTTTTTTTATTCAGGTACTTCGGCCTTCTCTACATGGGCACCACTCAGTGCCACACATTTCTTCCACCTTCGCTTGACTTTCTTTATTCCTTCAGTGTAGAACTCCTCACATTGTGCCTGAAACCACTGTTCTACCTCAAAAATGACATCATCAGTGTCATCAAATCGCCTCCCACGTAGTGTGCGTTTCATCTCGGGGATCAAAAAGCAGTCACTTGGTGCCATATCAGGAGAATATGGCGGATGAGGCAATATATTGCATTTATGACGACTTGCAGTGACGATAGTGTTGACTGCTGAATGAGCTGGTGCATTGTCATGCAACAAATGGACCCCTTTCGTGATCATTCCGTGTCTTTTGCTTTTAATTTGCTCTCTTAATTTGGTCAAAGGTAATAGTTTGACCCTTCTGAAGGTAGTCTGTTAAAATTATACCTCTTTTGAAGAAAACAGAGTATCACTTTGGCGGTAGACTTTTGCCTTTTTTGGGGGTAGTGAAGAGGGATGTTTCCATTTCTTTCTCATTTCTTTGGTTTCTGGATCATAGAAGTATAACCAACACTCATCCATAGTAATCAAACAGTCAAAAAAATCTTCGGAATTCGCACTAAAAAGATCCAACATTTTTCGTGCGGATTGAGCCTGAGCTTCCTTTAGGAATGGGGTAAGAAGTCTAGGTACCCATCGCGCTGAGACCTTGGACATGTTCAATTGGTCGTGTATGATTGTCCACACTCACCCATTGCTTAGATGAACTTCTTGACAAAGCATTTCAATGGTTGCACGCATATCTTCAAGGAGCCGCCCCGGTGGCGCAGTGGTCTAAGCGATGGCCTCTGATCATTCGTCCGTAAGGAGTCCGGGTTCGAATCCCGGTGAGGCATGGATGTTGTGTTTGTCTTACGGCACTGATTCTCTCCCTTCCCTGGAACCAATGACTCTAAATTGGGGACGGGCGACTGCTTATAGCCCATTGAGTTGCTCACGTTGGTCGTTAAACCTTCAATCAAAAAAAAAATCTTCAAGGATTAACTTCCCCACTTTGGTCACAAATGTCTGGTCATTTGAGTATCACGCTGTCTTCGTACAATATGAAAAACCCAGCTTTCAAAATTGCAAATTAAACCCATATTTATTTACAAGTATAAAAGTCGTTTTAAAAAAAACAAGATCTTTCGGAGCTCACTAGGCTCCATCATCAAGTCAAGTGCCGATAAGACACCTGGGGAGCTTACATTATAAGCCCCTGCGGTAGACCCACTGTACATCTGGTCGCCAGCCTCACCTTTTAGTGATGCCAGTTTGATATGTTAAAGTTCAAAAACCGATGGAAATCAAACTAATTCCTCACCTTGAGACCGTCGCTCCGATGGTTCAATCAAACGTCTCCACTGACGGGGCACAAATGACGGAAGTTCCAAATTACAGCACATTTCACCATACTGTAGGATAAACAGGCTCTCTGTGAAAAATACAGTTCGTTTGGTGACATTGGAGTTGAGTATCTTCACTTCAGACCAGTTCGGAATATATCCTCCCTGGTCGACAGCAACTGTAAAGGCCGTGGAGGTGGTGTCCGAGCGTAGAGCATATTGATGCTCAGACAAACGGATCTTCAATGTCCTAAGTGTAGAGCCAATATAGTATTTTAAGCCACCATTCGGGTCCCCATTGATGAGGGGGATACAGTAAACACCAGGTTTCTGCAAGGTAGGCACTCCATCCCTGTCGTTACGCACTAAAGAGAAAATATTTGTGGTGCTTATACCAAAATCTAAGTTATTTTTGTGACATACCCTTTTTAAAAAGGGAACAATCGTGGTGTGGTAATCTAGTTTACCAACAAATTTAACTTGACTGGATTCAGGTGTTAAAGTCGTGAATCTCAGCTTCTGGACTTTTTGTACCAAACTTTGAATATAGTGGGTAGAGTAACCAAAGCAACGGGCTAAGGTCGTAATCATAGACATTTCATCCCTCCGAATTCTGCTGGACGAAGAGTGCGTGAAGGCCCTTTTAATTAGGAACCGTAGGGCAGAGGCTTTATGTTCAGGAGGGTGTGCTGACGAAAAAGGAATGATACAAGGTGTAAACGTCTGTTTACGATATACAGAAAACGCAAGCTGGTTGGTGTCCTGATTGCGGGATAGTAGAATGTCCAAAAAGGGTAATTTACCCTCAACCTTGTAAAAGTCTTTTAAAATTTGGTCGATGACAGTATCAGTCCATTATTTATTTAAAAAAGAAAAAAAAACCGACCATGAATTGCCGAAACCTGTTATAACCTAAAGAGTTCAGAGAATTAGAGAACTTCAGAAAAAGAAGAAGTGACCTTAAAAAAACAGCATTCAGTTGGAATTCTTGTTAAATTGTCGAGATTTAAATTTAATACCAAAATATCTACAACTCAATAATTACACATTGAATAACAAAGACGCAAATATAATGGAACAATGTTAAATTAAACGATTAAGAACTGAAATTGTATCCAAAAGAAAGACAGTATATAAATTGCACAACACTTGTTATAAATTATGGAACTGATACCAAATAATAAATATGAAAATTTAAATAAAAAATGGACTGATATTGTCATCGACCAAATTTTAAAACAAACTTTTACAATATTAGAAAACGAAGCCCAAACAATCAGAAAAAGGCATTTTGATGAATTAAATAGACTAATTGATAAAAATATTCCCATCAACAAATTAATTAAGGAAAATTCTTTACCTACATTTCAAAATTACTCCAATCTCGAACTCTCAGAAGTACAACAGGCAGCATTACAGAAGGGTAAAAAATTTGCGTACCCACAGACTATTCCCCCAACTGAAAGGTGTATTCCAAAAATAGAGACCATCATTCCAAGTGTCCCATATACACACAAACCAAATTTAAGTTATATAGAAATATATTGGATGAATATAATCTACAGTCTAAAAAAGAAATAAAAAATTGGAAAGATGACATATGAAAGACAACTACTAGACTTAAAAAAAGACTCTAATATTATAATTTGTGAAGCAGATAAATCAAATCAGTTAATAATACTGGATAAAAATGAATATGTCCTTAAAATGAATGCAGCTATTGAGGAACTAAAACGTGAGATAATTAAAAAAGACCCTGTTGACTCTCAGATAAACTTTTTGTCTAAAATTAGAAATCGTAGCTCACTACCTTCAGAAATTACCTGAGCCTATCCACCAGTAGGTACTGTAGTTCCAAGTATTTTTGGAAAAATAAAAACCAATAAACCTGATAGACCATTTAGAGTTATCGTTCCAAAATCAAAGTCCCCACTAATAAATGTAGAAGTTGAAATTATACAAATTGTTGGCCCCCTTTTTCATGAATAATTAAAATTTTTGAAAAACAGTTTAGAGTTCATTGAGAAAATAAAATCTATTAAGGTTCCACTATCTGGTATGTTTATGGCAAGTTTAGACGTTAAATAATTTTTCCTGAGAACCCCTGTACCAAAAGCCATAGACATTATCACTGAAGTGTTAAAAAATAAATCTCAATTTAATAATGTACAATTACAAGAGTTATTTAATATTTTAACCTATATTTCTAATAACAATTATTTTGAGTTTGACAATTTCGTCGGAATAAATATTCCAGAAATGGTCTTTGTGAATTTCATTAGATAGTGTGCGTTTGATGGGTCGCCAATTGCTCTCAACACCCTACTGATGTTGGAAACTACAGGATGGGAGATTGCGGTATGCAGCCCACTGATCGTCATTACAGTACTTCCAGGTTGAACATGTTGCAGAGGATGTGGAAACCCCACCCTGGGAAGATTCCTCAATTGCATCATCGTAGGACAATCCTTTGGCGAAACAATATAAAAGTCATCACCTTATCAAGAGGAATACAAGCAGCTTCAAACCACGTCCCAAGTAAACGGGAACACTGCTCACTTTTCCCTGTGACGTGATTCTTCATACACCTGAATTGTCTTAAACGATGGCACATATCCACTCGCAAACTCATTGGATGACCTGCGGAACATCTTCGCTTGGTTGGAAGCAATCCTTTCCGCTCACACCATGCAATACATGTTTCTTTAGCCTTCCCAACTTCGTCGAAGAAACGCCTCCAGTTCCACATGGCTACTGACAGAGCTACAACGCACGCTGGAAAAAACACAAGCCACGCGTCACTTAGAACAGGGCGAACTGAAGTAAGTATACGGGGTGCACGGCTCATGCACTCAGCAAACAGCGATTGCGTAACAGACACAGCGCGGGAGAAAACGCCGAGGCAGATGCAGCGCCACCTATCGCGAAACGTTTCTCCCGGCATTCCATTGGCGCATTAGCTGAAGCAGACGACGGGGGCCAAAGTCTAAAGTGTAGCCGCTAGTGGAGTCCATGCCCCGTCGTATTTCTGCAGTCCTGCGCTCCCGTGGGGGACCTACGAAGTATTAGACTGGTGTAGCAGTTTTTCTGGCACTTCAGTGTATATATATATATACACTATATCGATAAAAGTCACCGGACACAACTTCAAAAGCAAATGAACGGATCTGCTGCGTTGTTAAGATGCGCGATACATCTGCAAACGGTATAAAAACTAGCCTGCAGCTGGCCGCGATGATGTCGCACTGTGAGGTTGAGTGAAAATGTCGCTGCGGGAGAGAACTGACTTTGAGAAAGGAAATATTGTTGGGTGTCATATTAATGGGTTGTCCATAAGATAAATCGAGAGGCGTTTAAACATACCTAAGGCAACTGTTTTGGATGTGCTGAATAAGTGGAAGACACATGGTGTACCTGAAGCAGCAAAACGTACCGGCAGACTAAAGAAAATCAGTGATAGAGGACGTCGAAGCCTCAGGAGAGTCGTTACAGCTAATCGACGGAATACTGTACAGGACCTTACCGTACAGGTGAGTAAAAATGCTGGAAGCCTCGTTATGTGCACGTACCATTTGCAAACAACTTCATTCCATGGGTCACCGTGGTCGTGCGACTGCTCATAAGCCTTTCATCTCCACTCGGAATGCTACTCGTCGTTTAGCATGGTGTAAAGAAAATTTATCGTGCACCGTAGATCAATGGAAACGGACGCTATGGAGTGATGAATCCAGATACACGATCCATCAGTGTGATGGCCGTGTGTGGGTATGGCGGAAGCCGGGGGTACGCAATTTACCACAATGTACTGTTCCTACGGTCAAGTTTGGAGCTGGCAGTGTGCTCGTGTGTGGCTGTTTTCGTGTTATGGTCCGGGTCCATTGGTTATCGTGAACAAACTTGTTAACCAGCATGTCTGCCTCGATATTCTGGACAATTATGCCCTACCAACTCTGTGGCAATACTATAGAACCGAGCCTTGTTGGTACCAGCAGGATAATGCACTGAACCATAAAGCAAGGACCGTTACGGCCTGGTTTGACGATAATTCCGTATCATGTGTGAACTGACCAGCACAGAGCCCTGATCTTAATCCCATAGAGCACCTATGGAATGAATTAGAGCGCCGCATAAGAAGTTTGGAACCAAGGCCTACTACTAAGCAACAGTTAGCGGCAGCATTGTGTACTGAATGGAAGCACATACCTATCGCTGTGTTCCGAAACCTTGTCGAAAGCATGTCTCGAAGGGTCAGTGCATGCAATTAAGGCCAAAGGTGGACCGACACCGTAATGTACCTATGTCAATAAATGCTATGTTGTGTTTCTCTTCTAGGTGTCCGGTGACTTTCGTCAATATAGTGTATGTATATTTTCCTTTAAATTCGCACTCAATCCATCTCAACGGGAGTCCGGACCTGAGGTCCTCCCCCCCCTGGCTACGGTTCTGTTATCAGCCGCAAACTTTTGACAGCATATTACAACATTATGACGCGAGTGGAACGTGTGTTAGCACATACCTATCGCTGTGTTCCGAAACCTTGTCGAAAGCATGTCTCGAAGGGTCAGTGCCGTAGCGTCGCGATAACACACGTTCCACCTACACACACACACACCGTTAGCTGTCGATGGATATACGTAAGCACGACGCTACGGATAAGCCCCATAATTTTTCTTTGAGCCCACCCATTAGCCCCACAAAATATTTAAGCAATTAAAACACATGGCGAGAGCAACTATTTAAGATTTTAGGGAATTTTGATAAAGGTATATGAGTTTTTCGAATTCACAGAATTTTTTTTATATAAAACGAATTTTTGTTAAAATTAGTGTTTTACTATTTTGTGAAATGGGAGTCCTGAGAGCGAATGTGTGAAATACTAACAGAAGGACACCATTCTCGTAATTATAGTTTAAAAAGGTGTGTGTGTGATTGAGAGAGATTCTTCGTCAGGTAACAAAGTAAGATTCATAAAAAGTCTTACGACAGCAAATATCAAAGAAAGTTTAAAAAAATTACGCGAAAAAGCTAAAACTGCGGAGGTTCGTATATATCCATAGTTCCCAATACTACATACATCGAATAAATACTTTGTGCAGGTTATACCAAACAAGTTTTTTTTTTTTTTTTTACTGGGACTAAACGTCATCAGGGTAGAATGAAATCTACCTGAAGGAAATTTTTGGGCAAAATTTCTGTCGAGCACTTCGAAATTTGTGCCCTCCACGTACGACACTTTGTCCATCTAATAGCCCCCACCCCGTTCTGAGCTGCTGGCGTTGCCCCTGGATATTAGCTGACAAAATTTCCTTTCTCTACAAAAATTGAATTACATACCAGATGTCTAGCGAAACCGTTGTGCCACCCTAATTGCCATTTTGAACTTCCACAACACATCTGCAATGTGGCTTAAAGTTGTTTCTGCGATATGGGTCCGGGTTCGAATTCCGGTGACGCATGGAGGTTGTGTTTGTCTTACGGCGCTGGCTCTCTCGGTTCCAAGGAACCAGTTTCCCTAAATTAGGGACGGGCGACTGCTTACAGCCCACTGAATTGTTCACGGTGGTCGTTAAACCTCCAATTAAAAAAAAAAAAGTTGCTTAGTGTTCTCATTCTGGTACACCAAGGAAGCCACCAATGGCGAATTGGAGCGAAGCAGCGTTTCAGCAAAACGTTTAATCGCAGAAGAATCAAGAATGACTTGTTGTTTTCGCTTGAAAATAAGTCTAAAAATGGGATTTACATCTATGTTTGCATTTTTGCTTACAAATTGAATTCAGATATCTTATCTACGCGATTTTTCACTCATCGAAATGGATGCAGAACTTATTAAATTTGTCTTATTTACTTTCATAGTTAAAATTGCTAAATTTACAAAGGCCTGTGTTTGAATCAAATTACTGAAGACCAAACTGACGTTCAAGTTTTTTGCTCTCTTACGTTTAGATCTCAACGGCATGAATAAGTCTGCAAAGATAATACACCGGTGTGCAAAAATTAATAACGAAGAGGAGAAATTAGCATAACAGCGGAACGAGCAGGCAGAACGGACCGAAACACCACTTAGGAGATAGACTAGGGTCCGGTACGGTAGGGCATGCGCATATATACAGCATGACCTGGGGGGGGGGGATGTCGTCAGGGTATAAAGCACACGGCGGTGTACGCTCAGCAATTCGGTGAAAGTTATTGCACGGTGTACATCGGTTTCAACGACGTCGAGTTGCTTCCACCGTGTGATATGGCCAATAGGCAAACCAGTAGACGACATCTGGATGACTTTACCCGAGTTCGCGTCATTGGGAAGTTGGAAGAAGGTCGAAGTGTGACTAGTGTGGCCGAGGAGTTCGGGATCGCTCACAGCATCGTTTCACGAGCTTGGAGAGCATTTCATACGACAGGAACAGCTGTCCGAGAGTTTAGCAGTGGTCGTCAACGAGCAACCACAGCGGCGGACGACCGGTATATTGTCCTACAGGCGAGAAGAGACAGACGGCAGACAGCAGGAGAAATCGCAAGGCACATGCAACAGACAACTGGACGTCCGTTATCGCGTTTAACCGTGGCTAGGAGACTGCACAAAGGTGATTTATTTGCACGACGACCAGTACGGTGTGTGCCATTAACGCCTGCTCATCGGAGACGGCGATTTCTGTGGTGCAGAAACACAAGAACTAGACACATCAGCAATGAGGTCGAGTTCTCTTTACGGATGAGAGCCGATTTATTCTGACGAGCGATTCTGGACGTATACACATCTGGAGAGGGCAGGGAACACGCAATCACACCTCCAACATCATCGAAAGGGACCGGTTTGGAGGTGGCGGAGTTCTCGTTTGGAGCGGTATCATGCTTGGTAGCCGTACTGACCTCCACATCTTTCAAGGAGGTTCAGTCACTGGTGTCCGTTATTGTACCGAGGTTCTCCTGCCTCACGTGCGTCTTTTAAGAGGTGCTATGGGTCCTGAGTTCCTCTTCATGGACGACAACGCTACACCTTATCGTACAGTGACTGTCGCAGAGCTGTTGGAGAGTGAAGATATTCAATGCATCGATTGGCCCGCAAGGTCCCCGGACCTAAATCCAATCGAACACGTGTTGGACCTTCTCGAGAGACGCTTGGCAGCACGTCACTAACCGCCAGCAACGATTCCGCAGCTGCGATTGGCTCTACAAGAGGAATGGGCCGCGATGCCTCAACAGCTCCTTGACAACCTCGACCTCAGCCTGGACAGACGTTGTAAATCCTGCAACGCAGTCAGGGGTGATCATATCTCCTACTAAAGACTGGATTTTTCTTGGCAGCCGCCTGTCACATGGACGTTTCTGTCTTCTGTCCAGTTGTGCTCGAAGCTACCTTTTCAATAAAGTGCCTTTGTATCCTTTGGATTCCTTGTTTGGACGGTTTTTCTCACTTGTCCCATATTCTTACATCTTGGGGATCTTATGGTATGATTTGAGTTGATGTGGATCACGTCTGCACTACGTTACATTCGAAAAACAGTCTCCACCTTAATTTTTGCATGCCAGTGTACTTCCTGGGATTTATGAGGACAAAAAAAAATTCTAGATTTTAGTTTTTCTTAATTTGTTTCAATTTCTTAGAACGTAAAACGGGCGGACTTCTGAAGCTCCTTGCTTTCGGTTCTGGCAGTTACCTGCTACCTGTGAGTTCTGCCGCTTTGTTTACGTTTGACCCTTGATGGCATGTATCAGTCTGAAAAGGAAATAGTCTCCAGAGTTTGTGAGAGAAAATTCGAAATTTTATTTGACTAAAAATATCCTCTTCACGTCTCCCAATCCAAGAACAAAAAATATGATGACCAGTGATGTGGTCTAGGAGGAAAAGCGTCATGTGCATTTTACCATATAAGTCACGTAAGAGGGGAATTTAATTCCAATTAGCCCCGGTAGCCGAGTTGTCAGAAGTGTCGCTTTCTGGCCAGTTATCTGAGCAGTTCGAGTTCCAGATGAGGCATGGGTGGTGTGCGTGTTCTACGGCTCTGCCCCTTTCCTGGATCTAGTGGCCCTAAATTATAGGGACGGGAGATTGCTGAAAAATGCCAGTAGCGGAGATCTATCTCTTACGGCATGAGCTCTATGGACCTCAAGTCACGAGCATTTAGAGCGTGTCAGTATTTAATTCAAGTAAAAATGACGACCTGCCCGGAAACATGTTCTCACTCGGTAGTTTTAACGCGGTGAGTAGGCTAAAAGATGTGACACGCGGTACCGATAGAAGCATTTGCACATCTGACGCCAAGACAGCAGTTTGTTTTGTTTCCCCAGAGCACTGAAATTCGAAGAAATGCAATGGCAGGCCTTCCAACATCAACAACGGACAGCAACATGACGCGTGTGGAGTCTCTGGTGAAGCAAAACAAACGGTTGTCTTGGCGTCAGATTTTAAAATGTTTCTATCGGTACCACGCGTCACATCTTAAAGCCTAATCACCGCGCGTACCTCCGAGTGAGAACATGTTTCCAGGCAGGTCGTCATGTTTACTTGAATTTGTTTTTCAGCATGGCGTTGTTTGGTACAGGAGTTTATATTCAAGCTCCTGTACCAAACAATTCTGTAGGAGAATGTAATGTGGCTGGTGGACATCGATTTATATATCTCCAATCCGCTGCCAAAGGTCATGGGAAGTACTTATCGATCAGCCAGAGTATTTAAATTTTCTCACTCTTTTTATTCTTGGATATTGACACCAACAGTTCTATTCTCGTCTTTTTCGTTGCAGTGACGGTGATCTATTGTAGTTCTCTCTTTATCTTCAACTCGAAATCTTTTTAACAGTACCCACTATCTTTTTAGCAATAGCGCTCCATCTTTTCTTTGATGCAGCTCGCTGCATCATCTGCCAGTAACGCAACAATCCACAATGCTTATTTCCTCACGAGTGAGGGACACAAACCATATCAAATAAAAGTTGGCATAATATTTGATGCACTCTGATTATTACATCAAATCTGTATGTCTTACTGCACAATCTCTGTCAAATCTAAGATTCTGACAATAATTAGAACTAAGACATTAAGCACGCACCAGTGAATTTATTTAAAGAATAAACACACAGTTGCTTTCTCATGTTGTCATTCTTATAATTTAAAGTTTTCATTCACATGATAACAAAACAAAAAATATATTAAATTTGTCTACTTGATAAAAATTTAGTTAACATCTTTTCTTGTGAACCGTTCGCTCTTAAAACTCCATTACAATTGAACTTCATTAAAGTATGTCTGTAAATTCACGCTGGTATAACATACGCCAGCTACTTAACCACGATCAAACAATTTAGAATTAAGAACTCGAGGTTTAACGACCGCACACTGTGGATAACTCTTTGGGCTCTTCTATTAGAGCCACTTGTTCTAGGGATAGAACAGATATAGCGATAATCTGGGAATCGGACCCGAGCTTGAACAACTAGACAGAAGCCCACGTTTCTGACCACCCGGCCAGCGAGGTGTCACATTAAATTTAAATGATAATCTACCACCAGTACATCCCTTACGTTATGAAGTATCCCGCATCTAAGGCTATAAGAAGTCGTCTGTCCCTAATTTAGGGCGACTGGTTCCAGGAAAGGAACACAGCCAGCGCCGTAATACAAGCACGCCATCATCGTTGACTCCAATCCAAGCCCAAATAGAATGGCTAGCCGAAGCCTACGTCTCTGACCACTCGATCACCGGGCGGCACGTGAAAACCAAATGATAATTAATTAATTGCCATGATAACCCTTACGTTATGATACATATATGCCAATGAGCATCTAAGGCTATAAGGAGCCTCCCATTCCTAATTGAGGACGACTGGTTCCAGGAAAGGGGCAGAGCCAGAGCCGTTAGACAAGCACACGAGCCATAACTCACGCGGACTCGAGCTCGGACCCAAATAGGACGGCTAACCGGAAGCCTACGCTTCTGACCACTCGGGCACCGGGGCGGCACATGAAAATCAAATGGTCATCTTATGTTACGTTATTCTATTCAGGGGTTGGACAGAATAATGTGAACACCACGCTCAGAGACGTGACTTTTAATGCAGCTGCGTACGTCGCATCCAACACTTTTTTGGATGCAATAGCTTTGTTTAGCATCTCAAGGTCCTTTTTAAGTTCACTTCAAGTGTCTTGTCGCAAAATTTATTTCAAGGTGACGACGAAATGAGCGACCTAACGTACTTCGACAGAGGGCTAATTGTTGGTGGCCGGCTAGTTGGTGACTCCGTGACAACAGCCGCCAGGGTAGTGAGGGTATCGGGAGCTACTGTGTTTAGCGTCATCACAACATATCGTGTTCGTGGCAAAACCTCGTCTGCGAAACACAAGAGCGGCCGGAAAAAGACCCTGACTGATAGAGACAGGTGAGCATTAAAGAGGAGTGTTTCTCGTAATAAGAAGACCACGACGCCGAAAATTAGTGCGGAGATATTCACGGCAGAGCTGTTATTACAAAAACTCTGATGACACGGGTGAATGCACGACGGCGACGATAGTAGCACCAGGAGCATACAACTTGGACTGCAGATGCACGGAAGCGTGTAATGTGGTCAGATGAATCCACAGTCACACTATTCTCCACCGCAGGACGTTTTTATGTGTGGAGACACAGTCAGCGTACAACCCAGACTGTCTGCTCCCAACATTTCAGCATGGTGGTGGTTCTGTCATGCTCTGGGCGGTCATATCGTGGTTTTCAACAGGTCCCCTGATCACCTTGAAAGGACGGATGACTGGCAGGGCGTATGAAACTATTTTGGCCGACAAAGTCCATCCAGTGGCTCAGGCATTGTTTCCTGCAGGGGATGCCATCTATCAAGATGATAACGCCCCAATTCACAGAGCTCGGAATTCCCAATCATGGTATGAGAAACGTAAGGACGAACTTTCACACTTTCCTTGGCCTCTTCAATCACCACATTTAAACATCATCGAGCCACTGTGGTCGGTGTTAGAAAACAGAGTAAGATCCCGTTATCCTTTTCTGCATCTCTCAAGGACCTGGAGCAGTTTCTGCATGAAGAATGATGTAACATCCCACTAACCACAATCCAGGATTTGTATGCGTTCATACCAAGGAGGATTCACGCGGTTTTGAATGCCAAAAGTCGTCCCACACCCTATTGGGTACATAAAACCTTCTTTTCCTAGGTGTTCACATTATTCTGTCCAACCCGTGTATATATAAATGCCCATGAGCATCTGAGGCTATAAGAAGTTACCCGGCCGCCCCGGTGTCGCAGTGCTCAAGCGCTAGCTTATGACCATTCGTCTGAGAAGGGTCCGCATTCGAATCCCGGTGGGGCATGGATGTTGTATTTGTCTTACGGCACTGGCTTTCTCCCTTCCATGGAGTCGGTGGTTCTAAATTAGGGACGGGTGACTGTTTATAGCCCATTGAGTTGCTCACGGTGGTCGTTAAACCACTAATAAAAAAAGTTAGTAAAATCATGCAATGCATTGATTATGATACGCTTTCCAACATACCAGAAATCATTACTCAAGTTATGAGTATAATGGCTCTGGAATAAATCTTGCTCCTGTGTGCTGATCTTTGACCCAATTTCAATGATATTCAACTGAACCGGTTCAGTATACCTCCGGAATAATATGATAAAGTTTTGTCGCAATCCAAGTATCCTGACCTTTGACCCCATTTCGCCCATTTACTATATAGGTTTCGACCCCAGTGGTCCTCTACCACATACTAAAATTTCATCGAAATCTAATCATTTTTACGCAAATTATGACGCATAAGGGCAATGGAATGGATCCTGCTCCTGTGTTCTGACCTTTGACCGCATTTCACCCATTTTCAATAGGGTTCGTCATCAGGTGGTCCCCTACTACATACTAAAATTTCATCAAAATCGAACCATTTTTACGCGAGTTATCGTGCAGACGGACAGACAGACGACAAAGCTGGAGCATATACGCTTTTTCAGCCTACGGTTGGAAAGCGTAAAAAAGAAGCTACCCGTTCCAAATTTAGGGCCACTGGTTCCAGGAAAGGGACACAGTCAGCGCCATCAGATAAGCACAACACCCATACACTGGTGTGCAAAAATTAAGGACGAAGAGGAGAAATTAGCATAACAGCGGAACGAGCAGGCAGAATGGACCGAAAGACCACTCAAGAGATCAAGAGATAGACTAGGGTCCGGTACGGTAGGGCATGCGTATATATGCAGCATGACGTAGGAGGGGGGGAGTGTCGGAAGGGTATAAAGCACACCGGCGGTGTACGCTCAGTAAATCGGTGAAAGCTATTGTGCGGTGCACATCGGTTTGAACGACGAGTTGCTGCCACCGTGTGATATGGCCAACAGGCAAACCAGTAGACGACATCTGGATAACTTTACCCGAGGTCGCGTCATTGGGAAGTTGGAAGAAGGTCGAAGTAGGACTAGTGTGGCCGAGGAGTTCGGGATCGCTCACAGCATTGTTTCACGAGCTTGGAGAGCATTTCATACTACAGGAACAGCTGTCCGAGAGTTTAGCAGCGGTCGTCCACGAGCAACCACGGCGGCGGACGACCGGTATATTGTCCTACAGGCGAGAAAAGACAGAAGGCAGACAGCGGGAGAAATCGCAAGGCGCATGCAACAGACAACCGGACGTCCGTTATCGCGTTTTACCGTGGCCAGGAGGCTACACAAAGGTGATCTATTTGCACGACGACTAGTACAGTGTGTGCCATTAACGCCTGCTCATCAGAGACGGCGGTTTCTGTGGTGCCAGGAACACAAGAACTGGACACATCAGCAATGGGGTCGAGTTCTCTTTACGGATGAGAACCGATTTAGTCTGACGAGCGATTCTGGACGTATACACATCTGGAGAGAGCAGGGAACACGCAATCACACCTCCAACATCATCGAAAGGGACCGGTTTGGAGGTGGCGGAGTTCTCGTTAGGGGCGGTATCATGCTTGGTCCACACCTTCCAAGGAGGTTCAGTCACTGGTGTCCGCTATTGTACCGAGGTTCTCCTGCCTCACGTGCGTCTGTTTAGAGGTGCTGTGGGTCCTGAGTTCCTCTTCATGGACGACAACGCTACGCGTCATCGTACAGTGGCTGTCGCAGAGCTGTTGGAGAGTGAAGATATTGAACGCATGGATTGGCCCGCAAGGGTCCCGGACCTAAATCCAATCGAACAAGTGTGGGACCTTTTTGGGAGACGCTTGGCAGTACGTTACCAGCCGCCAGCAACGATTCCGCAGCTGCGATTGGCTCTACAAGAGGAATGGGCCGCGATTCCTCAACAGCTCTCCTTGACAATCCCGTCTTCAGCATGGACAGACGTTGTAAATCCAGCAACGCAGTAAGGGGTGATCATATCCCCTACTAAAGACTGGATTTTTCTTGGCAGCCGCTTATCACATGGACGTTTCTGTCTTCTGTCCAGTTGTGCTCGAAGCTACCTTTTCAATAAAGTGCCTTTGTATCCTTTGGATTCCTTGTTTGGACGGTTTTGCTCACTTGTCCCATATTCTTACATCTTGGGGATTTTATGGTTTGATTTGAATCGATGTGGAGCACTTCTGCACCACGTTACATTCGAAAAACCGTCTCGTCCTTAATTTTTGCACGCCGGTGTACTTATCCAGGACTTGAAGCCGATCTCAGGCGGATGGTCGGAAGCCAGCGCCTCAGACCGCTCGGCCACCGGGCGGCTTTTTTTGTTTCTGTTTTTACAATTCGGGTTTGTTGGTGAGAGTTCCCATGCCTGTATGGCTTCCAAAATATTTTAGAGTACGTGGGTCTCACATGGACAATAATTGTAAATTTAGATAAAACAGAATTATAATAAAGTGTCGTTTCCTAATTGAAAGATAATTTATTAATATTTACTGAAGAAACCTGGTGTCCTAGCTATAGAAAACGATTCACCTTATAAAGGCATAAAAAGAGATGTGTGTTTTTTCTGTGCAGGTATCACGGAAACATTAAACTGAGGAAAACATTTATAAAAGTTATAGAGTGCATGATATTCAAAGAAATACATGTTGTGATATAGAAGTCATTTGCGTGAAAGAGGAGACCAAATTGAAACACAAAATATGTTACATCATATGTATAGCATTTTTTTTCGTTTCTTTTTATAATACATAGCTTGTAGATCAAATCTGTTGTTACTCTATATACAGGAGAGCTCGGATCACTGGATTGCTTGAAAGTCTGTGGACAGATATTTTCATCACTCGGTTTTCATATGACATCACAGGTGGTTTTTCAATTGTTTTTATTTTTGGTGAAATGAAAACTGATGGCGGCGAATTTCATCACACATGTAAAATCACTACAGCTTTTAATCCTGTAACAGATCTTACTCCCTATTTTTTTTTTTTAATACACTATTACTGTAACTGCTTACATCGCTTTGTTACTTTTATATTTTACTTTCCGTTTCTTATTGAAGTGCCAAAAGGTAAATTAAAAACTGTACTTCATTATTATTATTATTATTTTCATTTCCAGTTTTCTGGATTTATGCACGAAATGAGCCCTAAGATTTCTTTTATTTTTACGAAAATTCGTTCAAAATCTAAAATATAAATTTGAATGTTTGTTTGTTTGTCCGCTACGCAAATCTACAGTTTTAAATTTAGAAACAGTAAATTTGGTATATTATCTCATGGTACTCTAACTTAGACCGCAGATGGTTTTTGGAAGGGGTTGGAGCCCGGGGAATCATAAAAATTTTTCGTAAAAAGTTCCATTTTTTACTTTTTTTATTTTGAATTCGAATTTAATACTTTTTGTTGTGGTAAGTGCAAGAATTGATTTATGTACATAAAAAACAACAAAAATCAAATTAAAAAAAAAACTAAAAATACTGTGTGCCTAAACACTCTACAGAGAATTAAATTCAAATTCAATGAAGAAATGAAATATAGTATTTGGTACTGTTCATGCCGTAAAAAATTAATCGTTTTCATTTGATTTTTACAATATTTAGTTAGTGATTTATTACCAAACTAGTCCATGAATAATGACGGGGGGGGGGAATTAAAATTTATGATACAGAAATTATTGACATTTATTTATTGAGTTCCACGTCAGTAGATGGCGACGTTGGTTCACAGCTTTCTGAAAATTTCCCGAGAAGTCGGTTATGGAATTTGATACGACGGGCTGTCTGTTTATGACAGCCCGTCGTATCATATCTCATTCCGTGAATAAATTTCTGGAATTATTCACGGAATGAGATATGCGATTTTTTCTGTTTTTAAGAAAACTTGCACATGGAAAATTAAATTACGCGAAATATTTAAGGACGATGTTGATTGGTTCTTCTTTTATTAATCCTAATTTTTTAAGTAAGTGGCAGTTTTTTTAGAACTACGTGAGCAGAATAATTTCCTGAATAATAGTCGATCGTTTTTTAACAACTGTAGTGAGGAGTTATTAATACGTATTATTATCAATTTTCTGTAATTATTCACGGAATGAGATCTGTGATTTCTTCTATTTTTATGAAAACTTGCACATGGAAAGTTAAATTACGCGAAATATTTAATGATAGTGTTGGCTAGTTATTCTTTTATTACTCCTTATTTTCTAAGTGAGAGGCAGCTGGTTTTTTTTTTTTTTTAGGACTACGTGAGCAGCATAATTTCCTGAATAACAAGAAGGATTTTGGACGCGAAATATTCGAACAAAAGAAGTGGCTACATGCCTTTGAAATGGAATTTGAAGCTCATTGCTTTACTTGGGTGCTCTGCCAAAAGTGATGCTATATATTGCGAAAAATCCAGAGGGTATGGGAAAATAACGGATTTTAATATTTCACAATCCGTTAAAACCATGTTAAACGACATTGGGATGGTTTCAGGTAACTTTGATAGGTACTATGTCCAAAATCTTTTAGTATTATTTTGCAAAAGAGACATGGGTACCCGCAGATTCCACAAAACTTCCGTAAAGCTCTAAGTCAGTTTTTTATAGGAGGTTTATCGGCCACCGTGAGCTACTGAGTGGGCTATAAGCAGTTGTCCGTCCCTAATTAAAGACCACTGGTTCCAGAGAAGGGAGAGACCTAGTGCCGTAAGACAAACACAACATCCATGCCTGACCGGGATTCAAACCCGGACCCATATCGGACGAATGATCAGAAGTCATCGCTCAGACCACCGCACCACCTGGGGCGGCTGAATCACTCAACGTAAAATAGCAGAAATGCAGTTGCAGTGTCACTGCGTAAAAGAGAAAAATATTTATTTCTTAATACAAATAGAAAAATCATGCTACAGGGTGTTTAATGACAGATTAAGTGAAAAATATTTGATTAAATGTAGCTAAATCTATTTAGCCCAGCAAAGAAACATTACTATTATGATTGTGTCACTCCTGGTTGGAAGAAAAAAAAAATGCTGTCTTCTACTGCTTTTTCCTAATCGGTCGACAATCTTTTCTTATAAAGTTTATGACGGGTGTTCGAATCCCGGTCCTGCCGACCATTTAGTCTGGGGTTTTCCGCAGACTCCCGGTGTCTGGGGATGCGAATGCGTGGATGGTTCCTTCTCAAGTCAGCCCCGGACGCACTTTGTCCTTGGACCCCTTTCCCTAGGCTGCCTGGGTTTACCAGATGAGTGTCGATGCACTGGTAGGAAAGCGCGAAATGACGATTGTAATCTGATGCTCAAAAGCACTAGACACCTACAGGGATTCTTTCCGATGGTTGATGATGATCTCGGTACAACCAATTTCGATGGACACTCATAACACACAGACATCGTCTAGTCTCTCCTCGTTCATGGCCGATTTCATCCAGTGGCGTATCTAGGGTCCGAGACCTGGACTATCTCACCCCCCCCTCTCCCCGCAGTACTGTTTTTTTTTTAAATTGCGAAGTTTAATTTTTAATTGTTAAGTAATAGAAGTAACTTTTCTTCTAAATTTTCGGTACATGCCATTGCTAACAGGATACCAAATACTTATGAGGATTAGGATTTGAACACTTATTTGTACATGGACTCCATTCTTCTTCTGAATACTTTATTTGTACATGAACTCCATTCTTCTTTCCTTTTGTGTGAACTTGAGAGTTACGTTTTCATAAAATGCTTCTTTCGAGTTTTTTTTCATATTTAAAAAGAATGTTTTTTTTTTACTGACAAAACAGCCAAGTTTTTCGAATGTGCATGTCCTTGTGTGGCTCTAAGATATATCTTGATTCTTTTTAATGCTGAAAAACTTCTTTCGGCAGTTGCATTTGTTGATGGAAAGCTTAATATGAGGTCTGCTAATTTGTATACCTCACTAAACACCATGCCCAATTTATTCAACTTTATGTAACACGTAATGTCTCTTACTGATTTGTTTTTGTATTCATCAAAAGAATAAAACACCTTTAGTTCATTTTTTAGTCGAGCCGTATTAAAATTTGAAGCATTAAGTTCTGACAGTAGATGCTCACGGAAGCTTTCACAAAATTTATCAAAACAGTTCGAATCCAACAAAGCCACGGATTTAAGATAATATTATCACTGATTTTAATTCATTGACACCACAAAAACTGAAACAACTCTCGCGAAACACTCTTATGGGCGGGAGTATTCGAGTGACTGAGATAGTCTAAGTCTTCTCTATTCAGAGCGAACCGTTTCCCAAAGCAATGGTCCATTCCCCTCTACCAGCTGCTTCATGTTGTCATGGAAACGCTAGCAGGTGATGGTACGGAAGGTTTTCGCATCAGAACTGCGAAGACTCTGGAAGAGCTGCTTGCTTGAGTTTCGCTCGCTATAGACCGAGTTAAAGAAGCGAATCCGCACGCGTTTTTTTTTTTTCGCAGCGAAAGCATCGACATATTTTAATACCGTTGATAATTGACTTTTATTTGTGTCAGTTTTATTTGTGCATTCTCTGGGCTTCGCAGCTAGCCTCGAAAATACTCCAATGATTTTACCCAAGACTTTCACCCTACGCAGGATATTGAAACACCTTTTCAAGTTGTTGCGGGAAGTGTGGCTGAGATATGTAGTGCCCTTGGAACAACCAGGCAAAAGTTCTCCGCTTCCTACATACTTTCTGAAAGGGAAATCTTTTCTGTTTCTGCTACCGACTTGTCTTTCCAAAAGCAGACCTTAATTGTGAGTCTAAGTTATCGAGATACACGCCGTACGTTACTGAAATACTATCAGTAGAACCTTTTCAGTTATAATCCAATTTCCAGCGGATCACGTGACCCTCGCTGCGGGCGCCAATGAAAAGATGATCAGTACATGTGTTGGGGCAAAGTATCCAACATCACGTTGGCCTATGTTTTGCTGGCGGACGGTCATGTGTTGTAGCCAACGGAAAGACAAACACCTTCACCAGTCCTCGTCTATGGCGTTGAAATACATACTTTAGAAAATAGGAATCTTCTGAAAACTTTCCCTTTTGTAGTATTTTATTGTCCTGCTTACAGTTTGTTTATTTATCAACGAAATGAGCACAATGGTATAGTGGCTAGAAGAGATAGTGTGCCGTGCGTTAATACTTCACTGTTAAAATTTTTGTTCTCAGTTTTCATAAAACAGCGAGTTCCGATGCTATGATTTCTAAGCATTAGCATGCTTTTCTATGGCGTGCTCGATGGATAGCGATTGAAAATGCGATTTATTTGTTAAATCCGTCATGAAAAGTAGTAGTAATAAGTGTAACGTTGAGAATGTGTTTCGTATCTATATAGATGCAACAGTGGTTCCAGGTTCTGTAAACAAAAGGTAACTATTTACCGTGCCGAAAGATGAGGCAAGGCGGAACGAATAGAATTTTTTTTTACTTGTCCGAAATCAAGTTGGCAGCCAATCAGTAATTACCTAGTTCAATGAGCCACTTTTTTTTTAATCTTTTATAAATCGTCGTACTTTGTTTAAAATTATTGAAATTGGGTAGGATTTTTTTTGTCCAAAGTTCAGTAAACTTTATCATGAGAAAATTAGGCCTAGGTACAGTATCATGTAATGCCCAATTAAACATTTTGTGTCCTGTAGAGACAGAAAAGAGTTGCAACGGAATCGGAAGAGAATTCAATACGATGATATTGATTAGGCAAAAATCCCAATAATTACGGAGAAAATTTGCGTCCAGTAATGTATTTGTACTAACTAGCCTTGTGGCACGTAGATTCAATGCGAGATGATGATGCATTTTCCGAATAAAGTTGACGAAGCTTCTCCAAAAAACATCTGGGAGAATATTCAGTTATATTACAAATATCCATATATGACATTAATCACTTTTAGTATAACTGCAGAAAAAAAAAAAAGATTTTTGTAAAATTTTAGCGAAATTCCTTTACCGCACGGAAAACGAAGCACGCATATCTTTGAGCATAATTTACAGCAACAGCATCGATGCTGTGTACAGCGTCCTTTATGATTTCATGATTTCAAGAATACGTCTGCAGAACCGCACGACACACTGTCTCTTCTAGCCACTATAACAATGGCCAGCAACAGAGGGAAAACGTTGTGGTTCGAACATCGCGGACTAAAGGCTAAATAATGTCAGCATTCATGCCAACATTCAGCCAACGAATCACTGCTTACAATACGTTGGGCCAACCTTTTCTTAATGTTGGAGCGCTACCTCGAGGGGCTTTTACACCTAGTCAACTACGGCATCACTACTGTTCGAATTTCCACGAGCCTCACTGAATACTCACCGTGCGCCAGATGCGCCAAGCTGTAGGACCAGGGGAATTAGACCCCACGCTACGAATGACGTCATCTTTTCCCTCCCTGGAAGCGCCCACTGTGACGTCATAGCCCGAATCTTCGAACCATGCCGACTCGTGCAGTCAATCTGGCACTCTTACTTTCCTGACCTGTCTACTCTGTCGTGCCTGAGCCCCTAGGTCCAATTTAATGTTACTTCGTTTCTGATAAGAAGCACAGAAATCCCATGGGACATAGGAAGTTGCGTCTAAACCTTCCCTGTAGGGGGAAACTCTAAGAAAAATAACAGAAATCGGATTCTGGCAAACCAGAGAATTGTACGCAACTTTCCAAGTGCAATGGATTTATCCAGCAAGAAGGCATTTGAACTCGTTGATTAACTTTTTAATAAGTAAGCGTTATTTTTATTTGTTTATGATGAACCCAGCAGCAATAATTAAAAAAACATTCCCACTTGTTTTGACGTAGGACTACGCCTAACTCCTCGGATAGCATGGGACGACTTACGGCCGACAGCCTGTGACAAAAATAGGCCCCAATTGAAATCATTATAGCGTTAAAAAACGTGCCGCACACTAATTGTGTTTGCATATTCTTAAACAGCATGGAGTCCAATTCGCGTACTGCGCAATACATCGTGCGCGCAACGCTCCCCTCGCTCCCTGTGCGCGGGGGAGATGATGCAATATTTCTGGGGGTGCCGCCGCGTTTGACTCAGTCTATCTCGGCAACCGTGAGTGCAACACGACTGTGCATGGTATCGTTTTAAAGCTCTCGACGAGATCTATTCAAATATTTAAAGAACATTTCGCGGTAGTTTGAATTGATCATTTTAAAAATTGTTATCTTGCGAACCGGTGAACCCTTTTGAAAATATCGCGGTTTATCTGAACAACCGTGAGTGCAAAACGACTGTGCTTGGTATCGTTTTAAAGCTCTCGACGAGACCTATTAAAATATATAAAGAACATATCGCAGTGGTTTAAACTGAAGTTTTAAAAAAAAAAATTCGTGTGAACGAATTAACATTTTCGACATGCAGCGAAATTCGCGGAATGAACGCAAGCAAAAGTGGAGAAAATCAAAACGATAGGCAAGAACAAGCGATGAGGAATGTAAGAAGCTCAAGAAGGCAGAGCACCACGTTGGATAATTCATGTATCGATCTACTTTGTGTTCGCAATGTATCCAGCGTTATTTTTAAAAATTATGTAAGCTACTTTTCATATCATATACCTGTGTTGGCTATATAACAAATTAAATAAACGCTTTGAAACCATACTCGACTAGTTCATTTCAACTCTCCGTTCTGCATGTCGTAGTCCTACACTCCAAACTGGCGGCTCAATCAGAACTGAGACTACCTGCTGTTGTTTTTTTCTTACTGCCTCACAATTCGCCCTTTTTGACTTTGTCGCGATTTTTCAACCAAGGCATCTGTAATTTTGCTTATTTTATAGTGCATAAAGCCAATTTAGTTCTCGAAAATTTTCATAAAAATATAAAATCATAATATATTCCTTTTTTCATATTTAAGAATATTTCACAAAAGCAAATTCTTCGAAAGGAGTCTTTACACTTGATTCAATTTCAACCGGACTTGGTTGTACATAACTGAATAGGAGCAGTTTAGTTCTTTCATACTTCCATCGAGCAAAAATAAAATATTTCTACCTCTCAAAATTTTTACTTTTTGTCAGTTTCGTCTAGTGATTTTTGGAAAATGTTTTTAAACATTGAACCGGAGGAGCTCGACAGTCCGCAAACGTTAATGCAATATTCTGGCTTACTTATATTTTTATTATGGTACACACACGTCTCGCTGTTAAAACATGGCGTGTTTATTTAACGATTCGTCGGTTTCTTCGTGAACAACATATTTCTAGTTTTGGAAGTCTGATTAAAGGAATTACTTTTCCATCGGACAGCTTCAACAATTAGAAAGTTTATCCTTGCAGTTACCATTTTACCGATGAATATTAGCTTCCAAGGTGATGTTATTTAGTAAGACTGTATTTCTACATTTTTCAGAGTATTATTAAGTTTTTTAGAGGAAAGTATCTAGAAGAGTTCTTTCGGAAAGCTTTGCGTGTCGAATAATATGGTAATTTAGCCCTGGCTTAAGGAAAAATAAAAATATGATTTTTTATATTTTTCCTAATTCATAAAATATTTTTAAAAGCGTGTCCCTAAACTTTTTAACTGGGTTGGTTCTAGTTTTTATTAGGAGGGGACTGAACGATGACACATTGAATCATTTTGGGGGTATTAACTGCTCCATTGCGAGTAGCTCATCCATTATTTAGGGAAATTGGCTCTACTGAAGGGAAAGACCCAGGATATCCACACGGTTTATGCCTTAACGGATACTTGAACCACGTCCTTCTCGGACGATCCCCCGTAAGCGTCTTTGAGCACTCAGTTACCAGGAAGACTTTAGTTTTTGAAATTCTCCTAAAAGAGAAGTAAAGAGAGAAAATATTAATACAAATTTTGAAGTTGTGAATTCGTTTATTGGTGTAAATAAGACATGAATAGTAAGCCAGATAATGTCCGAAAACGTGAAAATTTTGTCATCCTGGAGCGGGAATCGAATCCGCGTCTCCCGGTTCGCGCTCGAATATGCTAAACACTACACCACCCAGAACGACCCAGTATTGTACAATGGTGTAATCCCGTATTTCATTCAAGGAAAAATATTATTAACGCTTTTTCACTTTCCCGGCATTTGAAAATATTGTAAGTGCTCTTCACTAACATTGTTTGAGTGAGAAGATAATTTAATTCTTCAATATATTTTATTCAAAATAGTATGCTTTTATTCTTTAACGTTACTTTAAGAAAGGATGTGATTTTTTGGCATGTGGATGAAATTCTTTACACCATCTTTATTGGTTGTTAGTGAGCTTGGGAAGTCATAAACTCCCTCACAACCGCACCATATTAATTACAAACTGTACAAAGAGTTAATTCTACGCTGAAAAACAAATGGTCAGTAAGGCCTCCAGACGGGTGTTGTTTCTGCTTGTGTCGTCGCTGTAGCAGTTGACTCGGTATGCCTTAAAATGTCCAATCCGCTGTTGAGCGGTGTGAAAGATGAATGACTAGCATTAGTTCCGCGACCCACAAGTCGAGAGCCCGTAACGTCCGGTACAGTCGTCGATGTGTTCGATTCGTTGCTGAGCAAGTCCTCGCTCTGGGTCACCCCACTTGGGTCTTGCTGGTGGGACATCAGGGCAGAGTCAAATGTGTTTCTCAGTTCACTTCCACGCAAGTGTATCGTGGAATGTAAATGGTTCTGTGCAACACTGGAGTACAGTTGTGGGTACAGAAGGGATGGTGGTACCATAGCTGGCCCCAAGTACATGCCAGCAGCTGCAGCTCCTGTGCTGTTGTTACCATAATAACCGTGAGAGGCCAGCAAATAACCTGTGTGATTGACGGAGAACGATGAAGAGGATGTTCCTGCAAGCAGCGATATTGTTGTCCTTGGGCACTGCAAAGAACCCGCAGTGGAGTTCACTTTGTGGTCATGCATATGGCTGTCTTTCATTAAGGCCTCTGAAGCAGACGTGGATGGTGGAGATGTAGTTCTGCTGAGCGACCGACAGACTGCGTTCACATCACTCTTTCCTTGTCCAAGAGTGTCCAACATAGACTTGAACGTGAATGCCGAGGGCGTTAGCGAATTGTTCGTGCTGCTGTTGCCTTGTGTTGTCTCCAGAGGTGGTCCTTGTTCACCTATAAAGAACAAGAAAAAAAAAGTAGTTTCCTAGAAATATGAAGAGTAATATTTAATTTCTGAAACACGTGACAATGTCATCATCAACTAAAACGGCAAAAAGAAAAAGTTCTGTCCTAAGTTGGAATTAATAACAAATCTTTTTATTGGGGTTTAACGACAACCGTTAGGAATTCTAAGGTCTGTAAGCAGTTGCCCGTCCTAAATTTGCAGTACCACTGGTTTCAAGCCAGGGGTGTAAGACAAACACACTACTTATGCCTCTTTAAGGGCTCGAGCGAACGGTCGGAACTTACACCACTGCCCCACCGGGCGGCCAAGCAAATCTCCCTGTTTCTTCTAGATCAGATCAAACCATATGTAGAGGATTTTAAGAAGGGAATGTCTGACCCCAGGTCTTAAACAACCCTTAGAAATAGGAAGCTAGAGATTTGGGCTAGAGTTCCCGATAGCAAAGTGACACGGAAGTGAGGTAGAAAAGGGGAGGAAGACGCCCTTATTTATTACCGGGGGCCAGTACCCGGAGTCCGACGGCTTAACGTGCGCATCCGACGCACGGTGATTATTTAGTGGTTCGAGCTTTTGTACCTGCTTGGGATCGAGCCTGAGGTTTTTCCGTGGCAGTCACGAACGCTGATCACTAGACCATCCGCTGCCCTAATTTCTTTTAGAGTATGCTACCATTCTTTAAATGGGCTATGTATCACCGAATATAGTGCACATTAAAAAAATTACCTTCTGATAAGATACTTGTAGAAATTATTCAATCTTAGAATTGTAGAGTCAATTGTAGTCATATTCGAAAGAAAAACAGAGCATAAGTATACCATTCCTTCAAACACATGTTTGATATCGAGCTTGAAAATCTTACCGCTCTAGAAGATAGCACAATATTATTATTGTTGCTATCCTCTAGAATATATATTGTTATATATAATTTTCCTTATATATATATATTGTTATTATATAATTTTTTGGAGGTTTAACGACCACCGTGAGCAACTCAATGGGCTATAAACAGTCTCCCGTCCTTAGTTTAGGACCGTTGGTTCCAGAGAAGCGAGAGAGTCAGTGCCGTAAGACAAGCACAACATCCATGTTTCACCGGAATTCGAACCCGTACCCATCTCGGAAGAATGTCAGAAGCCAGCACTTGGACCACTGCGTCAGCGTTGTGGCACATAATATTATCGGTGGCAAGCCTAATCGAATAGAAATCAAAGATCAAGGATATGTTTTCCATTAACACTCATTTTATAATTAGCTACTTGAAACTTATCAGAAGACAGCACTACTACATTGTCAACAGGTATCATACTAGACGGGAAATCACAGATTAACCATACGATTTCTTTTAAAGATTGTCTTCTGGCTGGTCGTCCTGCTCTAGAGGACAGCACTGTGTCGTCAATAGCCCACTCTACTCGAATGGAAATCACAGAAGATATGGTTCACCTGTGCTTGAACATTACAATATTGCCAATGGCTAGCACGTTCGAACGGAGATCAGATATTAAGGATACGATTATCCCGTAAGAAAAAGCGTATTTTCTGGTAAGGTGTCTACAATTATTTTCTGTCTAATAGCTCAAATTTTCTAGGTATTCTCATGGATAAGGTCTTCCAAACCGAACTTAAGAATTTATGTGTTCGAGGAGAAAATGGTCGATATTCGATTAAGAAAACAGCAATGTGTCAGACATTCTGAAAAAGCCTGACCAAGATCATGAATTCTGTTTTATTGTACCTAAGATCCGTTACAACATGTCGACATGAAGACTGTGAACTTTATATTGCAATGAAACATGAGGGATCGTTATGTCACAGCTTCGACATATAGAGCTTTAATTTTATTTTCACTGCATGTTGAACAGTAATTTGATTTTTCTTTTTCCTCCTTGATCATTTTTCAGCTCTGTGCTGAAAGAAAACATGTCGCAACACCAAGCACAAATTACAATTTATAATGATTGTTGAAACCTACAATTATTAAAAAGGAATGTTTCCATGAGTCTATGTTAGACATAACTCATCGGGAAATCGTGATAAACACTTCAGAATTGTCCGAGTTGCAAAGGCTAATTTTTTTTCCAGGTGTGATTGTATGGTAGATGGCTCATGGACTTACCTTGCTGCAGCCAAGAACGGTATGACGACAAAAAAGCTGATCTTTTTTTTCTTTAAGTTCCGTGGATGGCTCTGTGTGAGCTGTCTTTTTTTTTTTCTTTAAGTTCCGTGGATGGCTCTGTGTGATCGGTCTTTTCTCCCCTTTAAGTTCCGTGGATGGCTCTGTGTGAGCGGTCTTTTTCCCTTTAAGTTCCGTGGATGGCTCTGTGTGAGCGGTCTTTTTTTCTTTAAGTTCCGTGGAAAGCTCTGTGTGAGCGGTCTTTTTTTCTTCTCTACGTTCCGTGGATGGCTCTGTGTGAGCGGTCTCTTTTTTCTTTAATTTCCGTGGATGGCTCTGCGTGATCGTTCTTCTTTTTTCGTTTTCTTTCCTCGGCGAAGCCAACAGAGAAACTGCATGCATGTATGGCTCGGCGGTTTGGAATATTTTTTTAGCTTCCGCGGTTCCCTGCCCTTATCTTTGCTGATAATTTTCTTTGGGGGATACATTAATAACGACCACGTTGCTCAAAGCAGTCCGAGCAAACGAGAGGTTTTAAAAAAGATATTATAAACCATACTGAAGTATAAGACTTGACACTTCACATGAGGTGTCATGTAGAGTTTTTGTTTGAACGCAAGTGGCATTCATTTTGGACACAAATCTTGACAGCATGCTTAATGAAGTGTGACGTACCTGCCAGCAGGACGCACACGACATAAAGGCAGATAGGAATCAGAACGAATGTCTGCGTAGCTCAGTTGGTAGAGCGACTTGTTCCGGAATAAGCGGCCTCGGGTTCGAACCCCGGCGCGGATAAAAATGACGGAGAAATTTACTTCGTTATAATGGCGCCCGAACTATCCGGATGACCCGACCGTTCAAAATCTCGCAATGGTGTGATGTTCTTTCCACACCCCGCGATAGGAAAAATCAGAGAATCCCTTCTCCAGCGCTTCGAAAAATAAAAAATGTGTGTGACGTTGCATTCCACACACCAGATTGACTGGGAGTTCTCAAGTGCACGTTCTACAGTGGATGGCTGCCTGCAACGATTCATGGTCACGGCTGACCCGTGGGCCATGCCCCCGGCCCTCTTTCGGGGGGGGAGATGTGACGTACCTGCCAGCAGGACGCACACGACATAAAGGCAGATAGGAATCAGAACGAATGTCTGCGTAGCTCAGTTGGTAGAGCGACTTGTTCCGGAATAAGCGGCCTCGGGTTCGAACCCCGGCGCGGATAAAAATGACGGAGAAATTCACTTCGTTATAGAAGTTTCAGGTATGTTCTGGTAAGAACACTGTTTTTCTAGCAAGTTCTGTAGAAGTAAATATTAGAACTTTTGCTTTTCTGAGTTTTGGTTTACACTGCAGTAGTTTTCTATTTCTAATGCTTTACCTGTGAGTGATCCCATAGTGCTGTCTTGTCCTGCAAGCCCGGCTGGTGGAAAAGCACCGTCCATTGAGTATCCCGTGAATCCGGAACCATGGAAAGAAGAAGCGAAATACGGAGAATAGTGAGCACTGTACGCTAACCAGTGAGGATGTTCACCGGAAGAAAAGTTGAATGTTGGGCACAAATCTAGAAAGAAAATTACACTCTATCACTTAATTTGCAATAAATTGCTTCAAAATAAGAAAGGGACAACACAGAACACTAGTTAAAACACTTAAAATTCAGCATTTGATAAAAATTAAAGCAAGAACGATAACTGCGATTTTGTTTTAGAAACTTGCACGCTTAAAAGTTCGAAAATTCATTATTAACACAACATTTCTGTGAAAGAATGGATGGCCGAGTGGTCAGAGGCGCTGAATTCTGGCTAATCGCTGAATATGAGCAAGCACTCGGGTCCCAGATGAAGCATGAGTAGTGGCGCCGGTTCAACGGTGCGGGCTATGTCTTTTTCCTGGAGTCAGTGGCTCTAAATTTGGTACTGGCGAGGGCATGGCCCACGGGTCAGCCGAGACCATGTGTCTCTGTAGGCAGTCATCCGATGAAGAACGTGCATTTGAGAAATCACATACAATTTGGTGCGTGGAACGTAACACCACACTGATTTATTTTTCGAAACACTGAAGAAGGGATTCTCGTTTTTCCCATCTCGCCGTGTGGAAAGAACATCCCATCATTGCAAGAAACTTAAAATAGCCGAGTCATCCTGGAAATTCTGGCGCCAATGTGAAAATACATTTTGCCCACGCCGGGTATCGAACTCGCGTCCCCTCACTCCGGAGTAAGTCGCTCTCCCAACTGAGCTACGCGAACATGTAATTTCTCGCATTGCTATCTGCCTTTATCTCATTTGCGTCCTGCGGGCCAGGCACGTCACAATTGTCTTATCATCGCTGAAAAAAGTTGTGAAAAACACGTAAATAACCAGTCTTCCATTTGTACATTGATTCAGTGTTGTCAAAAATTACTAAACGTCTGATAAAACATACAGTCTACGTTCTGTCAAAAGTAATTAAAAACACGTAAAGAATCTATCTTTCATTTGTACACAGCATCAGTGTTGCCAAAAATTATTAAAAGCACGAGAAGAACTAGCCTTTCGTTTATATATTCTGAAATGTTCATAACAAATTTATACTTCAAATGAAAGAAAGAGTTAGCAAAGACTTTTGGATTTCCTCTGTTATGGGTTTTTTAATAATGCAGATACTTTTCAATAGGAATTATTTCACGTGATAATCGTACGTTGGATGCTCTCTAAGCAAGGGAGCGGGGCTTTCTAATCTCCGTTTGTCGATCCTCTCCAGCCTTATAATAGAAAGGGAAACAGTTGCATGTCCTGAGACCATTTTCTTCGAGATCGCTAATTGATTTCTGGTTGATGAAAGCTGATGTCGGCCTCCACGCCGCCGCGAAGTTCAAGTAGCACATGTCTTCGAGGGGAGGGAGGAAAACCTATTCGGAGCCCTGGCCACTGCGGATCTTAGAGAAGCATTAGGTTTTCTGTGCATGTGTGTGTGTGTGTGTGTGTGTTCAGGGAGGGAAAAGTTGTTGCAGGAGCTCGAAATTGAAGTGACGTGGTTCGGCCGAACACGTGGACCAGAGATTTCAGCCACTTGTAACACTAAGTAACCACTGGATGACTATGATGGATTACCTTCTTTCCTGCTTTTTGCTTCTTTTCTATCCTTCTCTCTCTCTCTTTCTTCCACTCCAGTGCGCTTTAACCACGCAAAGTAAAAGATACTGTATACGAGAAAGAGGAGTATTTGAGTTTCTGAGTAATTTTTGTGAAGCTTTATTTTAAATTTCATCACGCGAGAATGATTTAAGTAATGTACACGGGCAGCTGATTTTTTACAGAAGCACAGAAATGGGCACTTAAAACGTCAAAGGCCTTTGTTGTTTTTCTTTTATCGTACTACGAACTACCAACTACTGCTTTTTATAACCGCTAAAAAAGTTGCCTTTTTTTGCACTAGTAGACTAAACCGGATATTACACTGTACATTCTTCGAACATTATTTTGCGACCTACTCTTTCGACACCTGTATATCTGACCGTGGTTGGCTAGACTTTCCTTCCTTTTTTTACCCACCGAAGTTTTCTTTTTTGAAAGAGATGTTCGATATGGAAGTTGTTTTCATTCCTCAAAATGGCGACAGATATTTCTTTTCAGTTTCATGTTACGACACACATATACTAGTTAAATTATCAGATATTTTAGTGCAGACCTCGGTAAACTGTTTAAGCGCAGTGTTTTCTAAAAGGGCAGAACAGGGCCTCATCTCCCTCTTGGCTAACTCATTAGTAGTGTTTTTCTTCATGACAATAGTGTGCCCCAAACGCAGGACGAATAACAAAACTGATACTGAAGAAATAATGAAATCGAGAATTCAGTCGACAAATGGATCGGCACAGGCCATTGATCCATTGATGAATAAGCTGGCGACTCAAGTGCTATGTTCCTGATGACGGTCCGCTTAGTGCTGTTTTACTTGATATCTAATGGATCAGGGCAAGACGTCGAATCATTCATTGATATCCTGCTTAAGTGTTGTTTCCTTTAATGCGGCCCACTTAGTACTGTTT